>VBSM01002153.1:29564632-29797688 GCA_008086735.1 Cheirogaleus medius | reverse complement strand
TGGAAGTTGCTCTGGGTGAGTCAGTAGGTGAGTGACTAGTGACTGTGGAGGCCTAGGACATTACTGTGCACTGCTGCAGACTTTGTGAAACTGTACTTAAGCTACACTAAATTTTAAAAAATTAAGTAATTGGGATACAATGAATGTTACAACAGCTACGATGTCACTAGGTGACAGGAAATTTTCAGCTCTGTTATAATCTTACAGAACCACCCTGTATATTCGGTCCATTATTGACTGAAATGATGGAATCCAGTGCGTGACTGTATTACATTATTTTGGTACTTTTGTCACAAATAATAAATCAATACTGATACATTATCATTAACTAAATTTCATACTTTATTCATATTTTCCTAGTTTTTATCTAATGGTTTTTCTGTTTCAGGATCCTGTTGTAATAATCATTTCTGAGATTCTGTAATTATTATTTGGCGTGTTGAAATCATGGGCCAAACTGACAGAAAAGTTGTTTACATTCATATCATCTCTGTGTGTTGCATGTACGTGGAGATCATATAACAAACTCTCCAACCATCAACCCCAGATTCATGTTTTGTTCCCTGCCCAAGAGGGGACAACTTCACCCAGTCCCTTCCAGCCACTAGAGTAACAAAGGCTCTCACCAGGCTTCCCCCTCATCTCCTTCTGACAATGCTGTTCCCCATGCGACTCAGTGTGGCGTGCCCTGCCCCCTCCTCTCGGGAACTGTAAGTAATAAACTTCTTGCAAGACAGTTGTCTCCGTGTATGTCACCTTACTACACCTGATTAAAACAAATCCCAGGTACATTTCAAAACAACTGGTGCAGAGAGCAGGGTGGTTTGGTTGACAGACTGTGATAACATGCCTCTAAACTACTCTTGGCTTCCTAATTGAATTCACAAAACAGCACACGCTGCGTAGAAAGGAACCACAGTCAATTGACCTGCCTGTGTTTTAGCCACCAGTGCCTTAAGCCGCAACTGTTGAATTTGACCTTGGTTTCCTACCCTAAATTATTACGGGACCCAAAGGGAGAGATTCCGGGACTCCTGCATAGACCAGAGTAGCTGTCATCTGGGAGGACATCCTGAGCTAGCACTTGCTATGTGCCTAGCGTGCAGGCAAGGGAGCCCGGGGGCACCTGGGGGAACTGGTAACTTACAAGGCAAAGCTCCTCTGAAAAGGGTGGGGACAGCTCCCCTCAAGTTGCCAGGAATAAGTCTCACCAACTGACCCAGCAGCACCTGGAAGGCAAGGGCCACCCACACCATTGCTGTAGGCGAGGCACTGTGTTCACTCCTTTCCAAAATTTCTTAAGTCGGCACCTTTGCCCCTCTCTCCTTCTTCAGTGAAGTTGTTTCGTGCATTTGTAATTCAGTTAGATTTTTTTTCATCACATTCTGCATTCTATCCTGGCTCTCCTGATCTCCTAAATGATGATTTCTATTTGCATACATTAAGTTTCACTCCTTGTGTTGTAAAATTGTATGGGTTTTAATAAATGTACAGTGTCACATATTCACCATTACAGCATCATATAGAATAGTTTCTGCCCTAAAACATCCCGTGCCCTTCACTTATTCGGCCCTCATTCCTACCCCCACATTCTTGGCTGCCACTGATCTGTTTACTATCTCTATAGCTCTGCCTTTTCCAGAACGTATAAATGGAATCCTACAGTATCTCTAGCCTTTCCAGATTGGCTTCTTTCCCTTAGCAATGGACATTTAAAAATCATCCACGTCTTTTCGTGGCTTGATAGCTTATTCCTTTCCATTGCTACATAATATTTTACTGTAGAGTGTGCCACGATTTGTTTATCCATTCGCCTATAGAAGGACATCATGTCTGCCTTCCGTTTCTGGCAATTATGAATTAACCCCCTACAAACATTCACCTACAGGATTTTGCATGGATTGTTTTTTCAAAATTAGTTGGTTATCCGATTTAATTTTAACTAATAGTTAAATATTTGGTGGGGGTAAACATTTAAACACTTTGCTATGAGCTTGAATGGCCTGTAACTCTGGGTATGGAAAGAGAGTCCCAAATAACCCTTTCACTGCATTCTCCCAAGGGAAGAGTCATGAATGTTATAGTTGTCCCACAAAGGAGAAATAAGTTATTTGGGGGAACTTGGACTTGAATATCTAGGTGAACACAATTGAACGTCTGGTTATTTTGAAAGCAGCTGTTCAATATGCAATTTAGGAACTGAAATCTAGCATTTATTTAAAATAAATTATTTCACATATATAAACTGGTTTAGAAATCGGCAGCTGACATGATTCATTTTCAAGTAATCTGCCTCCTTTCTACCTACTCAATTTTTCTGCCGCCAGGCTGGTCTCTTCCCTGTCTTCTGAGTGCTCCATGCACATCCTTCCTTCCAACCTGCTATAACCAACCTCAGGGCCTTCTACTCTCCCCCTATTAATCCAAGTCTGACTTAATTCTTCAAAATTTGGTTCTCTTCCACCGTCTTTAATTAAATCATTTTAGACTTTTATTTTCAATGTGTCCTTCACTTTAATGTAATACCATACAGCTTAGCCCTTATGTGAAATAATTGCTGGATTAATTAAACATGTATGAAGAGCCTACTACATTCCAGATTTTTTTTGCTAGGTTTCAGGGGACCTAAAATGTTTTCATGGCTCTTACTCACCTTCTCTTTTCACTTGTGTATTTTGCATTTCAATCTTCTTTTGCAATGAAATGATAGGATTTCCATGAGTAGAAATGTCTTTTCCTCCTGCATCTTCAAAAATACCCATATTGGGATGTGTGCATTGTACTAATGACTAGCATTTATTGAGTGACTGCTGAGTGTTGGGTCTATCCTAGGTGCTTTACGTATACACACATATGTCTTCATATGCACTCAACATGCTCATCATATAATTGTCTCCATTTTACAGGCTAAGAATCTAAGGCAGAGAAAGTAAATAGTTTGTCCAAAGTTGCACATCAATTAAGCGGTATAGCCAGGATCCTAGCCCAGGCAGCCTGACACAGAGCCGTCAATGGTCCCCACTTGCATCCCTGGCTGCACATACACAGACTATCTAAACACTATCCCCTGTGATCTTTATAGCAAAAAAAAAAAAGTGCTCAAGGAAGACTTGATGATTTTCTAAATTTGTAATTCTTCAGTGGAATCAATCATGTGCACATTCTGTTGTGACTGGTGCTCATAAATTCATAAAAATTAGCCTGCCCATTGTATTCCAAAGTGTTTCCAGCAACACGCCCTGGTCTGTATCTTTGATGTGCACTTGACTCATCGTGTCATGAGTAGCTCCTGTTTTCCACTTCACCTTGTCCCTAGAAGGATACCGCCTGCTGCTTGGTGGTAATTCTGGAGCCTTTTTCCTTTGGACTTTTCCCAGGGTATATTCCATGTACATGGTGCTTGAGTGGGTGGAGACATATGCATTTATTTATCGATTCAAACATGCCCAATTTCTTTAAGTTGTACTGACTGCCCTGTGGCCTCTGGGAATGTGTGTGATTCTCAGAGGCAATGTTTAAACTAAATCAAACTGAAAAATTTATTTTTAAATAACAACTTACAGATCTAATAACCAAGCAAGGCTGCACTGAACAGAGATGTTGTAAATCTATTATCCTAAGTATCCTCTGTCCTGACACAGTTTTCCCCAAAGTCTGTGAAATGTTAAATTTCTGCCAGACAAGCTCACATGAGTTCTAACAGCTGGCTTGATGGATTTTTCACAGTTTTTCATTGAGTCATATCACATGCTGGAAATACCCTGTATGGAAAAGGCTAAGAATGGGGTGAGCCTACTAAACCAGATAGTAGTCATATATTTTCTTAAACATATTAATCACAGTTATTTTAAAGTCTTTGCCGTAACATCTGTATCATCTGTTTCTTTCTTCTGTTTTATTTTATTTTTTCTTTCATCTTGGCTTTTGGTTACTTGCTCCTGTCTGCTGGCATACATGATAATTTTATTCATTGAATGCTAGACATTTTGTAGGAAAAGTTGTAAGGTTCTCGATGTATTCTTCCACAGAGGACTTAAAGTTATTCTGGCTAATAAATACATATGCTTTTATCCAATCAGGGATTGAGATGATTTGAGGCTAGGGTGAAAGGACTATAGGGGCTTGTCTATTTTTGGTTTATACTTACTACTTCCTGGAGGATAGCCACATAGGTTTCTCAATTGCAATGTACCCATGAGTGATTAGTCAACTTCTTGGATCTTTCTGAAATCCAATTTATTTTTTTGCACCATGAGACTGCTAAAAGCTCTGCATATATATATTTTCCCTTAGTCACCATTTTCTGCTATGTTTATCAGCTTTTTGTCCAGATCAACTTTGGATTCAGCAAATGCCATGGGGGAAAAGTGGAACAGGATATCTCTGTAGTGCCTGCTCTCCAGGATCTTATCCCTCAAATCCTGGAAGTCTTGGAAGCCCTGAAGTCGCATTTTCACCCAATCCCCATGATAATGCTAGAAGTCTTAGGCTGTCACTTTCTGCTGGTCCTATAGTCTCCAGGTCAGGACTCAGAAAATGCCTGAAGGAAGAGAAAATATTGCTCACTTGGCTTCTCAATATACTTGGTTGCCTTGCTTGTCTGATATCATCAAAAATTTTTTTTAATTTGCTTGTTTTTGTATTTCATCAAGAATTGATAGTAGCTCTTGATTAGATGATAGTTCTAAGAGACTGTGCTCATTATAACTTGAAGCAGAAACTTCCAATAATTTAGATTTCAACCACAAAAATTGCTTAATTGAGCTAAGGATTAAGAATGATGCTACAATGTGTATAGCAGCTTAAACTGTAAGCAGTTGTACACTGTAAATGTTTAACAACGAGCTTTTTTGAAAAAAAGAGACTCACTTGTAGTGTCTTCCCATTTCAGTGGTGCAAATATTTTACCATGGCACATTTTAAACTATCAACATAGTGTCACTGAACACAGAGTTGGGAAAAGATGTGCATCAAGTGTTAACAACTCGCAGGGGCTGGAACAAGCTGGCTGTGGCACATCAATATGGCGCCGTTCTTCAAAGAGACCAAATGATTGTTGGTAATAAGTCAACTATGTTGGGTCCCCTCCAAGCAGAAAGGGCAGGAGTTCACCCTCACAGAAATATATATCGAGTCCAGTTATGAGTTTGCTTTTTTGGCCCACACAGCCTGAGTCAGTCCCTTACCTGAAGGCTTACAAATGCCTGATCCACAGGTATGAAATCTCATACCACCTAGCATCCAGCCAGGGGCCCAATTCATAGTTAAGGTGTGGGCATAGAGTGTTGTCCCCCACTGTCATACGATGTGCTACACCATCCAGAAGGAAATAGGCTCACAGAATACTGAAATAGCCTTTTGAATGCACCAGTGAAGTACTATCTTGGAGGCAATACTCTGCAAGGATAAGGTGGCATTCTTTAGGATACAGTATACACATTAAATTAGAGACCTTTGTATGGTACACTACCCCCAATAGGAAGAATATATGGGGCTAGAAACAAAGGGGTGGAAGCAGGCTTGTCCCCGGTTATCATCACTGCCATGACCCACTGGGGGACTTTGCATTTTCTTTTCCTGAAGTTCTGGGCTCTGCAGGCTGGTCCCTAAAGGAGAGATACTTACCAGAGTACACAGCAAGGGTCCCACTGAACTACAAGCTACGAGTGCTGCAAGGCACTTTGGACTTCTCATGTCCTGAAATCAGCAGATGAGAAAAAGAGTCACCAACTTGGCAAATGTGATATGGAACCAGGTGATACACCTGGGTGCTTCCTAGTACTCCGTTCCCCCCGTAACTGTGCGTTGATGCATGTAACAACACAGCTTGAGAACAGTATGATTGCCAAGAATTCTATTCCCTGAGAAAGAAAGGTAGAATCACACCACCAAGTGAGTCACCATGACTTGCCGAACTGAGAGCTGAGCGTGAGGGGTACACAGAATGAATGATGGGGAAGAGAGAGGATGAGAACCAGCTACAACCCATTGTAGCAAGAGGGACTGTAGCTCATCCCACCAACTTCCCTCTTCTCCATTTCTTTTAGAAAGAGAGGCCCCTGGGACCATTGTGGAGCCGCTCCCTATACATATGTGGGGAGGTGGACCGCAGTACCTGTGAAAGTGCCCCGGTTAGATCTCCTGCTGCTAGGAGCACAGTTGACTGACAGCACCAGCTGTTGTCCCTCTGGATCCATCACTGTGTTCAATGTGTTCATTCTAAGGCACATTTTCACCAAGCTGCCCCCACTCAATTAATGGGAATGGCAATAGTACCAGTATAAGCTTCTTCCTGCAAGATGGGGGACTCCGAATGGGTGATCTTGCCTGACGGCCTCTCCATTGGCCTGGCCAAAACTTTCTCAGAACTGCATTGCAGTCTGAGACTCTTCCTACCCAATCCTCCTCCCTCCCCTACCTTAGCACAGCTATCGTAGTCTGAAGGCTCTCCCTGAAGATGCCTGCTTTCTCTCCTTTATCCTCCACAGTTGCCCCAGCATACTTCTTTTATGGTTAATCACAACTTGGCTTCTTCTCCTTGTTTGACCAGAACTAACACAACCTGGATCCTGGGGTCCCCAGGGGACTGAGGAAGAATGTGAGTAGGAAAAGATTGAGAGAGAACTCCCAGAAAAGTAGACAGAGAAAGAAGTAGTAACACCTTAGAAAACATTGTATGAAAGTACTTCAATTGTGTGCTTAAAAATTCCAAATACTGCAGAGAATTAAACAGTGTGAGAGCTGAAAAAAATCCACAGGCTCAGAAAGTTGGAGCACCTTGGCAAAGAAATCATACCTTCTGGTTTGCCCTAGAGGGTACTGGACAATCTCTGTTATCCTCTTATAGTCACAACTTCACTTTCAAAGTGCTTTGGCTTCAACAACCAATTATATGGTATTTGTTCCAGTTATCTATTGCAGCCTAATAAATGAGACTCTATAACTTAGTGGAATAAAACAACCATCATTCTATTATGCTGAAAGATTCTGTGGTTCAGGTGTTTAGACAGGGCCCAGCAGGGACATCTTGTCTCTGCTCCATGATGTACAGAACAACAGCTGGGAAAATTCAAATGGATCGGGATAGAACCACTGGAGGTTGGATTTAGCTGAGACTATTAACCAGAACACATATGTGTGGCCTCTTTGTGGCTTGGGCTTCCACACAGCATGGCAGCCTCAGGGTGATCAGGATTCTTAACATGGTGGCTCGGGGATTCAAGACTCAATATTCCACTGAAAATGCAGAGAGCTGCATGGCCTGTCATGATTCAGCCTTGGAAGTCCTATAGCATCACTATCGTGCCTTTCACAATCCTTTGCAGCAGTAAGCAAACTTTTTCTTAAAAGGCCAGGTGGTAAATATTTTAAGTTTTGTGAGACAAGAAGCAAAAATTAAGACTATTATGCAGGTTCTTACATGACCAACTAAAATGGAACCACATAAAAATACAAAAGCCATTTTTAGCTCACATCATAAAAAACCAGGGAGCTGGCCAGATTTTACTCGTAAGCCATAGCTGGCTGACTCTTGATCTATTGGTCAAAGATCCAAGGAGAGGAGAACCAGAGCCCACCTCTTGACCAAAGGAGTACCTACCAATTTGCTTCCATGTTTTAAAACTGCTACAACAATCCTCTTCAGTCATAACTTTTCTTGATGCACTTTTAGTAGAATAACGTTGATAAAGGACAATTGCAGCGATTGAAGACGTTGGGAAGGTGGTGAGAAAGTGGGAACTTCCAAACCTGGTAAGAAAGAAGGGAGAGTATATCTAAAGGGTCATAAGTATCACAGGGACATATTTCTTCTTTTCTTTCCCTCTTTATCTTTCCCTTCTCCCCCTTTATTTCTCCTGCCTCTTACTATTGGGACAGAGACATATATTTGTAACATGAGGAAAAGATGCTAAAGGTCTATCTGATGACGTAAAGCCCCACAACAGGTGTTGAAACTCAACTCCCTAAAGGAGCTGTACATGTAATGTCAATGAGTGAAGTCTGCACTATAAGAAAATATTTTTACTTCTGCAAATACATATGTTCTCTTCTGTTTTTCTAAAAACATACTGTCTCTTCTTAGCCCAACTTCACTTTTGATAAAAATAAGAAATATTTTACTTTCTTTTTCATTCTACCAAAATAAAGCAAATTCTGTAAATCAATGATAAATAGCTATTGGCACTGAGCTTTGTGTTTGGGAGAAAAAAGGAGTGAAGAGAAGGTGCCAAATATAAAGGGAGAGATAGATTCTGTCTTGGGAGACAGAGACTACCAGCCTCAGCTAATTGTTGAGTTTGTCTCAGTTTTGGGAGATCTTCCAGCTTTTCCAAAGAATCCATAAATCTGCAGTTTAGATTTATGTAATATCTTAAATTAACGTGTTATTTCTGTATTCTTTCAAATCTGTAGGTTGGATTTAATCCATAAATCTGTAGGTTGGTTGTGATATGTCCTGTTTTTCACAGATTGACTACTGAACTCTGGTCTGGGGTCCACACTGTGTGACTGAATTAAAGATATCCAAAGCCTCTCTCCTAGAAGAAATGAGTTGTTTTCATGGTGCTGATCTGATTCCCTGAGAAGCAGACTCTGAGACAGAGATTAGCACGTAAGAACTTTATTAGGAAGCGCTTTTGGGATCAACATCTATGGAAAGGAGGGAAAAGAAGCGATGTTTGGCAGAGGGAGAAGTTGAGCTGTGATGAAGTCTCAACAGAAGCCTCAGCCAACATAGAGGGAATTCTCAAGATGGAATGACCCTTCAGAGCTATCCCAAGTTAGGGAGAGAGGACTAGCCTTCACACCACCACATCTACCGGCATTGGATGCTGCTGTCCCAGCAAGGGGTCGTGGCCTGGGGTGAAGTGCCTCTTAGCTGCTAAGGTAATCTCCAAAGGAACTGTCTGTTGGCAGCACTCCCAGTAGCTGGGGTAACAAGTCCTTTATTCCTGGGTCCCAATATCCACTACATGTCAAGAGCTCAGAGGCAGCCTGTTGAAGAGGAGGGTCCTCTTCCTCTCTGGATTCCAGGGGGAGAGTGTTTTATTTGGTTAGAAGCATTAATGATTTAAGAAGGGTCTGGAATGATATGTATGGGATTCTTGGTGATCTTTCTAGTCTTGTTGGAGTAGATGTATGTCCTCTACTGAGAGTGGTAGCTTCAAATTATATGTGGAAACTTGACTACAAGTTTGACATTGCCCCCTTGAGGATACAGACAGAGTTATCACCCACATAGAACCTTAATGACCTTTGAACTAACCCACCCATTTTTTAAATGAGGACACTTAGGCTCAGAGAAGTCGGATGAGTTGCCTGATATCAGACACAGCTAATCTCTGGCAGGTAGAGAACTGAGACCAGGCCCCTTCACTCAACCCAGGGCTTGTTCTCTGCACCACTACGTTGCTGCTACCCTGCCCCATATACCATTTTAGCCTTGTGATTTGGATGCCTAGATTTTTAATGCAAATTGCAACTGTGACTTACACAGATACCGATGAGTTCTACATTGTACATCCCCTAATGAGTATGAACCAATTAAAGTATTATGTTGAAATAATTGATGGGCTGTGTCAAGGCAAAAATGAGAAATTCGATTTGCATAGAGCACTGTTGATCAGTGCACTGTATCATCGCTTCGAAAGCCATTCTAGACGGTGTTGAAGGAACTCTGCGATGAGAAGGAGATGGAGAGAGGCACACACAGTACACAGAACATCTCTATTTGTGAGCCAAGTAAAACATATCACCAGCCCCAGCTGCCTCAGTCGCCCCTCCCCGTTCCCCCAGCACCACAACACTGACAGATCTAAATATGAAGAAGAAAAATGTCTCCGACAGGCTGTTATTTTGCTGCCTGAATTGTGTCAGGGAAGTGTAAATATAATCACATTTTATCCGCCAATCTGAAATGGATTTCAGAGGAAGGGATCACAATGTTAGGAGAAATCTTTTTCGTTGTAGCATGCCTTGATTGAAAATAACTCCCTTGTTACCATCAGTAATGTGTTCAAGGGAGAAAAAACAGTGCAGTTCATGACAGAATTACTAGGCAATTCAATCAAAACCGCATGCCTCGCTCTTCAGGTTATAAGAGAGACAGGTAAGTCCAAGATTTGCTTCAAGAGTGTGTGGATGGGTCTGAAAATCTTCATTTGAAACATCTGCATCTGGAGTGGTTGCCCTGAAAACCACGGTGGAAACACTGGCCTCTCCGGAAGCAGCCAGTTAATCCCTAGGCTTGGCAGTTCCTATGACCTTTTAGGAGAGCGTTTAATTCCAGAGCAGGATGAATGGACCGCCTCTTCTTCCCCTCTGAGTGCTAAACACACTGCATTCATAGCCCAATCATTACTTTCATCTTCCTTTTTTATTAAATGAATACATATGCAATTGCCAATCAGACCTTCTTTTCAACATTTGATAGTCAAGGACGGGTTGAGATCATTCTATCCCCAAACAGAGACATCTGGTATTTAATTGGACATACAGCCTTATGGTCTCTGTGTGTGTGTGTGTATGAAATATTCATATATTCATGCAACTTTTAAAAGTACTGAAAATCAGTCATAAGCACATCCTTTCACCCCATCTCCACTGCTATAGCTCTTAGAGTGGATGAGCTGACCCCAGAGAATAAGCACCCCCGTAAGGAGGAGAAAATGCACGAAGGAGCATTCAGGTTGTCCGTATAGCAGCCGCTCCCGGAGATCAAACAGTCTGTTCCAGACTGCTCACTGTTGTCATAGCACGTGTAATGTTGCTTGAATTAAGAGCAGAGGAAAGCTACAAAGATCACCTCAGGTGTCTGCCAATAATGTGACTTGACATTTTAAGCTGGTCTCCTATTACTTTTGCTCTTTTCACCGAGAAATATCCACATGACACCTCCTCAAAATTGTCAAGGCACAAATGTAGACCTAATCCTCCCTGCGCAGGCATGAAAAGAGAAGGAAAACCAGAAATATTCCCTACACGGTTACATTCTTGGATAAAATTACTTATCTAAATTTAGAACTAGGCCAGGCTTTGAGGCTTGCCCTTCGTTCGAGGTCTAATGCATGAAAGACCTTGTGTTGGGCAATTTTTTCAGGCTTGCTTGGAAGGGGGCATTTAATCCAATTTGATCTCTGGTGAATGCATCAGGTGCTGATTCTCTGCTGCTGGGGGAACCACGCTGCCCGCCCTGTGGTTTCCAGGCACTTTGAGAAAGATTCTTTTTGATGTCAGTGGGAGCTCTATTTCCAAAAAGAAGCGATGACACAAGAACCTGCATGGAGATATGGAGAGCCAGGGTTTCTTTTTCAGAAAATCTCTCCCCTGGTTTGTCAGCCAATAATACCCACTGTGCTGAGAGCGGCACAAACTTATTGCACAGAGAGTGCTGGGTGGGGACTGGTGGGAGGGCATTTTCTTATGAGAGAATTGGGATATTCAGCTTATATATTTTAAGGCAAAAACCCTTCCAGCAGAGAACAATTAGTAAAGTCATCACTTGAGGCAATGTTGATTTTTCTACCATCTCAGCTACTACACTAACGAGAAAAGAACAAGTTCCTAAAAGCCACAAAGTCATTAGTGTCCATCCGTAAAAGAAAGTGAATTTGAATTTCAAATCCTTTCTCTTTCGCCCTGAGCCAAACTCTTAGTCAGCACAGTTTATTTTTTTCCCTACAAACATCCGTAATCAAGACCCTAGGTAGGACTTAAATTAACAAGTGATTGTTCTCCACAATGTCATCACAAGCAGAATTCCAGTGTTTTCAGGATTCTCTCTTTCAGCAGTCTCTTCGTAGCTTTTGCTGTGTAACAGCTAGCCCCAACATTGGTAGATGTAAACTCCACCCTGTATAGCTCACGTGGATAGGCAGTTGGGGCTGAGCTCAGCTGGGTGCTTCTTCTGTCGTGGTGGCTCACTCATGTTTTGTGGTTGTTGATGGCTTCAGTCACATGACTGGTGGTTGGCTGGCTATTGGTTAGGGGGATGGGGTAACTGGGCCACACAGCCACATTATCCAGAAGGCTAGCCCTGGCTGGTTTACAAGGTGGCAGTTGTGGGGTTCCCAAGGGCAGCCAGAGAGGAAGCTGTAAGGGCTCTTGAGGCCTGGGATTGAAACACAAACAGGGTCATTTCCGCCACATTCTAAGCAAATCAAAAGGATAGCCCACATTCAAAGGGCAGGGAAATAGACTCAGCTCCTTGATGTGAGAAGTTGTAACATACTGTGGTTAATTTTGTCATCTACCATGCAAAGTTTTCCAGGATTACTGCCTTAATACTGTGTAGGTGTTGATAAGAATGGCTGATGAACAGGGACCAAGTCCAACTGGAGCTTCTATTTCTGGTGCTTACCTAGACTAGCAGAGAAAAGGTATTGAACAACTGAATGTTGTTGAATGCAAGTGGAGAGATTAAAAGTGTATATCTTTCAATAGTGACCGAGCAATAGGAATGTCAAAACAGAAAATGCCATGAATCAGAATAATTTTGCCCACTCATGTTAAGATAGAGAGGGCCACTTGTCCCCATTCTACCTCCCAGCCTGGCTCCACATGGCAGAGGTCATTTTAAGACTTCACCATCTAGAAACATCTGAGGCCAAACCCTCTCTTGCCGACCTGGGATCTCCCCTTAGAGGACAGGTGTGAAGCCTCGTTTCCTGTTTGATGTTTATAAGGAAATGTTCCTTCTCCTTAAGGCCAGACTGGCTTACCCTCTCTGTGGGTTTTTATGGGATAACCATGTGGAAAACCAAGGCATTAACACCCAGACAAGAATGACCCTTGTACAAAAGGGACTGTTTTCTCCTTGCAAGCATTTTCTGGAGAAGTGTTTATGATCCAGTTGAAGAAATTCTATGGGGCACTTAGTAAAATTAGCCTTCAGTGCCCATAGCTTTGTCTTTCTGAGTGCCATTTTCCCTTCCTTCTTCTCCTGTCACCATTTCTCGCTTCTGAGAATCCTTGTGTGTGTCTTGTGTCTGTTCTCACCTGAGTTTTCATCCCTCAGCAAGGATAATATACCGATCATTTATACCTTAATGGGCTGAGCTCACTGTGCTACCTTTTCAGAGGTATTTGCAGTATTTGTGTGTTAAACCTAACCTCTAATGTGAAATAGGAGGCTATATTACCTGTTCAACAAAAGTACAGGCTTCTGCTTAACAAAAAATATAAAGTATCTCCAAAAGATATAAATTAGTTTTGACTTGAAAAATGAATTGCACTTAATAAGAAAAATGTGTGACCACCAAGAGTAAGGGAGCCATCTGGGGGGGGGGCTTTCTCAATGATTCACCAAACTGAACCCTCTGGTCATTTGGTTATTTGCCTCTAACTGAGGTCACATGAGGCTTGTGACTTCCCAAGCTGCCTCCCCATCCAACCCTAATGGTCGCCTTTCCTTGGATTCTTCTGCCCAGATGCTGCCCAGGAGTCCTACGATCCAACCCCACTGGGGACTTGCCTGTGGTTCCGAGGTGAGGACCTTGGACTCTTCCCTGAATCAGAGTGTCTGCAAGGATCCCCACTGCTCCCCCGGCTGTAGTCGGGGCACTTTCTGATGGAGAAACTGCTGCTCAATACAGAGGAAGCCAGAGCATTGACACCTGCCCCACAGCGGTGTGATGCCATCATCCTTGTTCTTATAAAGCATCCCTTACGAAGTCGCCCCTGTCAAGGGGCACAGAGAGGAAAAGAGAAAGTGGATAAAACTAAGACACAGCATTAAACAAACAAAACCGACAAACACGCCTACTGATGTTGCTTCAGTTAAAGTTGGGCCGGTGTTTTTGCCTTCTCCCTTGCCAACCCTCCTCTGCGTTCATTAGAGAAAGGAATATTAGAAGAAAGATGGAAGGTATTGCGCACGATTGCCGCGCCGCGATTGCCGCCACCTTGTGAGAAGAGGACGGATGGTCCTCCTCATGTGCACGTGGGCTGAGGGCGAGCCAAGGGACCCGGATCCCCTGTGGTCAGCCCAGCTCCGCAGTTCGGTGGTTACCATGTGCCTTCTTGAGAGTTTAGACAAATGAAGAGAGGAATTTCCTTTCTAAAGAGAGGAAATTAGAACGCAAGCAATTGTTGGAGCTGTCCAGTTCAACTCCCTTGGTTTTAAAGGTTAAAAAAAGTAACCCTGATTGGGAAACTGGTGTACTAGTTTCCTATTGCTGCTGTAACAAATTAAAACAGTAAAAAATCTCAGCGGCTTAAAACAATGCAAAATTATATTACCGTTCTGCAGGGCAAAAGGCCAAAATGGACTAAAATCAAGGTGTCAGTAGAGGTGTGTTCATCTCTGACGGCTCCAGGGAACAGTACATTTTCTTTGGCCTTTTCCGACTTTTAGAGTCCTCCCTCCCAATCCTCAGCTACCGGCCCTTCCATCTTCAAAGCCAGCAGCGGCTCGCCTCGCCTTTCTCACATAACTTCATTCTGACACTGATTCTTCTGCCTCCTTCTTCACCATTAAAAACAAAAACAAACAGACAAACAAAAACAACACCTTGTTTTTTCACATTTGGGTGCATCCAGATAATCCAGTAGGATTGCCTTACATCAAAGTCAACTGATTAGAAGCTTTAACTCTGGAAGAGCTCAGGAAATTTCACCCCAAAATAAGACTCTTTGGAATAAAGAGTACTTTGAATTAAAGACCCTTCGAGATTAACAGGCCCTTGGAAGGAACTTTCCCTCTGTCTACATAACCAGGCAGACCCACCAAAAGAACAGTCAACTTCCCCTTCCTGTTATCTCACTATAGTGCTGAAAATAAGATCAAGAATGCACCCAGACCTGGCCCAAACCATTTTAAATATAATACTTGTCTCTCAGGTTAATTTAATTTGCAAAGAGAATCATTTATGAGTCAATCTGTTCTCCCGTGCATTCATCCTTCCTAACAGCCATTTAGTGCCCCTAAACAGAATTACCTAAACTCCTCATCCCCCCTCCCCTCTAAAAGAAGGGTATAAAAATTTGGGGGCCCACTTGGATATGGATAATCACTCTGATTCTCCCCATGGGCAAGGTAAATAAACCTCTTTCTCTTAATAATCTGCCTGAATTGTGAGTTGATCTTTCAGTGAAACTTTGGTGGGTAGAGAGGGGATGTTTCCCCTTCCCCCCCACAATTCCATTTGCAACATTAATTCTGTTTTTGCCATGAAATAGAACATATTTACCGGTTCTGGAGATTAAGATGTGGACATCACTGGGTGACCATTATTCTGTCTACCACAGCTGGCCTGCTTATGTTCACTAGAATGTGGAATATCTAATTCACAGAGGATGGCCTCCTTCAACCATTTCCAATATTTTCTTGTGAATGAAGAGTAAGACGATTTGTAAATATCTAATGGTGACTATCTCCTTCTCACAGTGGAATCCATGAGCTTAAGGTTAAGGAAACAAACCAACCCTAAAAATTTCTCTACTAAACCTTATTGTTTGGGCCCCTGGTTAAGAAAGGAAGGGTATCTTACCCAACACAGCAGCCAGGTACCAGCTCACACAACTGAGAAGCATTGCATTCTTCTGTTCTGAGACCAACTGCAGAGGCCATTCTTAAAAAGTAAGGGTGTCCTGCTATACCACAACTGGTGAAGGGCCCTCACCTCTGAATTTCAAAATGTCTGGGCCCACATGAGCCAAGACTCATTTTCCCCCCTCTGAAATCACCATTTGGCCCTAAACATACAGCTAAGGGGAGATTTCAATTGTACACTGGGAAACAGGTTACAGAATCATGCAAAACATAGTGGGGCTTTAGGTGGAGATATCACTGTATATGGAGGAAAGAAGGAAAGAAGGAAGGAAGGAAGGGAGGGAGGGAGGGAGGAAATTAATATACATTGAACACCTACTTGGTACCAGGCAGTGGGACAAGACTGTATATTTATTCTCTTACTAATTCACCAAATATCTGTTAAGCTCCTTTTTGATAAATGCCATTTGTCGAGTCTAGGTTCTGGGGATTCGCCCTAAATGAGATAGATAGATAGAGTTCTTGCCCACAAGGAGTAGTGGAAGAGCCAGGCAATAAATACATACACAAAATAAATAATGTCATATGCTGACAAATGCCATAAACATATGGAGGAGGCCAAGGGGGATAGAGAAGGATCAGAGAAGCAGGAGGTGTGTGCTACTGCCCCCATGGTCCTGGAGGCAGGTGTCCGTCACCAAGGCTCAGGGGGCTGCGTGGTGGGGTGTGTACTGAGGAGCTCTCTGTGATTCTAGTAATTGCACAGTTTAGCATTACACAGTCTTCATATGTAAAAAGCTCTACATGTACTTAGGGCTCCTCTGCCTGCAATGACAGTCCACAGACACATACTATGGATGACATTCATGTCTGTGCTGCCACCTCCAGCGAGCTGCTGGGCGCCCACTTCCCTGTTTTCATTACTGTCCCTGAAGGCACTCTTTCATGCAGGGATGGAGATATGCAAATAAATGGCTTTTTAAAATCATCCTCTGCTCGTCCACCCTGTTTGCATCTCCAGACTTCCTAAATGTCTTAAATACTTCCGAGGAGGGAGCCAGTTTGAAGAATTCAACCACATTGGACGTCCCACTCAGTGGACAGAAGGCAGGAAGCCAGTCTTTATGAAAGAGTTGAAGATCATTCCAAAGGGAGAAGTCAGGCCATCTGCTGTGGCCCTGACTTCTCCCTGGGGAGGGGAGGATAATGAGCAGACACAGCTGATCGAAGAGGAAAGTGCCACCAGGTTTCTCTGCTGCTGCCTTCACCAGGTGCTGTGCAGCCCAGGTGTGATGGATAGCACTGCTGTTCCTAATTCTTCTCTCCTCTCCTATCCACAACCTTTGCCATGTGATTTTTCAGTCCCTCCCCACTCCCCTGGGTGTAGAGTATCTTTCCTGCCCCATTGGTATTGGGCTTTGCTATGTAACTTGCTCAGGCCGATGTGATTTTAGCAGATGTATGCACACAAAGGCTTGAAACCTGCATCTGTAGTTGAACTTTTCCTCTTGCGTTTCCACCATTGCCATGAGAACATGCTCTGCGCAGCCTGCTGCTTGTCTAAGGAGGATGAGCGCTGGAGAAAGCAGCAGGAACAAACTCACAACTTGGAGCCAAGATCAGCAAGGCTGAGTTCAGATCGGTTGATCCCCAAGCCAACTACAGGCACATGAAAGAGAATAAATGATGCTGTAAGCTGCTGAATTTTGAGGTGCATCACTGTTTGCAATTAGCTGACTGATACTCAGGGGTGGGGCAAGAGAATGTTCCCTCATACAAATCTTGGTAGCAGCAACAAATACCCAAATAAGAGCTTTGGAGTTATCAGAGGAAGATTTTTTGAGAACAGCAGCTGAACACGGGGCCGAATCAGTCCTGAAACATCAGCATAGAAATTGCGCTGATGAAGTCTTATTACCTAGAAAACACCAGAGCTGACTTACTCGGTGACTCCAAAGATCGAGGGTCATGCTTTCTTTAAAGCCAGCAGCTCTGCTCTGCATTTGACCCCTGCTGGACTGAGTTATTTTGGACCTGTTCTTGTGACTTTGGGGCTTAAAATAGTCATTGCTGAGCCATCTGTCTTGGGATCCATCTCCCTTCTGAAAGGTATAGCAGCTGTGGCTGAATTGAAAGCAGCTCCTGTTAAGAAAGTGAACAATCTCTTGGTTTTTCTCCATCTTATGAGTGTGCCCAGGGGAGAAAATAAAATAGAGGGCATTTGGCTGCCAAAGAAGGATAAGAGCTTAAGAAAAGAACCTGGGAGATGCTGGGCAGATAGGAAACGGGAACTGGGACAGCTGCCAGAGGGCCTGGAGAGAAGCCAGGTTAAATAAAGATCAGACAAAGATGCTGCCAGCTGGAGGTGGTGAGGGAGAATGGCCCAGAGCGTGTTTCTGGAATAGCAATCCAGCAAGGTGTGGCAGGAAAGGCCGTGGAGTCAGCGGTTAAGGGTCAGAGGCCCCATGTGGAAGACTCAGCTGGGGCACCGAGGTTGTCACTGTGTGACCTTCTGCAACTCTGTGCAACTCTCAGCCTGAGGTTTCTCACCCTTGAAATGGGGTTAATGATACCTACCTCAGGTTACAAGGGTCGACCAAATACAGACAAGAACCAGATAAATTGAACAGACCTAAGCAAAGTGTTGTCAATCACACAGGGCTAGATGGTCATTCCAAGAAGCTAAGGACAGAGTTTGTCTTTTTTGACTGTTTTGGGATATATTTCCAGTACTTAGTTCAATGTTTGGCACACACACACACACACTGGACACACACACTCAAAAATTTAATTATTAAATTAGTAAATGCCATTAATATATGCACCCAAAAGATTAGTTGAATTCCTGGGGAAGTAAGAAATAGCTGTTGTCTTTACCGAGACACCTTCTGGAAGTTGCATGTAACACTGAATAGTGAGCAGTAGGTGACACAGGCCCTGGAATCGGACAGACCCTGAGCTGCCATTTACAACCCGTGCGATCTTTGGAAAGTCGCTTAATCGATTCTCTCTGCTTTCTTTTCTCATCTGTAAAATGGGTATTAAGAACACACTTACTTCAGTGGGTATTTAGAGCAGAGGTCAGGCAACTACAGGCTGTGGGCAAGCTCACTTTGCCACCTGTTTTACTACAGTTTTAGGGGAACACAGCCAAACCCATTCATTTGCATATTGTCTATAGCTATTTTTATGCTCTAATGGCAGAGGCGGGTAGCTGCGGCAGAGACCCTACGGGTTGCAAAGCCTAAAATAGTTACGATCTGGCCCTTTATGGAAGTTGGCTAACTTCCAGTTTGAGGATTAAATGAGGTTACAAATGTAAAACCCTTAATACAGAGTCTGGAACATGGCAGGCAGCCTTGAGATGTTGTCGGTATAATGGGCATAAACATAAATATCTGCTTTTGAGTTTTTCAAGAGGGATGCTGTTGACATAAACGCGTTGGGATGAAGTCCTGGGCCACAGTCTCAACAAAAGTCTGCCAGGCACCATGGGAGCCCGTGGAAACTCCAGCCACCTTGACACAGTCTGATGTCCCCACCAAAGGCAGAGGAAGAGGGACATGGAACAGCTCACGAGGGTCCAGTGAGGAGACACCAGGGTGGGAAGGGCTTAAAATCACCAAGCCTGGAGGTGGTGGTTGTGCTACTGAAAGCTCGGCACTTGTGCTCAAGGCCTCATCAGAAGAACGAGAACAAATGCTTTGAAGAGAAAGAAAGAGAAGTTTATTACTTTTCTGGCAAAGGAGGAAAAATGGCAGACTCTCATATCAAAATCCAAATTTCCTGAACATAAGCAAAAATATAGAGCTTTAAAAGGGAGGGCCCTCGGTTCTAGGCTGCTGTCATTAAAGATTCTAATGGTCCCATCTCTGCCGAAGACAAAACCTGTGACCTCCACCCACCTGGGAGGCCTGCCGGGCCTGGGATGGAGCCACAGTTCAGCTAAGCTATCTCCTATAACACAAAGAACAAAAGACATTCCCCTGCCCCTCCTGACCACCTGCCCTAGGCAGGAATTGCAGGCCTCAATTCCCCAAAACAGTGGGGGAAGTTTTAAAGAAACAGAAAACATCTTTTCTGTTTTTTTTCTCCCCAAGCCATTCTCTGTGACATATCCCCCCTCTCAATTTTACCTTCCATATCTCTGGGAGAGGGAGAGACTACTCTGTTACAGTTGGCAGGCAGTGCAAAGAGTGTTTGCTCCTGAGTGAGAACTCTTGGCAGAGAAGGGGTTAACTCATTACACAAAGAGCATTCTTCCAAAACTGCAGGGAAAATGTGCTCTATCAGCTGGAAAGCGTGTGCGGTGTGTGAGGTGCTACAGGTCTTCTAAAAAGCTGCTGGCTCCACGGGAATGCTTCACGTACCTTTCATTGGCCAGTTTCACTTTATTTCTTTCCATCTACAACAATTTATCTTTTTAATATCCTCCGCTAGTAAAGCTGTGCTTTGCCTGCTCTGGTGTTTCCAGCATTGCTTTAAAAATTTCAGTGGCTCACTCAACAAACCTTATAACTGGAACAAGAAAATGAGAAGTGGAAGAATGTTTGGGCAGGCTGGCTGCCAGGCAAAAGGGAGAGGAATGATAGAGACAGAACTTCCAAAACTCTTTATTCAGTTTCAGTGTTTAAACACATATGATCATGTGAGCATTCTGACATGGGCTGAATGTTATGTTTTCCCATTGCAACTGAACTCAGGGCCACCTATTTTATACTTCCTGGACTTCAAGTCAGTTGGGAATTGATTGTGTGTCAAATCACAGCCATTGATTGAGTTCCATTCAAAAATTATTTATTGACTTTATGAGCTAGGATGTCTTAGTAGTGAACTCCCAGGGTTATTGTTTTAATACCAAAATAGACTAGTGAAGATCAACTATCATTTATCAAGAACTTGCTATGTGTCAAGCATTGTGCAAAAGGGTTTCACATACAGTGGCCCTCGTATCTGCAGGGTCCACAAGCATGGGTTCAACTCACTGTGAACCAAAAATATTCATTAAAAAAATAATTAAAATTAATACAACAATAAAAAAAATAAATACTATATAACTATTTACATAGCATTTATTAATATGTTGTATTAGGTATTCTAAGCAATCTAGAGATGATTTAAAGTATGCATCAGGGTGTGTGTAGGTATATGCAAATACTACCCCATTCTACAGTATAGGGGACTTGGGCATCCTTGAATTTGGGGATCTGTTGGTGGTGGTGAGGAGGGAGTCCTGGAACCAATTCCCTGTGGATACTCATGGAAGATGGTATATAGTTTCATTTAATCCTCAGAACAAGCCTTCATTGTTTCAGAGTTGACCATGCAAAGACTTAGCACCGTTAGGTGATATGCCCAGTTGACAGAGCTGGCAGCAGAGTCAAAATTTGAACCAAGTCTATCAGATTGCAATCCCAACATCCTTTCAACTTTACAAAGCCACTTTATGAAGAATGGCAATTGTAGAGTTGCCCAGAACATAGCAGGTGCAGCTTGTGCAGCTTGAAACACATGCTTGCCATAGTAGAGTAGAGGCTTCCAAGAAGATGCACAACTTCAGGGTATTGTGTTTTGCCAGAATCACTCACCCACTCTGTGATTCTAAAGGCCATCAATGGGTCTGTGAGCCTGACTGCATGCTGCTTGTGAGTAAACCCACGCATTGTCCTAGATCTTCAATCAATACTATGAACCTGTTTTCCAACTTAAGTCAAATCATCTCCCCAAGGAGACTGCAGGTTGACATTGTTTGTAGGTTAGCTCTCAGGGAACAGAGAAGGATCCCTTGTAAAGGAAAAGAAACCTCCAAAATAAGCACATTTAATTTTTTCTATATTTAACAGAGACTTTTGAAATCAATCTGCCCGTTAGGGAAATTTTCCACTCTTCTGGATTTAATAGTGTTTGTGTATTTTCAACCTGCTTTTCCGGCCAAACATACAGCATGTAGTAAATCTTTCTATGACGACACAGGTAACTGCAATTAATGTTTTCTGTGTACAGTTGCCCAAAGGAAAGCTCCATCTAAACATTACCTTCGACCAGTCCGACTTCTGTGTTTTTCTAGTGTCACCTAAGAAAGTTTGATATAGATGGTGGCTTGATTCTCCACTGTGAAGCTGCATGTGAAAAATCCAAAATTTTAGCACTAGAAGGAGAAGATTCTCCATATGGATACACGTGCCCTGAATTCAGCTGGTTCTTGGGACTTTTCTCACTCCAAATCCTGCTGAAACCATGACTCTGAGCCTTGAAGGTGCCGTGGTCTTTTTCCAAGCTCTAGTTCAAGTGTAGACACAAGTCCTTTCCCTTGCTCTCCCTTTTTGAAATAGTAAGAACAATATGGAATTCATAAAAGGCAATTCAAGAAACACAGCTCATAGTGTACCGTTTCTGCTGCCTTCTCCTGCCCAGTTCTTGTTGTAACTTGTTTGTAAAGCACATGCGTGGCATGTGGTCACGTGACACCTTTATTCTGTCACCCACTGTCCCTTTAAACCTTCTTTCAGGGGGCATTTTGACCCCCATGTGAGGATTTTCATCTTTGGCAAGCCTCCTTTCTCTTTTAGATAACAGGACTTCCAAAAGTTACTTTAAATCACAAACAGCTGGATTTGGAAATTAGAATGCCCACACCACGGTTTAAACGGCAGTGCAATAAGGAAGGGGGAGGGTAGTTTTCTCAAATTTCTCTTTCTGCTGCTTTACCTCTTTATTCCTCTCCACCCTACTGCGACCTTCCCCCACCCCAGCTTCAGCCATGGGGGCTGCTGCGTGGAGGGGAAGGGGCAGGAGAGGTGTCCTTGAACTTCTTCTGCCGTAATCAGCGTTTTGTTCTCTGGATATGCTCAGATGTTTGAAGTTGTTGCCTTCTCCTCTGGGCTGCCTTTGAAGCCTGTGCCACTCTTTGGACCTGAGTGGATGTATCTGTTCTAGGTCACGACTTACAGATCTTTCTCCAGCCCTGGGCATCTAACTGTTGTTTGCAGCCTCCTTCCTGCTGGGGTCTCCTTGCCCCTTGGGCAACCTGATTGAAAAGGACCTAAGACCACTCACAGCTGCTCCCTCGGCAGTGCTGCCACGTCAGCTCCATGGGATATGTTCGCCTCCCCTGTGCCCAGCAGACCCTTTGCAGGCCAGTCCTAATGCCATCCTCCCTTGACTCCACCTCCAGGGCAGGTGGTCGGCCCTCCCTCTTGCATCTTGGGCTGGGACTCTGACTCAGTTTCCAACCCACTTTAACATTCTCAGGCATCACTTTCCCTGTGTCTCCTAAAAGCAAGGAGCACATTTCGAAGCTCCAAATGGTACTGTGATGCCCCCTTTCTATCACCTTCCCTAGGGAGGTGACTCAGTGTGACAGTCACCCTTGGTAAGGAGATCTCTGCAGTGTTTTCCCACATCACCTCCCTCTGGTCCTTTGGGTGCCCTGGACCAGCTAAGCCACACTACAGGTTCTTGTTGTTTCCTTTAAAATAGCTGCATATGCAGATTTAGCTCACTCTCAGTTTGAACCAGGAAGCTATCAATTGGCACAAAATGGAAACTGAGGCAGGAAGCACCCACTCTGCCTTCCTGCTCCACTGTTCTTCCTTTCCTTGAGAAGGTTGTCGTCCTGGCTTTCATGAAAAGTTCTCCGGACACTGAATCTTTTGGGAAAGAGTCAAAAAGGAAGATTCTAATCTATCTCCTCACCCAAGCCTCCCCCACTCCTCATCAGCTCACTTTCTGATCTGAGCTGCAAGCCTCTTTCTGCCCCCATGGGTCTGGAAGTTGACCCCGTAGAAATCCCCCTTCTGTGGAGACCCTGCCTGATTGTTTCTACTAGGGGCAAACCGTATAATGGGAATGAAATACAAAATGTAGATTTAGGAGAGATCCTAAACAGTCTACACACAGGTGGGAAGGCCACAGAGGGTAGCTTGCAGGAGGGAGAATGAAGCTCCTGACAGATAAAATGCCACAAACCAAGGAGTCTGGCATGATGGTTCAGGGGGATCATTAGGGCTTACGGTGCCAGAGAAAGAAGAGCTGCAGGTGATATGAAAAACCGTGTCTCTAACGGTCAGAGAGACTCAGCTATGGAGTCCCAACTAACTTCTCCTCACTTCACCCTTGACATCAATATAAATCAATATTAAGAAAGAGGGATCATTTTCCTGCAAGCCAATAAGAAAGGTGGGCAACAGAGACCTAGAGGCAGGTGGAGGCGGGCAGACAGGCAACACTGTCACGGCCAGAAAATTCAGAGTTTAAGGGCAGGTCAGCACCCCTTGAAGATGCCCCAGTAAGGGTGGTGTGAGCAGGTGCAGGCTGCAACAGGAATTATATATGTTCACGCTTCATACTTGGAGTTCTGCGTCAATGATTTGGGATGAGCCCTGGGCAGACAGAGATCATAAAAAATTCTATGCAAATGCTACTGATTCACATTCCTGGGTGAGAGCCACTAAATTAAATCTTGGACAGGTTTACTTTTCTTTTCTACCTTTTCCATCTGTTTCTGTCTGACTTGTGATCATTTGATTTTCTTTCCATCCATAAGAGATGGGTGGGGAACAGAAAAGGCTAAAAACACCAACCAGTGCTCAGATTCTTGTAGGTGGTTCTCAGAAGGCTTCAGCTGCTGAGGATGCTAAAACAAATGATTCAAGGGACAGTGAGTATATCTCACTGTCCACTTACCAAATGCAGACCCCACAAGTGAAGGAGAATGATTGAAAAAATAAAAAAGAGTTGAATTCAAACAACCATTCTATTTGGAAATGTCCATTGATAAGTAATGAGTTACTAGGTGGTTGTTTTAGAAAGAAAGGAGGTGTACACTTTTTCCTCTTCCAGCACATGGATATAAGTAGATATATTCTAAGAGTTTTCTGGAATTGAAGCACTGAAAACAGGATTTGCATTGTGTTTTTGTGGGCCAGAAGGCTGGACCAGAAAACCCTTTTGGAACAGGAGCCCTGGGTTTGGATTAGCAGGGGATTGTCTGCTGGGATTACAAGGACATCATCTCTTCAACACATCCTGACATCACTCAGCACTTGCATTTAGAGAGCCTGGAGAAGTGTGCCACATTGGAGTGACGAAGGCCAGGGTCTTGGTGTCACCTGGGGTCTTGCCAGCTATTAATACCTATTCCGCTGGTGCCCTCTTTCCCAGGAGACAATTCACTAGAATTTGATATTTGTAAGAAATGGCAACTTGGTTATGTTTACACAGATTATTGACATCTAGGGCAAAGCACATCTCCTGCAGAGACCAAACATTTGGCACCATGAGGACATAAGAAACAAATTGGACGCAAGTGCCCTGGAGTCAGACAGACTGAGATTGAATTCCTCAACACCTGGCTGAGTTACTTAACCAAGCTCAGTTTCCCTTGTGAAGAAACAAGGACCTTTTACAGAAATTCTATTTCTTCTTCCAAGTACTTGACAGGGTGGCACTTCCCCTGTCCTATCCTCTTTGATATTAGGTATGGCCAGGTGACATGCTTGGCCAGTGAAATGTAACACAGCAGAGCCATGTCGCTGCTGGAGGGGAACTGACAATTTGCAATTCATCTGTTCTCTTTCTGTGGCCTTGAGACTGGCAACTCCATTTCCTGGGTCTTGGAGTGAGAAAATTTGGACCCTAAGCTACCAGCTGATCAATAATTAGAGATGTTGTAAGAGTGAGTAAGAAACTGTTGTCGTCATAAGCCGCTAAGATGGGAGGGTTGTTTGTTATCAAAGCAAAACCTAGACCATCCTGACTGATACATGAGTCAGTTCATTCTTATGGGTGTAGAGGAAAATTAAAGGAAGCAAAGCTATAAAGCCCCTTGCCTGGTGTTTGACATGTAGCAGGTGATTGATTTATTCAATCTTTAAGACGCTACTATGTACCAGATGCTTGGGAAACATTGGTGCATAAAACAGAAAGTGGTCTCTGTTCTCTTCTCCTTATGATCTAGAGTTGATTCCTACTTGGTACACATTCTTACTGCTGTACGTTGGTAACAGGTTCTATTTGCCTAAACTCCAGAGCAGAGGGTTATCTGCACTCTTGCAGAAGAGGATCCATGAAGTCCTCAAAATGTTTCCTGGCTGCCACATTCATTCTTAAGAGCTAAAAACACACTGCAATTGTGTACCAGACAATGTCCTTTTGAGACAGCATAATATTTACACAATTGTGGAAAATTATGTGAATATTGTTTTGCAAAAGAATACTGATAATAGCTGCTATTTATTTTGAAGTTGCTATGTTCCAAGTTCTGTGATAAATGTTTTTTATGCATTCTCTCACTTAATAGAATCCTCACAAGAATACTATGAGATTGGTGTTATCACACCCATTTTATATAAAGTAAGAGACATTTAAAGTTTAGAAACTAACTTACCCTAAGGGCACAGAATTGATAAGCGAGTCTGAATTTGAATCCAGATCTGATACCAAAAAATAACAAAAACAAAATCATACAAGTCACAGGCATATAATACTATTTCAACCAGAACTAAAAAGAGGTCTACTACTATTGTTTTCCATGCAGGTACACTTAAAAATAGGCATCAGGTTCAATAACTGCCTCTTTTGCAAAAAGCTTATTATACACAGGTTGCATTAGTTTGGCTGGATGTGTATTTGTTGTTGTTGCTGGAACCCTCACAATCAGTCTTGGCAAAATAGTCTGTGCAAAAAGATAGAAATGCTTCTGGACACTGTGCTTGTCAGTCTTAAGGGGAGAACTTGGCCCTGGTAAAATTCCCTTGAGGCTGGTTGCTTGGGGCCACAATGGGGAAGGGGAATCTCTAGGGTTCAGGGATAATTCAATAAGGCTGTCATTACTCCCCTCACCCCTCCACCCCCAAGGTGTCTGGAATGTCCCATCCAGGAGCCCAGAGCAGGGCGGATGCCAGGAAATGATCCCGATGCTACCTGGCCCATGAATGAGTCAGAGCAGCTGCTGTCAGAGCCTCGTCTCCTTGAGAACCCCGTGTCATCCGCCCTAGGTGGTTTCATCCTGGGAGAAAGACAGCCACCAGCAGGGTTCTACAAACATTATTTTCTTTCCTCATTTGACTGACAGGTGTGAGGTGACAGAAACAGTGGGCTTTTCACATAAAATGAGGCCTCTCCCTCTGTGTTATTCCAACGGTGGAGCTGCAAGTGCGACATTCACAGCAGCTCATCCTGTCCAAAACAGAGCTCATTATCTCTCCCTCCTCACTGTTGCCTCTCTTGGTTAATAGCATCTCCATGCACGGAGCCACCCCAGCTGCAGAGCTAATAAGTAGGCAGGAAGGAGCAGAAAGGCCTTGGGATGTGGAGTCAGGAAAGCAGGATTTAATCGGCATCTTCACAATAGAGAGACGTGGGGCCATTTAACTTACCTCTCCGAGCGCCAGCTTCCTCTCAAGTGGGAATTACCATTATGATGATGATAATCCAGACGGATAGGGCTTTCGCTGTCCAGCTCTGCTTCAGGGTTTCTTCTGCATGGCCTGGTGCTTTGTCTTGGCCGCACGGGCTCCTCTCGCCCGGCCAGGTCTGGGCCGCGTGGCTCCACAGTTACCCACTGGTGCAGGGCACTGCGGACGTGACGGCGTGCAGGCCTGGCTCTCCCTCCCGCTCACCCGAGTCTGCTTTTCACTCCACTGCAGCCATGCAAACCTTCTCCTTTTAATAAAATGTGTTGATTTTCCGATGAGAGAAGTAACATACATTTTTGTTGAAAATGAAAATATAGAAAAGTACAAAGGAAAGAATAAAAATACCGCATAACACATGCCTCAGAGACAACCACAGATGCCATGCTATTGGACTGCCTTCCTGTACGTGCTTAAGAACACTTAAAAGTGAGGAACGCTGGGACAGGGGCTCCCTAACCACGGCAGGCAGGAGTCTGTGCCTGAGGCAGGGTGGGGACTTGCCCCTTGTGGCTCTCGGATCTGCCCACATGGGCACCCACGAGTCCGAGCAGCTCCGCCGTAAAGCAGGGAGCACCACTTCCGGTCTGAACGACAGTTCCTGTCCCTCCCGACACAGAACGCGTACGTGAATCGTATTCCGGCACACACTTATTTCCGTCAAAGACAAACTAGTACAAAAGAGACCAAGACAGGAGCCACACAAAAATCACAGGAGAGAACAGGAGGAAAGGAGCAGACGAAAGTGGCAAACAGAAATTGCATGGAGGAAAATGGGGTCTTCGAGCAGAGGACCAGTGTCGCAGACGTTCATTCAGTAAAGAGAAGCTCAATGAGGCATTTAAAACACTAGTGCGCACGGCAGGAACAGAAGTGCGTGGAGAAGGTGTGGCGGGACAACAGAGAGGGAGGACATGAGCTGGAAGAAAGAAGTGGACAACAGGAAGTAGAAGAGAAAAAGAAACTACGGAGAAGTACAAGCTATAATATATTAACAGTAAGACAAAGGAGACTTAATAAGGCTGAAAGCACAGGAATTATTATGGAGGAAAGAGTTGAGGAAAGCCAACAAAATGAAACAGAAGTGAACATAAAGCAAAACTAAAGTATGCACACACACATATTTCATATATGTATATAGATAATATCTCTATAATCTATGTCTATCCATCTATGTATATACGGAGAGAATAAAGTCAAGAGTTCTGACATGCCTTAATTGTTGCTGCCAAGGAAGAGATTAAAATAACAAAACCAAAAAAATCATATTTGAAGATTTACTTCAAGAAAATTTTCCACACAAAAGGAAGATGGAATCTATGTAATGAAATCACACCATGGCTCAGGAAAACTGAGTAGGACTATAGCCGTCCCTTGATATACATGAGGGATTGTTCCAGGACCTCCTGGCAAACCGAAACCCTGCAGTTGGCACTGCAAAACCCACATATATGAAAATTCGGCCCTCTGTATAGACAAGCTTCATATCCCTCAAATACGGGATTTTCTATCCAAGTTTGGTTGAAAAAAATCTACATATAAGTAGACCCTCACAGTTAAAACCCATGTTATTTAAGAGTCAACTGTGTCAGTCCCAATATATATCCTAAGACATTGTAAACATTACAGATAAAGAAACTATCCTTTGGGCATTGAATCAACATATCAAGTTGACTCTCAGGATAAAAATCATTGCATGGGCCTCAGCATTCTCCATGTTCAGTGCTAGAGACAGTGGAGCTATACCAAAAAATTTCAAGGTAAGAAATAGTGACGCAATCATTTTATACCAAGCACAACTTTTGTTGAAGTATAAAGGCAAAAGAAAATCATTTTAGTACTAGCATAAGAATAGACACATAGATCAATGGAACAGAATTGAGAATTCAGAAATAAACCCTCATGTCTACAGACAACTGATTTTTGACAAAAGTAACTAAATAATTAAATGGCAGAAAGAATAATCTTTTGATCAAATAGTGCTCAGAAAACAGGATTCCCAAATGCAAAAAATGAAGTTGGACCCCTACTTCACAGCATATACAAACATTAACTCAAAAGGGTTCAAACTCTTAAATGTAAGAGCTAAAATTATAAAAATCTTAGAAGAATAGATAGGGATAAATCTTCATTACCTTGGATTAGGCAATAATGTCTTAGATATGACACAAAAGCACAAGCAACAAAAGGAAAAGTAGATAAACTGACTTCATCCAAATTAAAAATGTTTGTGTTTCAAAGGACACCATCAAGAAAGTGAAAAGACAACCCACAATTAGAGCAAATATTTGCAAATCATATATCTAACAAGGGAATTTTACCTAGAATATGTAAAGAACTCTTATAATACAATAATAAAATAGAATAATCCATTTTGAAACTCGTCAAAGAATCTAAATAGATGGTTCTCCAGAGAAGATATACAGATAGCCAATGTACACAGGAAAAGATACTCAATATTGTTAGCCATAACAGCAATGCAAACCAGACCCACTATGAAAACTCATTTCACATCTACTAGTATGGCTGTAATAAAAACATACAGATAATAACAAGTGTTGGTATGGATGGAGAGAAATTAGAACTTTTGTGCATTCCCACTAAGGCTATAAACTGGTGCAGCCACTTTGGAAAACAGTTGGTAGTTCCTCAAAATATTAAACATAGAATTACTCTATGATCCAGCTATTGCACTCCAATGTACATACTTAAGAAATGAAAACATATGTCCACAAAAGAACTAGAACACAAATGTTCATAGCAATGTTATTTATAACAGCCAAAAAAGTAGAAACAACCCAAATGTCCATCAACTGATGGACAAATAAACAAAATGTGCTATATCTATGCAATGAAATATTTTTTTTGGCATAAAAAGAAATAAAGTCCTGATACATGCCACAACATGGTTGAATCTTGAAAAAGTTGTGCTAAATGGAAGAAGTTGGTCCAAAAAGACCACATATTGCATGATTCTATTTATATGAAATGTCCAGAATAGGTAAATCTATAGAGACAGAAAGTATAGTACATTAGTTTTTATCTAGATTTGGGGAAGGGGGAGGTTGGGGCAAATGGAGACTGACTACTAACAGGTACTGGGTTCCTTTCTGGAGTGATAAAAAATGTCCTAAAATTGTGGCATTAGTTGTGCAACTCTGTGGATATACTAAAAAGCATTGAATTGTACAGTTTAAATGGGTGAATTGCATGGTGTATGAATTAGAACTCAATAAAACTGTTACAGAAAAAAAGAAAACTATTTTGAAGTGTGTAAGAATTTAGAGACTATCAACCCCATAGGGTCTTGTTAAAGAAATACTAGATGATAAACTTCAGCCAACCAAGAAATGAACAGTAACACTATGGTAAACAGACTGGCTGTAAGCATTGAATCAATTTATGGGATGAAGCTAAGAAAAAAAAAAAAGGTGGTTTCAAAAAAGTATGTGTTATAGATTATAATCCATTGAATAAAATAAGATTCTCTGGGTCCATACTGATATAAATAAACAAATGGAGAAGGAAAAGCTGTTCCTTATAGTAAAATTCCATGTAATCTATGTAATAGGAAAGATGAAAATAGGAAATCACCATTTGGCAGCCACCACAGTGGTCATTGGACATAGTGCGCCTGTGGTCACTGATTCAGGCAGGTGTTGACTCAGGCGTGCTAAGGTAGGTGGATGATAGTTTGATGGTGTATAAGATATTGACATGATCTCAGAATATCCCCTCCCCAAATAATAACCAGTTACGAAGGGAAAAATGGTGTCTTTATGGTGGAGAAAACTGGTAGATACCAGCATGACTAGGTGACTGAAGGTGACATCACCAGTTGTGGGCTGGCAGCATGAGTCTCTAATGCTGAGATGTGCATGGCATCATTGCAGTGACATCCCTATCATGAATGCACAGCCAGAGCCTGGTCACAGGGAGACGTCTGATGGACCGTCCCTGGGGGGGTCATCCCACAGCATGTGAGGCCTATATTGTTTAAAATTGTTGAGGACACAAGAGACAGAAAAGATTAAGAAACTAGTCCAGATTGGAGGACGCTAAGGAGACGTGGCAACTAAATGCAATGTATATTCCTGGGTGGTGTCTTGGACTCCAAAGGATAAAGAGACATAGTTGTGAGAGTTGGGAAAATTTGAATGGGCTCTAAATGGATTGAGTGGGGAGCATTGTAACAATGTTGACTTCCTGACTCAGAGACTTGCATGGTGGTTACATGGGAGAGTTTCTTTGTTCTAGGGAAAGCACACTAGAGCGTTTACAAGTGAAGTAATATCATGCTGACAGCTTGCGCTCAGGTGGTGAAGGAAAAGGCTAGTGTACGTGTGTGTGTGTGAGAGAGAGTGAGGGAGAGTGAGGGAGGGAGAGTGGGACAAGGGAATGAGAGAGATATGAAAACATGCAATCAAATGTAACAGCTAGAGAACATGGATAAAGGTGATATGGGAATTCTTTGAACTGTACTTGTAACTTTTCTGTAAATTTGTAATTATTTCAAAATACTTTACTTTAAAATAGCAGAATATAAATGTTACAAACCCTAAAAATGTAAAAAAAATGGTATAATTATCAAAAGAAAAGATTGTTGGCTCTGAGGCTTTGAACCTGCTATTCCTTCTTCCTCAATGTTCTCACCCCACATTTTACAAGGATTTCTCTTGGGCCATTCATGTCTTAGCCCAAATGTCCTTAGGTGAGGATACCCCTAGCCACATTGTCCGTATTGTCTTCTAGACACACATCACCAGCTGGCATTGAACTAAACGCCTGACATCAGCAGGTATTTACCTATAGGCTGCACAAAGGTGGGCACTTGGTCTGCTTGGCTTATTGCTCGACTACACCTCTTTTCCTTGATGATCTCGGATTCCATGCAGGAGCATGCATTGCACTTAGTTGTTATGTCTCCTCCCTCTCCTCCAATCCTTGGCACCTAGAAAAGTGGCTGGCATATAGTAGGTGCTCATTAAATATCTTTTATGAAATGAAATGCTGGGGTGCAGAAGGAGCAGAGAGAGCACATAAGGTAAAGTAGCCTGATTTCTATTCTATAAAAAGCCAGCAGGTTCAACAGACATAATTTAGAGGGCAAACTGTTCAACATTTTTTGTCCTTTGAAACCATTTGTATAAGAAAGAGACTAAAAAGTAGGAGAACGGGCTTCTCCTATATGTAGGCTGTAAAGATATAGCACATCTCAATGCTCATGGGCTATCCAGGATGGGACACTCATATTTTCACACATGTCCTTTAGCATCAAAGAGAATGTCTTGGTTGACCACATCCTATTTCAGGGAACAATATCATAGCTGGGAAGTGCATAGATCCTACAATCAAACTGCCGTGTTCAAATCTCAGCTCTACCATTTATGAGCTGTGTGATCTTGAGAAAATTACCTAACCTCTCTGTTTCTTGGTTTGCTCATCTATAAAATGGGACAATAGTGGTACCTATATCACAGAGGTGTTGTGAGAAGTAAATAAAATTTAAGTGCCTAGAATAGTGCTTTGTACAGAGTAAGTGGTAGCTGTGAGTATTGTTAAAAGACTTGGATTTTTTTGGTTAATTTCTGCTAATTAACCCACTATGGGGTAATTGACTTCCAAATATTGAGTGGACACCATTATTTCCTCTAGCCTAGTTCCTCTAAGCACAAAATAATCCCAGGATTTGCAAAAGAAATATAAGGTACTTACTGTCCAACATGTCCTGGAATTTTGATCATGGCATAGATTGCTACATGTCTACTTTTCCTCCTGGGCGTAGAGCAGCACAACATCCCCCAGCCTCCCTTGCAGTGGAAGGACCTGTGGCTAAGTTCTGGGCAAGGAAGTATGGACAGAATGATGCACACAGCATGGTGCTCCATGCCTCTTTCTTACCCTCATGTCTCTGGTCAGCTGCAGAATACCCAGGGAAGAGGTCTGGAGCCCCAGGGGGTGGGAAAATCTGGGTCCTTGAATGGCCTCACTGACCCATATCAGGCTGTGATCTGGAAGAGGAATAATCCTTTATGGGTTTAGGCCACTGAATTTGGGGGCTTGTTAACAATAACACTTAGCCTGACCTGGCTGAGAAATGCATCATGTTGGCAATGGCAAGAGTTGAGGAAAAACAATTGAGGGGAAGAGATGGACAAAGGAAGTTCAGACTGGTTGGAACACAACAGAGATCCCAAGGACACAGAATAAAACCTTTGCAATAGCCAAGTCCAGAGAAGTCAGCCTGGGGAATTGGAGAAAAAAAGGGAAATGTGAAAGGGAAAATAAAAAGGCTGGAGGGGTGGGAAGCATTTGTAAGCATTTGAGCTGATGGAGATGAGCTGGAGGTCAGCTACACAAACCACTTCAGGTTTCAACAATAGGTATTGAGCAGCCCTAGCTGGAGGGCAACATCTTCTATCAGTGAATGCCTGGGCTGGAAGGCGAAATAATACAGGCAGTTCCAGGAGGACTGAATCTGAAAGCTGTGGAATCTTCTAGTGTGTTGGGGTGACCGTTTATAGGGGTTCCACCCTCTCCTAAAATTATGTTTGCCCCACTCTTCTGTTACTGCCAGCTCCAAAAAGATGCAAAGATAATTAATGAATCTAATTAATCTAATCCTCACATTCTTGTCAAGAAGACAGCACTCACAGACGAGAGAGAGAAAAGAGTACAAGAATAAAGGAGCAATGCTTGTATGTGTCACACAACAAAGGCAATATTCTGTATTTGATGTTAGCGAGGGCTTCTATTGACCATGCCCACCCCATAACTATGGGAGGTTAGAGCAGGATGTTTTATTTTGAAAGGACCAGCTAAACTTTCTCAGATAAGTCCTAGTGAGGGCTTTGGAAATGATGGCTTAAAGCTGTGCCTGCTCAAGAGGAGGGGGGGACTGAGGTCTCACTCCATGTCAACAATAAGGAGGAGTAGGTCACAGGGCAGTTGCTCAGTCCAGTCTTGGGAACTTGTCCCAATTTCTTAAGCATGGTTAAGCCATTTATTCATGGAAAAAGTCAGGCATCTCTGTGGGACTTGTTAATAAGATGAGAACATTGTTCATAGAATATCTCTCCTTGTTTTGGCAAAATTAGGGAAATTATGAAGAAAGCAGAATGATAAGACAGAAGTCATACAGTCAAGTTGTCAAGCTGGTGATGGATGAGTGACACTGTCGGAAATACCAGAAATACCTTAACAGCTGCCCCAGGGCCTCCCCAGCCACCCAGGACCCAAGCAGAAAAGAGGAGAGAACTTGGGAGTTTGGGCTCCCAGGAACTTTGTGCGTGGAGCTCAGTGGCCAAGGATTGTGACTATTGCACATACGTTAACCTGTCATTGTTGGAGGCTGAAATTCTTAGGCCTAAAGAGGCAGGGGTTTCACAGGTCACATTCAAGGGCAAGCAGGGTCGAATGGATAATTCCTCTCCTAAGGTTGTCATAGAGACTAGAGTATCAAGCATGAGAACCAAGTCAACAAGATGAAAGGATGCGAAGTTCGAGGGAGAACCAGGGCAAAGCATAAAATGGACAAAACTAAAGGAAGGGGGAGGGGACAATTTGGGGTGTGGTGGAGGTACAAAGATGGGAGCAATTGCAAATGATAAAGCTGGAATAACCATCGTTCTGTGGCCACAGGTACAGAGCATGTGGGTAGGTAAAAATGGTTTAATAATAGAGGGATGATTTTCTAATCTCCCAAGGAAGATTGTTGGAAAAGCAAAGACTGTGATTGCTCAAGTGTTGCCCAAGTCTTGACTTTCCTTCCTTCTCTCTTAGGCTTATGAAAGTGAGGTTCATGGTCATTTCCACCTTGTGTACTTGTAATGGGAACTCTTATTATTCAATTCAATTCCCCAACTCTTTCTCAAGAACCTACAGTCTTCTGGGCACTGTTCTGGGCACCACGGATACAACAATGAACAAAATCAATAATGTCTGTGGTGTCATGGAGACTTTATTCCTCCTGTTAGAAGACCGATTTATATAATAAACTGATTTATAAATAAAAATGCCAGGTGGTAATAATTGTTAAGAAAAAAAATAAACTAGGATAAAGGGGATAAAGATTCATGCAGACACTAGAGAACATTCTAAACAGTGATACCGGAAGGTCTATAACAGAGTGGGCATATGTGATAGTTAATTTTATAGGTCAACTTGACTAGGTTCAGGGATACCCAGATAGCTGGTAACGCATTATGTCTGGGTGTGTCTCTGAGGGTGTTTCTGGAAGAGATCAGCATTTGAATCAGTAGACCAAGTAGAGAAAATCTACCTTCACCAGTGTGGATGGGCATCACATGGTGTATTGAGGTAGAACACAAAGGCTGAGGGTGGGTGGAATCTTTCTTCTTGAGCAGGGACATCCACTTTCTCCTCCCCTGGGACATTGGAGCTTCTGGCTTCAGACTTTGGGACTCCAGGACCTATACCAGCTGCTCCCACATGCACACCTTGGTACTTAAGCCTTTGGCCTTGGACTGAGAGTTATACCAGCAGCTCACCTGGTAATCTGGCTCATAGACGACAAGTCTTGGGACTTCCTGGCTATAATCACATAACCCAGTTCCCATAATAATGTTATTGTTTGTGTAAAAACACAAAATGCTCCTCTTATACATTTATATATAGCCTAGTGGTTCTGTTTCTCTGGAGAACCCTGACTAATACAGTATACGATTTTATGAGGAAATTAGGCTATGCAGAACTTTGCACTCGAGTAGGAAATTGGGCTCTGAGCTTCCTGACAAGCAAAGAAAAGAGCAAAATGCATTGAATTAGGCAATTTAATGTATGTGATTAAAATATAAATACATATATATACATATTGTTCAGATAAAATGTTTTTTCCAGCATAAGCAAAAAAAAGGGATTTATCTCAATAATCCTTTCAGATACGTTAAGTTCTATGATGGAAAAAACATTAATATTCAGAGTAGTAGGCAAATAATTTATGGCTGAGGTGGGGCAGAACGTGCTCAGGGTGTGGGAATTGGAGACTTCCCTGGACCAAAGGTGGGGACTCTTGGAAGGGTCTGGCTGGCTTTGACCAGCTGCTCTCTTTGCCTCAACGACCTCCGGTGATTTCCTGTGTTGGAGCTTTTCTAACACACAGGCTATTAAACTCTATTGTGCTGATTTGACATCTGGAACAAATTCTTTTGTCATACACCATCAGACTTTAAACAAATAAGAGCTAATGAGTTATACAGATGCCATGATTTTGCCTCGACCAATAATTACTTTGCTCACTCAAGGGTAGTATGGCGGTAACAGAGACAGGAAGATCTCTCCTGTTCCACCTCGCATTAGACTTTGTTTGCTTTGACAAATATCTGACTTGTCTGATGTTTACAATGTAACATATTTATTTTGCCAGGTCTGCCCTATATATCATTCTGTCCAGGTGCTCCACAGCATGAAGGTGCGGAAAGTGTCTTTGCTTTGGAGCCGAGCCCAGCAGAGTCTAAATTTCTTCTCTCTCAATCCCCGGCTTAGTGAACAGGGAAAGGCAAGTCACTGACCCTCTCTGGCCTCAGTTTTCTCCCCTATAAACTGGAGGTGATGACATGGACCCCATGGGGTGGGATTACACAAGAGCTTTACACAATGTCTGATACATAGTAGGAAATTGGTAAACATTTATTCCCATCTTATCCTTACATCACTTTCAATTAACATGCCCTTTGAGAAGATGAAGAAGTCAATCTTCATTTGACTTCATTTGACTGAGAAAAGATGTCAATCTTTATTTTTAAATAGGATTTTATCTATGTAAGTTCACTTTAAGGATAAGTGATTTGTTAATTTTAATTTCAAGCCAATTAATCAATGTAGTGTGGCCTTCTTCCTTCTTCCTGATGCTTCTTCAAAGTCGTTTGCCCCTAGGGCATCTAAAGAAGAGATGTCAGAAGACTGGGATAAAAGAAAGTTGACAAAATGGAGCAAGGGCTATTTGGGATAAGAGGAGGTACATGCTGCCTCCCAAGCTGGCTCTCACGGGGGTTGCTAGGCTAGTGGATTATAGCTCAGTGTCCAGCTTCTTGGGAACAAAGATCACAGGAAAGGTCAGACCATGGCTCCAGGGATTTCTGTAGGTGATCTGCACCCCCATCCAGGCCAGCCCACTGCCAGCTGTGATAGCCACAGCTGCTTACACCAGCATGAGAGGAGGCAGACCAAGGATGAGGCATTAGCAGAAATGGACGGGGGGTGTGCATGCGAGTGTATGTGTGTGAGATAAAAACAAATTTTTAATAAGTTTCATTTGTTTTTAATTAACACAACAATCATACATATTTATGGGACATAGTGTCATGTTTCAATACACATATATATTGTGTAACGATCAAGTCATGGTAATTAGCATATCCATTCTCTGAAACACTTGTCCTATTTTTGTGATAAGAACACCTAAAATCCTCTCTTCTAGATATTTTTAAGTATACAATACATTACTGTTGACTATGGTCACCCTACTATGCAACAGCACACCAGAACTTATCCCTCCTAGAACTGTAATTTGTACCCATCGACCAACCTCTACTCTAGGAGTGAGAGTAGGCTCACTCCTACTCTCCTCAGCCTCTGGTAACCACTGTTCTGCTCTTTGCTTCTATGAGATCAATGTTTTTAGACTTCACACATGAGTGAGATCATGTGGGATTTGTCCTTCTGTGATTGGCTTATTTTGCTTAACATAATGTCCTCTAGGTTCATCCATATTGTTGCAAATAACAGAATTTCATTCTTTATTATGGCTGAATGTTCCACTGTACACATACACCACATTTTCTTTATCCATTCATCCACTGATGGACACATAGGTTGATTCTATATCTTGGTAAGTGTGATTAATGCTGCAATGAACACGGGAGTACAGACATCTCTGATGCATACTGATTTCATTTCCTTTAGCCATATATACAGTAGTGAGATTATTGTATCATATGGTAGTTCAATTTTTAATTTTTTGAGTTAGCTCCATATTGTTGCCCATAATGACTACACTAATTTACATTCCCACTAACAGTGTATAACAATTCTCCTTTCTCCTCGTGCTCAGAAGCATTTGTTATTTTTTGTTGTTATTATTTTTTCATAATAACCATTTTAACCAAGGTGAGGTAACATCTCATTGTAGTTTTGATTTGCATTTCCCTGATGATCAGTGACATCAGCACTTTTTGTTGGTCATTTGTATATCTTCTTTTGAGAAAAGTCTGTCCAGATCTTTCACCCATATTTTAATTATATATCTATATCTATACATTTGCTATTGAGTTGTTTCAGTTCCTTATATATTCTGGATATTAACCCTTTGTCAGATGTATAGTTTGCAAATATTTTCACCCATTCTGTAAGATAATTCTTCACTTCGTTGATTGCTTCCTTTGCTATGTAGCTTTTTAGTTTGATGTAATCCCACTTGTCTATTTTTGCTTTTGAGGTCTTATTCAAAAAATCTTTGTCCAGACCAATTTCCTGAAGTGTTTCCCCTTTGTTTTCTTCTAGTAGTTTCAGAGTTTCAGGTCTTACAACTAAGTCTTTAACCCATTTTGAGATGATTTTTGTAAGTGGTGAGAGATGAGGGTCTAGTTCCATTCTTCTGCATATGGACATACAGTTTTCCCCCACACCATTTATTGAATAGGGTGTCTTTCCCCCCATGTGTGTTTTTGGCTCCTTGGTCAAAAATTAGTTGAGTATAAATGCATGGTTTTACTTCTGGGTTCTCTATTCTGTCCCACTGGTTTATGTATCTATTCATATGCCATTTGCATGCTGTTTTGGTTACTATTGCTTTGTAATATATTTTCAAGTCAGGTAGTGTGATGCTTCCAACTTTATTCTCTTTGAGCAAGACTGTTTTGGCTATTTGGGATCTTTCGTGGTTCCATATACATTTAAGAATTGTTTATTTCTATTTCTGAGAGAAACGTGATTGATATGTTGATAGAGATTGTATTTAATCTGTACATTGCATTGGGCAATATGGCCATTTTAATAATAAGAATTATTCCAATCCATGAACACTAGATATATTTTCATTTATCAATGTCTTATTCAATTTCTTTCATCGATGTTTTTTAGTTTTCCTGGTAGAGTTCTTTTACTCCATTGGTTAAATTTATTTCTAGGTATTTTTTGTAGCTATTATAAACGTGATTGATTTCTTAATTTCATTTTCAGATAGTTCACTGTTGATGTATAGACATGCTACTGATTTTTGAATGTTGATTTCATACCCTGCAACTTTACTGAATTCATTTATTAGTTTTAACAATTTTTTGGTGGAGTCCATAGGGTCTTCTATATATATGATCATGTTGTCTACAATTTGATTTCCTCCTTTCCAATATGGATGCCCTTTATTTATTTATCTTGCCTAATGGCTCTGGCTAAGATTTCTAGTACTACATTGAATAGAAGTAGTGAAAGTAGGTATCCCTATCTTGTTACAGATTTTAGAGGAAAAGCTTTGAGTTTTTCCCTGTTTATTATGATGTTATTATAGCTGTGAGTTTGTCATATATGGCCTTTATTGTGTTGAGGTGTGTTTCTTCTATGCCTAATTTGTTTAGAGTTTTTATCATGAAGCAATATTGAATTTTATCAAATGCTATTTCTGTGTTTATTGAGATGATCATGTGGCTTTTTCTTTCATTCTGTTGATGTGATGCATCATGTTTATTGATTTGCATATATTGAATCATCCTTGCATCCCTGGGATGAACCCCACTTGATCATGGTGAATGATCTTTGTGATGTATTGTTAAATTTGGTTTGCTGGCATTTTGTTGAAGATTCCTGCATCTGTGTTCATCAGGGATATTGGCTTGCAGTATTCTTTTGTTGTTGTCTCTTTACCTGGTTTGGGTATCAGGGTAAATCTGGGCTTGTAGAAAGAGTTTGGAAGGTTTCCCTACACTTCCATTTTTTGTGATAGTTTGAGAAGAACTGGTCTTAGTTCTTCTTTAAATGGCAGAACATAACCTTAAAAGGAAATCTGAGATGGAGATTTTGAAGCACTTAGAACTAAATGAGGTATGTGGGAGGATCAAAGGTAATTGACTAGTGGATGCGTAGCACAAGCAAAGGCAGGAAGAGAAAGAAATGGTAGCTGTGGCCAGTATGTGATCTGTCTGGACCAATAACCATGGAAAATGACTGCTACCTGGACTAGTTATTGTTTAACCTTTCCTTACAAAAATATATTAAATATGACATTTATATGGAAAAGTATATAAACCCAAACTGCATAAAAATAACTTTTCAAAATGTAAATATTTTATAATAACAGTCTAGCACCTGGTACCCCAGAAATCTCCCTTATACTCTCAACCAACCACTAACCCCTCTTTCCTCCATGAAAGTATCCAATATCCTGACTTTCATGCTAATATCTTTCCTGCTATTGTATTTCTTACAGTTTTACCACCTAAACTTGTACACTCAAACATAATGCATGTTTTTAGCCTTTTTCTTGAACTTTATAAAATAGTGTCAGGCACCATGTAGTTTTTTGTATCGGTGTATTTTGCCAATCATATTTGTAATATTCACCCATGTTGTGGCATATAGCAAAACACCATTTATTTTCACTGATATGTGGAATTTCATTATATGAATATTCTGATGATGCGTTTATTCATTATAATGTTCATAGATGTAGGTTGTTTCCAATTTGGAGTTATTACCCCAAAAGGTAGCTATGAATATGCTTATCTTCTGGTGCATGCAAACACATTTCTTGTGTGTGTGTGTGTGTGTGTGAGTGTGTGTCTGTGACCTAGGAGTGGAATTGCTGGTTCATAGGGAATAAGTATCTTCATGATTGGTAGATAATGCCCAATACTTCTCCAAAGTAATAAAATGCCAGTATCATGGAATAATTGATCTCAATGGTTCTTACATAGACAGTTCTTCAAAAAAGGTCTTAAAGCTCCCTCAAGTTTTTTCTTCTTTAGGAGAAAGTTTTCTGACCTAATATATGCCATCTTAGATATTTTAGCACCCCCACCAAAGTATTGGATACACATATATGTTCAAAGAATGTTAATGTTTCTGATCAGAGTACAGAGCTAGATCAATTATATACACACACACACATATATTTACTCACACACACTCATATGTATCCAATGATTGTATTAATTTTATTATTAAATCAGCAAACTATTGATTATTTTTTACATGCAGTAATGTCAGGCTAGGTCTTTCTCACTTTCCCCTTGTGAGGAAATACTGATAAAGTTCCATAGAATATTACTAAGTACCCCTCTCCCAACTCCCACCCCATCCAAGGTCACCATCAGCTCATTATTTAGTATTCTCTGGGTCTAGTTCTACTATGAGCTACACAAATCCACTTAACTATACTATGAGTTATACTGCATTTCCCCAAAAATAGCACAAAAAATAGGTAGCAAATATTTTGCTGAAATTCTAATATTTATTATCTAAGATATTCTCATATTTTCTAGTCTAGCAGCACCATTAAGAATAGAAACAAAGGAATAATTTCTGGGAATTAGGTAAATGAGAAGAAGAATATATAATATGTTCACCAATTTTTCATAATTAGAAATAGATAATGAAACAATAAAAGCAATTTACTAGTAGCTAACAAAGATTGTCACTGGCTCCTAACCCAGAGAAGGCCTCTTTCTGTTCTAATCAACTTTATAGCTCATTTTTTTTATTTAATTTGTCTAATGGGAAGACACTCAACTACCCAGATCAATGACTCAGGGATTTGGAGTTATTCCTCTATCAGACTGACTTTTGGCCTGAGAGAAGCATGCCCGAGTCTAGGATCAGTCCAGATAATGAGTGGGTTTAGGATTTCAAGACAGTCTCAAAAAGCACAAGGGCAACTAAAATAAAAGTTAACAAGTCAAGCTATGTAGTGAGCACACAGAAAGAGAATATTAGTGAGGCTTTTGGAAAAAATTCTGTGAGATTTTTTCTTTTTTAGAATTTTTATTCATTTTATTGATACATAATATTTGTACATGTTTATGGGGTACATATGATGTTTTGTTACATGCATAGAATGTGTGATGGTCAAATCAGGGTATTTGAGCTACTCATCACCTAGAATATTTATCATTTCTATGTGTTGGAACATGTCAAGTTCTCTCTTCTAGCTACTTTGAAATATACATTGTTAACTATAGTCACTCTGCTATGGAACATTAGACGTTATTCCTTCTTTCTAACTGTATCTTTGTACCCATCAACTGACTTCTTTTCATCTCTCCTGCCCCTTCTTGCCACTCATCCATACCAGGCTCTGGTATTTATCATTCCACTCTCTACCTCCGTGAGATCAACTTTTTTAACTCTCACATATGTGAGATCAAGCATTATTTGTCTTTCTGTGCCTGGCTTATTTCACTTAACATAATGACCTCCAGTTCCATCCACATTGCTGCAAATGACATGCTTTCATTCCTTTTTATGGCCAGATAATATTCCATTGTGTATATACACCACATTTTCTTTATCCATTCATCCACTGATGGACACTTAGGTTGATTTTATGTCTTGGCTATTGTGAATAGTGCTGCAAAAAACACAGGAGTGCAGACATCCTCTGATATACTGATTTCTTTTCCTTTGGGTAAATACCCGGTAGTGGGATTGCTGGATTGAATGGTAGTTCTATTTTTAGTTTTTTGAGAAATCTTCATATTGTTTTCCACAGTGACTGTACAAATTTACATTCCCACCAACACTGTGTAAGAGCTCCCTTTTCTCTACATCCATGCCAGCATCTGTTATTTTTTTGTCTTTTTAATAACAGCCATTTTAACTGGGGTAAGATGATATCTCATTGTGGTTTTGATTTGCATTTCTCTGATGATTACTGATGTTGAGCATTTTTTCATGTATCTGTTGGCCATTTGTATATCTTATTTTGAGAAATGTCTATTCATGTCTTTTCTCAACATTTTAATGGGTTATTTGGGTTTTTTTTCCCTGTTGAGTTGTTTAAATTCCTTGTATATTCTGAATATTAATCCCTTGTCAGAGGAATAGTTTGTAAATATTTTCTCCCATTCAACAAGTTGTATCTTTACTTTGTGGATTGCTTCCTTTGCTGTGCAAAAGCTTTTCAATTTAATATAATCCCATTTGTCTATTTTTGTTTTTGTTGTCTGTGCTTTTAAGATCTTAGCTATAAAATCTTTGCTCAGACCAATGTCTTGAAGTGCTTCCCCTATGTGTTCTTCTAGTAATTTTATAGCTTTGGGTGTTATTTTTAAGTCATTAATGCATCTTGAGTTGATTTTTGTGTGTGGTAAGAGATAGGGATCCAGTTTTATTCTACTGCATATGGATATCCAATTTTCCTGGCACCATTTATTGTAGAGGTATTCTTTCTCCAGTGTGTGTTCTCACCCCTTTGTAGAAAGTCAGTGGCTGCAAATATGTGGATTTATTTCTGTGTTCTCTATTCTGTTCCATTGGTCTATGAGTCTATTTTTATATAAATACCATGCTGTTTTGGTTACTATAGCCTTGTAATATATTTTGTTGCAAATAGTGTGATGCCTCCAGCTTTGTTCTTTTTGCTCAGAATTGCTTTGGCTAGTTAAGCTCTTTTTTGTTTCTATACAAATTTTGGGATTTTTTTTCTGTTTATGAGAAAAATGGCATGGATATTTTGATAGAGACAGCATTGAATCTATAGATTGCTTTTGGTAGTATGGTCATTTTAATGATATTAGTTCTTCTGATCCATGAGCATGAAAATCTCTTTCCATTTCTTTGTGTCCTTGCCAATTTCTTTCCTCAACGTTTTGTAGTTTTCCTGGGAGAGTTTCTTCACCTCTTAGGTTAAATTTATTCCTAGGTTTTTAATTTGTTTTTTGCAGCTATTGTAAATGAAATTGCCTCCTTGATTTCTCTCTCAGCTACTTTGTTATTGGTGTGTAGAAATGCTACTGATTTTTGTATTTTGGTTTCATATCTTGCAACTTTATTAAATTTATTTATCAGATCTAAGAGTGTTTTGGGTGTAGTCTTTAGGCTTTTCTAGATATAAGATCATGTCATCTGTAGAGGGACATTTTTACTTCCTCTTTTTCAATTTAGATGTCATTTATTTATTATTTTTTTCTTGCCTGGTTGCTTTAGCTAGGACTTCCAGTACTATGTTGAATAAGAGTGGTGAAAGTGGGCATCCTTGCACTGTGGGTGGGAGGGTGGGGCCAGGCCTGCTGGACCTGTTCTCAGGGCCTCTGGTGGTGCATGCAGGTACTGGCTATGGTAGGCAGGGGTGGAGTGATCTCCAGGCCCCCAGCAGAATGCCTGGGTGCTCTGTGGCTGTGCAACTGGGAAGGGCAGGGTTGCATTCATTGACAGCAGCCGCAGGCAATCAGCTGGAGAGCACATGCTTCAGCTCCGGTGGTGGCTACAGGTGGGGCAGTCTCTCCTCAAAGTGCTTATAAGTGTGTGGCAGCTCCACTGGTAGGGCCAGTGGGGTCACTGCCAGTGGCTCATGTTTCATCTCTGGTGGCAGCAGCCAGCCACAGTGTTGGCTATGAGCAGGGGATGTCAATGGGGTTCCAGGGATGCAGAGGTACAGGGGCTGTTGGGCCCCAGAGCAGGATGCAGTCAGTGGGACCAGGCTTTCAAAAAGCCACTGTGCTGCAGCTGCTCAGGTCTCATGTGGTGGGTGGGACCCAGCGTGGACCCCCCTCTCTGGAGCAGTGCCATCATGTGGTCTCTGGGCAGATCCCCATATTAGTCTCAGGGCCTGCAAGGGTCAAGGCTGTCCTGTGGCTGGGATTGCAGGAGTCTGTGGTGGGAATGTGGACTGCAGTGGGGGAGGGGATCTCTCTCTTATCCTTTCCCTGCATTGGGGAGCTTGTCCCAGCCAAGCAGGCTGCCCTGCCTCCCTCCCCTTCCTTGCTTTAGGTATTTCCTCTTACTTCTCTATTGAAATCCAGTGTTCTCTGTTAGATGTTCTATTTGAAGTGTGATTATACTCAGAAATTATACTATATACTCAAAAATTAAAATAAACATAAAAACATAAAAAGAAGCATCAAAATGTGATCCATACATTTTTAAAAAGCATTCAAGGGAGACTAAAATGAAACCCTAAAAATAGTATACAATACAAAAGTACTCAGAAAAGAACAAAATAGATAAACACAAATCAGGTAGAATAACTAGAAAACAAATTGCAAAATGGTAGACTTACAGACTATCAATCGTTCAATTAAATAGAATGGACTAAGCTTTCCAACCAAAAAGCACAGATGGCCAGATGGCTATGTCCAACTATATGCGATCTACAAGAGACATTTTTAATTAAAATAGATACGTTGAATGTAATAGGATGAAAAAAAGACAGTAAGTGCTCCTCACCATTTGGGGTATCCTTTGTGGAGGAGGTCAGTGCCAGATACGTCTAGTTGCCATCTTAGAGTCCCTCCTCAAATGCTGGAAGATTTGAGGATAAGAGACATGAAGACAGGAGAAACATCTTTCCCATGAAATAGATTTATTTTATGAAGTGGGAAAAAAACCCCAGAAATAAATAACTACATTTTCTCTTAAAGTTGGACCAAATGGCAAAAGATAAACTGATTTGATGTTAAAATTTAATAGCTAACTTTAAATAGAAAACAAAATGAAAATATCATATTGGAACTATATCAGCTGAAAAATATTTAGATAACCCTCCCAGGAGAAATGAGTATTTATAAATAAACATAACATTTTCTGCTCAATTTCAGGAAGTTCTGAAACTCTCATACACTGCCGTTTGGAATGAAACATGGTGGAACCACTTTGGAAGACAGCTTTGCAGTTTATTCAAAAACTAAAAGTATATGTGCCATATGATCCATAGATATTTATCCAAGAGAAATAAAACCATATGTCCATACAAATATTTCTATGCAAATATTCATAACAGCTTTATGTGTAATAGCCAGAAGGACAAGTCAACCCAATACCTAACAATAAGTTAGATTGCCATCATGTGGTCTCCAGGTCACCTAACAAAAGGTGAATGGGTAAACAAACTGTGATATACCCATACAATGAAATGCTACTCAGCAACAAAAAGGAATGAACTATTGATACCTCTATAAAATGGAAGAATCTCAAAATAAATATTCTAAGTAGAGGATACTGTATATCTTCATTTATTTAAAATTCTACAAATACCAACTAATGTATAATGACAGAAAGATCAATGGTTGCCTGAAAAGAAGATAGGGGTTTAGGGAGAATGAGGAGTTACAAAAGGGAACAGAAAACTTTGAGTGGTGATGGATAGATTCACAATCCTGATCGTGGCAATGGTTTCATGCATGTATATGCATGCCAAAACTTATCAAATTGTGCACTTTATTTGCAGTTCTGTATATGTCAATTATTTCTCAATACATTTATTAACAACATGGGTACTACACCATATTAACCAGTTTGGAATAAAACCTGTATAATCATACACTTTTAATAACAGTGCACATGTCTATCATCTGTAAGGAGAGCAATTTTGCAAGGTATATCATAAATTGTTACTATGATTATTATTAATAAAGTGGGTAAAATTTAAAAGAATCAGCCAAAGTAGGCAACAGTCAGGCAGTTTGTAGCAGGTAGTGTTATTCTCTGATTTGTCTTTTAGAGAAACGCGTGCTTGGAAATGTTACAGACTCACCTACGAGAGAGTGTCGGGCTCTACGTGTGCCACACTTGGGTCAACCCATTTGGCTTATGTTCCCCAGCAATTGTCAGATTTGCATGTTGCATTTGATTGACCCTTTGTTACTTCTGTTTGAAACAGAATAGCTAAGTTCTTTAATTACTCCTTCAGGGACACTTAATGTATTCTAAGTGTTTACTAAGCCTTGGAAGTGATTGATTGCCTCTGGTTAATACTTTCATACTCAAGGTTAATTATTGTTTTCTGATAATGTTTTTTATTCATTAGCATCCTTTAATAAAGCTGGCAATCATTGGTTAGTTAAGTGGACAAATTTTAACATGAGAGCTAAAGTTTCCACTAAGGGTCATCTACTAATTTCTTGGTTGTAGTTGATATGGAGAGACCCTATAAAATAAAAACGCTTACGTTGGGCATCTTCTCTTTAACTAAATGATGCTATAAATATACTATAAACAGCCTGGAGCTTACTATTTTGCAAGGCTGAATAATCACGAAGGAGGCATAGCTAAGGAAGTGAGGTACAAAGAAGAGGGGGAAGAGGAGGGAGAGGGATGATAGAACTGATTTCTCATTGAATGTAATGAATTAGGCACAGAAATTTGCAGTAAGGGAAAGAAGAAAGAGAATGCAAAGGTTTTTGGTGCTTTATAGACCTTCTTTGAGCCTTACATTTTAATAAGTTATCCTTAAAAGATGACGAGCCCCTTAATATGAAGGAAGATGAGGACATATAAACCTCACATCAGGCTCCAGCTGGCTTCCTGCTGATTGAATTCTACAGAAATCAATAAAGAGATATGCATTTCATAGTCTGGAGCTATTTTAGGGAGTCCTTCTAAAGATGGGAAGAGACCTGGTGTATCCCTTCAAGAGGGTTAAAAGGAAGCAAAGCAAAGCTACAGACATTAAACTAAATCCAGATAAGAAATTCTGACACCGTAACTAAAAGTAATGGGTGTAATTAATAAAGACTGAAAATCATGTAACTGCTAAGAACAGCAGAATTAAGAAGATACTGATGATAGTATTCCAAATGTCTCCTTTCCTGCATTGCTTTAAATAGTTATTTACTAAACACTGACAGTGATCACAGCATGGTGTTAGGTAGCAAAATGTAAGAAGAAAGAGGGGAAAGAAAATATTTGGTAGTCAGAGTTCATCTTGTCACTTTCCTGCTTAAAAATGGCCATTGGCTTTCCATTTCTTGGAACACAATGAATAAATGCCTTAGCAGGAATACAAATTGTTTATATTCTGTCTCCAGTTCACCCTGTTTCTTTTTTCTTTTTTTTTTATTTCAGAACATTATGGGGGTACAAACACTTTGGCTACATATATTGCCTTTGCACCATCCAAGTTAGAGCTACAAGTGTGCCACTTCCGCTGTGGACTTGCAGTCCAATTTTCCTTCCGTCCAGTTTCAGGATCCAACACCATAATTCCCTTCTTGGCCTGCTGGCTTAGAGGTGTGAGGAGCACCTAGTGGCCAGGTAGCAGTCTCAACTTCCACTTCAGTGCACACCACTGTTTGTCTCTTGGTGGAAGCATCGCTTCCTCCAAAACCAAGACCACTGGGCAAGCAGAGCAGCAACTTGGGGAAACGGGAAGTAACAATCTTTCTAGTGGATCACTAGGGGTAACAGCTAGTGTGTCAGTCTCATTCCTATCCCTCAATTCCTGGACTGGTGAATCCTGGCTATTGGAAAAACAGCACCACATTTTGGATTCTGATTCAGAGCATACACAGCCTTCTGGAGAGCCCTGCCCCACCCTGCAAGGTATTGCCATCTAATTAGTACCATAACTGAGTCTTCAAAAGGCCATTCCACCCTTATACCAAGCCAGCTGCTCCAGGATGGTGGGGAATGTGGTAAGACCAGTGAATTCCATGAGCCTGGGCCCATTGCTGCACTTCTTCTGCTATGAAGTGAATTCCCTGATCCGCAGCAATGCTGCATGGAATACTATCAGAATGAATAAGGCATTTTGTAAGTCCACAGATGCTAGTTCTGGCAAAAGTATTTTATGTGGGGAAGGCCAGTCCATATCCAGACAAAACACTGCCCCTTTCATGATGGGAGAGGTCCAGTGTGATCAACCTACCACCAAGTAACTGACTGATCATCCAGGGAACTGTGCCACATTGGGTGGCTATATCCAAGTCAGCCCTGGTGCGTGGATGCCCATGTTTCTGAGCCCCTGCATAACCTCCATCCCTGCCACCCTGGCCACTCTATTTCTGAGCCCACTGGGTGATAACAAAGGTGGCTGAGGGAAAGAGGCTGACAGTATCCATAGCACTGGTCATCCTATTCACTTGATTACTAAAATCTTCCTTTGCTGAAATCACCCTTTGGTGGGCATTCACATGGAACACAAATATCTTCATACCTTTTGCCCATTCAGAGAGGCCTACACACATAACTCTTCTTTAAATTTGTTTGTCTCCAATTTTCCAATCATGTTCCTTCTAAGTCACTGACCACCCAGCAAAACCATTGGTTACAGCCCGTGAGCTGGTATATAAGCACAAGTTTGGCCATCTCCCCTTGCAAGCAAAGTACACAACCAGGTGCACTGTCTGAAGTTCTGCCCACTGGGAGATTTCCCTTCACTACTGTCCCCAGGGATGTCCCACAAAGGGGCTGCCATGCTGCAGCCGTCCACCGTCAGGTGGTGCCTGCATATTGTGCAGAACCACCTGAAACCAGGCCAGGGTCTTGCCTTGTCAGCTGATGGCAGGTAACCCCATGTGAGGCAATAGGTGCAGGCTGAGAGAGACAAGGCAGTGCGGCAAGAGCAGGGACCATGGCACATGAACCACTTCTTCATCCAGCTTATTTGTGCTTTCAGGGCCTGATTCGGCTCGGTCACATACACACCACTTCCATTTGATGATGGAGTATTGCTGTGCACATTCAATGTTATGGCTTGCTGGGTCATATAACACCCAGTTCATGTTGAGCAGCTCAGGTGACATGGTAATTTGGCAGCCTATGGTCAAGCGTTCAGTTTCTATGAAGACCCAGTAGCAAGCCAAAAGCTGCGTCTCAAAAGGAGAGTAATTATCTCCAGGGCTTTGCTCCTAAAGGCTTGTGTTGCAATTCACCTGTAGGGACCTGCCAAAGTCTCTGAACAGCATTGCTATCTGCCACCGACACTTCAGGTAACACTGGAGTTGCTGGACCATGTGGCCCAAGTGGCAGAGCAGCCTGCACTGCATGCTTAATCTGCTGCAGAGCCTTCTCTTAAGCTGGACTCCACTCAAAACTAGCAACATTGTAGGTCACTTGGCACATAGGCTGGAGAAACACACCAACATGAGTAGTATGTTACCTCTGAGATCCATAGAGACCCACTATGTGTTATGTTTCCTCCTTTCAGATGCAACAACTTGTCCCTCACCATAGAAGGGATATCTTAACATATCCCACACCACAGACCCCCTAGAAGTTTGAAGCAGAAGTCTCCTGAATTGTAGTTGGATTTATGTCCCACACTCTGGCACACAACAAGAAGTCTAGAGTAGTTGCTATGTCTCGTTGACTTGGTTCAATCAGCATGATGTCATCAATGCAATGGATCAGAGTGAAACCTTTTGGAAGGAAAAGGCAATCAGGATCCCTGGGAGCTAAAGTATGACAGAGAGCTGGAGAAATGGTTAACCCCTGAGGTAGGACAGTTAGGATGTATTGCTGGCAAACTGCTTCAATTGGACCTTATGGACAGGTATGGAGAAAAACATATTTGTCAGGTCAATAGCTACACACTAGGTACCAGGTCATGTGTGATTTGATCAAGCAAATACTTAATATCAAAACTCACCTGAACACTTGATCAGTTCTTTCACTCAAAGTCCAGTGAGGATGTTGCTGGTTGGGTGGCTTTTTGGACACCTGTCCTCTAAGTAGTGACTCTGGACCTGCAATCCTTCCACTTGGATTGTTCACAGTCCTCTAGAGCCTCCTGAGAGCTTTCTGCTCTCTTGGCACACTGGCCAACAGAACAAGTAGGGGGTCTTTCTAGGGTTCACCTAGAAGCTCAGAGTTCTAAGAGCGGCAACAGAGCAAGTTCCATAGTGCAAATACTTTTCAAATCTCTTCTGCATCACTTTTGCTATTGGCTCTTTGGACAAAGCAAGTGTAATGGGTTGAGACCTTTGACGACCTTGAGTTGGGGTGAATGTGTTTTATATGTGGGATTAGAATTTTGGTGGGCTGGAGGGTAAACTGTGGTAGGTAGAATAATGGCCTCCTAAAAATGTCCACATCTTAATCCCTGAAATGTTTGAAAATGTTATATTGCATGACAAGGGGGAATTAAATTTGCTAATCAGCTGTCCTTTATCATGAGGAGATTATCATGGGTTATCTAGTGGGGCCAATGCAGTCACACAGGTAATTAAATGGGAAAGAGGAAGGCAGACGAGTTAGAAAAAGAGAGATGACATCATGAAAAAGACTCCACCAGCCCTTGGTGGCTTTCTAGATGGAATGGGTCATGAGCCAAGAAGTCCAGATTGCCTCCAGAAGCCAGAAAAGGAAAAGAAATGGACTGGCCATTTCTTTTCTGGAGCCTCCAGAAAAGAGTACAGTCATGTCAACCACTTGGTCTTAGCCTAGTAAAACTCATTTTGGACTTCTGACCCCCAGAATTCTAAGATAACTTTATATTGTGTTAAGCCACTAAATTAGTGGTAACTTGTTACAGCAGCAATCAGAAACTGATACAGCAAACTACTTATCCAAGGCCACAAGCTTGTGTGGGAGGGATTACTAAAGGCCATGGACAGAGGAAGATAGGAACAGATAGGTCATTCAGGAAACCGGCAACCTAGAAAATGAGTGTCTGAGAAGAACAGGACATGGTTTGTTGAGTCCATAGCTCTATCTCTGCCACAATCTGTATTTGAATAAACCACGCTGGGGACTGGTATGCAATCACTCTCGTGGATCACTGCATATATCATAGCCAAATGACACATTCACAAAGTTTCTGGTTGTAGTTTTACCCATGGTCTTTCCTTTAGTTTTTCCAAATGCTTTCCCTACTTTCTACCCTCTCCACCATCCACCTCTCTCCCATCCCATTCTCCATCCCCAGATTTCTCTTCTCTCGGTAAAGATCTTATTCATCCTTCAGATTTACCTAAAATGTGTCTTTCTCTAAGAAGGACTCTCCTGACTCTCTCAGATAGGCTCTTGGTCTCTTCTTTGTCCTATCTTGTCTTATCAAATTTTTAATTTCAGACCAATTAGTTAAATCCAGAAGTGTTTGTGTAGCAAAAAAAAACAAAAAAAAAAGTTCATTTCTAGCCTTGGGAAGCTTATACTTTATCTGAGAAATAAATGTAAACATAAAAATATTTGCAATCATTGACTGCTCTCTTCCCAGCGGTCACCACCCCAGAACAATCCATCGATCATGTCCTGACTTGACTATTACAAGCTGTTCCATTCTCTGCCACTCTCTCTGCCTACAATGCATTTTCCACACTGAAGTCAGCTGCACATTTTTTAAGCAGCTTTCATGAGATATAGTTCACATACCACACAATTCACTCATTTAAAGTGCACAATTCAGTGGCTTTTAGTATCTTCACAGAGCTGTCCATCCATCACCACTATCCATTTTAGAACATTTTTCATTATCCTGAAAAAAAAAGATTGCATACCATTTAGCCATCATCCCCAACTCCCTCGACCCACCTCTGGTCCTTGTAGAATACACAAATTCCACTATTTTAGTTACTCCCTAAATCCTTTCAGTGGTTTCCCTTCATCCCACTACACTTATGATACAACTGCAAACCTATGTTCCTTGTTCCTCATCTGTCTGTCCAGCCTCATCTTATGCCTGTCTCCCTTGCTCATTGCCAGGAGCAATGGTCTATTTTAAGTTCCCAACACGACAAGCTCTGTGCACAGGGCCTTTGCACGTAGTTTCTTGCCACGTGCACCATGTTTTGTTCTACTCTTAGTTTATTCAACTCCTCCTATGTGACGTGTCCCTAGAGAAGACTTCAATGACCTACTTCTCATCTTAAGTAGACTCCCCTGTGGTACTTTCTCACAGAACCTTGTATTTTTTATTTATAATATTTATCACCATTTAAAATTATACATTTATTTTTTGGTTACATGATTACGGTTTTTCCTCTGCTAGATTATAGTGTCCATAGACACAGGTGTTGTGACTTTTTCTATTCCTAATGAATACCTGGTTTCCAGCACAGGATCTGGAAGACAGTGGGAACCCAATAAATATTTACCCAATAGAAAACAAAATCTGTGAATGAATGAAGCACTCTGAATAACAAAAAGCTAAAGTGCACTTCTCAGGAACCTCCAATATTCATGGTCTTGAACCAACTAATAGCATTTCTGGGATTCCATCTTAACAGGATACTTCTAAATGAGAAGCAAAGTATAATTTATAACAGCAAAAGTTGAAGCCCCCACGAATGTCTAACTATGGTGAAAAGGTTGCATAACCCAGAGGATAGTCACTCAAAACTGAAAAAATAATGCAATACATTGATGGATGTAATAACATCAAAATATTTGTGATTTAATCGAAAGTTATAAGTCATGATGGTATATAATTATACCAATGTTAAAAAAATCTATAATAGAGAAGAGTTTCATTAAAAAACTGAGCACCTAACACAAATATTAATAGTGCCTACCTGTGATTGGTACAACTATAAAAGTTTAGTTTAATTTTTAGCCTTACTTTTCTTATTTTCCAAATTTTCTTTAATAAGCAGGCATGTTTCTATCAAGAAAAACAAATGGTAATGAAGTTAAGGCACTAAATAAAGTGTTTGTCACAGTGAGAATGGTGACACAGGGCCTGAGGGGCTTGGGGAAGGGGAAGAAGGAAGACGGATGTGTCAGTCACCCCCCTGCGGCCGAGGAGTTACATGTGTGGCTAATTCTGTCCTTCCACCCTTCCCATGTGACAACGGCATTCCTAGGGGCTGCACCTGCTTCCAAGCTCAGAAGGGCCTTCCCAGTGGTGGGGACACATATCCTCTGCGTCATTCACACTGTCTCTCTGTATCCTGCCATTACAGAAGCAGGTTTTGTGACATGTCAGCCTGAGATGAGGCCACCAGGCTGAGCAGGACTGCCACTTGCATCTCCGTGCTAATTAGAAAAAGGCCTCCTCAGGGGCAGGTACAGGCCAGAGCCAGGAGGAGGTGAATGCGATGCGGTGAGCAGAACTCAGGCGGGATTTCAGCCACTCCCTGCCTCCCGGTTACATCCTCCCACTCCCGTACAGGTGCGGCCCTTCCGCGACACCCACTTCTTTGGGTGAAAGCTACTGATATTTGAGACCAGTGAGCTCAGTTAGAATCCCACAAGCTAAAGTGATGTGTTCATTCCCAAACTATCAATCTAGTTTATTTGATAATTAAGAAGACTACAGATTTCAGCAGAATAATAACATTAAAATAGTGATACATGATAATAATAGCAATAGTAACACAATAATAATAATAATAAAACCTAAAAGATGAAAGGAGCCTAAGTAGGCTTGACAACCAAATGGAATGGGTGGTCTTAATTGGCTCCTGGACCCAAAAGAGAACATTCATGGAATAACTGGGAAAATTTGGACAAGGTCTGCAGATTAGACAATAGTGTTGCATCCAGGTTAATGTCCTGAAAGTTAGGGATTGTTCTGTGATTCTGTTAGATGTAGCATGTGGGGAATCTGAATTCAGGGGATAAAGGAATTCTTTTTACTATATTTGCCACTTTATTTTTTAAGTCAGAGAAAAAAGAACCAGGAAAACACACAAGTCTAGTCTCTCCACGTCACTTTATAGTTGGGGACATGGAGCACCTGAGCCACTAGCTCAGAGTCAGACAGCAACGGAGGCAGCAAAGGAGGAGGACTTGCTCTTCTGCCTTCCTGGCCAGGGCCACCGTCTGCCGCAGGTGCATGAGTTGGGCCAGTGTGGCCCCTGGATGGGAGGGAGGAGGCTCTCGGAAACCAGCCCTCAGTTGCTCTTTCTCAGCAACCTTGGTCTACTCAGCGTGGTCAGACTTGGTTTACAGACCCCAGAAGCCTGGGGCAGGGGCAAGGCAGCATTGAGCCTTATCCAGGGCTTGGGGACAGAGGGCTCACGTTCACCTCTGAGGACCAGTTCCCTCAAGGCTCTGGTTATTTAGGAAGTCCCTAGTCTACCGGTACCCTTGCTGCCTGAGAGGAGTGTTTGGAGAGGATGCAGGGAGAAGGCCACTGAAAGGTCACCAAACAGCGATGCTGACTGGGCTCACCAGAATGTCTAGGGGATTCTGCCAGATTCTTCCAAGGACTTTGCTCCCAACTAGAGAGGAATTCAACTCCCTGTGCCTAATGGTAGCCCCAGCTCTCTATCCAGAAATGAATGCTTATGCCAGATAAATAGCAGACGAAGGGCCCTGAGTTGGGTGATGGGATGTCACCATCTTTCTGATCAGGGACCTCAGAGATCAGTCCTCACCCTGAGGGCTGTCTCTCAGTACACGAGGCTACAGAGGGCCTGGTGCCTTGTCTAGCTCAGACCACGGGGCTGGCATCCTCACATAGGAGAGTCACTTTCAGCGTCATGGTTGTGCCACACACTCATGACGACTTGCACTCCTGAATCCTTAAGGGTCAAGGTGAGACGTACTCTCAAGTTGGTTTGTTCCTAAGTGCCTACCACCTTTGCAAGGCGAATGCTCCTTACACCTCAAAATTTGCTGGTTTGGCCTCCTTCCTTCTTCCTACTTGGCACCTCCAATTCCTGATCATTTGTATCTTTATGTGTGTGTGTGTGTTTGTTTGCAAGCGTGCATATCTGTGTATGAATGTGTGACTGAACTGACTAGTTCCCTGTTTATAACCCCCTTTATGGGCACTTAAGGTTCAGCCTTTTCCCTTATTAAATCAGCTATCATTTCCCATAGAATTTTCATCTTCAAAAATCTTTTGTCACCCCATGACATTTCCTGCTCCCTCTCCCCTTCTAGCTGTCCCTATGGGTTTATAGCCTTAATATTTTTTTTTAATTGACATTCTTTTTTAGTTGAATTTTGGAAGACTTGGGGATAAATGTGCAATTTCAATCCATCTGGCTTGACTCTAATTACAAATGTAGAATTTTCAACTCGAATCAATTTCCCATGCATTGAGGGAAGGCCCGGCCACCCTGCACAGCGGTACACACTGATTGTGCCCTTCCGGGGGCATCGTGCACAGTGACTCTAAGCTGTGTACATTAGAGCCCTGGGGAAGGGGAATCAGATGTCAACCCCCAGGCTCGAAAGCCCGTGTGCCCTCTGTGACCAGACAACTAAATGTCAGGGTGTAGATTGCTCCAACATTTTCACACTTCCTCCTTCTGGGCTGTAACTGGTCTGGATGCATCAAGATCAGCGAGCGCTAAGAGGCAGTAAGAGTGACCTTGACATGTTACTTCAACATCTTTGGGTTTAGTCTCTCTGTCTGCAAAATGTGAATGGGGCTGTAGAGACACTCCGTGTAACCTCTACTTCTGAAACTTCCTTGTGATTCTGCGAGTTCTCTGCTGTCTCCCGCAGCCACTCACCCACCCTGACGGTATCCCATGAGGTGCCCCGGGCTTTCAGCGACAGGGATTCCCTTGAGCATCAAGAACAGTGATTCTGAGCATTCAGCATCTGTAATGTTTTCATTACTCAGGGGAAAGGGAGAAATCTATGCTTGGTACAGTGCACCTGTTGGTGAAGCCTAGCAGATATTTTTCCTCGTGATGATTGCCTTTTAGTCTGAGATAAGGACTTTTTCTATCTTATTTTGGTTATTGCAAAATCTTTCATTCCTTTTAAAAATAAGAAAATAAATAAAGATGCGATGAGACAGCATCAGCTTTAGTTTGCTATCCAAAGGCAGGTGCCAAGGAGGATGGTGGAGCATCCCTGCCAGACGCAGTCGGCAAAGTGAGGAAGACGCCAAGGCCATGGATGGGAGCTGAAGTCCATGGTCAGGAATGTCCCCTTGACACCTGCAAAGACCATCTGGACATCAGACTGCTCTTTCTAGGTCAGGAGCTGATGAAATGTTAGCCACAAAAACTAGATTGAAACCCCAAACAGAATGGGGCTTTTCAGCTGTCTGATAATCCAAAGAAGATCAAAGAACTCAGGGGCCAAGACACAGTGTCAGAGATGAGGGACTGTTTTCCTAAAACACTTTCCACCTGGTGCACAGGGAAGGAGCATGGGGAGGCACCATCTCTTTGCCTGGATTATTTCAGCTCAGGTGTCTTCTTTGTAGGGGAGGCAGTGACCCGATGTGGAAGAAACTTATCAGATACGCGTGTGAGACAGAGAGAGTCAGCAAAGACAGCCAGATTCAGCTGAAGCAGGTGCCCCAAGGCTGGCAAAGCTAGAAGCTACTGAATAAGTCATCAATCTTTGTCTTGGGGTTCAAATCTGTTTATGGCAAACTTGCTGACATGCCTGGGTTGTCGCACACCCCTTTAGCGATCAGGTGGACTGCATCAGAGGCTTTTCTGAAGGCCAAGACGAGGTGGGGGTGAAGAGGGACTGGAGCCTTCGCGAGTGACCTACGGACAGCATAAAAGGACACTGGTGGTGCACATTTCCTAAGAAAAGGCCCCCAGAGGATGCCCTCAAATCTGTTCCCTTATGGCTTCAAATGTGGCTGTTGTTCGCCCAGGCACGCTGCAGGCCACGAGTAGAAACTGACAAATCGTGTGCAGGGAATTGGAATCGATAGTGGGTCACAGGGCATGTCTTGTGGTCCATAATTATCGACTCTCCCTCCTGTAACCTGGAGTGATGCCCAGACCCCAGTCTGCTAGCCTGTCCCTCCTTCCTCAATCCCAAAGCCCCTGAGCCCAGGGATGTCCTCTGAACTTCCTTGCCTCCTGAGACCTCCCTGGAGACTCTGTCACTCTGAGTCTGACACCAATCACAGTCATGGGAGGCATTTATTGAGTGTTTGCTTGGCGTCTGACCTCCAAGGCTCGCACCCCACCCCAGGTGGAGAATGTTATCTTCACTTCATTCCTCTAATCCAATCAATTTCATTAAAAAAAAAAATTATTGAGTGTTTATTCCATGTCAGATCCTGCTGATTATTTTTTTCCTCTAAAAGAGTTATGAAACCCGTTGCCTGCTTTCCATCTCCTTTCACCGCCCTGGCCCTCACCATTTCTCTAACGACTGGGGAATGACAAGGACTTCCTGACATGCAGGGTCCCTCAGCTTCTGTTCTGTCTTCTTCAAATCACCCTCCAGCCTGAGGGATCTTCCAAATTGACAGGCTTTGGTAAGGTCCCTATTTGCCAAAAACTCTCTAGTGACGCCCAGGACACAGGTCTGCTTGTTATCTGGGCTCACAGATGCCCCATGAAGTGAGCCCAGGCCGTGTCTCCAGCCTCTCATTGCAACACCTGAAACTTTGAACTTATGCAAAACACCACCACAGTATGCATCATGCTGTTTCCCTTCTAACTGGAGCTATGTTTCTCTGTTTCCTCTTGGCTAGCCCCTCCCCACTTCACTCCAGCATTCAGCTCCTGGGTCACCAAATGTCACCCTGAGCATCTGCCTTTATTCTAGCACTTACAACGCGCTGTGTATTAGAGTGATCTGTTGGCATGTCCCTACTCGACTATGAACTGCTAAATTCAGGTCCTATCTTGACTATCTTGAGATTACAATCTTTAGGAAGTAGCTAAACACACATTACATGCTTTATAAAAGCCTCTTATAACACTTATTATGTGTCCAACGCTGCTAAACACCTTACAAACATTTCTGTAATCTCCACAAAAAAATGTGCACTAACATATGGCATGAGCTGTTTTATATGCATAACTTTACTATCAAGAGAGGGATCTTTTAAGAACTTAAACCGATCACACCTCCCCCTCCCCCGCTCCTCTAGCAGCGCCCCCCTCCCCCGCTCACTCACATCTCCTCCCTGAAATCGCCTCCTCCTTCCGCCCCTGAATTGGGAATCACCACACCTCATCGTTTTATATTTTTGTCATAGCATGCGCCTTCGCCTGAAGTCCTCTTGTCCCTTTGAGTGTTTATGTACTGCCTCCCACTGGAATGTAAGTTACACGAGAGCAGGGACTTGTCTGTCTTGTCCTCTGGGCTCAGAATACTCCCCGGCATGCAGTCTCAATAAACATCGGATTTATTCCTCCCTACAATCCCAGGAGCTAAATACTACCATTATCCCCATTATACAGATGAGTTAAGAAGGGTTCAAAAAGGTGCATCGAGTAGATTGTGTAGCCGTGCAACCGGAGAAACTGGACCTGTTTGATTTGCCAGCCCCATGCTCTTTGACTACTGCACTCTTAAACACCTGAGCTGGCAGCCCTGTCTGGTGTAAAGGTGCACAAAGTCTTGTCTCTGCCCCACCTGCCTGTCTCTATGCCCAAGGTTTTTCTCTTTCTCCTCTGCTTGGCTTGGCTGCACACTCAGGGCTGGCTCAGCCACTCCACTGTTGCTCAGACACCTTGTTGAAGTCAAGATGTCTGGCATGGGCCCCCCTACCTGCCCATGCCTGGACCACTCTGGCTGCTTCCTGTGCTGGCTTTCATGATGGCGCATGTTTGTGAATGTACATGGGAAGGGGAGAAGGACATTCAGGGAGACTATGCTTTCGCATGTGTTTAGGATAATCAAGATGGCATCTGTTTGGCAATCAACTCCCTTACTGCATAGAATGGCTTAAGGTCACAATGCCAGCCTCAAATTTGATCTCTCTGTATCTCTGACTCTACTTTTGTTTTCCTCTGGAAGCAGAGATCTCAATTTTGATGATGGTCTTTCTCCAGCTTTCTTACCATAAGGAAGACAGTCCAAAATTCATCCATCTGTTTACTAATTTCACATACATTTCCAGCCCCAGTAGTGCACCAAGTGCTATGCTGAGTGTTGGAGCAACATGTGTAAGATGTGGCCTGTCTCTCCTCACCGCCATGGTCACCAGGGCGGGAGGATGCATGATGGATTCCCCAAGGGGGCAATAATTTTTGTTTTTACCCTTGTACTAGATCCTTCACTCCACTGTGTTGATCTCTTAAATTTAAGAGAGCTATCCTCAGACCATGAAAAAGCACCCGAGGTTACGTGAGAAGCATTAGCCGGTGCATGAGGCTGTCAAACGCCTGAGATGGACTGGCCCAGACCAGGCACTCCACAAGACAGAGATCAAGGAGCTCACAGGATATTAAAGAAAGCATTTTTCACCTTCAGATTGGAAGAATGTCCACTAACAAAGCCAGAAAAAGAGGCCAACAGAGATGATCTCACAGCCAAGTCAAGGTAACATAGGAGAAGGGGAAGAGATAAGGAAGAAGGAAGAAAAATATAGGTCAAAACCCCCCAACTCTCATGCCCCAGAGTGATGACTGCCTTTAACTCCAATCTCCCATGCAGAAGATGCCATTTTGCTCCCCCACAACTGTGAGGCTAGAGGAGGAGATGGAAACAGCCAGGTGATGGGTTGCTGGTGCACATTCAGCCCATTTGGGGGCTGCTTTTCCTGTTCCTATAATGTGCTTAGACCTGTTTTAGACTCTGGTTGGCAGCAGGTTTGCAGCAGAACAGAGTTCGTGAAAGCTGACAATGCCAAATGATTTAGCTCTGTGATTTTAAAGACTTTTCTATCCCCAGACTTTGCCACCTTCAGTTGCTATTTTCACCCTATGAAGCAAGGAAAGGGGGGTGGCTGGGCAATGGAAGAGCCTCATAGAGTCACAACCTCTTCTACATGGGGGTGGAGCAGGAATTCCAAGACTGCACTTCAAGTGCTCACTAACTTTCCTGGGCCCTTGTTTTAGCCCAAGATTCCCATCTGATTAGAGAAGGGATCTGCCCTCCCTGGTGAGTCACTATTCTAGGGTCCAGGTTGTTTTGCTTGTTTGCTTGTTTGTATGTTGAGATGAACAGAGTCTGTCGCCTGCATGCACATGTATACATGAATCCTATTTGGAGGAGGCCATTTGCACATCTGGAAGGCCCACTTTCACAGCAGGCTGTGGGTGTGGAGGCAGAGCCACAGCATAAAAGAAGAGAAGGGCAAATGCTTCTCCAATCCCCTTCTTCTGGGCCAGAGCAGCCTTGTGGATTAGGGAGAGGAGCACAAACACCATGCTTTCCCCTTAAAGGGGCCATTAGCGAGGGGCATCTTCAGACGGCTGCGATTGGCTCGTCTCTTCTGAGTGCCCTGTCTGTAATTGTCACTAATGCAAATTCATTAGATATTTCGTTAGCTAAGCCAAAAACCTATATCCTGATCTTTAGCTGAAAACATCTCTGAATTAGATCAGGAAAATTAGAATAAAACTCATTCTCCGGTGGCAATTAATGAGTCATGACTAACGAAGGCAGGCAGAGGAGGGCAGGAGAGAGCGTCTCTCCTTCTGAGCGGCTGATAGTTAAGGGGCAGGGGGAATTGCACTGCTGTATAGTGAGCTCACTAGAGCATGAAGCCGTCACCGCCTGGAGCCACCCAACTGCCTCACCCAGCTCCTGGGCTCTGGAGTACTTCCTTCCTTGCAGTGCCCCGGGGAAAGGAGCAGAAGATGGGACGTGGGTTATGAGGGTGGGGACATAGTCTTCAGTGGGTGGCGTGTCAGTGATGATGTGTCAAATATCACCAGCTCTTTTTACTCTCTGTTAGGTATGGAGGAGGCAACCAAGGAAGTTATTGTCTCCAATCTTCATTTTTCACCCAAAGGAAACTGAGGCCCAGAAAAGTCAGACAACTTGTCCCCAGACACATAAGTAATGTCTTGAAAAATGGGGACCCCCCCAATCCAGCCTTCTGACTCTATGTTTAATGCTATTTTCTCTGAACCACAATATCCACCAACTATTTGACAATGATACATTCATCTCCCAATACCTGCTATGTGGAAGATGGCTGGTGGGATGATACAGACACAAAGAAGGCTGAGAGATGGTCTCTGCCTCCTTCCAAGGATAAAGCACAGTGAGGAGACACTGTCGGACAAATAGGCCTTTGGAAAACCACGTAACATATGCCAGGTGGAGGTGTTCAGACAGTGCCAGTAGCATAGGAGGACAGAATCCTTTCCCACTTAGAAAAGTCAAGATAGGAGATGATATTTCAGTAGTGACTTTACGTATGAGATCATTGCTTGTGAACTGAGATTGGATTCACCCTACAAAGAGAATCTAAAACAAGGATGTAAGTGCAAGACAGTCTTTGGAAGATACGTGAACAACAAAAAGAGAAGAAGGAATAGATAAGGCGGGGGGAGCAACTCATAAGGATGTATTATTAGCTCAGCTATCACAGGGGATGAATGGAGGGTCACCTTGTGGAGGAACTCTGGGAGCAGGTTTTCCAAATACACGTCTCAGGATGATCTCACCTAAGGGGCCAGGGAGTTGGGGTATTTATACACCCACTCCTGGGTCATGGTTGAGCTCCACTCCTGGAATGGTGCATGCTGGGCATTTCCTGTCTGTCTTGCATAAACAGAGTGGCCATCTCTCCGGCACAGGCATGCAAATTCTGGAAGTCTCAAGGCTGTAGGACCCCAATATGTGTAAGGTTGAGGGTGTCAGGCAGCGCACTGACAGCATTTGCTGCCGTGGGGCCGAACAGCAAGCCACTGCCAGCAGTGCAAAGGCATTTTGAGAGCAGGGTGTGTTGAGGGAAGGGAAACTAGGAAAATGCTTGGAGCCTAAATTGCAGAAGGGAGAACAGGGGATGATAGGGATGAAGGGGCAGACAGAGGTGAGACCATGGCCTCTTTTGTGCCGCTTGCTATGTGATTTGAATGCTTCACAACCTGTTCGCCTGGTTGATTGCATATAAGGCAGAGGAAGAGTATGATGACTCCCTTATTTCTGGAAAAGGAGCAGGAGAAAGAGCTCACAGCAAATCCCTGGCCAGTGCAGACCAAGACTCAGTTTGTGTATGTCTGATGGGCTCTGGGTCCCCACACAAGTGTCCTGGGCCTCCTAAGTGCAGCTGCAGAACACTACCCAGCACCCAGGGGCCTGCCTGGACATGGCAGGGCATATCTAACTCACTCACTCCAGGCCTCCCCTCTGCCCGGGGCTCACAGCGGGTCTGGGTCCAGAAGCAGCTTGGTGTCACAGTTGTGAAACTCTGGGTGCCTGGTGGAGCTGTCGCCGCCGTCTCTCCACACCTCCACCCCTTCCCAGCCTCAGCTTGGCCACTCGCAAGTCCCCCCTCCACGTGCTCCCTGCAGCCCTTCCCCACTCACCCACCTTCCACCTAAAGCATCACTGAAAACAAAATTTTCTGCACTCTAAACTCAGAACACTGCCTGTTTCTCTTTTCTTAACATCTTATTTCACCTCTTGGGCTTCAGTTTCCCACACTATCAAATAGGAGAATTCTACTAAGTCTGAGCATCCTTCAAGATCTGGCATTGACTTGCTTTCTTCTATGTAGACACATCAAAAAGGGACTATGCAATGGGGGCACAGAAGAGGTGACAATTCCATCTTCCTGCACGTGTTGGGAAGCCTTTACGGAAGCTGTGGCATCTTAGACAGGAGGCCAGTGAGGGCGGGATTACAGCAGGAAACTGAGGGAAAGGCAGAGGTTATGCAGTGAAGGAAGACGACTTGGTATCTAGAGTCCTATCCAGATGTGGAAGTCCATGCTTCTGGGTTTCTATGGATACTCGGGAAGCAAGTAAACAGAAATCTTTACAAGAGTGCTTCCCGCACTGTCTGTGGCTGAGAAGGTCAGCAGGTGACAATATCATTTCCATCACTCAATATCTCCAGCCTCCATCACACCTGAGTCCTGCTCTCAGCAATGAGAAGCTCCAGGAGGTTGTTTCTTAACCATCAATGAGTTTAGCTTGCAGTACAGAGACTTGGCACTAGAAAACCTCCCGACTATGAGATTCAGTTCGCCTGACATTTAGTAAGTGTTTAATCAATCCCGTATGTTATCATCATAATATTTAGTCATCTATAGAATTTCATTTTCTGGAAATTTATGAAAATGAGTGAGGTGTTCACCTTGCAGAATGCGGTAGAAACGGTCCTGTCTGGAGGCTGGGCAATGGACAGGGTTCTCAAAGTGTGATCCCTGAGCCAGCATTATTGTCACTTGGGGAACTGTTAGAAATGGGTCACCCTAGACTACTGAATCGGGCTCTCTGGAGCTGGGGCCCAGCACTGAGTCTTAACAAGTCCCCCAGCAGCTCTGATGCTCTCTCGGCTTTGAGAATCACTGCTCTGGAGTTCTCTTCCAAAGTGAGAGAAAGAGAGAGAGAGAAGGAGGAGGAGGAGGAGGAGGAGGAGGAGGAGGAGGAGGAGGAGAGAAGGAACAGAGAGAGAAATTCTGTCCAGAGAAAGACATAGCCAGAGACCAGGTGTTTGCCAGAGTTTGAACTCATGGTCATTGTGTTTGTCATTTGAGAGGAAATGTGAAGGGTGAAACAAGGGGATAAACAATAAATCTGGAGGCAAGTGATCTGGCATCTAACCCTTGATCTGCTAGCAATAAGCTTTGTCCCCTGAGCCAAGTCACTCAGCCTCTCTGAACATCTGTAAGATGAAGGTGTCAGCCAGGAACCTCCAGGAACAAGTCCAGCCTGCCTGGCACTGCCCCGAGGACACACACAAGATTCATCCTACTCTTTCATAAATGGAACCAGCCCATTTCATCGTTTCCCAAGTGGGTGTCCACACAACATCATAACAACTTGCCATTCAGGGTTAAAAACATTGCCCAAAGAGTTGCTGTTATGTGGAGGTAACAGAGACTGGCCGTCTCCTCTCAACATGCTTGGAGATGGCCCACTCTGCTTCCGCCTGGCATAACACCCACAGTTGCGTGCCTTGTCTGAGAGATGCATGGCAAGTCATTTCATCAGGTTTTGCTGCCGAGTCCCTGAGCTGGGAGCCTCTGGTGGCACGAGGTGATTGAGCTGGGGAAGCTGCACACGCAGGCTCTCCCCAGGGGACTCTCTTTTTCATTTACATTTCCAATTTCCAGACTTGTCAACAGTTTCTGCCTCTGTTCTCCAAGAGGAAATGGAAACTCAAAAACAAAAGGTAAATTCCCTTTAAAACCGCATGGAGCAATCAGCATGTGGGCTGTGGGACTCCCATTTGCCAGAAGTGATGGCTTCCTTGGGCTCTCACTCACTGGGTCCTCCAGGGATTGCTGCCCTCGGGGCAGAACTGCAGGGACTTGCTCTCTCTCCAGCCCAGCTCCAGCTGTGCCCTGGCCTGGCTGCTCCCTCCTTCAAGCAACCATCCAAAGCACCCTGGGACTGTGCTACTGATTTTTAAAAATTGAAATATAATTCACACACCATAAAATGCACTCTTTTAAAGTATACGATTCAGTATTTTATAGTATATTTATTTACATAGTTGCACAGCTATCATCACTATCTAATTCCAGAACATTCTCATCGTCCCAAAAGCAAATCTTATGCCCATTAGTGGTCACTCCCCATTCTCTCCACCTCTCGTCCCCAGGCAACCACCAATCTACCTTCTGTCTCTATGGATTTTCCTATTCTTGGCACTTTATGTAAATGAGATCATATTATATGTGGCCTTTATGTCTGGCTTCTTTTACTAAGCAAAACATGTTCAAGGTTCATCCGTGTCACAGCATGTACCAGTACTTCATTCCTTTCTGTGACTAAAGGATATTCTATTGTATGAATATGCCGTATTTTACTTATCCATTCATCAGTTGAAGGACATTTGTTTTCACCTTTTGCTATGCAAATAATGCTAAAGTGAACATTTGTGTCCAAGTGTCTGTGTGAACACACTTCAATTCTCCTGAGCAGATAACTAAGAGTGGAATTGCTGAGTTGTGTGGTAACTGTATGTTCAATATTTTGAGAAACTACCATATTGTCTTCCCATGTGGCTACACCATTTTACATTCCCCTTAGCAATGTCTAAGGATTCCAGTTTTTCTATATCCTCACCAACACTAGCTATTCCTGCCTTTTTGATTGTAGCCATCCTAGTGGGTGGGTATGATGTGGTATCTTATCATGGTTTTGATTTGCATTTCCCTAATGACCAAAGATGTTGAGCATCTTTTCATGTGTTAATTGTCCATTTGTATATCTTTTTTGGAAAAAAATGTCTATTCAGATCATTTGTCCATTTTCTATTGGGTTATTTGTCTTTTTATTGTTGAATTGTAAGAGTTCTTTATTCTAGATACTAGAATCTTATCAGATATCTGATCTGCAAACATTTTCTCCCAATCTGTGGCTATCCTTCGAAGCATAAAAGGTTCTAATGTTGATCCAGTCCAATTTATTGATTTATTTTTCCTTTGGTTGCTTGTGCTTTAGGTGTCATATCTAAGAAACCATCGCCTAACTCAAAGTCATGAAGATTTACTTCTATCTTTTATTTTAAGAGTTTTATGGTTTAGCTGTTACCTTAAGGCCTCTGATCTGTTTTGAGCTAGTTTTGTATATGTTGTGAGGTAGGGGTCCAGCTTCATTCTTTTACATGTATGTGGATATGTATGCATGTTGTCTCACCACCATTTCTTGGGAAGACTATTCTTTCCCCATTGAACTCTTGTGTTAGTCTTATAACTCTTGATAAAATCTTTTCTTCTGTCATTCACTCCTCTGTGTGGGTTTCTCCCCTCTCAGGCTAGATTGTTGGCTCCCTGAGAGCAGAGACTGGAGATAAACCTTTGGCTCCCCCAAAGAGGCCTGGCATAGGGATATTCAAAGTCTCTGAGTGTATGTGTTGACTGAATCATTCTGGAAATTGCTACAGAGTTACTACTCCCTCGTGAGTACTTTTCACCTAGATGTCCTAAGTCTTCTGCATAGTCTATACCAAGATTAATTTTGTTCAATGAAGTTTAATGAAACCAGATTCAGGAGCCAGAAGAACAGTGAATTCAAATGACTCTGCACTCCAGACCTTCTAGGACCATGTTGAGTGCTTCGTGGAGAGGTCCTGGCAAGCTGGTGTCTTTATCATCACCCGATTCCTCAGGATGATCCAGGTACATGGAGTGGGATAGGTCCTCTAACCCAGCATGTGAGATCTGGGATGGAGAGGAGTTCTACAGGCTGTGCAAGGGGGACCTGGGCAAGGAATGGGGAGAGAAATTGTTTAGAGGCAGAAGTGCCTGCCTGTAGATAGGACTCGAGGGACAGAAACGTGGAGAAGGGAGATGGGGGCGAGGGAGCTGAGGATAGAGGTGGTCACTCATGAATGGTCCATGGGGGTTCCAGACCCTCCACACATCCCAGAAGCTGTCCTGGGAAGGCCAACTCACCAAAAAAAAAAAAAAAAAAAAAAAAAAAAAAAAAAGGACAAAAGCAGCCTTTGCCTATTCCCGGCAACAAATTGTTAAAATAATGGGTTTATGTTTCAAAGGTTTCTTTCCCTGTGTTTGATCAATAAAATGTTCTTTAGATCAATACAAATGTAATTTCACTGCTGGCAGCCATTTATAGCATACAGTGGAGAAGTCACTGCCCAGCAAGCCCGGCTCGTGAGTATGATACAAGCATATTGCTCCGCTGGCTGTGGGTTATGCTTGAACACAGCAAGGAAAAACAAATGAGATTACCAGCCAATAAGCTCAATGTTGGCACCAATGTCTTCGTGCCTGCATTCATCTCCTCAACACAAAGGCTTTCCGCAGAAAGAATCTGGCTCTCCTAAATTCATTTTTAAAACCAGATAGTAAGAAAAGTGGAATTGCTGATGTTTCCTTAGCACTTCTCACATGCCAGAAACTGTCCTAAGTGCTTTCTCTGAATGAACTCATCTGAGTCTGACATAAACCCACCGCAATGGCCCCATGATTAGCCTTATCTTATTGATAAGGATATTGAGGCACAGAGAGGTTGAATAGCTCCCTGTGTTGAGTAACAACACAGCTGATAAGAAGCAGAGCTGGGATTTGAACCCTGGCAGCATATTTCAGAGGCTCTAAGCACACTACCAAGTTATCCATCTAAGCATCACCTGCTTAAATGCCATACACCAGGCACTGTGCCTAATACTTTCACGGGTTTTCTTTTCTTTATTTCCCTAAACGTATTACCATAGGTGTCGTTATAGATGAGACAACCGAAGCCTAGAGAAGATTAGTAACTTGCCCAAGATTTTATTGGTGGGAAGTGGCAGCACCAATCTTCAAATACAGGCATTCTAAAGCCAGTGCCGCTATGCTAGACTCTCGCTTTCAGGGAGCAGCAAGGAATACCTATTTCCTTCTTCTTCAACAGCCACTTGTGTGGAGGACAAAGGATGTGAGCCTTGGGAGCTCAAGATGAGACAAATCCCGAGGGCAGAATAAGTGAGGCGGAGGCTCCCGTGACCCCCAGCGATGTGAACAGTCTGCGATAGGGGTAGAGCTGCTCAGAGAGACGAGATCTCCTGGCTCGAATTCTTGCTCATGCTGTGGCCTGCTCTGTGCCTCCTTGCAGGGCCTGAGAGCCCCTCTGGATGAGAAACAGGCCAGCCTGAGTTCATTCTCAGATGTCCCGACAGCATGCACTTTCTCTGCTCTGGCAAGGGCAGGGAGCCGAGCGAATGTGAGGCCGGATGTCTGATCCTCTTTCTACAGACTGTGAGCTTCATGGAGACTGGGCACATGGTGAGTTAAGAGCCCTGGACTGGGGCTGGAGTTCCTGCACCCTGGTTCCAACCCAGCAGTGTTTCCTTGAGCAAGATATTTCCCTTCACAGGCAATACTGTCTCATTTCTAAAATGATGAACCTGGGCCGATTCATCTCCCATCTCCAGCGCTGTAGAAATCAGAGGAAGGTGTGAAGGCCAGTGCTAAGATGAAGACTAATCTTTCATGCATTCAGCAGCATTTATGGCAGGCCCTTCTTGTACCAGCCATGGAACTCAGCAATGAACAAGACTGACAACATTTCTTGTCCTCATAGGCTTAAATTCTAGTGATTTGGGAGATGCCAGATTCAGTCATTAATTCACTCACTCACTCATTCATTCATTCAACAAGCACCTCCATAGTTCAGGTGCAGCAGCAGGTCTGGAGGATTCAAAGGTGAGGGAAGACAAAGCCCGGCCCTGGAGGTACCAAAATTTCAGCAGGGAAGTAAGATGTGTAAAATGTATCTCCTTTTTGAGGCTGGGACAAAAGCCATGCTTGTTCTAAATATATCCCCAGCATTATGTAAGAACTCGCTGAAGAGTAGGAGTTATGATCTAACACCAAAGTGGGGCAGGAGACCAGAGAGGCCAGGGAGGAGGATGGGAGGCGGCCTGGCAGAATGCAAGGGCAGACACCCACAAGAGCCTCTGATGCTGTCCCCGAGCAAGCTTTCAAGGATGTGCCTGGCAAGTGAAAGGGACTCTAACAGGACAGACTCAGCAGAATCCTTTGCCCCATCTTGGTCCCAACTCTGCTGTTTCCAAGAGCAGGCAGCGGTATGCAGGTGGGGTCTGCTGCCCTCTCTGAAGCTCCTCAGCAAATCCAGGGTTCTGAAGCTAATGCCAGGCAGTGGCTCCTCTGCACCTGCTCCCATTTCTAATTGGGACTTTGAGTTTTCAGGGTTACCCCAGAACAATAGTCCCTTGGGAAGGGGAGCCCTGTGCTGCACCCCAGCCAGCCATGGTGCCTTTCACCCATGGCATCCTCATGCCCTGGGAGCCAGAATTTCTGTCTGCTCCCCCCTTACTTTGTCAAGGATGGCTGCGAACCGTACCTGCCACCCAGCTCCTTCAAGGCTGCAGCCTTATTGTCCCTTCTCAGCCCCCGTGCCAGCATTCCTCCAACCTCCCCTTCCTTGAAGCTCAATATTCCTTTTGGTTGGTCCTTGCTGTGACAAATCCTGACCCTATCATCCAGTTAAGGGCATGACCTTTGACGGTCACTTTCCCTCTGCCAACCTCAACTTCCCCATCTGTAAGCTGAGAATAACTTCGCCTGACATAGTGACCTCACAGAGCTGTACTGAACATTCAGTGAGATATTATACAAAATAATAAACGATTAAGTGTTATGTGTAGGAGTAGCAATGACGATGAGAGCATTTACACACCAGAGCCATGAGAGGTAGAGTTTAAGAACTATTTCTGTCTACTCTTAGGAGGAAGATTCAAGTTCAATTAGCAATCCCTGAGCACCTCGTGCGTGTCAGGCACCGGGACATTTGCTTTTGTGTCCCTTATTTAAACATCACATCATTCCTTTCTATTTACAAATGAGGAACGTAGGCTCTGGAAAGTGATACGCTTTGCCCAAGGACACGCAGCTCTAAGTGAAGGTCCTGAGTTTCATGGTAAAGTCATGTGGCTCTTTAAGCCACAGTTACACAGAGTGCTAAACTCTTCCATGCAATCTGGAAAAATACAAAGTGTTCTGTACTCCTACCGTTAAATACAAACCCGCTGCTTTCAGACCCAATTAGGAGCAGGTAATTACCTGTGGGAAGCGGGGAGTTGGGCTGTCGGCTGGATCGACACTGAGCGTCCATGAGCTAGTCTTTTCTAGTTATCAATAAAACGCTACAACAAAATCATTATTTGGCAATGTGTTCATTTAATAGTTCATCCCATGGGCCCAGGAAGGAAAGTAGCCACAGTCATCCCTCCAAGATAACACGTGTTGGTGGTGTTGGCTTTGCTAACCGTTTTTGGCAGAGATGTGCCCTGCTAGAGGATGACCCAATTTTCCCAGACTTCTCATGGTCCTGAGCCCCTCCCACCCAGAGTCCCTGGTCCCTCCCTAGAGCCTCAGCCTTGATTGGGCCTTGAGATGATCTTGATTAAGGCAGGCAGCAAGCCACTGCCTGTGCCCTGCCGCTGGGGGAAGGGGACATTGACCAAGCTACTGTCTTCAGGTGTCAGGTACACGATGTGAGCCCTGCCATCCCTAGCTCAATCGATCTCACCAGTCCAAACAGCATACCTAGGCACCCAACTCGGTTTTCCTGCCCAGCCCTACAGGTACCGCTCAGCCTGGAACTCAGCCTGCTAGATGAGGTCTGCCATACACAGTCTGACCTCTTTCCCAGGGAGCTGGATTCTGCTCCCAGCCCACCTGTAACAATCATACTTCTGAACATTGTCTGTCTCCTGGTCACGGACACCTGCCTGAACCACACCTGAGCTTGCAGAAGCTGTTGATCCCCATGTACTGGCTGCTTGGCTGAACACATAAGGGCCAAGCAATAAATGAGTCACTTAGTCCTGCCTTCCTCCCACGACACCAGCCTGAGCCGCAGGGTTCCAACATACTTATTGTCAGAGCCAGTGAATCCTCCTGGCATCGTCACCCTGCTTTGCCAGAGTAGTGTGACTGCCTGCTGGAAGTACATTTGAAAGTCACTGAGTGAGCAAAGAATGCTTTGACACTGCTGCCTGTTCCTGTCTCTCCTGGGGCTCTTTCAATCTTGGCAACTTCCCACTATTTCACTCCTGCAGGAAACAGACAAACAGATAATCACAGCACCCAGGTGGACCGATGGGATGGCAGTGTCCCTGGTGTTGCCTGAGAGAACTGGCTCTAGTTCGGGGACTTTATTTGAAGGGCAGAAGCAGTTGGTGCCCACTCAGGTGAGTGTGGGGACGTTCCCACTTTACTCTGGGCAGGAAAAGAGCCAGGATGTGGTTTGCCATTAGCAGGGAGTTTTCCATTTGGGATACTACCATGATTAGCTGCAAGAAATGATGGGCGAGGACAAGCTCTTGCCAACGCCTGGCTGTCACACATTCCTCCAGCTTTGTTCCCTCATACATTCAAATAGAAGCATTAGTCACACTTATTCCAAAGCAGGGTATGTATGAGGCACGAGATAATGAGGCCGACAAGGTCCCTGCACTCACAGCCAAGCATCCATGAAATAGTTGTGGTTGGGTGGACAATGCTTAGGATACCCAGGGTATGACAGCCTTCTTCCTTGACTTCAACCAGCTACAGTCATCAATCTTCCTTTTGTCTCTGGTCTAGACCAAGGCTAATGAAGCTGGAGCTCTCTAAATTCAACATGAATGAATGCCAAAGCCGAGGGAGGAATTCCATGGATGCTCCAATGAGCCACATGCTCCAAGAACTCAAGAGACTTCTCAGGAAACCCGTGAGGCACTTGGGAGGTTTGCTAATTTTATGAAATCATTCCTTTCATTGTGGATGCCTTTGGATCTCCACTATTTCCATCAAGAGAAAAATGTTGCATAGTGCCACAATGACTAATCCAGTTTGGTGTGGTGTAGACACAGCCTTCATGGGGTCTCAAGACAAGAAGTTCCACTGTGGAAACTGAATGTCTTGTTCCCTTGCCCAATAGTAGGCGAGAATGAGATCAAATTTCCCTCTTTCGCATGGTCTAACCAAAATCTTGCTATGCTCCAAGCTACAGAACTAGTGTTTTCTGAGAACTCTAGCATTAGGATATCCTTAGAGGCTATCTAATTGCAGTTTACACTTAGTGTGAGAACCTCAGAATGATACTTGTAATCTGATTTGAACACCTCCTGTAACAGGAAGCTCGCTCCATAGTGTACTAGCCCCTTCCATCATGGAGTTATTCCACATTCCTGAAAGTTCTTTCTCTTCATGTGCTGAAATCTGCTTCCTGGGAACTTCCATCCAGTGGACTCTACACCCTGTGCCATATGGAATGGTCTAATTCTGCTTTCTTACCACGGCTCTTAAGCTTTCCAAGGATGGCCATTCTGTACCTTTGAATCAAGCTCACCCACATTATAGAAAGGAATCTGCTTTACTCAAAACCCACTGATTTAAATGTCAATCTCACCAAAAAAAAAATTACCTTCACAGAAACAGCTGAACTACTTTTCAACCAAATATCTGATTACCATGACTAGCCAAGTGACATTTAAAATTCATCATTACACCATGGAATTCATATACACTTTCATATATACTTAGAGAAAATATACTATATTTTATTGTGTGTGTTATTTAAATGCTATTATACCATGCAACCTGCTTTTATCATTCAACGTTATGCTTAAGAGTTCTTTCCTTAATAGGAAATACAGATATCTCATTCTTTCTCACTATTACACAGTATTCTGTTCTATGGCTATATCCTGGTTTATTCAACCATTACTCTAAAAATGGACTTTATATTGTTCCCAGATGGTGAGCTGCTTCATCTTGAGCAAACTTCTTGAATTCCTTCAGTCTTAGTTTTCTGATCCTTAAAACGGTTGTCAACGTCCTGTCTCGGGAAGGGGGCTGGCTTGCTACGGCTCCAGGGAACCAACCAAGGTCAAAGCGTGGATGTCACAGAGAAGAGGGTCGGGAAGGTGTCAGGGTTGCCGAGAGCATCAGAACAGACCCTGGGGGCTCCCCTGTCATAGGTGGGAGCACTGGGAGATGACCCTGTTCTGGCTCTGAAGTCAACAACTCTCCGAGGAAGACTTAGCAACAGGCACTTCCTCACATTGATTTGAACTTGAACGCTCCTCCTGGCTGGGTATTGTTGACTGAGTAGCACAGATGAAGAAACTGAGGCCAGTGAACTAAAGGTCACACCTGGCCTGATACCTTTCCCACTGCAGTTCTCCCTGACAGTGGACTTTCATCCCAGAGAGGTCATGTGTAATGGCAGGAAGAGAAGTGACAACAATGACAATGATGCCATGCAATGGAGTGCTTACTATATACCCAGCTGAGCTCTAAGCGTTGTGTGTGTAGTAACTCAGTCCCTGCAACAGCCTCATGTGGCAGGTACTGTTTGTTGCTAATCCCATTGTGCAGATTAAGAAACTAAGTGTGGCAGATACTGTAGACGACAGGCTCATCCTTCAGATCTTACAACCTAGAAGGGCTCTGGATGACTTTCAGCTGCTGGGACGTGCATCTCTTCTCCTGGGGACTTTTTCTGATGCCAGGAAGGTCTTCTTTGCCTGCCTGCCTTTGAGGCAAAGAGAAAGATTACCATTCCCTGCAAACAGTCTCAGCCAGTGCTCGGTGGGAGTTGGGTAAATACCGCAGCTCCCTTGTCCCTTGGGAGGGGAAGCTTAGACGTGAAGTTTTCCTGTTTCCCAGTCTTCCCTGGCCGGGTCCACAGCGGTAACTGGCTTTATTAACTGGCTTTATTAACTGGCTTCCCTTCCCCGTCCTACTTCCCCTGTCCCCTGTTTCCTGTATTTTTCTGCACTCAGATCCTTGTCTCTGTCTACTTCTGGGGGATGCAACAGAAGACATTCAGGCATAGAGAAGTTAAGCAAATTGTTCAGGCCATGCTGATGTAAACTGAGACACCCCACACATTGGAGGGCTTTGCTCTTAAGGCTGCCTTTCCATCAGCCCGAGCCTCTGAGGGATCCTCGGGGTACTTTGCCTGGAGGAAGGATTTGTCCTCTGGTGGAACATAAAGCAAGAGGAAAACGTGGGCCCTGCTGTCTGGTTCTGCGCTCACACCGGGCTGGGCCTGCGGGAATTCTCAACCGAAGGATGTTGGCAAATCTGCTTCCTTTCAGCCCCGAACATCAGTACAGAGGCAGGGAGGGGAAAATGGGAAAACACAAAGTTCTGCACGACAGGAAATCACGTTAGAAAGCTGTGAAAATCATGTATCCTTTTGAGGCATAATGGTTTTAATTTTCTCAGGCCCTAATCTCCCTGGCAACAATTTAGAAGTGCATAAGCATCCATGAATCAAAGTTGGGCACGGCTGCGTGTTTAATTACGCGTCGTTGGATGGAAACTTTCCTTTTGATCTCAGCGTTTAAAGGGATTTACACTTTAACAATTACATTTTTTTTCCTCCTCCCAAAGTCAATGTGGGTTATTGAATAGTGTCAGCATAGTTGGGGATGGAGGGAAGATGGTGAGAAAGACAGGGGCTCTTTCTCTTCGGTCTGGGCTGCAGTGATGGGTTGTCTACATGCTCCTGTCTTTGCACGAGCTGATGAGTGTTCTACCAACAAGGCCCCTCACCACTGCAGAGGATGCTGGGCCAGTGATGAGCAGAGCTTAGATATCGGACAGGCTACGTTCTCCTTACCCTGCTCAACAATGAGCCCTGATGAGCTTCCAAATCTCCCCAATGACAGATTAATCCTACGTTCACAGTGGACATCAGTGGTTGCCAGAGATAAATGGGAGAACGTTCACGCTCCGTAGAATTCGAATTGCTTTTCCTTTCTCCTCTAAACCTTCTCTTCCCTCTCTTTCTTCACTTCCACCCCTTTCTTCTTTTCCCCTTCCCTTCTTATTCCCTCCCCCCTTCTACCCACACATATTATATATAGCTCAGTGATTTTTCTGGGCCATTCATATATATATAAAAGACTTGTCAGGAACTCTTAAGGCCCAGATGTAGAAATTTCTAACCCCATCCATGTGTCCAGAAGTATACATCACTGACCCAAAACTGTTCCTGTCCACATTTCCCCCTCATGAGAACTGATATGAACTGTTATTCAGCTCTGTATTCACTCAGACAGGCATCCATCTTTGTAATATAATTTATCCAGGCAGTACGCCACTGCCATGGGGCTATAAGGCCACGCTATTTGAGTTTTCTCCTGACTCTGCTATGTACAAATTATTCCCCCCCACTATGCCTCAGTTTCCCATCTTTAAAATGGTCACGATAAACCCTCACTGGACTAAAGTAAACATTAAAACATATAATACTTTGAAGTGCATGGCTTACTTCATGGATATAATGAAACTCTCTGCAAACTTAATAACTTATAACAGGGTTTTGAAACTTTTTCCATGAAGAGAGAGAGAGTAAATATTTTAAGCTTCGCAGGCCATACAGTGTCTGTTGCAACTATGCACTCTGCTGTTGTTATGGGAAAGTGGCTACAGATGATACGTAAAAGAATGAGTGATGCTGCATTCCAATAAGACTATATTTACAAAAACAGGAGACAGGCTGGATTTGGCCCATAGGCCATACTTTGTTAACTCCTGACTTAACAAAACAACTATTTATTTGTAGTTTTGTGAGTTTATGATTTGGATCAGGATCACCTGTGTGGTTTTCCTGGCCTTGGCTAGCCTTACTCACGTGTCTGAAGTCAGCTGCCGGGACAGCTGGGGCTGGCTGGTCTAGGGTGGCCTCAGCTGGGATAACATGACTCTGCTCCATGTGGTCTCTCATCCTCCAGCAGACTAGCCCGGGCTTGTTCAAATGGAGGCCTGGCAGGGCTGCAAGAGACTGAGCAGAAATATGCAAGGCCTCTTGAGGCCTAGGCTCTCTACTGGCACAATGCTTGTCATTTTCTGCTACAATTGTATTTGTCAAAGTAAGCCACAGGCCAGCCAAGTTTCAATGATTGGGAAAACTGACTTCATCACTTGATTGAAGTGCTGCAGGTTCATACTGCAAAGAAAAATGCATACAGGGAGGGCAATTAACACAGCAGTCTTTGCAAACAACCAACACATTAGCACGTAAGAAGTGCCCATAAATGTTAACTACTAGCGTGCACCCGCTCTGTGTCATGTTCTATGGTAGAAATAGGAGACACTGTAAAACTGTGACGTCCCAGCTCTGAACTGCTTATAGTCTAAAATGTGAAGTGATGTTTGTCCACAAATACCTATAACAAAGAATAAAAATAAGAAGTGACTTTCCAGCTCAGGATTCAGAGCCCAGGAGATTGTAACAACGAGCACACAGAAGATAAAATGTTTTGGCAAGTTTATGTATCACACAGGGGCTATATCTCAAAGCTCTTCATGACAAAATAGTCTTATATAATATTCTAGACCCTTCTAGGCCCAGCTATCTGCACTGATAGTGGTGTACTCCTCAATCCCATGATAGACCAGGATTGCCTTTCAGAGGTACCCTGGTCTTATTCCATTTGGCCTGTTGTAACAAAGTACCTTACACTGGTGGCTTATAAATGACAGAAATTTATTTCTCACATTGCTGGAGGCTGAGAAGTCCAAGATCAAGGCACTGGCAGATTTGCTGTCTGGTGAAAGCCACTTCCTGGCACATTGATGGCCATCTTTTGGCTGTGTCCCCACATGGCAGAAGGGATAGGGAGCAATGTGGGGTCTCTTTTGTAAAGTCACTAATCTCATTTCACAGCAGCTCCACCCTCTAGGAGTGAGTGGTATGGTCTTGCGGAATAAGCTTCCGAAAAGCTGGAGACTTTCAAGAGGCAATAGAATGAGTAGCCTGGAAGCAGCAACAAGGAACAGGTAAGATGCTAGGTTGGGAGTGAGCATTGTCTTTGGACAGGATTGCATAGCTACCCTCAGAGGATGGTTCAAATGCAGGAAGAGCAAGAGGAGAAGAGAACATTGGGGAAAAGGTTTAACCTAAAGGAGTTTGGGCTGATGGCACACTACAAGTCTCAGAGGAAACAGTTGAAGCATTTGAGCGGTTAGGGGAGTGCAGGGGTTTGCATCACACATCAAGAGGTGAGAATGCTACTGATATTGGTATGGGTGTCTTGGCTTCTGCTGGTGACCAAAGTAAACAGAGAAGAAAGGCATGATGACATTGATCCTGATGACCTTGGAGTCTTAAGGACACAATGTGCCATAATGTGAGATTAAGCAGAGGATTTGGAAGGGAAGGGCGAGTCTCTTCTGAAAAACAGATAGTGCCTTTTGGAACACCCTTGCTTCAGTTCTGCTAGGTGAATGAATGAATTAGTGAAATGGCACAGCGAGATGTTCTCAAGCTCGTTAAGGAAACCCTAAGGATCACTCTGTGTAAAAAGTAGCGTGAGAGAGGGGTGTGTGCCATGGCCAGAGAGAGAGAGCTGGAGTCAGGACAACTGAAAGTTTACCCTCTTTCTCTCGTTAAGCCTCAGTGTGGGTGTGTGGGTGTGTGGGTGTGTGTACATAGAACACATGCTGGGAGAGGACTGTGACTCAGGCGATCTCTAAGGTCTGTTCCAGCTTGGATGATCCATCCGCCTGTTCATTTTTGGGGTGCCTCTTTACAGACTATCTCAGCATCTGCAAGCAGATGCCTGGCTGACACCTTCTTTCTTATCTCATCCAGTTGAGAGCTAAACAATCATTGAATTAATGTGTGGTCCTGACACTTGTCTAGCTATGCGATTAGCAGAGTCTGCAGCACTGAAAAACAGCAGCTACTTCCCTCTCATGCACCTTGGGGCAGACTCAGGTGCCACAGTCAGAACAGCTTCCCCTGAGATTTTCCTCCATAGCACTTTCCATGGTGCATCTTTGTATCTTCGGCTGATTATTTCCTCTCTGTCTCTTCCACAGCAAAGTAATCTTCAGAACAGCAGGAGTCCTGTCTACTCTTTAATCATTTATGATCATTAAATATTTGTTGAATGAGTGAACAAAAAACTTGGGGGTAGGGAAATCAGACTCATTCTTGGTGACACCACAAAGTCCAGGTAAGTAGAAGAATGAAATGGACCTAGGAAGAACTTGCTAATTATTACAGTGGTACAGTCACAGAACTATCTTCCTCCCAGGGAATGAGCTCTTGCTTCTCCACAGTTTTAAACTGGAGTTACATGTTCAGGGTACTAATCATGTGATTTCCTGCACTGGGTAGAACATTGGGTAGGATGAGTTGTCAAAGGGCCTGAGAGTTCTATAATTCGACATATCACCAAAGCATTCACATATCACCCATGACTGGCCTCATCTCTTTATTCTCCATGAAAAAGTATCCAGTGAGAGAGACGCATTCCCTGGGGTTAACACGTTGCTTAATCATGTGAGCTTGAATTCAATCATCCATACATCCATCTGTCCATCTATCCATCCATCCTCCCATTCTCTAACCACCCACCATCCATCCATTCATCCATCCTTTTTCATCCATCCATTCATCTCTCCATTTGCTTGTCCTTCCATCCATCCATCCACCCAATCATCCATCCATTCATCATTCTATCCAATCATTTATCCATTCATTCATTAATCACCATTTATCCATCTACCTATCCATCCACCTGTCCATCCAATCATCCCTCCATTCATCCCTCTATCCAATTATCCATCTGTCCATTCATCATTCTTCCATCCCTGCATGTACCCACCCATCTATCCATCCACATTCATCCATCCATTCATTCATCCCCATACCCATTCATCCATCCATCTGTCCATCATCAAACAGTGTTAACATAGTGCTCCCCAAAGCTGTGGTGGGTCCTGTGGAAACAGAAATTAAAAAGTATCTGTTCTCTGAAGGACTGACATTTTAGTGGGGAAGAAATCCATGCTAATAGCAATAATAATAATGATAATATCCAATACCTAAATAGTATTTTCTATATTATAGGTATTGTTTTATATATTCTACAAATATTAATTCACTTATTCCTACAAGAACCTAAGAGGTAGATGCTATTATTATCCCCATTTCATATGTGAGAAAACTGTACTTAGAATCTGCACTGATTTTGGAACTTGTGTTGACATTAACTAAACATCCCTGTTTTAAATTACAACCATATGGTAAAGTATTTAAAACAAACACTTTTTAAAAGGATGAACTTTTTTGTTGTTGCTGTTGTTTTTGTTTCGAGTAAGAGCGTTTCTTCCTGGAAGCATTGTAGATAAGAAAGAACATTGCTCTAAAATTCAAAAATCTGTATTTTAGTCTGGTTCTGTGGTTAGCAGTGCAGCTTTGGACACCTTCCTTTCCCTCTCTGGGCCTCACTTTCCTCCTACGTATTAATAAAAGGATCAGATCTCTGAGTGGGGTGGAGGTCAGGGGTGGCAATAACTTGATTCAGCAAAATCCCTGAATACAGTTATGCAAGTTGTGCACTGCACAACCCCAGGGGTTACCATGCACATGAGTTAGATGTGAATGGGGCCACCTGGAGTTGTTCTACATACTGGCTGGTCTCTCAGGTGCCTTCTGCCTCTAATGATTTTGCAATTCGGTGATAGTTTGCCTTGATTCAGAAATGAAACACTATTCTTTGTGTTGGGAGGGGGACCACATTTTCTCCAGAATATTTTCTAGCCTATCTAGTTTTGAGAACTTAACTGCACCCAGAACTGTCCATGCAGAAAACTATTTTCTCCAAACTCCTCCAGCATCTTCACTTGCTTTCAAAATTTCCCCAGAGAACTCTCCCTGCTGTGGAGAAATTTGTGCATACTGAAATAGGCAGGCCAAATTGAAATTCTGTGTCTTCACAGTTGAATAATTTCAAGCCAAGCCTAAAGTACATTAGCAGAGGAATAGAAAAGGAATCCAAGAGAATGGTATATAAGCAGCTTTAGGCAAGAGAAAAGTGGGTGATCCTGATATGCTACAAATTCCAGGGACCCAAAAAGGATCAGCGATATGCCTCACCACTCCCAGTCTTACCTGTCTTGAACTAACTTGCTGATGTCTGAAATTTTTTAAAATTAAAACTCAATATTTGAAGACTTCTGCCGCTTCTGTCAATATAAATGTACCATTATACCATTGTACTATAAATGTACCATTCAGATTGAGTTTCTACCAGTGTTCATTGAAAATCTATTGTGTTCTATGGTAGGTCTTAAATTAAATTAATAGATAGTAAAAATCCAAATGAATAAGAATGTATATGTATTAATAATAAAGTTTATATTTTTCTATTATAAAAGTATCATGTGCTTATTACAAAAAATTTGAAACTCTTTGCATAGTGTGTTTTGTTGTCTCTCTTTGACTTTTCCATTGCTCCTTTAATTTTCAATTTTATACACGTTTCCTTTTGCCTTCTTTGAATCTGCTTGACAGAGCAATAATCATGCTGTGTGTAAATTTTATGGATATTCTAAATTTTTTTAGCCTATGGTCATGTTACAAACAATTTATCTCATGCTTTCACAGCCTCTTCATAAATATTAGGTTTAATTTAAAGTTTTATTTATATAATTATAGATAATTATAGATCCACATACAGTCCTAAGAAAAAATACAGAGGACTCTTTATCCAGTTTTTCCCAATGGTAACATCTTAGAAAACTATAGTACAGTATCACAACCAGGATGTTGACATTGGCATAATCCATCAGTATTATTCAGATTTTTCCAATTTCACTTATAACTTATTCATGTCTGTGTGTACATATTTAGTTTTGTGCAAATAAATCAGACCTGAAGGTTCCTTTACCCACACATTGAAGATACTGAAGAGCTCTATTACCCCAGGACACCTGCTGTCACCATTTCATAACTACACCCACCTCTCTCCCCTTTCCCATGCCTGGCATTCACTAATCTGTTCTCCATTCCTAAAGCTGTTAAATTTCAAAAGCATTGTATAAATAAAATCACATAGTAGTATGTAACGTTTTGGGATTTTTATTTTCACATAGCATAATTTCCTGGAGATTCATCTAAGTTTTTTTTTCATGGAACAAATCAATAATTTATTGACTTTTATTGCTGAGTAGTAGCCCATGGTGTATGTACACACACACACACACACACACACACACATAAAACAATTTGTTTAATCATTCACCAGATGAAAGACATCAGAACTACTTCCAATTTTAAGCTATTACCAATAAAGCTGCTGTGTACAGGATTTTGTGTGAACATAAGTTTGCATTTCTCTGAGATAAATTCCCAAGAGCACAACCTTCATGTTTAACTTTATAAGAAAGTGCCAAACTGTTTTGCAGAGTGGTTGTATCATTTTACATTCCTACTAACAATGACTGAGTGATTCAGTTTCTCCGTATCCTCATTGGCATTTAGTGTTGTCACTATTTTTTATTTTGGTCATTTCGATTGGTATATAGTGATATCTCATTGTGGTTTAACTTGGGGAACTTTTTAATACAAATTCAATTTCTTTAATGCTTGTAATAGTTGTTCAGATGATCTATTTCATCTTGTTTGAGTTTTGGTAGTATGTAGTTTTTGAGAAATTGGTCCATTCCTTCCAAGTTGTCAAATTTATGAGTGAAGGTGAAGTCATTTTTAGCATTCCGTTAATGTTTTAATGGCTACAGAATTTGTAGTGATATCCCAGAATACGATATACTGTATTGCTATTGCTGATTTTTTTTCTCTCTTTATTTATGCCAGTCTTGCTAGAGGTTTATCAAATTTATTATTTTGAAGAACCAGCTTCATATTTCATTGATTTTCCCTACTGTTTTTGTTTTCTTAATTTAATTAATTCCTGCTTTAATTTTTATTATATCCTTCCTTATGCTGGCTTTAGGCTTATTTTGATCCGCTTTGTTTTAGTTTGCTGAGGTAGGAACTCAAAGTTAGCAAAAGGGAAAGTGTATAAAATTTAAAATTAAAGGAGGAATGGCAAAGTCAAAGAGGAACAAAATATAATATGCAAAAAGTTATACTTTTCAAATTTTTTATAATGAGACCTTTCCTCTTTTCTAATGTAAGCATTTGGTGCTATAAATTTCCCTCATAGTGTTTCTTTAGCTGCATCTCACATATTTTGATATGTTTATTTTAATTTTCATTTTGTATGCATTTTTATTTATTTTGAAACTTCCTAATTGGCCCAAAGATTATTTAGGAGTGTGTTATTTAATTTTTCCTATTTAGAGATTTTCCTGTTGTTTTTCTCTTACTGATTTCTAGTTTGAATCCATGACTAGAAAAAATATTTTATATGATTTAAATTCTGTTAAATTTGTTGAGGTTTATTTCATGGTCCAAGATATGGTCTTAGAGAATGTTCCATGGGCACTTGAAAAAAAACTGTATCCTTCTGTTTTTGTTTGCTGTGTTCGATGTATGTCCATTAAACCTATTGGTTGATTATATGGTTCAAACATCCTATAACCTTGCCATTTTCTCTCTGTTAGTTCTATTAGTTGTTAGGATAGGAGTGTTGAAGTCTTGAACTATAAGTGTGGATTTGTCTATTTCTCTTTTCAGCTCTTTTTTGCTCCATGTATTTTGAGGATCTGTTGTTTGATTTATACATATTTGGGGTCATTAGGTCTTCCTTGCAAATTGATCTGTTTATCATATGTAAAAATGATATGCCTTTCTTTGTAGGAATTTTCTTTGCTATGAGTTTACTTTAAAAGATGTTACTATAGCCACTCCTGGTTTTCTTTGATTAATGTTTCTCTGATATATATTGTTTTAAACTTAAGAAATAAGATGTTTTATTTTGAGAAGCAAAAGCACAAATCAAACACATTTGTGAAGCTTAAATTTATTCAGATTGTAAAGCTAACCTGTGTTGATCAAACTAGGCCAGGAATTAGAATAGTCCAGCACCCCAGGATCTTCCAAATGTCTCTTCCTGAAAGAGGCACCTATTTATTACTTTAGACTTTAAGTATAATTTTATGCTCTGTTTCCAAAAGATATACCAGGTGTGCATCTTTAAACAATATACCTTAGGATTTTTTGGCCTGCTTTGGCAATTCATATGAAATTCTCTTCTTTGTATTCTTTTGTGACATACTTCTTTTTTTCAATATACATTTATGAGAGACATCCCTGTTCTTACAAGTAGCAATAATTTATTTTTGCTACTGAATAGTATTCCATTGTTTACATAGATGAGAATTTCCTTTTTTTATCTCTATAAAAGCCAATATTTATTTATTTTTATTTTAAAATATGAAGGGATACAAGCGTTTTTGTTACATGGATGAATTGTATAATGCTGAAATTAGGGCTTTTACTGTGCCCCTCACCACAATAGTGTACATTATACCTGATAGATAAGATTTTTTTATCCCTTACTCCTCTCACCCCCTCCCCCTCATTAGTTTCCAATGTCCTTCACACTACTTTATGATCATGTGTAACCTTTGTTTAGCTCCCACTTACTAGTGAGAACATGTGGTTTTGTTATCTCATTCCTGAAATACTTCACTTAGGATAATGTTCTCCAGTTCCATCCAAATGGCATTATTTCATTCTCTTTTATGGGTGAGTAGTACTCCATGGTGTGTGTGTGTGTTGTGTGTGTGTGTGTGTTGTGTGTGTGTGTGTGTACATACACATACACACCCCTCACATTTTCTTTATCCATTCATCAACTGAGGGACATTTATGTTGATTCTACATATTTGCGATTGTGCATTATGCTGCAATAAACATTTGGTGTCTTTTTGATGTAATGACTTCTTTTTCTTTGGGTAGATACCCACCAGTAGGATTTCTGGATCAAATGGTAGATCTACTTTTAGTTCTTTGAGGAATCTCCATACTGTTTTCCATAAAGGTTGTACTAATCTGCTATCCCACCAACAGTGTATAAGTGTTCCTTTTTCGCTGTGTCCATGCCAACATCTATTGTTTTTTGATTTTTAAATAATGGCCATTCTGATAGGGGTAAGGTGGTATTCCATTGTGGTTTTAATTTGCACTTCCCTGACAATTAGTAATGTTGAGCATTTTTTCATGTATCTGTTGGCAATTTGTATATCTTCTTTTGAAAAAACTCTGTTGAGGTATTTTGCTCACTTTTTAATGGGGTTATTTGGTTTTTTTCTGGCTGATTTGTTTGAGTTCTTTGTAGATTCTGGATATTAGTCCTTTGTCAGATGTACAGTTTGAGAACATTTTCTCCCATTCTATAGGTTGTCTATTTACTCTGTTGATTATTTCCTTTGCTGTACAGGAAACTTTTAATTTAATTAAGTCCCCCTACATTTTTTCCATCCTTTCACTTTAGACCTACCTATGTCATTGAATTGGAAATGAGTTTCTTGTGAACAGAATATAGCTGTGTCATAATGTTTTTATCTACCCTACCAATCTCTATCTTTTTGTTGGTGGTGTATTAAGACCACTTATAATAAAAGTAATTATTGATATATTAAGAGATTAAGTCTCCCACTGCTTTTTATGTTTGTTTCCTGATTTTTCTATCTCACCTTCCTGAGGATCACTTGAAAAAATGTTTTAAGGGTTCCAGCTTGATTTATTTATAGTGGTTTTTCACTGTTTCTTTATATAGTGTTTTCAGCAGTTGTTCTTGGTATAACAATATACATTATTGACTTATCATGGTCTCTAGGAGTATCAGTATTCTACTACTTCAAATGAAGCACAAAAACCTTCCATTTATGTCCTTTCCCTTCTCTACCTTTTTACACGTTAGTCTTGAGTATCAGATGGTGTTATAATTTTTGTTTCAATCATCAAATACGATTTATAAAGCTTGTGAAGATAAAAAGAGTCTTTTGTACATACCTAGACTTGCTCTTTCCATTGTTTTTTCTTCCATCATGATGCTCCAAGATTCCTTCTTTTATCAATTCCTTTTGTTTGAAGAACTTCCTTTAGCCAAACTTTAAGGGTAGATCTGATAGTGACAAATTCTTTTAGCTTTCTTTTGTATGAGGATGTTAATTCTCCCCTATTCCTGAAAGATGGTTTCACTGGGTATAGATTTGCTGCTGTCAGTTCCTTTTTTTTATTTTAAGCACTTGAAAAGTATTCTTCCACTTTCTTTTGGCCCCATGGGTTCATGTGAGAAATCCAGTCATTAGAATCAGTGTTCTGCTGTAGGTAATGTGTTGTTTCTATTGGGCTTTTATCAAGATTTTTTCTTTGTCTTTCATTTGCAGAAAATTAGTTATGATGCAAAGTGGCATGGTTTTATGTATGTTTATGTTTATCCTGTTTGGGGTTTGCTCAGTTCCTCAAATCTGTAAATTTTTCTTTTCATCAAATTTTGAAAGTTTTTATCCAAGATCCAATGTATTTCTCCTTTCTTCTAGGACCCTGATGATATGAATAATGGATCTTTTACTACTATTCCACAGGTCCCTAAGGCTCTGGGCTCCTTTTTTAAAAAATCGAATTTCTCTCTGTTATTCAAACTAGGCAAGTTTTATTGGCTTGTCCTCAAATCCATGGATCCTATGCTTTATCCAACCCTCTATGGTCTATCAGCTCCCCTAGCAAGCTCACTGAGCAAGTTTTTTTTTTCTGTTGTATTTTTTGGTTCTATCATTTGCATTTGATTCTTTTTCATAACTCCTATTTCATTGCTGAGATTTCATAATTCTTCATTTGCTTCAAGAGAATTTATCATTGGTGGTTGAAGTGGTTTTATGACAAAAGCTTTAAAATCCATGGCGGGTAATGCCAACATCGGATTCACATCTGTTGCTGTCAGTTCATTGTCTTTTCTCATTCAAGTTGTGTTTTTCATGTTTTTTTAATGAGGTGATGAGTAATTTTTTATAATATTCTAGCCAGTTTATCTATTATATTTGGAGACTCTTCATCTAATTTTAATCTTTTATATTAGCAGGCTATCACTCTACTTAGGTTTAGACATGGGTTCTGACCTACTTTTATGGGCTATGGTTTCAATGCCAGTTTGATTTTTAGAGCCTTTTCATTCTATTTGGTTTATCTGGTGCTGCTTAGGCTCACAATTGTTCCTGCTAGTGCTGATTGAGGGTGTGGAAGGGTTTTCCTCAGAACAGGACACTTAGTGTCTCTTGGTGGGGTATAGGCATCTCAAGCCTTGGGCATGAAGAAGCTTCCCTGGCTGGGTACTTGTGGTGGTACTTCCCCTTTTCATGGGAGTCCAAGTGTGATTTCTGGATGAAAGGTACCTGTTGTGTTGGATCCCCCCCTGCTGGTTCTCCATGGTCCTCCAAAGTCTCCAGGTGGTGAAAAAGAGTCCCAGGTCCATGGGACAAAAGGCTTCCTGGGCTGAGCTGTTTATTGTGGAGTAGTATCCCTTTTCCAAGTGCCACCTAATACCTCACAGTGAGGAAAAGGATTCTCTAGCTCAAAGGAAAAGTAGCGTTCTTTCCTTGGCTGCTCATTAGTATGTCACCTGATCAATCATCCTGCAGTTGTGTCAGTCTCTTCTGGTGTGGTAGGTAGGACTTTAGTTAAATGCAGGGGGAGAACCAGTCCACCTGTGCTACCATCTGGTGCTTAGTTGGGGGACAGAGGGTCAAGAAATGTGGCTTTAAGTTGCCTTCTGTTGGGTGGGGAGACATAAGACACCCTGCAACTATGTTGCTCCTCCAGTGCTAGGGTCCTAAAACAGTTTGCCGTCTCACCTCTTTTCAGAATTTCTCTTTGGTTGCCCCTTGCATTATTTTCAGAGTTTACAGTTGTATTGACCATGGAGGAGCAGGGACATACACCATTTGTCCAGACTGGAAATCCTAGAGCATAAAAGTACATTTTAATAGCTTCATAATATATCATTATATGGCTTTGGAATAGTTTTGTAGTCCAGGTGTTCAATAACAGGGAAATAGTTTATTTCTAATATTTTACTATTAAAAAAATCACTCTTTGCAGAAAAGTTATTTCCATATTTTGAATTCTATATCATACAGTGTATTTCCAGAATGGAAGCAGTGTTTCAATGAGCACAGATATGTTTAAAGTATCTCTGGCAGGTCATCTTGTTATGATTACCTATATGTTTATGATTATGTTATGATTATCTATAGCTATGTCACAAACCATCCTACATTTTGGCATAAAACAACAGTGATCACAAATTATTATTTCTGATGGTGCTGGGCTCAGCTGGGGGGTTCTCACTCAAGGTCTTTCATGGAATTTTGGTATGACCATGATTGAGGCTTCCTCACTCACATGCATGGTGTTGATGTTGCTTGTGAGCTGGGTCCTCAGCCATGCTATTGGCCAGAACATGTACATGAGTTTTTCTCTGTGGCCTGGGATCCAGCATGGCGGCAGGGTTCTGAGAGCAAGGATTCCAAATGATTCCAAGGTGAAGCTGTGCTTATTGCCTTTTGTGACCTAGTTTCGAATGCCACACAACATCACTTCTGCCATTTTCTATTTGTGAGAAGTCAGTCACTAAAACCAGCTCACATTCCAGTGGAGGGGAATTAGACTTGATGGGTAAGATGTCAACAAATTTAAACACATGTTTTAAGGCCACCGCATATAGGCAGGAAAATAGGAAGGACTGGCGGGCCAGATATGGGAGACACATGTCAGCTGGAGATTTTATAATTTGTCAGTGACCAACTCTGTATGCAAGAGAAGAAAAGGTGAGACACATCTTATCTGTTGCAGAGAAGCTTTGTCAGAGAAGCTGTGGGAGTAGCTCTCTGTCATTTGTATGTGATACTAGAGAATCATAAAATTTATTGACATGAAAATGTGGCTTCTTTCAATCAATGGAGTGAATTCTGCCTTTCTTATTAAATAAGCAGACTATATTTCTCCAGAAATTCTAGGCTATGAGGGAAAAAAATGTGGCTATGGAGTGTTTTCCTGCACACCAATGCTTTGATAAGTCCTGTAAAACCTTATTATATTTCTTAGAGAAATCAATGACAGGGTATTGAATGTAACAGCCTGAACAGAACGTTTCCAATGGCATTTAGCATTATAAAAGTACAATGGGGGCATTGTGACACTGTGACTAAAGTGGCCTAAGTGTTCAGTTAGAATATTCCGTCTGCTCAACGACTCATGGGAATGTCCAGAGGCAACAGAAGGGAGGCATGATCTTGTGCTAACAGTTTTTCCCATATTTAAAAAAACTGTATGTTGTGTGCCCCAATCATAGGATTAATGTAGCTTTTTGATTGATAGCGTACCTTTTTATTTTATGGTTTTGGTTCTAGAGCCTCCTGGTTTTTAGGAAAACTCTATGCAACAGGTTTAATAATTAAGCTAGACTTGGGTATAGACAGAAAGCAATATTATTCCCTCTGCCACTGTACTTTAAATTTAGATTCTTCTCCCTATCTTTCATCTACACTAAAGCTGCATGAAATTTCAATTAGATCCTCAGCTTTTCAGGTCAGTCTAGGATAATAAAATGTCCCCCGATCATTTTCAGATTAAACAAAAGATATAATAATAAAGAGCATCTTTTTCTAGGTATTTTAAAATAATCCAATCTAGAGTCATATCCAAAGACTAAACTATCATTCTCTTAAAAATGTCTTCCTTTCCCAGCTCAGCCTTTCTTTGGCTGGGAAACCTGCCCAGGGGCAGAGGGAAGCCAATGATGGTGGTCTCCCTCCCTCTGTTTCACTCCATCACTCTCTGGCTGTACTTTGGGTCCCTTCGGGGTTGGAAAGAATTAGGGAGGGGAGGTAACATACACTTAACTAATACCATTGGATTTGGCATTGGACCTGCTGGGTGTTGGAATTCTCTTCCTTATGGAGGACTTTTGAAGGCTCTTTGGAGGTCCCTCCCTCTCCATCACCAGGAATCTCACCAGGACTTCCCTTAGTGTGGGCAATGCTTCCTTCCCTGACTGCTTACAGTCCTCCCCTCAGCTCCTGGACTGAAGTCCACCCTCTGTTGGGGTCATCTTCTTTCTCCAGATTCCTAGTCAATATTGCCAGTTCCACATCTGCCCGACAGCCAGGCAGTGGGAGTTTAAGCTCTCCCCTGCAGCTCAGGCACAGGTGAGTCAGGTGTCTAGTTCTCTACGCTGTCCCAACTCCAGGGCCACTCGGAACACCCCCAGGTGGTTCTCTTCCAGCCCCTCTCTCCTGCCCTGAGGCCCCCATGGACATATGGCACATTGACAACTCTCTCCAGAAAAATCTTCCTCATCCTCTTTAATCCATTCCCAGGTGGGCAGCCTGTGCTGTAGAACCCATGCTGGTGGGAGCAGTTTCTTCACCATCTCTTAGCATGTCCTGAGTGTGGTCTAGGATCTTAATTGAGAATGTTTTTGTCCGTGACACATCTCACACTCCTCTTGGCTTTTGTGATCTCTGCCAAAACTCTGAGCAACAGGGTAACATCTATTTCAACACCATTTTTCTTGGACACTTTATTTTCCTGGCAATATTGTCTAGGAAGCTGGAAGAAAGAAGATGGCCCCAACAGAAAGGGACGTGGCAAGCTCCTAACAAGTAGGGATGTTAGTGAAACCTTCCAAGCCTCAGACAATGATTTTAACACATTAACTGCCATGTGACTTGTATTTAACTCATGCTAGTTTTGAGCCTGGGGTCTTGTGAAGCATATGTAACTCACACGTCTCCTTACCTTTGCCCTTATGAACTATTTTTCAAGTTGCATATAACTCATGCACCGAAAACAAAAAAATTAACATATTTTTCATTAAATTAGATAGGATTATTTTGTTTTCGAAGTTTTATTCTATTTTTGTAATAAAGCACAGAGGGAAATTTTTTTTTCTAGTGTGGCAGTCAGTGTGTTAAATATCCAAGGTCAGTGTTGGCTCAGTGTAGGACATGTCTGCCTCCCGGCATCTCGCCCTGTAGATGACCAGGTGTGGATTGATTCTGCAGTTTCCATTTGTGGTTAGGGCACAGGTAAGGTCTCACCTGGGAGCTGAGCCACAACTGCAGGCCCTTTAATTACAAATATGAAACCATGTTGCTAGTGTGTATCGAGGACTCTGTCCTCCAGCCAAAAATGGATGCTAACCGGGGACAACTTGCACCGACTTTCCCATGGGGATAAATGGAGTTTCAAATAACTCCTGGCAGCTCTCCACTGGGATATTATTTTTTAAATGCCTTTAAGAAGGAGACTTTCAGAGATGGCAGGCTAGAGACTCAGACCCGACCCTCTGGTTGGCAACAGGCAGGGACTAAATCAAGTTGTAAAGCGCTAATGCAAAGGAGAAGAATTGGCTGACAGCTGGCAGGGGCGCAGTGCCCTGGCCAGGCTCTGGAAGGCCCTGCTGGACACCTTTGTCAAGCTGCAGCCAAGAAACGAGAGCGGGGCCAGCGGTTGCTAGGAGAAATGCCTGGGCAAACAGAGCTCTGGCCCCGCCCGCCCCTTCATGACATCTTTTCTGCAGATGCAGTTTCAAATGGAGTGATTGATCCCACTATTTTGTTTTCCCCTCTCTCAGGCAGAGCCAGCCAACTAGTTTAGACATTTCTATTAGATTAGGAGCCAGGAAATGAGAAAAACCCTGCCTCACCAGGGAGCTGTTCTCGGGTCACATGCCTGCCTGGCAGAAACGCAGGGAAATAAACAAGAATGTTTTGTCGGGGGCTGGGGGAACCAAACCAACGACCATCTCCATAGTAATTTCTCTACCTCTCTACCACCTCACACTCCCGTGTCTCCTCCCCACCCATCCTGTGCAGTCTTTGAACACATTGCAGTGTTAGAATCATTCATGGGACCATCGAAGCACTGAATCTTAGAATCACAGATTGTTGAATGCTTGATGGATGTAGTGGAACTGAATTGGGGAGAAATTCAGTTTCGAATCCCAGTTTGCTTCTCGTTTGCTGGGTGAGTAGGGAAGCCATCTAGCCTCTGGAAGCCCTGTGTTCCTCATCTGTAAAATGGGAACAATGACCACAATAATCAGATTGGATAACACAGCCACAGCATCTGCCGTAGTGCTGTGCATATGGTAGGAATTCCATCCCATCAGATCTGGCCCATGAGCCCAGCCTGTGGGGGCACTATTTCATACCTGTCTCTACCCCTCCCCATCCAGAGTAGGGCACAGAATCTCGATGAATTACATTGCAGGGCATGGATTGGCCACATTTGCTGAGGATCATTAAAAGTTCACTGATAAGGCTTTGACTTTCTCTCCGTGACACTCTCCTTCATCAACACTTTCTGTCTGTGCTCTGGAAACCAGCCTAGAGAGAAATGCAGCCCCTCTTACTTCCTGCAAAAGGGTGCAGCTGAGAGTGAGCCCCGGTCATCTGCTGTGCCTTGTTATCCTTCCATGTAGCAATGTCTCGGCTCATTTGTGCTGCTATAGCAAAATCCCACAGACTGGGTAGTTTATACACAATAGAAATTGATTTCTCGCAGTTCTGGAGGCTGGGAAGTCCAAGAGCAAGGAGTCAGCAGGTTTGGTGTCTGGGGAGGGCTGTTCCGAGATGGCACCTGCTGTCGCATCCTCTGGAGGGGAGGAATGCCGTGTCCTCACTTGGCAGAAGAGCAGAGGAAGAAGGCAGCACTCCCTTCAACCCTTCAAGCCCTTTTATAAGGGTGCTAATCCCATTCACAAGGGGGTAGCCGTCAGGACTTAATCCCCCAACAGCCACACCTCTTAATGCTACTGCAAGGTGGGTGAAGTCACAACATGGGTTTTAGAGAGATGCCAGCATTCCAGCCATAGCAGGCAGCCAGATAGGGAAGACACTGAAAATCTCAATGAAATTCTCCTCCAACTTGTTCTCCACTGGGACTGGCGGGTGTAGAGGATTGGACTCTAACCTGAAGAAGTTCCTACCTAAGAATTTAGAATAAATGTTTTTATGTGTGATCCAGTAGAGCTTACCAGAGCTCTGAACTGGGGTCCAGAGCCCACGCCCAGCTGACGTCAGTCACTTTGCTTTCTTTTGCTTTCCCCCTAGTAACGACATCTCCTTCGGAAACTCACCTTGGCGAGTGACTACGGCGTTGTTCAGGATTAGAGCACTCTTAGGCCCCGTGCATCATATTAACACTATCAGAACCTCCCGCTATGTCAAGGAATAATCACAATCTTTACCAATGGCTTAACAAGATAGGGTAAGTTTAGGCCCTATAGAATGTAGCTAAAGAATCTCTCTTTGCTCCCTATAACCATGGAAAATTTGTTTTGGAATAGTATTTTTCAGAATTTGACCTTTACCTCCCTTGTATAATAGTTTCATTCACCATCTACTTGAATATGCCTAATTACAGGAAACTCACTGTTTGGTAGAAATACCGTTAACATCTCATTAATCCCTAAATTCAACTTTCAATAAAAAAGGGCCCATATTCCTATAATTAGGAGTATTAGACAATGCCTGAGCTCAGTGAAGTCGATTTGCATTTGAACTACTCCTTGCTGTGCATTAGGTGACTTTATTGCAAATAATAGATGCTCAGTAAATATGTGCTTCATCAACAAATTCAATAGTGTTGCTTATTGCCCTGAAGGCACAGTGGGTAATATTTATGTAATTGGCCAGTCACATCAGGAGATTTGAAATATGTATTGTCAGTATGAGCAAAATTTTCTTTCATTCAATTTTCTCAACAATTTGAATAAATAAACCCTTTCCTGCAAGGCACTATGAAAGATGCTAGAAAAAATATGATTAAGACATGTCCCCTGACGTTGAGGCTCCTAAACTCTCAAGTAAGGAGGAGGGATGTGCATAGAACAACTTATTTTTACAACATGGCTAAGTTATACAGAGCCATGTGCCGAGTGCCACAGGAGAATGAGAAGCAGAGAAAAATCTATTAAATAACACACAGACATAGAACCAACATGGTACATTGAGGCTGAGGATGCTGGTAGCAACACAATGTCGTAATCAATATCACCAGGTCTACTCATCCACTCTGACCCTGTTCCTGCCCTTGACATTGGCGTGAGTTGGTTCCATGGTTAAAAAATATGGAGCACACTTTCCCCTGCCCTCTCTTTTTCCCGAAGGTGTGGGTAGTCAAAAGTGTGGGTAGATACAGAGCACAGGGCTGTGGTCAGAAAACCTGAACTTTATACATTCTGGTCACTACTTGCAGAGAATACTTGCAGAGTTCCAAGCATGGACCTACAGGGAATAATGGCAAAGAGATGCCACCAACAAAGTCCTTGCCTCCAGAGACCACAGAGCCTGGTCCTAAAGGTTGATGTAGAGGTAAACAAAACCCCAAACAGAGACATAGTGCCTTAATTTTTGTATCTGAATTGTTAAGTTTCCTTCTATGAAAAGCATATAGAAGATGCTGACCTATACCCTACTCTCCATTTCGAGTGCAGGGAGCAGTACTGCATCCTTTGACCTCAGTAAAGAAGGCCTCTTATCCAGAATGAGGATGGATCATAATTTGTCCACACTAGCCATTGTGTGGTGGCAATGCAAGCTACAACCAAGATCTGCTCTACACACCAATTGCTATGTGGTAGCAGACCCAAGTTTGGTTTGGAACTGCATTTTCCAGCTCTGTTTGGCTGGGGTTGCCACGTGGCCATGCTCCTGCCAGTGGAACTTGCACTGAAGTAATGTGTGTAACTTCACTTCACTGGCTAAACAGGAAATCTGGGGCCCTTAATTTCCACTCTTGCAATCTTCCCACGGGCAGGAAGGGTGACGCTCAAAGTAACTTTGGAAGCCAACAGTCTGGATTCTTGAGCTACTACATGGAGCAAAGCTTTCTGTCATCCTGAAATGCTCACCTTGGAACTTCTGCTTGAAAAAGAAGAAAATGTTTATATTTAATTGAATAATAGAACTTCTAGATTATTCAGGTTACTTTATTTGGAATCTTTTTTACAGCAGTTTGGCACTTCCCAACTAGTATATATGGAACTTCCTTTCTCTTTGCTAGATTCTAACTTTCTATGTTTTCCTTACAGAGACAGACAGGTGACACAAATCTACAAAATGAAGTGGAAGAGGAAAACTTCTAGATAGAAATTTTTCTTCCATGACTTAGAAGGAAGGGGAGGAGTATAAAAGGAATCTGCTGAGGAAAATTCAATGTTGTTTTTGATGCTTTCTTCCAACTTAACTTTCCTGTGTGTGGTTTTGATGCCTGGAGCTGCAGAAGCCACCTGTGACCATGAGGGAAAGTCAAGCAAATCCAGAGATGACAGACCAGCACTCTGACTCCACTGAGCTGATGAACCTGGGGTGGAAACACCTATCTACAACATTCCGTTATGTGATAACTCTCTCATTTAGGCTTCTGGTCATCTGATTTTATGTTACAAGTAGTTGAAAGCATTCCTAAATGCTTTCAATATCTTACTAAGATGTAGACATAAAATTTCTTTTTATATACAGTAAATTAATTGTCTTGCATTAAAAATTACATGAAAATAACTTAAATCTGCTGTACATATAAATAAAGAACATACATGGTCCCTTTCATCACTGTCATCTACAGAGGATGGAAGGTATATGCCCTACTGGAAAATTTCAGTTTGCTCCACTGTTAGCTTTGTAGACTGGATTCATTAAGTCACTGCTTTTGGAAATACAGAATTTCTAGGAGAGTGACAGTATATGAAGAAATATAATCGGGTATGAGACTGCTCTGAAACAGCTAGGTTACATGGCAAATCATATCTAGACTGTGTATATTTTGCATTCCATGTGTGATTGTTCGGCTTACCTTCAATGGTATATGAGTTACTGTGTCAATGGCTGCTCATGGATAATTCAAATGCCTCCCGCCCAACCACCTCACTTGGAAGCAGCAGTCACAGCGTAAGACTCCCGGCCAATCACAGACCTTCCTTAAAGATCACTAGGCAAGTTTGAAGAGGACTCCCATTGACAATTTAGCACCTGTTTACCGCCATTTCTTTCATTTTATTTACTTAAATTTATTTTCATCGACAAATAAAAATTATATATATTTATGGTGTACAACACAATGTTTTGAAATATGTATATGTTATGGAATGCCTAAATCTCTTTAAATATCCCAAAGATGTATAAAGGGAGTGTAAGATCAAAAAAGAGTTTGCATCAAGACAAATAGTAATAGATTTCCTGTTATTTAGAATCTCTTATTCCCTAAAAACGTGAGAGGGTATCTGATACTTGTGGCAATGTCCCCTGTATGCCTTTGTTTCACTGTGATTTGAAAGTATTCATCTGTTCTCTTTGTTCCTAGTGCTATTTAATAGGACAGTTCTTTCATTTGCTGGAGTGCAGAAAAGGGCTTTAATTTTTTTCTTTTTTTCTCAAATAGAAAATGCCTCTCCATGAATCAAGTACATTCTTGCTACTTGAAAACAGTTTCAGGCACAACCCCCTACGCAAGGGCTTCACAAGTTAATAAGTTCCGTGGCAGGCGTAATCCACCCTGGCGGGGAAAGTCTTGAGTAATCCTCTGGAAGAAGCAGCTGCTGACTTCGGAAATGCTGCTCTTCTGTGGGGTCAGGAGGAGGGAGGCGTCGGAGCCAGGCTGCGCTGGCAGAAGCTGAAATTCTCAGAAAGTGACGTCCTGATGTGCTGGAAGACAGGTTAGCAGGCGAGAACACATGGCAAAGCAGTGGGATTCGGGAGGGCATTAGAAGACAGGCTTCAGGCGGCAGAAGGGGATGCAATGTTGAGAAGGAAATTTGACAGACAACCAAGGCTGGGTTCCAGCACTGAAGCCAGGCTGTGATGCCAACTCCTTGATGCAAGATTTGCCTGGGCACCTGCTGGGGGCAGAGTGACAGGGCGAAGTTCAGGGCCAGGCAGAGGCGGTGAGCCAAGGCAGATTTAAGGGATGGGCAAGGAGGAGATGGTGCAGAGGTGTGAATATTTACTTATAAAGCCCAAGTCTGAAAGCAAGTTGATAAGGCAGGTGGACACCAAAGGGCCCAAACAGAGGCAGGGACAGAATCCAAAGGTGGGACTTCCTGAGTTCTGGATCAACGTGTGAACAGGGACCTATGATGGCTCTGAACTATAAGGTCAGGTCAACAGGAGGGGCCGTAGACAGACAGCCTGGCCTGGGAGTGCCTGCTCAGAGCCCAGGTAAGATCCCTTGGCACATGCTGGGCTGGTCATAGTTCTGTCTGCGTAGTGTATTCTTTGGTTCCTGTTTCCTCTGGTGGTGTCATTGGCCTTTGCTACCTAACCAAACACCCCAAAGTTTAGTAACTTAAAACAATTATACTTCTGTGCTTTGGGTAGAAGTTTACTTTGCTGATTTCTCCTGGGCTCCTTCATAAAGCTATAACTTTTTTTTTTCATTTTTTCTTATTGTGGTAAAATACACACAACATGAAACTTACACCTCAAACTGTACACTTAAGTTCAGTGACATTAAATACATTCATAAAGTGCAATCTTCACCACCATCCACCTGCATAATTCTTTTCATCTTACAAAACTGAAACTATACACCCATTAAACAATGTCTCCTCATTCTCCCTGCCCTGAGTCCATGCCAACCACCAGGTGACTTTCTGTCCCTGTGATTGTGACTACTCTAAGTACCTCATATAAGTGGAATCATATAGTACTTTTCTTTTCGTGATTGACTTATTTCACTTAGCATCATGTTGTAGCATGTGTCAGAATTTTCTTCCCATTTAAAGCTGAATGATAGCTCATTATATGTGTATACCACGTTCTGTTTATCCATTCACCTGTCAGTGAACACTGGGGTTGTTTCCATGTTTAAGCTGTTGTGAATTGTGTTGCTATGAACACGGGTATACAAAGGTCTCTTTGAGACCCTACTTTCCGTTCTTCTGAGTGTATAACCATACGTGGACTTGCTGCATCCTATGGTAATTTAATGTTTTGAGGGACCGCCCTGCTATTTTCCACAATGACTCTACCGTTTTACCATCAACAGCACACAAGGGTTCCAATTTCTCATGTGGCTGTCATTTATGGGAAGGTTGATTGGACTAGAAGGTCCCAGCTGGCCTCACCCACAGGTCTGACAGTTAACACTGGCTGTTTGCTGGGAACCTCGAGGTCCTTATCGGTATCTGTGCAGGTCCTGGTCCTCCAGGCCAATGCCAAGTCAGGATTCGATGCGTAAGAGATTTATTAAACATCTGTGAGGGGAAATGGGAAGGGGCCAGAGAAGACCAGGAGAGCCATCAGACCACAGCGCAGGCCTAGCACCTGCAGAGCAGAAAGTGAGGGAGGGAAGGCAGGGCAAGGCATGACTTAGAGCGAGGTCCTGCGAACGTGTTGCAAGGCTGATGGGGAACCCGTGACAGGAGTCGTGTGTTTCCCAGGAGGGGCCCACCTGAGAATCCTCCTTCCATGCCCAAGCACTGTCTGCCAGCAGCTGGGGAGGCTCAGCTTCCGAGGGAGAAGGATGGTAGATTTCAGAGCTGCAGCTGGGGCCATTGGTCGACTTCCTGCCTGCAGTCCAACATCTGAGGGAAAAGGAAGAAAAGGAGGGAAAGGACTGGTGTAAAGAGCTGCACTCATCATGCGACTCTATCCCATGCAAAAGGGAGTGGGGCCAGCTCTTCTTTACTTAGAAATTATCCCTGTGGATTGCACTATACCCCGCCAGGGACACTCCTTCCCTGGATATCGGCAGTGTCCTCCATCACCACTCCTGGTCTCTACTCAATTGCCCCTCACCATGAGACCTTCCCTGATGACCCATTTAAAATTTCAAACTCCTCGTCCCTAGCGTCACCTTCTCCACCCCCTTCCCTGCCTTCTCTCTGTATGACAGGTGTTCCATTCTATATTTTTTTAAATTTCAGGATATTAATATTACAGGGATATAAACATTTAGTTAACATATGTTTCCTTTGCATCACCCAAGTCAGAGCTACATGCATGCCCATCCCCAGACAGTGCACAGAGCACCCATTAGGTGTGTATATACCCATCTCCTCCTTCCCTTCCACCTGCCCGACACCTGATGAATGTTACTTCCATTTGTGCACATAAATGTTGATCAATTAGTACCAATTTGATGGCGAGTACATGTGGTGCTTTTTTTCCCTTCTCGTGATATTTCACTTAGTAGAATGGGCTCCAGCTCTATCCAGGATAATATAAGAGGTGCTAGATCACCATTGTTTTTTGTGGCTGAGTAGAACCCCATTGTATACATATATCACGTTTTATTAATACTCTCATGTATTGATGGGCACTTGAGTTGTCTCCACATATTTGCAATTGTGAATTGTGCTGCTATAAACATTTGGGTGCAAATGTCTTTATTACAGAATGTCTTTTTTTCCTTTGGGTATATACTGAGTAGTGGGATTGCTGGATCAAATGGTAGGTCTACTTTTAGTTCTTTGAGGTATCTCCATACTACTTTCCATAGAGGTTGAATGTTTTTCACCTCCCCTAGAACACAGGTTCGGTGAGAGCAGGGTTTTGTCTGTTTTATTCGGCCCTATATCCCCAGCATCTAGAAGGGGGACTGGCACAGAACTTGCTTGTTGAAACAAATTTTGATTAAATAAAGAATTTTTAAAAGTCTACAATCTACTGTCCACTGCCCTGTAGTCTCTATCCATTTATTTATATCTTTAGCATCTATCTATCTATCCCTCCACCCATCCATCTATCCATCTGTCCATCTGTATTTATATAATCTTATTCAATTTTTTTCATCCCATTGTTATCCTTCAACTACTGAGAGTTGGAACAGTCACATAGTGTAAATGGGGGTCACTCGATTGTGAGTGATGGACCTGCGATGTGAACCCACGGCTGTCCCCAAATTTACCACCTTCCCCAGTAACACGCATGGCCTCATTACAAAGATGGAATGAGAGGAAACGAGGAAGGAAGGAGGCGGGGAGCACGGTGGGGGGGGGGGGGAACAACAACATCTGCATACACCAAAACCCTGGTAAATTCCAGTGAAGTATTAAGAGTCCCATAACTAGAACACACCTTGATTGCTTTTGTTTTGTTTGTCCACTGCAATGTCTAACACTTCAGCACAGCTTCAACAAAGAGCATTTAACGCTGTACCTACTTTATAAAGGCACGAGGAGAATCTTCGGGAATTTGAGTGATTTCTCCTTGGGAATCATGCATCCCCAGCAACCACATCCCAGTGGCTTCTTCTCGGAGCCGTAAATAGATGAAAGATCTGCAAACCGTGCAGCACTTGCTAGTCAGCCCAAGGGGAGAAGGAGAATGCTACCCAGCAAATCGGAGTTGTTTGGAATCCTTCTTAAGGAAATGCATGATTTATGAGCCATTTAGAACACACGCCCTGAATCCACATGCGTTCTAAGTGCCTTCTGCGTGAAAACAAGCATTGTTGGTAGCCGAGATACAAGGCTTCTGCACACAGGATTCCTCTTTCTGTTCCCAAAAGAGGAGGAATGAAAAATGCAGCTTGGGGCTAAAGGTGGCCTGGGAAATAGAGGTTGCTTTGAGAGATGTAGGATGTAACCTTCCTGCAATGGAGCTCGAATGCCTCTAATTTGACAGTTTTGATGTTTGATGGCTGCACTGCAACTTCTCTTAGTGCTATCAACAGAGAACTCCCTATTGAAAATGCAAAGCTATCTAAGATTGGGAAAGGCTTGTTTAGGTTGCAGACAAAAGCAAAAACCCTATCAACACAATGCTGACAGCATCTAAAGGCCTACTATGTGCTGCTTTGCAGTCTACCTCCTCTTCGGCTGATCAGTCTCTTCTCTTCTGAAGAGACTCTGCGAGACTGTCCCTTCCGTAAGTGGACCGTGTCTTAGTTTACAGTAATTCTGCATGTGTGCTGACAGGCCGTGCGACCTGGCGGATGTAATTTAACTTTCTATGGCTTGTGGTTTTCTCATCTGTAAAATTACAAGGTTGGACAAGTTAAATTCTAAGGACTTTTCAACTAAAACATTCTCTGCTCTCATGACACTGTGGTTAAAATAATATGTTATTTTTTCTCAGTAATCTCGACTGTCCTTTTCCCCCACTTATTCTGAAAGAGGATTTTCTGCCTGCTGTAACTTACCCAGAACATTAGCTTGGCTGATGATTTGATGCGCCCAAGAATAATGAATATATAAACAGTGGCTGAGATAAGGCTACTTGCTAAATGTCCACGGGTAACTCTTCTAACCTCTCTAGGTCTCAGTGCTGGAAAGTCTTGGTTATTTGCAGAAGAAAAGACGGGGTTGCTTAAGCATGGGTGATGGAACAAATAACTAGAACACAGCTAACAAGTAGCATTCTATTCTTCAAGATTTAAATATATCCGAAGTAGCAGCCTAAAATCATTGAGAGCGAACCACGTCTGGTCCTGAGCTGCCACTCCGGGTTAGCCTGCTAGCAGCTGTGCGGGGTGGACCACATGTCATTTGTTTTCCATGCCCTTCCTCAGAACGATGAACTCTGCTGTGTGTCCCGCTGCTGGTACAGCTATTACCAACGAGCTAATTGAGTTTGCTGGCCTTGAAAACGCATCAGGGTAGGTAATGCGATGATGTAATGCCGCGTTCCTGCCCTCTGGATTTGCTCCCTGCCATTACTGAGGCCTTATTGATGAGGCTGGAAAGAAAAACAAAAAACAGGAAGGGCTTTAGCTGTGACTGGGGTGAGCTGGCACAGAGCCCAGCTGAGCTTTCCTTTGTCCTTACGTGCACCCGGAAAACTGGGACTCAAGTTAAGCAGGGCAATCCTAGAAGGCAGGTAGGTGGGGGTCCAGGAGGGTCTGCCAGACGTAGCTCCAGGGAGGACAGGAACACACAAGCAGCGGTGTGTCAGCTGCAGGTCATGGTGGACAGGGATGGCACCTGGGAGAAGGGAGAGCTGACTGAGAAAGTTCTGGATGCACAATCACCAGTTACAAATGGCACCAGATTGGGCCAAGGTGAGGTCAGAAGGATTCAGCAGACACTGAGATCAGTTTGGGGAGGGGGAGGCCAGGTCCCCCTCTTGAAGAGGAGCACATCAGAGTGTCCCAGGGAGGTGATGTGACTGCCACAGACCAAGCAGGAGCCGCTCAGGGAAGTCCATCTGGGGTATGGAAGAAAGATCTAGAAACCAACACCCTCATCACCTGTTAGAAATTCATCAAGCTCCCCTGTTCCAGGAGTTGGGCTGAGGGAAGCCAGGCAGAGCTTGGCTCTAGAACTTACCTCGTGGTGGTGAAAATGAGTGGATACAGCTTGAAGACAGACATACAGACCAATGGAAGAATAGAGACCCCAGAAATAAACCGTTCCACATATGGTGACATGCTTGCTTTTCAACAAGGGTGCCAGAAACCATCCTATGGGGAAAGGACTTTTTTTTTTCTTTTAAACAAGTGGTGCTGGGAAAACTGGATATCCACAGGAAAAGAATGATGTTGGACCTTTGCCTCACACCATAGACAAAAATTAACTCAAACTGAATCAAAGACCTAAACATTAAGATCCCAAACTATAAAATCCTTAAGAGAAAACATGGGCACAGAGAACCGACGGGCGCAGAAGTGAGTGAGAAAGACCACTGCAGGCACACACGAGCACGGCCAGGAAGATCGAATAGAGGACCTGGCAGCGGTGGAGGGGCCACTTAGCACGGGGCTCGGGACAGACGTCTCAAAGGAGGTGGCAGCAGAGGTGAGCACTGAGAGACGAAAATGAGCTGACCCCACCAAGGTCAGGAGAAAGTGCTCCAGGCAGGAGGAAAAGTAACCACAAAGGCCCCGAGGAAGGCTCAGGGTTGGCACTCAGAGGAACAGAAAGGTGGTCGGTGTTCCTGGGTGTAGGTAACAGGGGAGGTGAATTGAGAGACAGGAGTAGGGACCCAGTGACAAGGGGTCCTGGGGCCCTGGTGGAGTTTGCATTTCGCTTTTGGGGAAATGGGAAGCCACTGGAGGGTTTCACCAGGGGAGGGATGTGATGTCATTTAAGGCTCTAGAAAGCTCATTCTCCTGCCGTGCAGAACAGCACCGAGGCCGGAGCCCAGGCAGCAGTTCGCTTGGATGAGGACTGCAGCAATGCCCACAGTGAGAAGGGCTGGATCTGGACATATTTGGGGGATTTAGAGCTGGAGGGGCTTGCCAGCAGGCTGGATATGACGCGAGGGGGAAAGAAGGAAATCTAAAACTGATTCCCAAGGTTTTTGGCCTGAGCAACAGAGTAGATGATGATGGCGCTATTTACAAAAAACCTCAAGGTTGGGGGTGGGGTGGGGGAGATTGCTATTTTTGAGGAGAAATGCAGTACTTCTGTTTGCACCATGTTAAGTCTAAGTTTTTGTTTCTCTATGGAGAATGGGAGTAGGCAGTTGGATTCATGTGCCTGGAGCTCAAGGAAGAGGTCTTGGGTAAAAATAAAAACGCAAGATATTTGTATGCATGTGTGGTGTGTATAGACACATGCACATATGACTGTGAATAACCTATGCATGTGTATGTATGTATATAGACACACATGATTTCGAGTAGTTTGTGTATGTGTGTGATACACATATATTCGCATGTGTGACTTTGAATAATGTGTGTATATGTATTCAAGCACACATGACTTTGAATAATAAGTATGTGTGTATGCCTTTGGGTAGTGTATACATGCATGGTTTTGAATAATATATGCATGTGTGTATATTATACACATAGCTTTGAATAATAGTGTATTCATATATGCATGACTGAATTATCAATGCATGTGTATATATTTATACACACAAGACTTTGAGTAATATGTGCGTATATGGCTATGATGTGTGCATCCATCCATACTTATATGATTTGAATAATATATGTGTGTATTTTATATATGTATATATTTATAATTCAGAGTCCTGGGAGGGAGGGAGGGAGCTCAGGGCCAAAGCCCAAGCACTCTCTTGGATGGGAGAGGCTGAGAAGGGGCAAGAGTGTGGGAGGGGCTGGGAGGACACTGAATGTGAGTGGCACCTGGCAGTCTAGAGAACAAAGGGGCAGGTGTGGCTGGTGACAAGGCACTCTTGCTGAGGGACCTGGCTCACTGTCCCCTTTCTGCCAGAGGCTCAGGGGTAGGAAGTCCAAGAAATGTGTGTGGAGCGAGCCTGACGATCTTGCTGCCACCTCTGATTGGGAGCTTAGCCCGATGAAGGAGGCAGCAGCCCCTGCTCTGTCCTTCAGGACAACGCAGCAAGCAGCCTCTTCCCAAAGCCACTGACCCTGGGGCGGGGGAGCAAGAGCTGGCCTCAGTGTCCCGGCCAGGCAGCCTGCAGACGGCCAGACATTGACTGTGGATGTCTGGGGAAGAGGCCAGGACTGGGAGGAAACTCCCAGAAGAGTTTGAATTCAGGAAGCTTTGGTCATTTACTGCCAGCAAGTCTGGGCTGGTCTCCCAGCCCTGGCCCACTCTCTGAATCCCAGCCATCCTCCTTGTCATCAGGAGACCAGGGACTGAGCTCAGGGACTGAGCTAGAACTCAAGCTCATGCTACACAGGAGCCGTGCGGCTTTCTGCAAGTCACTCAGTTGCCGTGAGCCGAGTCCTGCACACCTTACTAAGGCTGCTGGAAGCCGAAAGGAGACAATGACATAAAGTGGGTAGGACCTGGCAGATACAAGGGCTCCAAGAACATATTTGTGTTGCTTCAGCCTTGTTGTTTTTCCCCAGAAGGCCTTCTGATAAGATTCATACTAAATTATGAATTTTCATTATGGGCCTTTTCCTTCTTTCTCCAAATGCTGGGAACAGAGCCTGTAAGTTTGCCTTTGGGCCTCTCGTATCTTGCTGTTTTGCTCTTTAAGTTTTGCACCACGACTAACTGCTTTCTGTGTGGCCTTCCTTTTCCTTCGCATGCCCAGGGCAGCAGCCGCCCCCTCTCAACTCCTTCCTGTCCTCCGCAGCTCGGTGAAGTTCTTCCGCACAGGTGCAACAATATTTCCACCAGCAGACGTGCAATAAATGACAGCGATATTTGTAACCTAACGCACGAGCACCACACACACATACACACACACACACACACACACGTGCATGCATATGTGCTTTTCCAAGGAATAGGATCATTAAAATATTTTCTTAGCCCACTTCACAGCAATATTGTCCATATTATGTGAATCACTACTTGGCAAAATGAAAAAAAAAAAGCAGTAAATTAGACCATGAGAGCTGAGCGTAAACATGTTGAGGATGAAGGTCCTGTCTGCGACGAGAGGGGAAGGGAAAAAGTGCTTGCTTCGTAATGGAAGAGGAATTTCTGAGGAAAGAAAAAAATAAAAGGCAGCACGAAACAAAAGCAAGATGAATCACTTTCATTCCGAAAGGAACCGGGGAAACAATGGTGCTAAATGAGACACAATTTCTGACAAAGATCTTCTCTGTTCTCCAAGGGCTTTTATTGTGCTGCGTGGACCAAGAGTTATGTGTTATCTTCCCAAAAAGAGTCAGTGTACTTTATTTTATGCGTGGAGACTCTCTCTGCCTCGCCTCCCCACTTGCTGAGATTTAAGCCAGCTATTGTAGTGCTCTATCTCAGATCAGCCTTAAAGATCTGAAAAGCCCTGAGTTTGCAAGAATAAAAAAAGGCCTTCGGGCTTGACAGTGATAGATCCTACTGTCCTCTTGGGATGACATTCCCGCACTATGAAGATCACAGATTCTCCGATAACAAGCAGCAGCTCTTGTACCCTCTTGCCTTTGTGTAGAGGTCAGGACACCTGCGAGGGACAGGGACTCTCTGGGGCTACTTTTACCAAGCACAGCAGGGGCAGCTCCATGTTAGATGCAACAAGTTTTGGGGAAAAGGAAGGTCGAGATATAGTCCTTGAACTCCAGGGTGTTGTATGGACAGCAAAGTTTAAGATGCAAACCTAAATCCCTACTCAGCTACTTTCAAACAGTGTACCCTTACCTCCTAAACCTCAGTTTCCTCATCTCTAAAATGGGATAACAGAAGCATCTGTTGCAAAGGGCTGTTGTTGGGGATAAATGAGATCATGCAGGCAAAGCTAGTATTGCTGTAGAAAGGACCGGAAAAATGTCACTTGTTGTTGTTATTATTTTTATTGTGAGCTTTTTATACCCTAGCATTCCTTGGTGGAGTGAGTGATTAATACCTTTTTATCTTTAATGAATGAACAATTAGAACATAATCAGGCAAAGAGAATTGCATTACTCGTCTGATTAAAAGCCTGGTACTCAAAGGATGAAGTGTGAACTCCTCGACATGGCTTTCTATCTGTCCCCAGGCTCGCCTACCAGCCTCCTCCCCCACCAGGGCATGCTCTGCTGAGCCACCCCCGGTAACACATGCCTGTCGAACATTCTTCACAGCTGAACTTGCCTTGTAAATCTCTACACAGCACATGCTCAGTCTTTGCTTCCAGGACCTTCGAGTGACCAAAGGGAGAGTGAGTTGGAGACATCCTATGCAATCTTCCCTGCCCAGCCCAAATGCCGCTTTCCCTGTGAACCATCCTTCGACCACCCTGAAGCACTGGCAGCTTCTCTCTCCTCTGGGCTCATACCACAGCTCGTGCCAGTAGTTCCCAAAGTCCAGCAGCATCGGCATCACCTGGGAACTAACTGGTCAGCAATGCACAATCTTAGGTCCACCCCAGCCCCGCTGAACCAGAAAATCTGCGGGTGGGACTCGGCAACCTGTATTTTAAGGGGCTTTCCAGATGATTCTGATGTGTGAATTAGAGAACCAGAGCTCTGTGCAAACTTCCAAAATAACATGCTTTCTACTATATTAAACTCACTTGCCTAAACCAAGACTGTCCTACAAGAGTTAGCTTTTCACCAACTTATTTTACTTTCCTGCATCCTAATTTTTTTCATCTGTAAACATGGGAATAATCATAGTACCTTGCAGAAACAAATGCTTAAAAACTAGAATTAATAAATATAAAATGTGAGATATGGTATCCCAAACACTAGTCCCCTTCCAACCCCTCCACCCCACCTCCCAGCTGTTTGTTCCTGATTGCCTAGCCCTGGTCTTCCCATTGTAATTGATGTAATGTCTGTTGGATTATCATTTACCTCCTTGATCAAGGAGTGACAGGAGGAAACTGCAGATATTGAATATGCAACTTCATCGGAACTGTAAATATTTTTTCCACCAACCTAAAATCCCATTCAACTTAAAGCAGGTGCGAAAGATTGGTCCATCAAAAGGGAAGAGAAAGGATGGCTTGTGTGTGGGATGCAAGGAGTTTATCACAGCCAGAGAATTCACAAAGGAGCTATAAAAGTAGGCAAAGACAGTCCATGCATGGGCTTACATTACATCAAGAACTTTGTCCTAAAAGCAGACCTTGGGGAGTTTTAAGACTATGGTCAGCTTGAAGCATTTCAGGAAGATCACAGGCACAGCTTGAGAGGGAAGGGTGGTCATATTGCCACCCTCCACCCTGCCCTGGCAGTAACTACACTTCTCCCTCCCTACTGCGATCCCTCACGGGATCATTTGCACTTCCCTCCCACCAAAGAGAAGGGCAAGTTCCTTGCAGTCATGAGATGGGTCTTATTCTTATGTCCAAGCAGTTGGCCAATAGAAAGGTCTCATTATTAAATTAGCTAGCAAGATTGCAGGGATGGAGAACAAATGAGAAACAATTTCAGTAATGCAGGCAAGAAATGACAGTGGCCTGAGCTAGGGTAACATTTGAAAAGAATGTAATGTGGGGGACAGATGTTCCATACACTGAAGCTGTAAAATAGAAAGGACTTGGTCACAGACAGTGGGGGTAAAAGAGAGAGAGGTGTCATGGATTCGAATGACTTAGGTAGGGGATGACAGGTGATCTTTTGGGACAAGAAACAGAGGAGAACATTGTTTAGAGAAGCGCAGTGCAGGTTCAGTTTGGGACATATACTTAATAAACCAGTAGAACTTTGAAGCAAAGACGTCCAAAAATGGGTTGGATTTGCAGGTGTGGAGCTCAAAGAAAACCTCCGCTAAGGAGTTCAGCAACTCCCAAGTCAACAGAGTGACAGGTAAAGACATGGAAAGATGTGAAATCAGTCATACCCTACACCACACTTGGTATTATCTGTCTTTCTAATTTTTTCCATCTGGGCCATCATAAAGTGGCATCTCAATGTTGTTCTAATTTTCATTTATTTGGTTACTGGTGAGTTTGAACATTTATTCACATACTTGTTGCCTACCAGGGCTGCTTCTTTTGTGAATTGCCTTGGGATATCTTTGGCCCATTTTTTATTGGTTTTTCTTGTCACTTTTTTGTTGGTTTGAAGGATTTCTTTGTATGTTCTAAAAATTATTCCCTTGACTGTTTTGGGCATTGGAAATATCTTCCTGCAGTCTGCCGTCTATTAAATTTGTATTTGATATTCCTCGCCTGTGCAAGGGGAAGGAATACATTAACTGAGCCTCAGATATACAGTAGAAGAAGCATATTTCAGAGTAAGATAATAAGCTGGATGCTGGACATATTGACTGAAGAGGGTAGGGTTTTGATAGACAAAATTAGAAGAAGATGACGTATGCATTGATGAGAATGGCATGCTCTTAGGGGACACATTTACAGAAAAGCACAGATGTGGGGGTACAGTGGGGAGTGGTAAGGAGCAGAATTCAGCATGAATGAGATGTTTATGGTGACAGAAAGCCGGTGTGGGGGGAGCTTGGGCCATAGCCTACAGGGAAGCAGATGCCAGTCTAAGCACTTGATCTTTGTTGTGGGGGTGGGGAGCAGTGATGGAAGTTAAGCAGAGAAGAGACATGACCAGAGATTCTCTTCAGCAAGCTGAATGTGGAAATGACATGGAGCATGGAAATAGTTTAGAACGGGGAAGGTCAAAGTTGAGACACCAACCAGGTACCAGGCAACAGTGTAGTGTGATGGTGAGGTTTATGTGGCAGCCTGGCTATGCACCCCATTATGTAATCAAACACTAATCTGGGTGCTACTGTGAAGAGATCTCATGGATGTGATTAACAGCTGTGATCCATTGGCTTTAAAGTAGACTTAAGCAACGTGGTCTTACGTGAATTTCGTGATGTGAGCAAGCCTCTCCTAATCACCTGAAGGCCTTAAGAAAAAAAAAAAAAACCTGAGATTTCCAGAGAAGAAGAAATTCTGCCTCAAGACTGCAACATAGAAATCCTGCCTCAGTTTCCAGCCTGCTCTATAAATTTTGGACTTGCCAGTCCCCGCAACTACATAAGCCAATTCCTTAAATTCAGTCTCTCTCATGCTCTTTTTCTTTTTCTCTTTCTCTCTCTCCTCCCCACCCCCTGGAGAGATCTTTCCTTGCTCCTAGATGCAGTAACAGAAAGCTTCAAAGGCCAATAACCTACTTCCTGTATCCTTCAGGGTTCCCTAGAGAAATAGGATTTCTCTCTTTTTTTCTCTCTCTCTCTCTCCTATTGGTTCTATTTCTCTGGAGAACCCCGACTGATACAGGAGGTAGGTTATTGGTTTTTGTTACTACATGCTGTAAATTAAAACTAAATTAAATTTTAAAAAGGACCGTGCACTCCAGGTGTATTTATTTATTTAGAAATTATTCACATGTACTTCCAAGTACTAATATGGTGTATGTATTACAAAACACAAACATGGAAGAATTTTAAAGAATGAGCTATAAAAATAACTGGAAATCGAAGGTGAAGCATGTCCTTCCCACATCCACTGCAGAAGCCTCACAGTCCTTGGCAAGGTCACCGAGGAGAAATGTTGAACCACAATGACTACAGTGTAATAAAGACTGAACTAGGACAAACTAAGACTAGTGACTAAGCCCGTTAATAACTTTCTACTCAGTATTTGCTCATCTGTACTGAAAATGAAAAGATTTCCCCGAAATACATTCTTTCAATTGATTTTTCTAGTTCTCCTCACAACCCAATCAGAAATTTTGGACATTCAGAAATAGCCAGCCTGTTAGACTTTTTAAGCCTAATGTCAGATTTATATCTAGATTATCCTTACCTATCTGGGTTAGGCTGGCTTGTGTTTAAAATAACACCTGGCATTTGAAGACTGATTTAGTTTCCAAAGCAGTTTCATGGGCCTTGACTCCACTTTGCTTCACAATAAAGATTGGAGGTGGGAAAGTTTAGAATGACATCTCCCTTTTTGTGTATGGGTCTTGTTAATATTTAAAAAAAAAGTCAAGCTCTCAGAGACAGAAAGTAGAATGGCAGTTTTCAGAAGGGTGAAGAGGAGAGTTGTTCAGTGGATACAGAGTTTCAGTTTTGCAAGACAAAATGTAACAGAGTAGTCACTCCTCCTCCCATAGACATGGAAGCATAAAATTGAGAGTGGGGAATATGTAACAGAGGGAAGGGCCTGAAAAAAAAAAAAAAGATTTTGTCTCTAGCCTGCATCCCTGAGGCAGGTTAAGCCCTTTGTTAAAAGAGATAACTCCATCCCAGGCAGTGCCAGCCCCCCAGAGGTCACAGGCTTTGTCTTTTGCAGAGATGGGAAGATTAGAATAGTTAACCACAATAGCCTAGAACTGAGGGCCACCCCCCTTTAAAAGCTCTGTACTTCAGCTTATGTTCAGAAAATTTGGATTTTGAGACTAGAAGGTCTGCCATTTTTCCTCCTTTGCTGGCAAAGTAATAAAAATTCTCTTTCCTCTTCCCCAAAACACATATCCTTGTTCTTCTGATTCGGCCTCGTGGAGTTTTCGGTAACAAAAAAAAGGTTCCAGAGAGCTGTTGCACAACAATGTGTGTGTAGTTAACATTACTGTACACTTAAAACTAGCTAAGATGGTAAATTTCATATGTGATTTTTTTCCCCATAATAAAAATAAAATGAGCAATCTGGGGTTTGGAGAGGTCAAATAACTTGATTGAGGTTGCACCATCGACAGTGGATACATTCAGATTAGGATCAATGTCTTTTGAGAGCCAGTCTATGCTCTTTCCATTATATAGACTGTGCAATGTATAAAAAGGAAGTTTCCCCCTCTTTCTGTCTGTGGCATATAAATTTGGAGGAGTCAAGACTGCTTTTGAGATAACAGATACTGAAGTAGATTCCAAATATTTCTTTTTTTAATCCCCATGTACAACATTGACTTTTCTAATCAATCGTTAAAATAAATCTCAAGGATTTTCTGGATTATTTGTGAAAGACAGCAGGGAGCACTCCAACTTATCAGTAAATAAACAGGTACATAAACCAAAAGGGAGAAGAGGGGAAAGCCATCTCTAACCCCTGGCCACCAGCCAGGTCTGTGATTTAACTTTCAAATGACTAATCAGTGACACATGAGAACTAAGTAGCTGGGGAAGCTTCCGAATGACTCCATCAGAGCAGGATACACAAGCGCTGCAGACCCACCAGCATGAAGAACACTCACCTGGCAAACCCAGATGCACAGGTGAGGTCTACAGATTGGAAAAATGTGGGAGGCCAGAGTTTGGAGGAGGCTTCTTCCCAGGTGTTCTGCCTGTAATTGAGTCAGCCCATCCTGATCATCCTTTGAAATATGTCTCTTATTTTGTTCCTTTAATTTTTTTTTACCATTTCAATAAACTTCTCCCAGCATCAGATAAAAAAAAATGTTTATTGAACACATACTACCAACAGAGTGAGATAAAAATCTTAAAATACTCATTGTATTAGTCTGCTAGGGCTGTCATAACAAAATACCGCAGCCTGAGTGGCTTTAAACAACAGAAATTTATTTCTCCCCATTCCAGAGGCTGGAAGTCTGAGATCAAGGTGCAGGCAGGGTTGGTTTCTCTCGAGGCATCTCTCCCTGGCTTGCAGACTGTGTCTTCATGTGGGATTTTCTCTGTGTGAACATCCCTGGTGTCTCTTCTTCTCCTTATAAGGACATCAAGCCTATTGGATCAGGGCCCCACCCTTATGACCTTGTTTAACCTTAATCACCTCCTTAAAGACCCTATCTCCAAATACAGCCACACTGGGGATTAAACCTTCAAATCCTGAATTTTGGAGTGGAAAGCAGACAAAATTCAGTCCATAACACTCATTTGTGTGCTTTTCTTTTCTACCCAGAGTTGCATGCACCTTACGATAAATAGTCAAAGTCATCTGCATTGCCTTGAGGCGAATTAGATTGTTTCAACTAACGTATAAATGGAATCCAAGATCAAAACTGTCATCTTTATTCGTGTGTTGGGAAGGGACAGGGTGATGGGGTGCGTGTGTGCATATGTGTGTGTGTATGTGTGTGTGTGTGTGTGTGTGTGAGGGGATTGTTGAGAAGGAAAAAGGCTCCTAAACGTTTCAAAAGGAAAATGACTTTCCCAGCTTCCAAACACCTTTCTCAAGAATTTCCTATATGATGTTGTTTTGCCAAAATGAGGGAGTGTAATAAGAAAGCGGAAGTTCTGGGATTCAAAAATAGAGACTCTAACATCAGAGACCGGCGAAGGTTTTCACCAGGACGTCGAGGAAGGGAGAGCTCAGAGGACAGCAGCGCCACAGGCCCAGCGAGCAGCAGGTCCAGATGCTTGCAGCTCAGAAGGCGGTGCCTGACTACGGCGCACAGGCGTATGACGTAGGAACGTTCCCAGGGAATTACGTCACCTGCGCAGGTGCCCACGGCTATGGCGTTAAGCGTATGGAAATCCACTCGGACCCTCATGTTGAGAAATGTTTCGTTGGGACGCTTTGGTAGAAGACAAAGAGCCCTAAAGAGTCTCATAGCTATCCCTGAAAAAGAGGTCCCCAAATGGTTTCAAACTGTGAGAAGAAAACTGTAAAACCAAACATTAATACATATCTAACCAAATCATAAGATAACAGACTAAGCAACTGCAACCCACTCGTGACATACATACATATGTGTGTGTGTTGTTTATTGCAGGATATGAGCACATTTTTATATATTGTGGGATGGAGCTTCCCAAAATAAGTTGTTTCTGGCCTACAAAGGTCTGAAAACAGAGTAGCCTGTTAGGGTAACAGTCTCCAAGTCCCCTGGGTTGATGACAAGTTGGCATTATATCACAGGGCCTGGTATCCTGGATGCAGGGCTGGTGGCTGCACAGATCTTCTGGGCCAGGCACACTGGGAACAGCCTGGTGAGCCGGACAGCTCTGCACCCCACCTTCATCACACACCCCTCTGTGCCAGACCGTCCAGGGATCCTTCCTGATCAGAGTCCACCCAGCTCTAGATCAGACCTAACCCGCAAGCCCAAGCAACCCGCTACACCCCTAAGCAGAATTTTCAGTAGCTCTGAACCCCAAGACAGGGGTATCATCCCCAACTGGTGAGTGACAGGTTAAGAAGGGGACAGTTAATTCAGAGCATTTGTCTGGCCGCCTCCAAAGTAATGTACAAACAGGTTATTTTGGCCTATTTGGTGACCTGTAGTCCTTAATGTTCCAATGACAAGGGGGCACATAGAACACAGGCACAGAGATTGATAGTTTATAGACACAGCCCACAAATATTTGGAAGAATAGAAAGAATTGCAGTAAGTTGGGGGGTAAGCTATGCAGAGCCTTCACTGTCACCAGATGAATTAAACCATCTGATGTAGTCTTTGTGGGATGTGAAAGGGTCCCTGCCAGCATCAGGTCCCATTGGCTAGAGTACGCGGTAGATTGATAGTGGCACTGAACCATCTGTATCAAAAATTGATCAGTATGTCTTCTTAGGGGACTTGTAGAAAGCTTCAGATACCTATCAGTAGCAACTTCCCCCAAATAGACACAAATACACACACACACACACACACGTGCTCACACCTGTGCACACACTTTCTGTCCCGGGAGTCATGGCCCCTTGGGACCTAACGTGGCTGGATTGATGATCAGAATTGATCTAAAGGAGGCCCCTTCACCCTTGACAATGTTTTGTTCTTGTCATTCAGAATTGTGCCCAAAGTAAAACTCCAAGACCTTTGTCTGAAGCTTCAGAGTTTTGGGCTTAGAGATTAGAAGACTAAGGATTTCCAAGTATTATGATTCTACTTTGGGAAGGCCCAGCTCCTGGCCTTGTTCCCAGATGTCCATGTGCCACAAGTGTTCACGTATTAACTTGCTCAGCTGTTCTACCAATGCCTACGGAAGACCCGCACTGGGGATCGGAGATGAACAAGAGGGAGTCCTTGCTCAGTGCTCACAAGTCAGAACAGATGATAGAAAGTGCAGGTGACCTGGAGGAGTGAGCTGGGTATTGGTGATGAATAGGATTCTGCCAGGTGGGAGAGAAAGCAACACGTGCCTAATGACCCTGAGCCATGGGGAAGGGGGACAGTGTGGGGCTGAGCACCCGGATCTGCAGAGGGGCAGTCGGGGGAGCTGGAAGTGAAAGTGTTATCAAAAGCTCAGCACTTGTCCTCGAGGCCACATCAGAAGAACAAGAACAAGTGGTCTGAGGAGAAGGAAAAAGAAGTTTGTTACTTTGCTGGCAAAGGAGGAAAATGGTAGACTTTCTCCTCTCAAAATCCAAATTCCTGTCCATAAGCAGAAATACAGAGGGAGGGCTCTCTGTTCTAGGCTATTGTAGTTAACGATTCTAATGGTCCCATCTCTGCCAAAGACAAAGCCTGTGACCTCCCCTACCTGAGAAGCCAGGGCCAGGCCTGGGATGGCTGAACTATCTCTTGTAACACAAAGAACAAAAGACCTTCCCCTGCCCCTCCCGACTATCTACCCAAGACAGGGATGCAGGTCAGGCCACAGTTCCCAAAAAGAGTGGGGGAAGTTTTAAAGAGACATAAAATATTTTTTACCATTCTTTTTTAGGCCATTCCCTCTATTACAAAAGGAGGGTCCAGGCCAGAGAGACCTTGCAGTGTAAGCTGTCAAGCAGAGGATAATGCAATCAGATTTCTATCTAGATGTAGACATAAATTTTAAATATTAACTCTGCTTATGCTAGATGGAACAAGATCATGAAAATCACTCAGGGGCTATTACAAGAGCCCAGACAGGGTAGGATGAGGCCTGGAGCAAGATAATCCCAAGATGGTAGAGAAACCAAATTCAATCTAGAGAAATTTCCAAGGTAGACACTACAGGGCTTGGGACTGATTAGGGGTACTGGGGTGGGGGGAGGGGTTTGACTCCACACTGAGACCCGCAGACACAAGTAAGAAAACACCAGAGATGTTAAGTGACTCATCCAGGTCCCCACCCCTGACTTTAAACCACAGGAAATTGCCAATATTTGACCTATAAAAATGTCAGTTTCACATGGTTCCACCTAATCATAAAAAGTAGGGCCAGGACTTGAATCCAGCTGTGCTAAATCCCAATCTCCCTCTCTCTGCAACGTTGCCCGAGAATGAGCAGCTTCCAGAGCACTTCCAGTCTTGGAATCCAAGCTGCTAGCTTTCTCTGAATCGTCACTTAACATGTTAGCCCTTAAAGCATGTGTCTTGGAAAGAGCAATAGACAAAAGAGGAAAAATCTTGCTGAGTGAAAGAAAAAATGAGAAAGTCAGCCTCAGTTTACAGGTCTGTCCAGACTTCCCCGCCATTCCCCAGTGGTCCCCTGAAGGCCACCGGTCTGTGGTGCCCTCTCATACCCTGGACGTAATACGCCCTTCCCTTTCCTGGAGTCACCAGGCTTCATCAACTCTCGTTCCTGACCAATAACCCCATGCTCAGCACTCTGGGTGTGAACCTTACTGAAGACACAACCAAACCAATAATGATCCAGGAGGGAGTGGATGGTGGCCACAATGACAGAAGGACAGAAACCTGAAATAAGAACAGAAGACAGAGAAATGAGCCAGAGGTAGAGTTAGCTTCTTTCCCTTCTCTGATTTACCCCCCTTGGAGTAACAACCATGGGCACACTTGGTTTCTGCCCAGCAGTTGACTATCTTGGGTCTCCCATCCATCCTGCCACTCCATTTCCAAAGCTCCTGCCTCTCACCCCTCCCACTGGGTGGACAGTGCCCCCCGCTGCTCCTCCCATGCAGGGCTTCCACCTGCAGCTCTGTCTTCCATCCCTCCATCCCACCCCAGGGCCAACAGATCACACCCAACACAGCTGACTGCGTCCTCAGCTCTGGGCAATCCCTTCTGTGGCATGGGTGGCAGATGAGGCTGGGTACATTTTGTATCTCTTCTTTTCCCTCCAATAATCTCAGGCCAGCCAAGTTCTTATCAGTAACCAGCTCCAAGCCCAGGAGCCTATCAGTGAGCAGAAGGCAAGAGGAAGGAAGCCTACAGAGGACCATGTCTCCAGACCTCTGCTTGGAGGAAGAGTGCTCAGCCTGGACCATAGGCCTGAGCCATGGCCAGCACCCTATCTGCCCTGGAGGCCCTCAGTGTGTGTTCTAGGTCTCTATGCTGGTCAACAGGTGGACACAGGTGATAGACTAGCTGGTCAACAGGTGCACACAGGTGATGGTGGTAGCTAGACTTAGACCAAAGGATGTAATGACCCAACTCAGCAAAAAGCAGTTTTGGCTGTGGTATAATTCTTATTGACTAGCACACATTGTTCATATACTATTTGCTATTTTTATCCTAACATCCCAAATTAAAAAGAAAGTCCACCTGGTCAGGAAAGGAGTGGGAAGGATCTGGTGCCAACAGACCATCGCATGGTCTTGAGGAAGCCCATGTCTGAGTCCAGGCCTGGATGTGTCATTGGTTCTACGTGATCTTCACCAGCACCTGCCTTCTCTGTTTCTTGGTTTCTTCTTCTGATAATTCCTGCCTTTCTGTCTACTGAGAATGTGCGAAAGATCCGGTGAGAGAATGTGTGTAGGCTTTGAATGTGTGAAGGGCTTTGAAAGGGCAGCATGCTGTCCATACGCGTGGCGTTGGTATTACTGTACTAAATCACCTGCACGGGGTTGTTGGAAGGGCTGGAAGAGGCAATGGATGGAGACGCCCCTTGTAAATTATAAAACGAGAACGAGATGGAGAATGATTAGTAGCGAGGCGTGATTATCTATGTGCTTCTGATAACAACACCATTTTGCCACCTGCTGCCCAGACATTTCTGTAACTGCGTGACTTTGCAAAGACATGAACTTTGCATGCTGGGGTTTGCCCAGCTGTAAAATGAGATATCTCCGGGGATGGCAAACACAGCCAGTTCTCATGGATCCGCGGGGATGTTAAGCCCGGAGATGAGACGTGCCGGGGCAGGATCACAGGCTGTCGGGAGGAAGGGAGGCCTGCCAAGTGGAAGACGGCTGGCTCCGAGGACAGACCCGGCAGCCGGATTCAATAAATGTTCTATGGAGGCAGATTTGGCTCAGGAAATGCTTAATTACCTAATTAAAACACCTAATTACCGCTTTAAACCCCTCTCTCTGCCTTTAAATGTGTTGCCTCTTTTAACCCTCTCGGCTGCCCTGTGAGATCAGTTTTTTGGGGTTTTTTTATCATTCCCATTTTACAGATAAAGAAACTGAGACCTGAGAAATTATGTCCAGCATCACAACTTCGAACATGAAGCAGGCAGGATTTATCATGACCGCAAAGACCTCATTTTCACAATGATGTCAGGCTGATGCATTATATAAGGGCCAGTATGGTAAGAGCCACAGTCAAGGAGGTGTTGCTTTCTGTGTGGTTCATGGATGGGTGAGTTTTCCATCATGCAAAGTGTGTAAGTCTGGGCCAGACCAGTTTCCGATGGGAATATTGCAGATGTGGAATGGGTAGAGCTCATTAATTATACCAGTGGAGAGTGCTGAGAATGCAGGTTCCCAGGCCCTGTTCTGGAGATTCAGATACAGTAGTTCCTGGGAGTAGCCTGAGAATGTGCATTTCTGAAATTCCCTCCAGGGAGCTGGCTCGCACCTCACTGAGAAACACTGTCCCTGGGCAATGACCAGAGCCTGCCTAAGGTCGAGTGTGCAACTGCAGTGGTCACTTTGATTTTATGGGACAGACTGGGCGTGAGGAAGTTATGACTGTCCCCTGCACTTTAGAAAGGATAACACGTTGGCCAGTCTCACTTCTTCCCTCTTGTCTCACCAGCCGTTGACTCCCACCCTCGCTCCTGTGCTGGGGGGGAATGAAGGACGGTCAGAGGGGAAGGTGGCCGCCCGAGAGGGGTTTTGTTTTGAGAAGAAGCCTGAGGAGAGAGGAGGGAACACAGGAGCAGCGTGGGAAGGTAGTGGATAAGGAGAAAAAGAGGATTCTAAGACACACCGCCGGTGCCATACGTCTGTCTAGGATGTCATCATCATAGAAGAGACATGAGGATCTTTTTCAACATTATTCTTGGTTGTATGAACTGTGTGGCCCTAGACGATGTGGACAATGGCTTTAGCATCCTTACAGGGCTTCATAAACACCATGCCCTAGGCACACGGGCCTGGGGCCACACCAGGACCGGTCGCACAGCTTAGCATCCCTACAGAAAAACAACTAAAATAATCCAAATGGCAAAAAGCTCATCTTCCACTGGCGTTCCAGACCAGCCACAGTCCAGATCTAAGCCACCTGACCCCACACCTGAAGACAGCCCCTTCTGAATTCACCCCCTGTGGCAGGCGACTTCTCCATCTGCAAATGCCTCCCCAGCCCTTCCTCTCCTTATCTCATCCCTACACACGACTCCCAGCCAGTGGTGGCTGTGGCCTCCAAAAGCCTTCCCTGATCTACCCAGCTGTGAGCCATTTCTTCCTTGGGCTCACTGTCTGCCCCACTGCTAAGCTCAGAGGCAATAAAGAATAACTGGGTCCCAGAATCCTAACCTTGTCTTCTCAGCTACCTTTTAAGACCCTTAAAGGCCAGGACCAAGAAAGAAATTTTCTCTGCAGCCACAACCTCCTAGCTTAGCTGATCTGATCGTCAGAATTAACTGCGAGTTTGAAAACAGATTCCCAGATCTCAGGCCAGATATGCTGCATCACGTCTCCAGAGGTAGAGGCCCGGGAATCTATTTTTAAAAAGTTCTCTGGGTGACACTGCTGAATAGTCATCCCAGGAAATCAGTGCCCGCCAGCATCTATTCAGCATCATGTTGAACACCTGGCCTGCTCTTAGCCTATTTGTTTTGTAATGATTGATGAGTCAATCTAGCGGCAGCCCACATTTCCCCAGGCCAGTCACACCTGCCTTGAAGCTGCAATAGCGGTGGCACTGGCTCAGGCTCTGGAAGCCTGGGATAGCCCTTCCATCCCGCCACCTCCCCACAGTGGTGTGCTCAGCACACAGAGGACTGGCTCACATGAGCTCCTGGTTGACCATCCTGTTGGTGGCCACAGGGCGTTCTTCCCCAGGTTACTCCCAGCAGTAGCTGGATGACAGCACACTCACCGTGGGGCTCGCACTGCCACTCCAGAATCAGCCGCTGTGACTCAGCACCCGGGGTTGCCATTGGAAGAGCCCGCCACTCACTCTCAGAAGCCATTTCGGCAAGGTCTGCTCCAGCTTGCTCTACTTTGCATGCTAAGTCAAGGGTATCCGCTCCATATGGCAATGCATAATTTACAACACAATTTAACTCCTGCTTATATAGCCGATTCCATACAAAGCTTCCATTTGCATATTTATTAATTTACAAAATTAATGCCATTTTCTTAGTCCCTTACAGGATGTGTTGCTGGTCTCTGTCTTTGAATTAATTTTAATCTAAGGTGGAAACATTTGTTAAGGGAGTTGGCTCAAGCCAAAGTAATCAAATGCTCGGTAATCAAATGCTGGTAGGGGGTGGGGAAGCGAGAGCTAACATTTATTGAGTGCCTAACCACGCTAGGCTCCAAGAAAATTAATGGTGCAGAATGGAGTCTCCAAAAACAGCCCCACAAGGTAAGACAATTACTGTTTTATAAATAAGGACGCTGAGACTCGGAGAGGGTCAGTAGCCGGCCCCTTGTCACATGACCGGTGAGTGCTAGAGCCTTCGATGACCACAAAAGTCAAGAAGCAGGGTTTCCATCTGCACTGATTTCCAGAAGTGAAAAAGGCTATTCCTCTGCATAATTAATTCTTTTTCAGAAAGTACTCGACACTCCAGATATTTCAATGTTTACAGATATTCTTGTCACAACACAACACTTCAGAAAGACATGAGTGGAAGATGCCCTTTGAGGATTTTACTCTCCTTACAGCCAGCATTAGAGCAGACCTACCCAAGCAAACAACTGTTTGGTCAAAGTCCCCACCTGATGGTACTGAAAATATTTCAACAGTAAGGCAGATCACCTTCCATTAAAAAAAAAAAATCTCTGTTTTCAACCTTCCCTGTCCTACAAGCCATTAGCCTAAACCTCCTTACCTCCATTAACTAACTTCTTGATAAAGTTCTCCAAAGTTCCTGTTTTCATCACTTTCACTTCCCCATTTATCCCACTCTGTGGCCATATGGTCTTCACCTCATCAATGACAATGGCATGATCTGCCTCAGTCACCAATGGCCTTTCTGTCTGTGGATCAGGTCTCTCCATGAAATTTGTTACCTTGAACCACTCCTTCCTTAAAGTTTCTCTACTTCCCTTTTTCCCCACCACATACTTTGTCTTGTCCCTCCCTTTTCCAGTGATATTTCCTGTATTGCCCTTTCTAGCTCTTCTTCCTAACCCTGCTTGGAGATATTTCCTCATAACTTACAGATCTGTTTCTTTAGCCCTGCCTGAAAGGGTCTTGAACATCTGACAACATCCAGCTGTCTACCAGACATATTTCTGTAGGTACACCAGGCACAGCAAAGTCAGCATTTCCAAACTTTCTTTCTCCCTTCCCCTGAAAACCTGCTTTTCCTTCTGGTTCACCTATCTTGGTATATTGTCTCATGTGCCCATTCCTTACAACTTGAGACTTTTGCCATGTTGACCATTCCTTAATCCCTAACCTTCAGCGCTCAATTTATTACGAAACATTATCCAGTTCTTTCACATCTACTTCTGAAAGTTACCTCTGAAACAACTTCCAAGCCTATCCCCTGGTTTTGGTTTCCTCTCTCCAAATCTGCCTCAAGTCATCCCTCATTGTGCTATTGCAATGGGTTCTCCAGTGGGAGAACCCTCTGGGGTCTCCACCCACCAGTCCATCTCTCACACCAGCATTAGCAATGTCTCTAAAACACAGGTCTGGTCAAGTGACCATTTTGTGTGACATTTTCTTTAATATCTCCCCAATACCCTTGGGTGGATGCAACCTCTCTGCATTATGTGGGTGAATTCACACTCTGTGAAGCCAAGAAATGAGTCTGCTTGTTCACACACCCATAGGTCTTGAAACAGTATACAAAGTAGATGCTCAAAAAACTACTTGTTGACACAATGAATATCAGTCCCACCATTATGTAAAACCCATCTAATTCTAGCTTTATCTCTCATTGCTCCTTCCTCAGATCCTGAGATTCCACCATCTCTAACATCAACAAGCCATGTCCTGTGCTCTGTCTCAACTGTCTACCTTTGTACATGCCACACCCATGTGGCGGGATCTATCTCCCATACAACCTCCATGGCTCAGCCTTCGTTCATGCTCAAAACTCAATTCAGACATTGCCCCTTTGAGAAAGGTTCCCTGCTGACCTCCTGACAATGAGCTGATCCTTCCTTCATGGAACCATTGTTTTGTTTCTCTCCAGGTGAGAGAGAGAGAGAGAGAGAGAAAATAATATATTAATAGATAGGTAGATGATAGATAAATAAGCTAAGACTCAGTTTCCAAAATCCTGGACCGACCACATACCATGGCTTAAGTCATTCTCAGGACACAGAGGAGAAGTTCAGGCTAAGAAACATTGTATTTCTGTTTGGAACTATTGTTCTCAAGCACAAGCACGGCCCCCAGATAAATTTGATCAGGTACTGATGTATCACCAAGATGTTTTTGCCCAAAGGGAACAAGGAACCAAGGCTCAGTGGCTTCCTTCCTCGAGGACTCTGGTCCTCCAACTCCTTCTGGTGAGATCTCACCACTCCAGGATGAGCCGGGGCACAGACAAATAAAGGAAAATACTTCAGGATGGACACGTTTTGCCACAGGGCCCAGAACAGCTGGTCCAAGCCCCCCGCCAGGCTGTTCTTTGCCTTTGGGCCTCCCTTTGCTGGGAGCCCAGCTTTTCAAAGAGGAAGGCCGGGAGGATGAAGGGAACATTTGCTTCCATCCAAGCCGAGGGCGGCCTTAGTGTCCTTCGAGCCAAACACAAATCAAAGAAGAGAGACTCTAAAAGCGCAAAATTTTAATTGACAGAAAGCCTTCAGAAGCCAAGCTTTACCCTCACCCCAACATCCTTCCCTCTGTCCTTGCATTCAACAGGTGTTCACCGAGCGTCTGTCAGTTCACTCTCCGCCTCTGACCCAGGCCAGCAGATGACGAGGTCTGGAGCTCCCCCTAGAGGCCGACAGTAATTCTGAGGACGGGACAGCAGAGAGGGAGCTTGGCAAGCAGATGTAATTGACAGTTATTAGATCATTGCCTGCAAGAGGGGGTAGCTGGACAGCACGAGGATCTAGGGAAAATAGAAGGAGTCCCTCTGGAAGCATGAACCCAGGAGGTCTTCTCACGATGCACCCTTTAGGCAGAAGGGCGTTGTCAAGATGTTTGAGCAAAGCAAGCAATAGGGGCTGGGAATTGTGAATTTTCTCTTAGAAGAGAAAGGAGACTGCCCTTTCCCGAGCGTCTGCTTTCTGCTGTTGTGTGCAGGATGTTTTAACCTATAAATCATAATTAAAATACTTGCTGCTTTTAATCCCCACGATAAATCTGAAGGGCCAGGTACTGTTTTCCTCATTCCACTCATGAGAAAATCCAGGTCCCAAGTTCATGTTAAAAATAGGTGTGATCTGGAATTTGGACCCCAGATTTTTAAACTCCAAAGCTTTTGAGTTTAAAACTCTGTGCACTTGCCACGTGCACTTTTTAAACTCTGTGCACTTGCCACGTGGCCTTCAAAGTGAAGTCTGGGCTGCAGCCACTGCCCAGCAATGCACTGTGTCTGTCTGGCAACCCAGCATGGACGCTTGTGGCCTTAATGGCCTTCCTGGCACCCATATGCCAAGGGCTCTACCTGTATTATCTCCATATTCACAATAAAGCTGTGAGGTGGACTGTTATCCCCTTTTTAGATGAGATACAGGGAAGTTGAATTACTTATACAAGGTTATAGCTGGGAAGTAGCAGAGATGAATTCAAACACATAAGATGGCCTATAGGAGGTGTTGACAAATGTTTTCTTTAAAGAGCTTTGGGTTACAGAGCAAAAGAAGCTATGGACAATACATAAACAAACCTGCAGAGCTGTGCTCCAATAAAACTTTATTTGTAAAACCAGGCATTGAGCCAGATTTGGCCCCTGGCCATAGTTTGCCAACCCCTGTCACTAACAGGTCTTTATTTAAGAGATGGCCTCGAGAAAGGTGCATCTAGAAAGGTCTCACACACAGTGGACTCAGACTTTCCAGGCATGGAAATCAGGTGTGCAAAGACGTGAAGGTGCAAATGTGCCTGGAAGTGGTGAAGGCTGGGTAGAGGTGGCCGAGCCTGGGATAGATGAACCACGTGGCAGAAGGAGGCACAAAACTGCACAGTGAAGTGGCCAGATCATGACAGTGCTCTAAACCAGACTAAGGAGTGACAAAGGTTTAAAGATGAATAGATTTAAACAGGAAATCACCCATCATCTTAGAAGGACCCTCCTGTGAGCTAACAAGAGAAGTGTCTCAGGAGTCCTGAGATTGGGGCTAGAAAGATGAGAGGCATCACCACAAAACAGAGAAGAGTGGATGAAATTGTCAAACGTCCATCATCGAATGAATGGATCAAGAAAATGTGGTATACACAAACACATACAACAGAATATTATCCAACCTTAAAAGGGAAGGGAATCCTGCCATACGCTACAACATAGATGAACCTTGAGGACATTATGCTAAATGAAATAAGCCCTATCACACACACACACACACACACACACACCAATAATACTGCATGTGTGTATTTAAATGAAGTACTCAGAGTAGCTAAATTTACAGAGACAGAAAGTAGAAGGATGGTTGCCAGGGGCTGCTAGCAGGGAAAACAGGGAGTTGGTGTTTCATGGGTGTAGAGTTTTAGATTTGCAAGATGAGAAAGTTCCGGAGATCTGTTACACAACAATGCAAATATACTACGCACTACTCAACTGAACGCTGGAAATAGTTAAGACGGTAGATTTTCTGTTATGTGATGTCTTAGTACAATTAAAAATAAAAATCATTAAGAGGGTTGTAAACCAAGGCCGCAGCAGAGCGGAAGGCAGGGCGTGGGGGCACACGGGGGAGGCACGGAAGAGCAGGGGAAAGGACCATTCTGCAGCACACAGGTGCACTCGCTCAACACGGCACTTGGCCTCTTGCGGGCCTGTCTCGCACCCCGCGCCACGGTCCTGCCACCGAGCATCATGAGGCTGTGAGCGCCGCGCGAACAGTGTCTTGACGCTCTGGCCCGGGCTGTCAGCCGTGGGGCTGGACTCCTGTCACCCGAGTCCACTCGGTGTGGTGTCTCCTGCCATATGTCGGGCCACCCTGTTCATTAATCACACCTCCTGAAAAGTCTCTTAATTACATTATGTTCACAATCCATAAAACATAATTAAAATATGTAAATCCATTATATTCTTTAATGAGCACATTGAGACCTCGAAATTTTAAATTAGATATAAAATTGATGTGGACCTACTACTATTGATTACCCACGGTAATAAATCACCCTCAATTTGGACTGAGACGGCATCCCTCCTCCCCACTGGATGCGGGCTTTTTTGGTTTAGCTTGTTTGTTGTTGTTTTTTTCCAAGCATTTCCTATAACTGTTTGAAATTGCATGCGATCCTTCAAGGATGGCAATCCCCGGGTAGCTGGAACTCGACAACACCAGCAGCAACAGCAATAACTGATGTTCGGACGGTGCTCTGAAGCTTGCAGACGGCTTGCACAACATATTTTCTCATTTATGCTTCAGCAATATTTTTGTTTTCATTTCAATGTAAATATACCGATTTTTCATTCTCATGGAAAATATCAGAAGCATCACCGGTCCCTGCCTCTCTCCTCCAGCCACTCCGCATACCCCAGGCCGCATCTCATGCTCCCACTTGAGCACGTGCGTTACTACTTGCTACACACACCGTGTCAATATGTGCCTCTGTGTCCCCGCACGGCTGGTCCCTTTCTCTGCGACCGGAGCTCTTCTCTCACCTGTATGTGGAATTTCTGGGAATTTTCCATGACTGGCTCAAGGATCTCCTTATCTGATCCAGCCTGGCAAGGTTGGTTGCTTGGTGGTAAGGACTGCAGCATCATTCTGTTTTCTAAGAATGGCTTCTGTGGGTACCGTTTTTATGTGCCCTGTAATTTTTTTCATTGGGCTCTCATAATGGCCATGTAAGACAGTCATTAAATGTATCGCCCTCGTTTTATAGGCCATAGACTCGTAAAGCTCGTAAAGGTTAATTGATTTGTCCAAGGCAGGGCTCGGCGAGGACCAGGGCACACAAAGGCCTGGGCCTGGCTCTCTCGGATGCAGAAATTCCCTCTCTCTTGTCTGTCTTTCCCGAGAGGCCTCCCTCTCTCCGCCCCACGCATCTGCTGTCAATATGCTACGGGAGCTTTAATCAAGAGTTTTCTTCCCCCCTCTGATCTAGTTCCTTCCCACTGCAGCATAAGGGTTGACTTCTGTTTTCATAAGCTTAAAGTTGGTTTCACAGTTGAAGCTGGAAGTTAACACACTGGCTGTAGAGCCACACACAGCCTGAACTAGAATCCCCACGTACCCACTTAGTAACAGTGGGACCTCGGCCAATTTGCCAAATTTCTGCCTTGACACCTTCATCTCTGATGTGGAAATAAACCATAGCAACTACCTCAAAGGTTGTGAGGATTCCATGAACACAACACAGGTGAGATGCCTGGCTCTTACTCGGTGATCACTGATTATTAATTTTAGTATTACCATTTACCATCCTTATTATTACCCTAAACTAGGGAATCCTCTTGCTCTTTGCAGATAGAGCTTTGCTCCAGAATATTCTTTTAAACATTTTCTGTGACTAGAGGCAGCAGGTGGAAGCAAGGTGACTACCCAGCAGTGAGTGTTTCTCTGAATATGAGAGATACATTTTGATAGAACACTTCCAGAAGGGGCCCAAGAGATTAATTTGGAAATCTAATCTCCTCTTTCCCCAAGGTTAGAAATCTAAATCTCAGGAAGATAAAATGACTCGGTGATCATGCATTTTCTTTTGACAAACATCTATTAATTACCTATTGCATACCAGTGTGTGTACCCAGATAAGCTAACAAAAGCTTTATTTAACACAAAATATCTGAAGCAGAGCAGTAGCAGATCAGCATCTTGATCGTTGATGCATCTCCGGGCCTGCCACAGGCCCTGGCTCACGACAGGAACGCAGTAAGTACAAGAACAGCACGGTCACCACTCACCACATCTAACGTCTCATAATAAAATTATGTCTTTGGAACAAATTCCAGCTCAAGCCACCAAAATTATACCTTCCTCTTGGAAATGTGGATATACATTGTAGGTATTTATCAGAATCATCTAGAGGGCTTGCTAAAACCCAGATGGCTGGGCCCTGCAGTTTCTGATTCAAAAGTCTGGGGGGTGGGGTGCCCAGGAATTTGAATTCCTTACCAATTCCCTGGTAAGACGGATGCCAGCAGCCTGGGGATCAGATGTAAATAGTCACTGCGCCCAAGGGTGGCAGAGCCCTAGAAGGAAGGAGCTCGGATCCACAAATCACCCCGTGAAAAGACCATCCTTCAAATACAGACCCTGGGCTATGAGTGAGAAACCATCTTAATAGTGTTGAAGTTCTGAGATTGAAGGCTTCACTGTTGCAGAGGGTTGAATTCCCTAAGGCATAAAAAAAGGTGGTTATTTCAGTGAAGAAGAAGAAGAAGGTATAGTATGTTCAGGTGCCTGATTATTATTCCTTGGCTGAAAATACAAGACTCTTCACATCTTAACTTTCTCCCCCAAGTCTCCCACCAGGACCCCAAACTCTCCAAATTCAAGGTCCATGAGGTTGTAGGAGATGCATTGAGGAAAAGGGGCCAGGACCGAGGTCACCTCAATTGGCCAAAAGGCAACCTTCTGAAAGTTTAGGTATAACATCGATATGGTGAACCCAATAACTCACTCATTCTTTAAGAGGTATTTGCTGTGTGCTGACTGTGGATAGGAAATGTCCTGGGAAGTGTAGATACACAGTGATTGACAAGACAACTTTGCTCTGACAAGGCTCAGAGCAAAGACACACAGGGCTGTCCCTGGAATAGACTGGCTTCAACCATGATCTAAATGAATGAGTCAGCAATCTCCAAAAATAACAATTCTATTTTCAACTATAAGGGGCAATTTGTGCTCAGTATGGCAGACATTCAGAGGGCCACCTTTTGTGTGGGTGACATCCTATCCAGAAGAGAGAGAGAAAGCACTGGAACCCTTTGACTCTTAATATGGAGAGAAGTGTACTTCGAGCTTTCTTACCTGAGAAGCTGTCTCCTGTGCATCTATAAACAGGGGGACAAGGTGCTGATAAGCTGGTATAAGTGCCCCATCCTTATAGTTAGTTAGTTTGTGGTTATATTATCAGTCTATCAAGAGTTGGGTTAGTGTGAGTCTTTCTGAAGATCAAATCCCCCTCACAGTACATTGACAAAATCAAGTTTCTAGGCTTGTTCAACCTAGGGGGCCATTGCACAGACCATCAACCTATGTGAAGCCTCATAGCACCCAATCAGCCCACCTTCCCTGGTAACCTTCCACCTTTGCCATATGCCTTCTTTAAAGTATTGACCCAAGTTGTCTGCAGTTGCATTCTTTACAGATTTTGTGCGTGTTCATCTCTCTGTATGGAATTGTCTCTCTGCTTTATTCACCTGGTGAACTCTTATATTTCCCTCAAAACCCATTCCAAATATCCCCTCTATTATGATGACTCTTCTCAAGTGTCTATTTTTTTTTTCTGAATTACCATTGCACTTTGGACAAGCCTTTGTTTTTAATCACCTATTAAATGCCTCATGGATATAGGCCCCAAGGTATTTATTTATTTAATCCTCGCAGGGGCTGCTGAGAGAGAGATGTTTCTATTCATATGCTACAAATGATAGATTTCAGCCTTAGAAAGTTTCAGACCAAGGTCACACAGTTAGCAAGTCTCCTAGGCTAGGCTTCTAATGGAGATGTGTCAGCTGCAAAGGCAAGGAAGGCCCTTTTTCAGAACCTCATTCCAATCACAGCGCTCCGTTCTTTATTCGCTTGTCTGCACCGCCATTGCTCCGCGACGCACCATAACTTTGTATCCACTCACACACAGTCGCTGCCCTGCACCGGGCACTCCATGCACACGTGTAGAATGAATGAGTGAATGCATGAATGAATAAATGAATGAATTTTTAACCTGGCAGGGCTAGGGCCATTGGAGTCGATTTTGAACAAATATTTAATTTCACTGTCCTTAGCTTTCTGCCTTGATTAACTGACATTATCTGTTCTTCCTATCCATCCTATATTTAAAAAAAAATTCCGCTGAGATATTCATGGAAAGTTGTTCTTCCTGGTCCCTTCAGGGGAATTGTCCAACCACACAATGCTAATTTCATGCAACTTAAATGGCCCAGACATTTAGCTTACCTCTCTCATTTATATTACAGTACAAATCTGGGATGTGCTTGTTTAAGTGACAGAAGGAGACAGCCTTTAATCTACACATGATTTCTTCGCAACTGCTCTCTCCGTATAATGGCAGATGGTTCACAGGGCCAGCCTGTGAATGTTGTGATACTTAATGCATAAGAAGATTGTGGGTGGGAAGGAAAGAGAGATTAAAATGGGAGAGAAGACAATTACCATTTGTCTATACTTCAAATCCCACTTACAGGGAGTGTTGCAGTTCAAAAGTGGAAGGTGGAGACGGGATGGGGAAGAAGCCAGTTCCATACAAGGTAAAATCCAAAGGATTTAGGTGGATATAGTTAACTGACAGCAGAGATGTGTATTTCATGCCGGCACAGACTTGGTTTCCTCTAATCTACTTACTTCAATATCAGGGCTTCTCTAAGGCAACCTCAATTTTTATATGAAAAATTTTCAGTTAAGATTATTAAAAATTTTACAACAAATATGACTAATGATTACTGTCTTTAATACTTAATTACCTTCTCTTAGTGCAAATCAATAATTTAAAAAAAATTAGATCCTCCCATAAAACAAAAAATGCAAAGAAATTACTAACAAATTTTTAAACCATCATACATCCAGATCAAAAATGGGGAAAAAAATTACAATAAAGAAGGAGGGAGGCCTTTTTTTTTTCCTTTGGCCTATGAAATTTAACAAAGATATAAAAATGGTGATCCAAATTGATATGTGATGTGCAGAGTCAGAGGATAGGGGCCCAAGTCTTGTCTTTGCCACCAGTTGTGTTACCTTTGCTCTTAATTGATCCGTGGAAGCAAAATGATCATGCTCACCTTAAATATTGGTTGTGAATCTGAAGTGAGTTGTTGCAGGTAGAGTTAGTGAGAGTTGTTTAAATCGGCTGCATGGTTCATGGGTAAGGGACTGATGGACATCTCCTCATCTGTCAGGAGACAGAGAATAAAAACTGGAATTTTTGGAGAAATTTTTCTGGAAAAAGCAATCCTGAATCAAGTGTTAAAAGTAAGGAGAAAAAGATGCGTATTTCCAGCTATGAAGGAATAATAGGGATCAGGGTCCCACCCCAGCCTTTCTTGACTAGAAAATTGTATGTATCGAAAGTTCTTGGCCAGGTGCGGTGGCTCACACCTGTAACCCCAGCACTCTGGGAGGCCGAGGTGGGAGGCTTGCTTGAGCTCAGGAGTTTGAGACCAGCCTTAGCAAGAGTGAGACCCCATCTCTACTAAAAAAAATAGAAAAATAAGCCAGGCATGGTTGTAGATGCCTGTAGTCCCAGCTACTCAGGAGGCTGAGGCAGGAGGATCACTTGAGCTCAGGAGTTTGAGGTTGCAATGAGTTATCATGACACCATTGCACTCTACGCAGGTCAACAGAGCAAGATTCTGTCTCAAAGAAAAAAAAACGAATTCTCAGGAATTGAACAACAGACAGCATAGAACATTGATCCTGCAAGAAGGGAAGCAAACAAGGTGAGCCGTAGCAGTACCCCAACTCGCTACCTGCAGAGAGCTTCCCTGGCTACGTGCATGGACAGGGAACAAAACAAAGCCAGGTGGCCTCTCAGAATTGAGGAGACAGAGTGTGGGTTCTAGGGCTGGAGGGGAGGAGGCCTGAATTTGCATGGAGATGTCCTGGAGAGAAGAAAGCAAAGCCAGAGAGATGCAGAGATCCACAGAGGGCTATTTTGGGTCTTTAAATACTGCTCTGTGCAAGTATATGTGGAAACCACCCGGACCGGGGAAAGATCCTCCCCAAGCCATCCCAATGGTGGGGATGGGAGAACAATTGATAGGTAGCCTTTAAGCCGTGCTTAGACTCCACTTTAAGGTGCCTAGTGCTCAGAATCCACCTTAGTGCTACCCACCTAACCACCAACTCACTGGCGATCCTTTATTTACCTTGAGCACTAAGACCAGACATTCCTTTCCCCACAAAGGCAAGAACCTAAAAATATGTTCAGCCAAAGGCCACTTCCTGGCTACAAAAGCCCAAAGCCAGCACAGCTAGACCATTCTGCATTCACTGAGGTGGACCTAAATCTTGATGTGAGTGTCCGCCCCAACCACCAAACCTGTGCCCCTGGGCCTCCAGGGATATCTTAAACAAGCACATCCACCAAGATTCCTCTAGGTTGCCATCATCACTAGCTAGACGTCTGGAAAATAAGGAACTCTACCTTTTCTGGGCTTGAAACCAAACTTTGCAATAAGGACCTCCCATCTTGAGTCTAAATTTCTTATACAAGCTTCATGTATAACAATCTGGATCTCTGGGAATATAAGTTTGCTTCCAGATTAAAATATGGTTTGATAGAAAAATCAGGCTATGAAAGCAAAATCATATTCCAGACTGCATATAACACAACCAAATATTCAAAAACTGACTGACAGCAAGACTGCTAAACTGGATGTGAGAACGGAATCTGCTACTCCCTTGTTCAGAGACTTGGAGAGAGTTATTAAATCTCTTCAAACCTCTGTTTACTCATCTGCAAAAATGAGAAAAATAGTACTCAACTCAATAGGGTTATTGTGAAGGTTCAGTGAAGTAATTTAAGTAAATATATTTGCCCTGAATACAATAAGGGCTCAAACCATCATTAAGTGCACACTTATCCCTGTCAGGTGATTTGATACTTTTGGGCTCCAATATATTATCAAGGATCTTCCTATAACTCATCGGACTTCTGAGCTATAATTTCTCAAATGACATGATCCACTTATGTGACTTAACTGAGTAGGAGGAATTTGTTCAAACATTCCTAAATAGTCTTCATCATCATTAGTTCATATAACTTGAAATATGTGCATTCAGCCCAAATAAGTTGCCATGTCTTCTCCCCACAGGGAATTCAAAAAGGTTTTGTGGAGCAATTCTAAAGGAATCCCATCTCTGCCTTCCCATGGTGGAGTGTAAGCACCTCTTCCTTCTCTATTTTTCCACATAGGTATATTCCCCCAACGGATCTCCCCAAAAACCATCTTTTGATTCTCTTGAAGAAAACCTTGACTGCACCCACAGTCACAAGCTGGCAGTAAAAGTCATCATATTCTAGACAATCTAGACCCGACCTTCTGTAGAAAGCTCCCAGAATAAGCAGAAACCAACAACCAAAAATACAGAAAAATCAAGAGTAATGACAAAGTGTATTTTCTGCTGGAAATATGTATTATTTTTATAATAAGAAAATTACAATAATCGTCCGCCTGTGCGAGGAATTTCATCTCAGCCATAGCTAAACACAGAGCTGGTTTTCATCTCGCAGCTGCACATTCTGTTCTGAAACTTGAACCACTAGAATAAACATCACATTTTTCGTCCCTTTCCTACTTAAATCTTAGTCCAGTCCAATGATTTTCTGCAATCCATTCTGATTATAAAAATCTGAGGCTCTCTCAGGAGAACATTCCGTGAGACTCAAGTTCTTTTCATTACCTCAGCCACTTTTCCATTCCAAATTCTCTCCCTGAGCCCCCCTCTACTACAAAGCCCACCTAACTGTACATTCTGAGTCATCCGTACCCCTGTTTTTTTTTGGAAGCCAGTGTGCCAGAATGCAGACAGAAATGCAAAATGGCTCCTAGACAATCAGTACACTCCTCTGAATTCATCTCTCTCTAAGTCATGCTCTCAAAGCTCCCAGGGAGGCAGACAACCAAATAAATACCTTTGCCCCTAGCCTGCAGGCAGACTGAAATCTTACGCTATGAACCAGGGCCCTGGTGAATGTGGCATTTGGGAATTTAGCAATGCATTCTTAAAATCATGCTGCTGTCTCCAACATAATTCCTTCAACATTCCATTATTAAGGAGGACAAGAGAGGATATTAGACTTTCATGGGACTCATATTTTAATATTTTTATGAGCTTTAGCCTATTATTAAATAGTTGTAAGGCAGCTTCTCATTCTAAAAGCACTCTAGGTCTAACTTCATATGGTCAAGTGTAACAGCCTATTCCCTATTTTCTATATATTTTCTCCTAAGATATTTCCTCGAGGTCTCCAAAGCCTAAGAAAGCAATCTTCCAGCGATCTGTCATCGAAGGATTTCTTTAGAGGACTGTGCAGATATATGTCCATGTGCATACAAAGAAGAAATTCTTTAGCTGTCTGTATGCTCCGGTAACTTGCCGCCTGCAGATTCCACCCACCCATTTAGAGGATATATCTTTTTAATTGATCTAATAACATAAAGTCATTTTCTAAATCACTATTACATTCATCAATGCAGTTAACATTGATCTAAACATCCCAAACTTATAATTATTATCAATTCCTATTAATTTCATAGTAAACTATAATAAATATCACCATGGACAACTAGGGACTTGACATTTTCAAACAAACTGAAATGCAAACAAGAGACACCAGAATGGAATCCCTACTTCTCAAGTTTAGTTTGAATTGTACATGCACCGAACACACAGAGAGGCGGGTGCTCTCTCAATGAACTTACTCAATAGGCAGACTAAGCACAGCCATAGGGTACCAGCAAAGGGACACTGGACATTGAGAATAGTTCATCCTTGCACAATTTTGTTCAAGTGTTTACTCAAAATATCTAGAATGAGAAAGTCTGGCAACATCAAGTGTAAGCATAGATATAGAACAAGAAGAATTGCTGTATACTGCCAGTGGGAGTGTAAACTGATGTAATCACTTTAGAAAACAAGTTGGTAATGGTTAGAAAATGTGAGCATGTAATATCCTATGACCCAGTGATTTTTCTTTTAGGAATTTAACCTACAGAGTCTCTGCCACAGATATACAAGGGCTGTCTGGAAAATATCCAGCCATTGTTAATATGATGAGAACAGTTACATGTCTGGATACTTTCCGGACAGCTTTCATACATATACACAAGAAAGAATGGTCACATCAGAATTGCTCATATTAGCAAATATTTGGAAATAAACTACATTCCATCAGTAAGAAAATGGATGAATTGGTTGTCATATATTCACATTACTGAACACCATGCAGAAGTAGTTAAGTGGCTTCAGAGATCATCCAGGTGGGTAGTTCTCAAATCTGCCTCTACATCAGAATCACCTGGGGAGCTTCAAAAAAAAAAACAGATTCTGAATCTGAATCTTTGGGTGTAGGACATGGTGCAACTGCTGCTATATGAGTCAACTTTTGGAAAATACTGATCTAGATTATTTACAGATCATTAAAATTGCTGTCTGGACTGGGTGGATTAACTTGTCTAAAGTAATCCGGATGGTAACAGGGTGAGTGGAGAACCAAACCAGGTTCTCCTGTCTCCTGGTCCCGAGCTCTGTCCAGTATCTCAAATTACCTCCCCATGGGTCAAAAGGAAGAGCAGTTAGTCCATCAAGAGTGTTAAACTGCATATGTTGAATTTGATTTAAGGGAGCGTATCACCCTTCTGATGTGTCCTTTGGGAATTCCTGGTCCTGCTAAATACTCTGAGCTTGGGATGCTTCTCTCTTAGCTAGAAAGCTTGAATTCAATGGGATCTAGAGAGAGAGGTAGAGATAGACACAGAAATAAATAGATATAGAGACAGGAAATGTAGAGAGTAATGTTTTCTTTCTCCCCAGCCCACAGGAAAGGAACATGCGTGGGAGACAGAACACTTGTGTTAAAGACCCTGCTTTCCCTTGGAAAGTCAGTTAACTTTTTCAGCCCCTTCTGCTTGGCTGTCACATGGGTAAAATGATATTTCCCTCAATGTACCTCTTTTCATAGGTTTTATATTTCATATCTGCCTTTGGCCTGTAGCAGAATTATGAGCTGTTGAGTTTGGGCTGCTGTTAAATTCAGTCGAATATTGTTCCACTCCCAGTCCTGCAGTGGAATGGTGGGAGTACTGAGGGTGTAGCCATATGGCAGTGGGCTGGGGTGTTCCAGCAGGAAAAGCAGACAGGAAGGCGGTAGTCCCAGCCATCAGTGGGAAGGACAGACTGTGTTGCCCATGGTGGGACATGGGACTTTTCATGTGCATCCATCCACTCTTCTGTTGCTTCATTCGCTGTTTGTTCATTCATTCCCCGAATATTTATTGTGTACCTCCTTGCTATTCCCATGGATACAGACAGCTATGAATAAAAGTGGTGCAGGCTTCCAAATTTTACAGTGTAACAGTAAAAATCTACAAGTACATAAGTGATTACAATATGTGAGATGGAAAGAACAGGGAGCTGTGGGCAGAAAGAATAGGAGGGTCTACGTCAGCTACAGAAGAGAAGAGCTTCCTAGGGGAAGTGACATTTAAACTGAGACCTGTGAAGTCAGGCTTTAGTCAGGTAAGGACACACACCACGTCCCAAGCCTCAGGAGCAAAAGAAACCCTGGCACCTTCAAATAGCTGGGATTGAGTGCATTTGGCTACACAGTGTGCAAAGGAAGAGGAGGCAAGACGTGAGACTAGCCAGGGTGGCCAGGGGTCAGATGAAGTGGGCCCTGTGGTTACCTGCTCTGCAAAGGAAATTGGCTCCACCGACAACAGTGGAAGCTCTATTAATTTTCTTTCCTCTCTCGTTCCTCTTCCACCAACCTGAATGGGGGTTTCTCAGGGCCATGAGGTTCCTCTGTGTGTGTGTGTGTACATGTGTATATATAATTGTTTCACATTTTTTCACTTCACACTATAGCAGCATACTATAAAAATTCTCCTGAAACTTGCCTTTTCACTTAACAATGTTTTTGCATTTTAGCCCATCAATAAATACATGATGCTTTTTCTCTGTATTTTATAGCATTTATGATATTTTGTCATGAGAAAGAAAATACTACTGCAAACAAGTCAACAAAAATGTCCAGCTTGTAGTGTACTTGAATTAGGATAATAGTCACCTGCTCTTTTTTATTATGTCATTTCTTAACTTTTATCTATTTCTTCCCATTTGATTGGTCACATGCTGATGGTAACAAGCTGAGAACTGTTACCACATTGTGCTTCTTGCACTTTATAAAATGTCTAACAATTTTTACCTTATTAATTTTCTGCTATGCTTTATCTTACATAAAACTGTCTGTTTTAAATTTAATATCTGATTTGACTTTACTACTCTAATCCTCATTTATTTTTTATTCTCATTTATGTAATTGACCAAACATAATTTTGGTTTTCCCATTCCATTTGGTTTTAGTACTTCTTTAAGATGTAGCAAATAGGTGAATGGAGAAAAAAAAATCCAATCTGAGATTTATCACTCTTTTAAAATGAGAATTTAAGTTATTTTATACTTTTTGATAATAATTTTTGGTCTTGCTGTAAAATCTCAAATCATATTATTACTTGTCTACTTTGTCTTCTGATGAATAAACTATTTTATTCATTTATTCAACAGACATTTATTGAGCACTTACTATATGAAAGACTATTTGCTTTAAAATCTTACTAAGATACGAAAAATAAACAAATTATTTATAACTCTACCAGTAATTATCTCACAACACTTCACATTCTCACAATTTATATTTATGTAATCATACCAAATAAATTAAAATCAATATGTTTTTATTTTGGTAAAAAATTTATACCATAGAATTTGTCATCTTAACTATGTTTAAGCGTACAGTACAGTAGTGTTACCTATGTGCACATTTTTATGCAACAGATCTCTGAAACTTTCTCATCTTGCAAAAATGAAATGCTGTACCCATTGAACAACTACTCCTCTTCCCCCCCCTTGCCCCTGCCACTGGCAATCCCTACTCTACTTTCTATTTATAAGACGGCTTTAGATACTTTATGTAAGCCAAATCAGGTAGTATTTGTCTTTGTGTGACTGGCTTTTTAACACTTAGGATAATGTCCTCAAGTTTCATCCATGTTGTAGCATATGACAGGATTAACTTCTTTTTAAGGCTGAATAATATTCCATTGTATTTATATACTACATTTTCTTTTTCCAGTCATGCATTGATGGACATTTAGGTTACTTTCACCTATTGGCTATTACGAATAATGCTGGAATGAGCATGGTTGTGCAAATATCTCTTGAGATCTTGTTTTCAATTCTTTGGAATATATACCCAGGGGTGGGATTGCTGGATAATACGCCATTTCTATTTTGGTTTTTGGAGGAATCTCCATACTGTTTTCACCATTGTATATTCACCACCAATAGTTGTACCATTCTACATTCCCACCAATGGTGCACAAGGATTCCCATTTCTCCCTACCAACACTTACCATTTTCTGCCATTTTTTTATGGTGGCCATCCTAATGAGTGTGGGGTGATTTCTCTCTTTTGGTCTGCAATGTTCCTGCTGTAAATCTGCTTGCAATTCCATGGGAGCTCCCCTGTACGCTGTGAGGTGCATTTCTCTTGCTGCTTTCAAGGTTCTCTCTTGTCTTAGACTTTTGATAGCTTGATTAGAATGTGTCCTAGTGTGGGCTTCTTTGAATTCATCCTAGTTGGAGTCCTTTGAGCTTCATCAATTTTAATATCCACTTCCTTTCTCAGATATGGGACATTTTTGGCCATTATTTCTTTAAATAAGCTCTCTGCCACTTTCTCTATCTTCCTTCTGCAACTTCTATAATGTGTATATTGTTTTGCTTGATGTTGTCCCTTAAGTTCTTTAGGCTTTCTTCACTTTTCTTGATTGTTTTCCTTTTTTTCCCATCTGACCAGATGACTTCAAATGACCTATCTTTGAGTAGATCGATTCTTTCTTCTGCTTGATCAAATCTTCTGTTAAATTCATCTGTGAATTTTTCAAATCAGGTGTTGTATTCCTTAACTCCAGAACTTCGGTTTGGTCTCTTTTTTTAATAGTACCTATTTCTTTATTGACATTATCATTTTTTAAATCATCATTTTCCTGATTTCATTGAGTTGTCTATCTGTATAACTCAATGAGCTTCTTTTATATAATTACTTTAAATTCTTTGTCAGATAATTTATAAGTCTTTGTTTCTTTAGGATCAGTTTCTGGGGATTTATTTTGTTCATCTGATTGGACCATGTTTCCCTGTTTCTTCACAGGCCTTGCTATTTTTTGCAGGGATTTATGCATTTGCAAAAATAGCCATTTCTCCCAGTCCTTATAGGCTGGACTCATGCAGGGTAAGACCTTCGTCAGTCAGGCTGGCTAGAGATTCTGTGGGCCTATCCAGCCTTTTCTAGGGATGGGTATTCTCTGAGCTTGTGCATGTAATATGCCATTAGAGTTGCTTAACAATTTCTTTTTCAGGAACTTATGCAATGTCTTACTCTCTCTGGTGCCTGTCTGCAATACTGCAGGGTCTCTAGGGTTACAATAAGTTGTCACTGAGCTTTGTTCTCAGAGGCCCCAGGTATCCCCAGCACTCTGAGTCAGGCAAGACCAAAAATTCTGTCCTTCTAACAGCCACCCTAAAAGCTGGGAATTTGGATGCACATGCCACTCTTTTCTTTTCCTTCCAAGAGAGAAGCTGTGAATTGGGAGTTTTCTCCCAATCATGCTGAGGTGTGCCTGCTTGGAAGAGGGACTAACACAGGTGAAATGAAACTATTTTTTCATAGCCATTTTAATCCAGCTGCTGTTGGCTTTGCATTTGCCTGGAACAATGCAACTTCTTAACGGGTACAAGGAGTGCTTATAAAGGATCTCTAAATGTTCTATTGTTGTTAAGATGGTCTCTTTCGGGGAATGAGGACAAGGGCTTCCTATTCTGCTATATTGCTCTCAAAACCAGTATTTTTATCTCCCTTTTAAGCCAGGAAATTTTTTCAATTTTAAGTTTCCTTTTTCCATCTTCAATTTTTATTACTCCAGCCATCTCCATTTTGGATATTAATTTTACTTTGTAACTCTTTCTTTCGGCATCTCAAATTACCAATCACACAGGACCAGGAAAAATAAAGCCATGTGTATAGGGTAATATTATTTCTTTAACTTTATTCAGTCCTTAACTTGAAAAAAAATTAAAAGTTTTGTGTGTGTGTGTGTGTGTGTAGGAGAAACACCTTTTTTGCTTTGGAATGTATATAAAAGGTCTTTAGGTTGTGGTAGATTAGGCCTGCGCTAATATAGCTGGTTCAAGTAGAAATAAGAGTGTGCTCCATAATAAAATAGGTTTTTCCCATTGAAGGCCTGAGAAATAAAGCCTTAGGGCCCTTTGAGCTCAGAGAAGAAAGGATATGAGGACATAAAGAACCAGCCTGGCTACAGGGCAGGCAGTCAGAAGACTTAGGACAGAGACCGTTGTGAGGACAGGATGACACAATGGCAGAGATGGTCATAAAATTTTAAAAGCAGCAATGCATAAAATTCAATTTTGAGTTATTTCTTGCTTGATGCCATTAATCTCAGCCACCACTGTCAAAGCTTCAAAAAAAATTTTGTCACTGACAATAGCATTTGCCCATCCATTCACTGAACATCACTGTAAGTCCTGGGGATACCACACTGCATGAGACAGACAAAATTCCTAATCTCATAAGATTTACATTCCAGTGTCGTGTTTGTGGTTGCTTGGGGAATGAGTGAGATGGGCTGTCTTCACATTTGGGGGTGACGTGGACCAGGGACAACAGAAGTCCTCCAAAAAACCAGAGCAGGAGGACTCTGGACATCTTTTTGATTTGTGGAGTGGACCTCTGGCTACTCTATTTAGATACTAAAGGAGAGAATAGTGGAGGACTTGGGAATAGGGATGTCACGTTTGCAACAATCTGTATTTTATTACTGCTCAGTATCTTTAATCGCCCATATAATAACTGTATTTCAATGACCATCTCCTGTTCTTTAAAAATTATAACTTCTGCATTGTGCAAAATATTTTCCAATGTTTTTATTATTGTTGTTATTTTCGGAAAGGCACACTGAAAAACATATAATCCGAAACCCCACAGATCAGAGAATGTCTATATGGGCCATGACAATTGCTCTAAAATTATATGTTTAAGTATTAAATCTGGCAGAAAGAAAATATGAAGCTAATTAATTTTAACTCCTCTGAAAGTAAACGGGTACTTTGTTTGAAGCTCACGGGATTATCTTTCTGTCCTTTAAATTTAGAATCTTCACAAGAGATTGTCTTGTTTATTTGCACTTATTTTGTCCTATTCATTTCTAATTGTTATTTTTTTATAAGTTCTGGATTTTTCTCTTTCATATTACTTTCAAAGATAAAATTTTGAACTAGTTGTTTTATTATTTTGAGGAGTGGTGGTTACTTTTGAGGGAGGAGGAAGCTTTTTATTAACAGATTGGATCTTCCTCTACTAACTTCCACATCCATCATCTTTCTTTTCAAAGTAACAAGAAAATAAAAGTATTGAATTCTTACAATATATCCATTTATCTTTCTGCACAGTCTTTTCAATTATTTTAAACACTACCTTCTATATTCTGGAGATATCTCTCAGATATAAATCTGAGCATGTTTTACAGCTTATTCTGCAAACTGTTTACTTTGTTTTTATCTGCTTCATTTCTTTACATTTTAAAACTTGGGCTCTTCTTATTTAACAGATAGAGCATCCTCTTTTTTTCTTCAATGAAATAGAAAACTTCCCATTTCAAATTTTATTCTGTTTTGTGAAGAAAGTTTTTATTTTAGGGGCAAGTGTTACATCTACGGTGCTCTTTTGTGCGTGTGGGTAAATTTTTCTATTAATCCCAGTTTGTTTGTGTATTCTCTGCCACCTTCTATTGTTGATCCAAAGGACCCAGTTGAAAAATTTTATGAATATTAAACTTTGTTGAGTCTGTTTCTCTCTTACAATAAAGCAAGTGGTAGTTATATACCATGAACAGATATTGCAAGTATTACTGGTGCAGAATTATATTGTCTCATTAGCAAAACATAAAACTTAACATTATTTCAGTAGCTACAGAGGGAGCTGTAAGAATGCATTCTCCTCTCCCTACTATGTCCTGGGCATTGTGCCACACTCAAGACAGTTTTCTACAACAGAAGCCCCTGCATTTTGACTTATGAACTGCTCCACCAGACTTTCTTGTGCTTGTGGAGTGATTCGCTCCATGGCTATACCTAATTCACAGCAATTTCAATAACACACCTGTATACAATGCTCAAACCCTCACCAAACCCACACTCAGAACTCTGCTTCATCCCATAAGGGAGTGAAGCATTAATTTTACAAAAGATGGAGCATTATTTTCTTCCCTCTGCTGTAGTCACATTTTCTTGTCTTCTTGTTACCAACTTTCTTTTCTCCTACTTCATTCGTTTTCAGTGGCCGTTGTAACAAATTACACACTTGGTGGCTTCAGACAACAGAAATGTGTCCTCTTGTGGTTCTGGCGGCCAAAAATCCAGAATCAGCATTGCTGAGCCAAAGCTACGGTGTTGGCAGGGCTGTTTGCCTCTGCAGGCTCTAAAGGAGAATCCATCCCTTGCCACTTCCAGCTGCTAGTGGCTGCCGGCATTCCTTGGCTTGTGGTCACATCACTCCAGTCTTCAAGGCTGGCATCTTCCAATCTCTCTCGCTCCATCTTTACCTTGACTTCTCTTCTCTGTGTGTGTGAATTTCCCTCTGCTTCTTTCTTATAAAGAAGCTTGTGACAACATTTACGGCCCACAGACGTTTCCAGGATGTTCTCCACATCTCAAGATCCTCAACTTAATCACATGTACAAAAAACCCTTTTTCCAAATCACATAACATTTGCACATTCCAGGGATTAGTGTCTGATATCCCATATCTGTGAGTTACCATCGTTCAGCCTACCGCACCCGTTAGAAATCGCTCCATCGATACCCGCTCCCCAGATGAACTATTGCTCCAAAGACCTCTCCCTAAAATATCTGTAGCCATTGTTGTATTACCTTTGCTTGAAAATTAATTCTTCTTGAGTGGTGTTGGTGAATTCTATGTAGATCTGAGGCTGGAGGGCATTTTGGGTGTAGATGTAGGTCTCTGAGCCCATGAACAGGGTGCAGGTACACATAAAGATAAATACCCCTGTCTAGAGCCACATGACGGACTATGAATCTGCCCTCTGTAGTTTGTCCTACCTGAGCTCTGGTGGGAGAACAAGTCACAGGGAGGCATGATATTTCTGATCTCTGGGAGGCTGCATCTTGATGTTGGCATCTCCTAGTGAAGATCACCAACTGGTGTCAGAAATATTAATATCATTGGTTCAAGAGAGCCACACCACCTGAGACCTAACATACACGGCCTAATGAATGGGTAAGCCACAATTCTAACTTGAGGAGTAGTCTTTTATGAATGTTTCTTATGTGCATCGAGTTAAGAAGTGTACATGCTTTTTCTTTCCACTTAGTGTCACAGTAACCTTGTGATATTGGCACTGTGATTACGCCACTTAAAAAAATGAGGCACACGGAGCTTATTTAACTTTTCCAGAGTCCCAGAACTAGTAAGTGATGAAGTTAGAACTCAAATCCAGATTTTAAAAACTACTTTAAAGCTGCGAAGTTGCAGTTCTTCCTTCCAACAAAGAGTGGAGGGGAATGGAGGGCAGTCCGTGTTGTGTTGCTAAAGGCCATTGGCAGGAGGAGAGAAAGCTTGGAAAGGAAGATGCAATTGGCCAACTTGAAGAGGAGGAACTTCCCTGAGATTGGGAAGAGAACTGCTTTTCAACTGGCAACTTGGTAGACCTCAGAGATGAGTGACTTTGAGTCACATCTGGGTCATGAGGGCTGGGCCTGGGGGAGGGGCTTCTAGTCTAGCAAAGATCCAGTCCAACCGAGACACATAGTGGTGGACATGCAATCATGCAAGGGACTCTGCACTTAGGACCAAAAAAAAAAGAATCAACTGCCCATATCATGAATGACCATCATAGACCTACATTTTGGAAGCCTCTCTAAATTCTAGGCTTTATGAAACCCCCAAGTTTCTCTCACACAGTCATGAATTAGGGGTAGGTGGTTCCAATAATAACCAAGATTGAATTTTTCAATGCATTGCCTGCAGAGAACTCAGGGTAGCATTGACTTTGATTTGGAGGGAATAAGGGATGATTAACATTTCTCTCTTTCTCACATTCAAATTTGGCAGTGGGAAAATCATAGCCCCACAGTGTTCTCGCTCACTCTGAAGCCCAGATTTTCAACCACTGGCCACGGGGCTGAATGTAAAGATGGTGCCATTTCAGGGACAGCCCAGATTCTGCGTTTATTGTGGTCATTGCTCATAAGAGCAGACTCTGACTTACCTAGAAGGATGAGACTTGGTGGAAGGTGTTTCTGTGTGGCCCCTCATGCTACCGTCTGCCCTGGAATCTACTAGTCACACTTCTAAATTAATAAACTGGAAAGAAAATATGTGTTGGGACATTTTCTGCATCTCTGAAAACAATAGTGTTTATAGTATTTTTATTATTATTTGTTTGCCAGGGTTTTTCGTCTGTAGTGTTCTACGATTCTAAGGCTGCTATAGGCCACTGTGAGTTGAACATTTTCCTGAAAATCAAGGATGCCCTGGGGTGTAAGTTCTCTTATCTCTACAGCACTTCAACGGCTTCTCATATCTCTAGTAATTCTAGGCCTTATTATATTTTTGGTCCTTATACTTCCAGTAGCCACTCAAGTGCTGGATCAACAAGATATAAATTTTTTTTTAACAATAGAAGACTTTAAAATGTACCCACAGTCATTACTATTACATTCGCTGTTGCTTTGACCTTTTGCTCACTCTTGAGATTCACCCTGTAAAAACCCTGGGTCTGAAAGAAACATCTAAAATACTCGATTATCCCCAAACAAAAGAAGTCATCATTTTTAAGGCTGCTAAAATGCATTTGGCATTTCCGAATGAACCTCCTTTATCTCAATAAGCAACAATTACTCCAAATTCCTATTTTAATTCCAAAATGACCAGAGGGCTGCCTCTAAGCCTGGAAACAAGTTTGCGTCACTGAAGTCTCTATAAAATATTTCCTCCTTAGCTTCAATAGCCTATTTTCCGAGACAGAGATTGAATGACAGTTTAAAAGAGTGCAGATTATAAACCCGCTTAAGAGTGTTGCATTTTTCGAATTTGTCACAAATGGGAAGGAAAAACCAGGGTGACACAGGCAAGGCTCAAGTGCCAACATGTGTCTTTCTGTTTATTCATTATTCAAGGGTCAGACCCTCAACCGGGGCCAGAGAGAAATGACAAAAATAAATACATATCAGTGCAACAATCTGCAATTTAAAATAATGAAAAGCAAGATTCCTATTCATTTTTACGGCACAAACCTGACATCATTTCACTCCAATTTTCTATAATGGAACCAGCTGGGCTCTGGGAGGGAAGTCGTAATAGGTTTTAATGGACAAAATCTGCCATTGAAACTGGCCATTTTCTAACACGATCTCAGTGCTTGGCACCCAGCCCATCGCAAGTCATCCTGCTCTCTGCGAAGCCGTGTCAGCATGGGAGCCCAGGGGGATGTATGAACAGGAGGACCACTCACCCTCTGGAGGAGCAGAGAGGCTGAGAAGAAAGAGTCTCTCCTCCCTCCACTAGGGAGAGTTCTATAGCCCCAACTAGAGAGATCCCTGGGGAGGAACCAAGGGAATGTCAGCATCGTCCATCAAGGCTTACAGAGGCCGTGGATGCAGGGTTGACGAGAGAGGCAGAGACGGTCAGGATGCTGCCACCCATGGCAAGCCCCTGAATCAAATCCGGTCATCTGTGGTTACAATAGACACAACTGGGTTTTTACCAGGTCTGGATTAATAGTCAACGAGTGTTTCTCTCTCTCTCCCCCTCCATTCCATTAAAACCATTTCTCCTCTCTTCCTATTCAGCTCTCAAACTGCTGTTAACATATGAAAATAGCAGGCAAAGAATGGAATGGGCTGACTGCCATGGAGATAAAAATGGGATGTTCATTCTAATTTATTTCATGGCATCGTGCCCTCTCGCTGCCTCTGTTTTCTTTGCTAGGCAGCTTGATTGCCTCTTTGAGAATATGACTGGTCTGGCCCCCAGCCTTATGTTTGTGCCGTGGCTGAGGTTAAACAGGTAGCCAGCCCTGGCAGGCTGAGCACAAGCCTGAACACAGTCACCCTGCCCAGGTTTATCTGAGCACAGGAGAATTGGGCTTTTTGGGTTTTTTTATTTTTTAAAAAACTTGTAGCAGATTTTCAGCTAAACGATCTCTAATGTTCACTTTGGTGAAATGCTGCAGGTTCTAAAAATGAATGATGTTTTCAAATAATGTATACTCACTTTTCTTAAAGCATGTTCTACAACTTCTGTTCCAACTGTCTCATGGCAATGGTCCTGGAGCATGGGTATATGATCTAAAAGGAAATCGAAAATGCTTTTTTGAGTGAAAGGCATGACCCAAATGGAAAATGTAAGTGCATTCAGTATGGTCACTTCCTCAGCACCCCTGTGTCTTTGCGAACATGAGCTGATTTAATGACCATGTGTCATTGCTCTGAGCTGCCTCCCTCAAATAGCTCTGGCCATAGTTTCCATCACCAGGTTGTATTACCATGGGGAACATCAACAACAGCAACAAAAAAAGGCAAAAGCAAACTTGGTTGAGTAGACATTATGTTGACCAATAAATCGAAAACTGTAAATTCTAATCCAGGGTAAAGGGACTCAGATTTGAGGCTGGCACAGAAATTGCTGCATTTTCTTTTTTCTTTCCACTCTTGCCTATGAAGTTATTGACCCTGCAGCTTCCTTGTCCAACTCAAAGTGCTGCCTGATGCTTCCAGCCTTCCCAGGGTCTCTCTTCCCAGTCTGCCCTTCCTTCGCGCTACATTCTACCTGCATCCAACTGTTCTACCTTCAGTTACCAATCCTTGGTGAGTTTCTGCTTCTACAAGGCATTGTTCAGCAGCTCCAGGTAAAGATGCTTGCTCTGTTCCCACTACATGTTCATATTTCCAACTATCAACTGCTGACACCCCTACCTAGTGTCTCAAAAGCCAGCCTCCAATGTGGAGAGTGTAGTCTGACTTATAGAAGGTGTTTAAAAAGCATTTGTACATGAACAAATTAAGAATGAATAGATAGTTAGATACTTATAACCCCCAAAGAAATGACATTTTCTTTTTCTTCCAGATGTTCTAAAAATACAAGAATTGGGAGCTTGGTCTCCCACTTTGTGTTGATTACTATTCTCTGATTTTATGTCTTTCCAGTAGAGCCAACTCTATTCTGCATACCAAAGGAAGATAGCAATGGTATGAGTTTAAAAAAAGATACTTCAAAGATAATTTATCTTTGATATGCCTAATAATATGTTTTAAAGCAGTTTTTTCTTTGCAACTAAGTGTAAGTGGAAATGTGGTAGAAAGCACTTCTAAACCTCAACACAAGAGATTTCTCTTTCTTGCTTGCTTTGTTGACACACTTTCTTCATGGTTGTGGTCAACTCCTGTCTTTTCTTTCAACCTTGAATGTTTTTCTTTTTTTAGGCTGGTAAAGTGCCAACCTTGAATTTTTAATCTCTAAAATGGGCTTATTTTGGTCCAAAATGAGTATGATCATACAATCCCTAAGGTCCCTTTCAGCTCTGTGGTAGATTATTCCCAAAGATAGCCACTAGCACTGCCTCACACCCGTGTGTATCATGGCACACCTCCAAGTAAGAGTCTCAGGATGTTCCTTTCTAGTTTGGGTTGGAAGACCTATTTATAAGACTCCTGAAAAATTTAAGGTGGAGCTAGCAGACCTTCGAAGCTAGACAATAGACTGTCTAAGATTCTTAAAGGTATGTGCCATATTCGCCCGGAACACCCATAGTAGAGAAAAGTATGCCTCAGAGGGAATTATGGATGTGGCTTTGGGGGCATGGATTGAACCAAATATGATTCACAGGAAATCCACAAAGTTTTAAAATAATCATACAAGATTCCCATCTTGGACTGAAATAAGAAATTCAAAATGACAAGAGTCCTCTGGGTGCCCAACATTACCTATTGGCAGGAAGAAGAATGAGAAAGCGATCATACTCGGCTGTAAGCATGGGCCCTTTCTTACGAGAGAAAGAATGAGTCTGAAGGCAGAGTCGAGAGCTCTGAGTGTAGAGCCCCGAGCAGAGAACGATGGATTGGGGACTCACTCTCATAGTGCAGAACTGGGCCTTCATCAAGAAACATGTCCTGCCCCCAGAGTTGGGGGAACTGACTGGCATATGTCTGACTGTTTCAACAAGAGTGTCTATTATGGTTTTCCTGTTCTTGTTTCACCATTTATGTTAAATGGATTTAGGGGCAGGTGCTGATAATTTCGATTGTTGTCACTGTTGTTGTTTTGGTTTCCAAGTCTCCAGATAGAGGGGAACCATACCTGGGGAGCTCCATCCACCTCCAGCCACTTCCACATGGGGTTGAAGTCCTGGCTTTTGGGCCTGAGCCTGAGGCAGTGTTTGGATGAGACTGAAGATCTTTGGGGTGAGTAGGTGAAATTTGCATATGGGAGGCACATAAGTTGTTCTGGCTCCAGGGCAAATCGTGGCGTTGTCTCCAAATATGGCCACAATTCATCCGTCCCATGTCCCATCTCTATACGCACATGCAACTCTTCCCACTGAGAGATAGACTCTCTCTCTCCTTCCCTTGCATCTTCTCTGGCCTTTAACTTGCTTTGACCAACAGAGTGCAGTGCCAGCTTCTGTGCCAGTTCTGAGTCCAGCCCATAAAAGTTTGTGTAGCTTCAGCTTTCGCTTTCTTGAACCCCTGTGTAAGAATCTAGGTACCTGATGGGGAGAGAGGACCCACTAATCACCAGCCATTCCGGCTTCCCCATATGACCTCCCAGGTATGTGAAGTCATCGTGGATGTCCCAACCCCACATTCCAGCTGACCATGTCTGCGTAGGTGACTCCAGCCAACACTGCATGGAGTGGATGAACCTTTGTAGCTAACCCACCAAACTGTGAGAAATAATAAAGTTTAGGCCATTGGGCTTTGAGATAGTTTGTTACAACAGCAATAAATAACTCACACATGCTCTTGCAATGATTTTCTATAATTAAAATTATATCATCTGCTTAGATTCACAGAAAGTCATGGTCTTGGTGAACAGTCCAGAAGCAGAAAAACAGAGTGGTGGTAACCTGCCCGACACTAAACACAGTTGTAGATGATCCTCCCAGGAATGGCTAAGGGTTTAATACACTATCTTATTTTTACCCTTACTTACATCCTTCCAGGGCATCTGAATTCAGGTGGAATGATCTACTACTTATTCTGTGTAAAGCAAAATGCTAATTAATGGCATTTGAGCTGGAGGACAATCTACAGCAGGCCCCTCACGAGGAATTTGAGGTCCTGAGAAATGCGGGGAGAAGTCCATCTTTGTAGGGCAACGTATTGGCATTTGGGGAAGGACTGGGTGAGTGATGGCTCAGATTTTTCCTTTTTCATTCCAGGTACTTGGTAGAAAATAGAGAGGCCCTTCATTGTCTTGCTTAAGGAGGGCATCTGGCAACAAAGTGCATTCCTTCACTGGGGTATTTTGTAGACTCACTGATTTATTACTGTGAAATACCAGGAAGCCTCTTAATGAACATTTGACATAAAGTCACATGTGTTATGCAGTAGATTCCATTTGTATTCCAAATAAGGGTTTGGCTATAGACTTTTTCTAATATCCCCATTATAATATGCCTTCATCTATAAGGTGAACTCCAGAGACAATGAAGTGGAGGTATCATTGTACCAAATGAGATTGAAAGAATATACAATGCAGTGTGTTTACCTATTTATTTATATATATATACACACACACAAACACATATATATCAGTCTACCAAAAGACAATTTTAGAAATATACCTTTTGATTATTTGGAGAACTTTTCCCCTATTCAAAGGTGTGACTGTAGTAGTCTCATTCAACCTTTAGCACATTCAAACTCTTGACAAAGTTTGTAATTGAGCTCTTGCTGTTGGGAAGTATTTGAGAAATAGCTCTGCTTCTGGGTTTCCATGGAGACCACTTCCCGCCTAGTGGCTGGAGGTAACCTCTGTCGACCATGGCTGGGGGTACTTATCAAGCCGTCACGGGCAATTTTCCCCCTCATTTACTAGAAGCAACATTCCAGAAAGAAAATAACGGGATGGCATGGTGAGAACACACTTTCACTTTGAGGCTGCAATTTTGGGAAGACTTGTACTGTGTCGGCTGCAAGATCCCGGTCCCAGGGGGAGCAGGGACAACCCATAATCTGGTCAGCAGAGTGAGTAGGGAAAATAGCTCAGGACTTCTGGTCAGAGGGAATAAGAGTTCTCTGTCCCCGCTGTGTGAGCTGTAAGAACTTGGGCATGTCAGATCAACAATAGGAGCATCAGTTCCTTTCTTCCTTTCTTATTAATGCAGCTAATGGTTTCTGTTCTTTTTCTTTCAAAAGATTCTTGTAACAATCAGATGAGACAATAGGGTTAAATGTGCTTGGTAAACTGTGAAATGCTGTACAGATGTGAGGTTTTGGTCTCATTTCTGACTTTTGAGTTTCTGTATTTCGGAGGCTGCTGGATCACGTGGATAATATAATAGCACCCAATATTATTTTAGTTCCTGCAAATAAAGCCTAGGTGTGCATCAAAACTGAGCTGGCCAATATTATGTGTTAGATTTAAGAGCTGCTAGAGAAAAGTGAGAGAGAAATTCATGGTGTTTTCCAGGTCAAATTCATAGATACCCACCACATGGAGTCCATTAAGTGCGTGGACATCTGTTAAAGGAATGAACTCACTAAAAGGAAAGTTGCTTCCCTCCACCTAGAGAAATTACCATAATATTTTAAACCATGCAAAGGACAGATCTAATTTATATACATTCCCTGAAAATACAGGCACTACATATATTTTAAATGCAATCGAAATTTGGCAAATGGTTGTAGGAGAAACGATCTTACAACTGAATAAGGTCTTTTTCTGAAAAGAGGCTTTGTACTTTTAATGGCTTTTGATTCTCAAACGGTCTGGGCTGAATGAACAGGTGAAACTGGATTTTTGACATTTGCAGTCGATTTTCTATTCAGTAATCTCACTCCAACCCCAACTCTTTTTTTACAGCTAAGGAAATGAGATTTTTGGTGTTTCACTTAAAACCGAGTCCAAAGGATACTCGCTGAACCAGAAAATCAGTTAAATAATGAAAGGGGGTATTTTTTTCCTACATCATGTCGATTAAATAATTCAATGACACCTAATTGAGCACGCATTTATTAAATGACCATTTTATCCCAGGTAATGGGGTGGGTGCTAGAGAAACAAACAAATGAAGTCATGAATTTGTCTGCAAGAAAATGACAGTTCAGTGAGTAATTATAATTTAATGTTATCGGTACAATAAGAAAAACCACATACAGGAGGTAAAAAAAAAATCTAAGGAAGGGATTGATTTCCTGGATTAGACAAGGAAGAGTCCCTGGAGGGTAAGTCTGAGATCTATTTTAAAGGACCCTAAAGGATATGACAATGATATAAGGTCAGGAGAGGCAGACATATAAGGCTGAGGGAATAGCTTATACAAAGACATAGTAGCATCGCCTGGTGATTCATATTTGGAGAGCTACAAGGTGTTGGCTATTGCCAGTAAAAATGCAAGTCAGGGAACAGTGTTGGCTGGGACTGGAGAGTAGTCAGGAATCAAATGATGGAGGCTCTCTGTCATTTGCCATTTGCATGGCATCTGTGTACTATGCTAAGCAACCTGGACTTTATCACATAGTTCTACGGCATTCAATATGAACCACCTTAGCCACATAAGGCTGTTTAAATTTAAATTAAGATTTTTTTTAACAATTCAATTTCTAATTCTCACCTGTCTTGACATCCTCAATAGCCACATGTGGCTAGTGGGTACCACACAGAACAGCTCAGATGCAGGGCATACCCACCATCATCATCTATTGGATGGTACTGCCATAGATGTTTGGGAGACTTAGGAAAGACGTAAGTGGGGAAATGCTATGTGACTATTTGCATTTTGGAAAAATGGCTTTGGCAGGAAGATAAGTTGGGGGAAAATAAGAAGAATAGCATGCCGAGCTGCACAAGATTACATAAAAGTTCAAGGGCAGAGAGGATGGGATGGAGAGGGCAGATAGGAGAGATACAGAGTTGGAGCAAACCAAGCTTTATAGCTGTGTTGATCAGTTGTATGACTACACTGATCAGGGGTGTCAATCAAGACGTCATTGAATAAGTGTGTGTGTGTGTGTGTGTGTGTGTGTAAAGAGGGGCTCAGCTATTTTCTTTGCATATGTGAAGTGGAGTGGGGAACTGCCAGAGATAATAGGATGGCAAGAATCAACCAAACAGGTTCTATGGCGCCATGTAGACTAGGAAGTTGACAGCCTGAAATTTTCATTTTCGAGCAATATCTTTGACATTTCTAAAACCTCAGGCATATTTATCTTCACAGCAGAGCACTAAATCATCTATATAAATCTTTGGGACGTGGAGAGGCAGGTTTAGAAAATGAAGTTCTCATGAAAATATTATAAGGAGGTATAGTTCAATTTTCCCAATGTTCTGATCCGGTAGTAACGTCCGTGCCCATGGGAATGACTCCGAGTCTGATGTCTTCTGACTGTGTCTTCTGGTTGAACGGATAAGCTAAAGCCCGATTGATGAATGGCCTGACAAGGTTTCTGTCAATTGCACCACCTGTAGACAAATGGAAGCCACGTCATTTGATTGTCAATTATTATTGCAAGAAGGGAATATGGTTAAGAGCCTAAATAACTACTAATAAAATTGAAGCAGAGGATGGCCATGGTATTTTGCTCTGTGACAAAATGGTAAAGTTGGGGCATTAATTCTTCTAAGGAACCACCCCCTCCCCACTTTCCCTCAACATTCTTCTTCTCTTGACTATTTCTTCCATATGCCCACAGGATACATCTCCACTGTTACTAAAAATACTGATCATAGCTAGAGTTTATTAAGCACATATTATGCGTCAGCTCTGTGTTAAATTCTTCTGAACATTATCTCTGCACATTATCCCGGTTATGAGTGGCTGAGTCAGGTCTCAAACCGAGATCTGTCTGATTCCAAAACTATGGTTGTAATATCTCTATCTGTGGGTCTCGTAGGGTCCTCCATTAAGGAAAAGATAGCAGAGCCTGAGAAAGAAAAAATTATATATAACAAAAAAAGCAGCCTGCGGCGATGGAGGGAAGAGACGGTAATTTGTCTCCTGTGACACTGAGAAGGGTTATCTTTCCCTTCCTCCAGGATCAAGTGGATTCGGAATAACAAGACCAACAGGAAAGTGGTAGAGAATAAACTAAAATATCCAGAATGAGGCATGGTGTTCAGTCAGGGGAATTTGGGGTCAGCAGGGAAGCTGGAAACGCACAGATTCCACAGGTCCAGGCCAGGGAGATGCCATATCTCTCAACTACTCCAGTCCTCAAGGGTCATATGATCATTCAACACCATTGTCCTAAGAGAAGTAAAATATCCACTAGAGAGGGATTATATTATATTTATCTACTAAATATATGATATATTTGCAAACTCAGTAAACATTACAATACAGCATGTTGTACCTTCCAAAGTAGCCAGGACATTTTTTTTTCCTTTATGGGAAGAAAAAATGTTTGCTAGGAGTGTGCTCAAATGGGCAATCACATGCATTGCTGGTAGGTGGATAAATAGGAATAATCTGCTAAGAAAGCAATTTGGCAATGTGTGTAAAAGGTTAAGTGTGATTTCCTTTCATCCTTACCTCTACCTTAAGAATAGATCCTAAAGATACTCTAGAAAGATCACTGGGCTTTGGAGTTAGACTTCTTGAGTTCAAATACTAGTTCCATACTTACTAAGTATGTGACTTTCAGCAATTTGTTTAACATCTCTACATCTCAGTTTTCTCATCTATAAAATGGGAAGATGATAATACCTACCTCATGGAGGTGGAATAAGTAAATATATAATGCACTTTGAACAGTACCTGGAGCATAGTGGAATTATCATTGTTATTAATATTAATATTAATATTGTGACTGAGGAAGAAAGACCTCAGTTTCAATCAAAGTAGGGTTACTTACTAGCTGTGCAGCATTCAACAAGCTATCAATCTTTGCTAAAGCTCAATTTTTTTCATTTATAAAATGAGTACAATAATTTCTATTTTTCGCTTTTTATGAAGATTAATGATTATGTACATATGTACATATATATACTACATATAGTATACATATATTATTTAATATATAATTGGTTGTTGCAAAAGTTATTACATATACAAGCCATAATATATTTATATATATAATGTTTATATATGTTATATGACATATATATACATGGGATAAGCAAAGCACATAAATTATAAATATACATAGCAAAGCTAAATAAACAATATCTGTTCTTAAATTTAAAATTAGACAAATACACTGTAAACTTGAGAAGTTCATATGGAGAGAACATTTGGGGGTCACTAGTCTGTTAAAAAATCTTATTTGTGTTCTGTGGTGTTTTCTAATGAACAGACTGTGCTAAGAACGCTTCCTTCTGACACTGTGAGAAAAACAAACGCCGCTCGCTTCAGCATCATATTAAATATCCCCAAATGTCCAATATTGAAGTCACGTGGAATAGTCACAAAAGTCACAGTTTACCCCTTTGAGGCAGCTATTGTCAGCTTGGAGATTATTTTTTAAGTTGCTACCCAATAATAAACAAACAGCTGAGAGATCACTTTTCTCAGGGTATTTTCAGTTTATGAAGGAGATTTGGGGAGTGCATGTGTGTGTGTGTGAGTGTGTGTGTGTGATGCCATATCTCCCAACCACTCCAGTGCTCAGAGGTCAAATGATCATTCAACACAACTGAACGTGCACATGCATGTTTGTCTGTGTGCTGGGGGCAGCTTTGTAAAAATATCCTTCCCCTCCAAATCGCATAGATGGTGCCCTGGTCTTCTCAGAGAACAAAGCTTTTCGGATCCTCACCTGATTTCCCACAGCGGATGTGGCTGCCCCTTGAGAAAACACCTGACAGAGAAGACAGAAGAAATGTTTACAGCTGTCCTCGGGACCTCAGCTTAATGTCGCCTTCACGGGAAAACTGCCAAGAGCCTCCCAGGCGGCGGTGGCCACAGGTGCCGGCTCCCCTGAGCAGTGATGCAATGGTGGCAACTACGTCAGCATCGGATCCCGGCACCCTGCCCGCGCGGTTCTAAGTCATCAGCTTGGACTAGATACAGACTGTCCCCTTGAATAAGAGAGCTCTATACTCAGCTGAAAACTATTGATTTCCAATCTACTACCCAAATGTCTCCATCATTGGGCCACATTAGGTAATTTGCTTCAATTTTGACTTTTGGATTTGGGCCTGACTGTTCATTGTCACGCCATACCATTAAGTGTCGTTTAATTAGTTTTAAAAAATTACTATAAACCTGGGCATTCGGGATTCTAGAATTACCTTGACTGCTGTCCTCGCCACGCTCCCGCTCTTATCAAGCGTGTGTTAAGGGACTCAGCATCTGATTCTTACTGATAAATCAGGAAAATCATTAACATTCGATTGTGTCTGCTGCTTCTAGTCCGGAAAAACCACCTCTGCTCCTACTGAGAATTAACACGTACTTCGTCACACTCCAAAAAGATGTCCTGTATCAGTCTCTGCCTTGAAAATGCCATTTCCTTCAAAAAACTGTAGCACATCATAAACAAAGGATGCATTTCCTAAGTATACATAAACCATTACAAATCAACAAGGAGAAAAAAAATCAGTAACTAATCTCAGTTCAGCAAGAGCAGAAATCTTATTTTGTTACCCACTGGCCTCCCAGTGCCCAGAAACCATGTCCAGCATATAACAGGTGCTCAAAAAAATCTAAAGAAAAAAATGGGTAAAAAATGGGAAATAAAATATTACAGATTAAAAAGGAAGAAACAAAACTGCCTTTATTTACAGATGACATAATGGTCTATGAAGAAAATACAAAAGAACCCACAAAAATCTCCTAGAACTAATAAGTGAGTATAGCAAGGTTGCATACTTGAATAAGCCAAAGAATATATAAATATGCTTAATCTCACAAACATAAATACATGTAAAGTAAAATATAACTTTTCAACTTTTATACCGATGAAAATGAAAAGGGTTGATAATACCCCATTCTGCTAGAGCTGTGAAGAAAACATTGTTTGTGAGAGGTTTAAAATAGTACAATTCTTAAGAAATTGTGTGGCATCTACTGAAATTTCAAATATCCATATTCTTGGTCTGGCAATTCCACTTCTTAGATTTCAGTCTGCAGAAATCATTTTCATGCAAAAATATGGGAGTAAGAATGTTCATTTCAGGAATAGTTGTGATAGTGAAATACAGGAGAACGTCCAAGTTAGTAAACATTTTAATAACTATAGACAATGTGTGTTGAGTACTTATCTGGTGCTTGTCTCTTTCGTCTGTATTTCACAGACAATAAACTTAGAAAATTGATTCTATTAATATCTTTCAGTCTCAGAGGAAAACAGGTTCAAAGGCAGATGCTGAATTAACAAAAGCATAGGGCTTTATTTTTTCTTCTTCTTTTTTTGTCACACCTAGTGCAATACACTAATCTAGGTACCTTGCAATTTTTAATGTATTTAATTTAACTTAAGATAAGCCTGTTATTTATTATCATCCTCATCCTTCAGTTAAGGAACTCACACTTCAAACAGCTTAAGCAGTTTTCTCAGGACCTCACAGAGAGCAAGTGGCAAAGACAGGTACTCTTAACCACTAAGCTATGTGCTTTCCTAGTTAAAGATAGAATACGTACATTTGTATCCTTTTTCTGTCTTAATTAAATGTTCTAAGCTTCAAGTTCTGTATTTGTAAAATGAGGATAATACCATTTGCTTACAGAATTTTGTGAGTTAACGTATCTATATCAAGTTGCACTAGCCAACATTTTACTGGAAGTCCTTGCTAGTGCAATAAGATAAGAAAAGGAAATAAAATATTACAGATTAAAAAGGAAGAAATAAAACTGCCTTTATTTACTGATGACATAATGGTCTGTGTAGAAAATACAAAAGAATCCACAAAAATCTCCTAGAACTAATAAGTGAGTATAGCAAGGTTGCAGCATGTAAGGTTAATATACAAAAGTCATTTCTTTTCTATTTTCCACCATGAACAATTGGAATTTGAAATTTGAGAAATGCTATTTGCAGCTGGTCCCCCAAAAGTAAAATATTTAGGTATAGTACTGGGTATAAATCTAACAACATATCTACAAGATATGTGGACATGTTCTTGAATAGGTGAACAGACAAACTGTGGTACATCCATGCAATGCAATATTTTTCAGTGATAAAGAAAAATGAGCTGTCAAGCCATGAAGAGACATGAACGAATATTAAATTCATATTGCCAAGGAAAAGAAACCAGTTTGTAAAAGCTACATCATGTATGATTGCAATTGCTTGACATTCTGGAAAAGACAAAACTATGGAGATGATAAACAGATCAGGGGTTGCTGGGGCAGTTCTCAGGGAGAGAGGAAGGTTGAATTAGTGAATCACAGAGGACGTTTTAGGGTGGTCAAACCATTCAGTGTGACAGTGTAATGATAAATATAGGACACTAGGCATTTGTCAAAAACTCATAGAACTTTGCAGCGCCAAGAATGAACCTTAATGTATGTACATTTAAAAAAATCATTTAGAAGTTCAAGGGATCCCAGGGTGCATAGCAGAATATGACAAAACAATCTAAATGTAATACAAATGTATTAAACAACCTCACTGAAGAGGGTTGGGGGAAAATATGCTGACCTAAATAACTTAGGAAAAGAGTGGAGTCTGTAAAACTAAAGGCAAAAAAACTCAGCACATAAGCATTGTACTGTAACTGATACAGGGTTACAGGTTAACAATTCTTACATCACTATGCATTTATACTTGAAATGAAGTATATGGATGGCCAATGGGGAGAGTCTGATTTCTCTTTGTTGGAGTGGAAATGTACAGATCAACAGGGGAGGAGGCCAGGATGATTGATATGTCAAAAAAATTAAAATTGGAGACATCGGCAAGAACTCATATTTACCTTAATATAGATAAAGATGGTTACATATAGAAATATGTAACAATATGTGTATAGACACTGGTTAGTGTACACACATATTTCCTTGCTCCATCAGCTAAGAGGACCACGAGGCAACCACAGCCCAGTAGCAATGAGCACACCTAGCATCCAAATGTTGGTTCTTAATACCATTCTCCATTCTCCAATAAAAAGAACCAAATTCCTTGAAGAAATGGCTGATTCCAGAACTGTGGCAGGAGGTATATAAGATGAGCCTGGAGCAGCTCATAATGCCAGAAGGAAAGGCAGTGATTCCCCTTACAAAAAATAATAATGAAGACAACCCCCCCACACACACACATACACACACATACAATGATAGGGATATGTCAAAAGGACACAGGAGCCAACTGAAAGAGTTCCCCATGGCTGAAGCTGCAACAATTTGAACAACAAAATATATAACAGTATTCAATAATTCAAAGTATACAATACTTTATGTATTATATCCATTGGCCCATGCTAATGTACGTAACAGAATAAAGCAAATAAATGGGAGAATAGACAACTCTCCGATGAAAAATTCCAAATAATTTTACGTGGATACTCCACCCTCCAGCAGGTGAAACATAACTCTCTCCTTATTAAATGTAGGCTACACATAGTGACTTCCTTTCAAAGACTACAGTATGTAAAAGGAGGAAATACATAACTTTACAGAGGAGAAACCTGAAAAACTCTACCTAAGCCAGGTGACCAAGGTCAACGTGAACAGTCATAAATCACATTGATAGTACGTACCCTTGATATGATGGGATAAAAATAGCACTTTACCTCTGCAATCTTCCTCTCAAAAACCCATAACCTCATAATGAAAAGAACAGCATATACATTCCAATAGAGGGGCTTCCTAACATATATCTGACTAGTACTCAAAACTGTCAAGGTCATCAAAGACAGAAAGTCTAAGAAATTCCTGCAGCCAAGAGGAGCCGAAGGAGACAGGACAACTAAATGTGGCTTCTTAGGTGGGATCTTGAAATAGAAGAAGGACATTAGGTAACAGCTATGGACAAAGAATGGGCTTTAGTTAATAATGCATCAGTATCAGTATAATTACAGTAAATTTACCATTTTAATTTAAAGTGTTAATAATAGGAGAAAAATGGGGGTATATGGGAACTCACTATCTTCTCAATTTTCCTGTAAATATAAAACTCTGCTGAAATAATTTTTTTAAAAAAGAACAAGGCTCTCACAAAAGTATTGTTCTGGCTCAACTCCCACATGATCTGTAACAATGTAGCCCCCTCAAGCAGCCCACAAAATGTCCTGGGAATTCCCAAGAGGCAGTTCTGGTGTCCCTCTGTTGACTATTAATACAAGGGTTCTTCCCTTCCCAAAGCCTCTTCCCAGAGTTTCCTATGGCAATGTTTTCTGCGAGATGTTTTCCCTACAGCAACACTTTTGTCAGTGTCGATGTTTGAACAGACACTGCCACTGCAGCCCACCAGGGGAGCCACCTCTGCAGCAAGACCCTCTGATGTCCCACCAAAGGTACTACGGCAGGCATTGACAGGGTTCTTTACTGCAACCCCTTTGCCCTGTGTCTCGAGTAGAAACCATGAGGACTGGGCTGGACTCCAAGAGCCGACACCTTTCTATGCTCAGAATCTCCAGCCTTCCTCTCCAGCACAGGCACCTTGGCCTTGAACCAAAACTGCAGTTTATTATTCTCTTCTCTTCTCTGTGTAAGTTCTTTCTCTGAAAACATCTTGACTCATCTTGGGGACAGATCCACCTCTCCTGACCTCCGATTTCTGAGGTGAACTCAGTTCAGGATGTGGACCCCAGGCTTAAGAGCTTTGGAGGTAACGTGTGAATTGACTGATGTGAAAATTCTTAGCACAATTCCTAGTGCATTATAAATGTTCAGGTGTCTCTGTGAATTGTGCAGGTTCACCATATTCATTATGTTTACTATTACCGTGGGTTCTTCAAATAAAGTAGGGATGAAAGCAATTAATGTTTAAAAACCAGAGTCAGAAGTCTTTTTAGAGCAGGGGGTATCTGCTTAGGAAACAATCTTTATGAGCCACTCAGTGAGACTCTGCAGAGGTTGGAAAGAGAGGGTGTCAAAAAGAAACAAACTATTCTACAACAGAATGAATAGAAATTTGGGGGAGAACAGAGAAGTGAGGAGAGAGAGAAGAGAAAGAGAGTCTGGCTTAGTGAGGTCCAATGGACTTGGAGAACAAGGATGCTGAATTTTTTATTTAAAATTCTTTGCATCTGAATATTTAATAAAATCATCCACAGATACAAAGGCCTTGTGTAAGTGGGAAGCGTTGGTGGGAAATCAAGGGGAGGGAGTGACTTCCCTGTCTGGATGATGGGAAGCAACGTCAGGAAGTATCACTATTAAGAGTAAACGCCTGCCGGGCGCGGTGGCTCACGCCTGTAATCCTAGCACTCTGGGAGGCCGAGGCGGGTGGATAGCTCAAGGTCAGGAGTTTGAAACCAGCCTGACCAAGAGCGAGACCCCGTCTCTAAAAAAAAAAAAAAAAAAAGAGTAAACGCCAAAGCTTGGAGCCAAAGGTGGCGATGGAATGGAAGCCTGCCCAGAACCTGCAGAGCTCTTTGGGAGAGACAATGGACTATCCACAATTTATGGAATGGGATTGCAAACCAATCTTAAAATCTAGAGTTTAAGGGGAAGGATAATTCCAGGTGACATCTGAGTTACAATAGCATCCCTTTGAGATTGAGTGAACTAAAAGTCAGAGAATTTCAGTGAGTGGCGTATGCTCACCTGGCTGGATCATGGTATAACCAGGACTGGAATTTGCTCTTCTGGCTCACCTCTCAGTTGGGGGTAGGAACTCCTCCTCCTGGCCTTGCAGTGAAATGATCTATTGCTTTTCCTGCTCTAATCCACCCAAGGTCATCTCCGGTGAAGCTCGTTATCAGAAAGGACCACTTACCAAGTTCAACTTGAAGTGTGCACATGTACATCCCAAGAGAGAGGAACAGCCATTGTCACAATTAATAGCCAATGGTAGGTGCTATTTTACATGTGGTTGAGTGATGCTACTTTCAGAGCTCTAAAGTGAACAGATAAGGCTATTTTGTGGAAGAACCTTGCCCTTCATTTTTCAATAAGTGAAATGTCTGTGAAAGTGTCCACTTGGAAACCTCTAACATGAGTTTTTGTCTTGACTAACAGTCCGATAAACCTGTTCCATCTTGTGCCCTTTTAATAAATCCTTTCTTCTTGTCAGATACTAGATGTTCTTTTAGGGCATCAAGAAGTAAGAACCGACAACAAGGTCCTCTCGGCACTCTAGACCACGGCAGATGTCTTTAGTTCGTACCTTCATGTCTTCACCCCACTTTCCTTCTTCCAATACCTTGCCTGGGTGTCCTTGTTCCTGGCCTGTGGTTCACATTCTGGATAATTTTTCTTCCAGAACCTTTTTCTGCCTAGACAACTTCATCTTGGTTTCTTTTTCCCTATGTGTGTTCACAGATTCCTGGTACTTGGGATTTGGCTACGTTACCTGACTGTGGTTCTGGGATCACGAGCTTCATTCTCTCCCACTTACTGATTTTTGGAACAATTTTTTTTTTAAACTTCTGGTTTCCAGGCCTATATCATACAAGCACCCAAACAAGAATAATTACAATATCAAGCATTTATTTACCAGGTACTATAGGCCATCAAAAACACAAAATTAAATGGCCCAAACATCCCCATTGTGAGGCACTTAGATAGGTTTGATTATGAAAGTGGTTAGAGTTAGGAATTCCCAGGGGATTAACTATAGTGAAGTTACTCTGATTTCATAGAAGAAGGAGAAGGAAGAGGAGGAGGAGGAAGGAGAGATCTAATGTGAATCTGACCCAATTTCTTGCATAGCTATTTGAGTTAAACTGGACATATGAAATATTAAATGCCAACTTAAGGTTAAGGGACAGGGAGAGACATAAACATAAGAAGATTCCAAACATCAGGAGTGAGAACTGAAACAGGTTAGACACAGGGTAAAAGGATCTGTTAGAAACAAGCCTGTGAAAAGTTAGCTCACTTCTATTGTACCTGGCTGATAAAATATCCCAAGGCCATAGAATGGGAGGTAGATGGAACTCCATCTTTTCTTGTGTGTGTAACTTTGCAATTGACGCAATCTAGTAACTTTGTGAGATGTTTCCCAAAAGGCTGCCTACAAATTGAAATAGACCCTGAGATTGCACTGTGGCTCTGGTCAGCAAAATGATTTCTGCACCTGCGGAGGAGACGGGTCTTATGAACTCCTCATGCGTCTGGCTTTCAGAATGCAGATAATCTTTCCAGGTTGAGTATTATGGGATGGTCTCTCTTTCCACTTCTGTCCCCAGCCCACTTAATAGCTGCTTCTCATTTCCTTCAGCTATTGCTTTGTTGGAAATTAAACATGACCTCTTCTCCAGGGCTTTGCCACTTAACTGTTCTATGATGGCAGACCTCAAGTGTCAACTTAGCTGGGCTATGGTGCCTATGTATTTACTCCAACACTAGTCTAGATGTTGGGAAGGTGTTGTTTTGGATGTGACATTTACAACCATTGACTTTAAATAAAGAAGATAATGTAGAAGGGCCTCCTCTAATTAGTTGAGGACCTTAACAGCAAAAACTGAGGTTTTCCAGAGAAGAAGGAATTCGACCTCAAGACTGTAATATAAAAATCCTGCCTGAGATTCCAGTATTCCCTACAGACTTTACAGATTTGCAGATTTGCCAGTTCCCTAAGTCATCATGTGAGCCAATTCCTTAAAATCACTCTCTCTCTTCACCCTTCACCTCCATATATGTATGTAGGAGATCTAGTTTGAATCTGTGAATTTTGGTGTGACTCTAGTGTGGATGTGTGTGTGTATGTATGTGTGTATATATATATATATATATATACATACATACACACACATATACTATGGGTTCTGTCTCTCTGGAGAACTCTGAGCAATACATGTGCGCTGGGGACATCAGCCTGAAGAGGAGAAGACCTAGGGTACCACGGGGCAGGGGTAGGGAGTGTCTTCAAATACTGGAAGGCCTTTCCTGTGGAGGAAAAGTATAAGAGAGTTTTCCTTTTGCTTCTGAGGGCAGAACCAGTAGCTGAAAGTGACAGGGAAGAGTCTTCTAATAATTTCACTTGGCCAAGAAATTGCCAGGCTGCCTTCACTCCATCCTTGGAAGAGTTGGAGTATCTGGGAGGATAATGTGGTTATTAGCACTCTGGTGTCGCACAAAAGATGTGGGCTTTAGAGAAGGATTTGTGTTAAACCCTGGCTTCATCACTCAGTTGCTGTACAGCTGTGGGCAAGTCACACAGTTCCCAATCCTCAGTGTCTTCACCTATAAAATTCAAAGAACAGTACTTACCTGGCAGGCACAAGGATGGTAGATAAATGGAAAGTGCTTGGCACTTTGTCCAACAGAGGTTGTTGTGATTGCAATTATTCTTTTGCTGCCTAGGATGTTGGATGAGATGCCCTTCCCATTTTGTTACAGATGTCACTACCTATAGATCTCCGAGTATGTGCTGTGGTTGGAGCAGGCAGAAGTCTGTAGGCTGAGAATGAAGATCACTTAATTATTGATGCACTTGATTTAGAGTAGTAATTGCAAATGGGTAGGTTCTTTTGATGGCCACATTAGGTCTAGTCCACAGTAGGAGAAATTTCTAATCTACCATAAACATGGTTGAAATGTGGTTAGCTATTTATTCTGGAAATTGGGGCAGATCTGGATTTGGGGGAAAGGCCCCGGAGTAGATGATTTTACAAGATTTCTGAGACTCCTTTCCAGTTACTCAGCATCCAGTAGAGAATCTACTTTTTTCTCTCATTTTGAATTAAAGCAAAAGTGAATTATGGAGCTTCTCATACTAACTGACCTTCAATAATAGAAAATAGTCAACTCTCTAAGAAATGATTAAATAAATCTTAAAGAATTATCTTTGTGGTTCACATTCACTTTAGAGCATACCTTTTTGGTTACATGATGATCATTTCAGAAAAATTGTTTTTAAATTTTTATTTCAGTCAATTCAATTACTTTGTTTGCTGTTGTTTTCATTTATTTTGAATTCCCAAATTTTATTTTGTTTACATAATATACTTTTTGTTTAACTTAGTGGTAAGAAAACTGGCATACTGAAACGTGGTTTTCTATATGAAATTGTTCAATTAAGTAGTAAGATAATTGTTTACATGTTCTAAAAATTATATTTTATTGTGCCCTTTGATATAAGATTTCCTTTGATTAAAATCTAACAAATGTGTCATTTAAAAAATCTTTAAATAGTATTCACTTACTTATTCATTTAATGTTTGAGGTTCTACTATGTAAAAACATATGTTTATTCAAAAGGTTCAGTTCCTCAATTAATCCAAAAAAGCATTCCCAAAGCTTTAATGTGACTTGTGCCACACTGGTCATATAGAAATGCCCCAGTATGCTATTACCAAAGGAATGCTTAACGGTGAAGAACAGAAATATCAATGCATTTATATTTTTGCCCAAGACTGATCCATTTAAAACTTACACTACTAGGTGCACATTATTCTTTGTGCCAAAAGGGGTTTGAAATGTCTATTCCTTATTTTCACATAAAAGCAAATATATACAGAATCTATCAAAGATATAGATCCAGTGATGGGGTTAAAGGGACAAATGCAAAGTCACATAGCTATTTTAGCTAAGATGGAAAATTCTGCAAGCATTTTGCAGAACACATCAAAGAAGAGAAAGTTTCTATACGACCTAACAGTGATGGATTCCTGGATGCTGATTGCGTTATTAAGACATGCTAATTGACAAATAAATAAATAACCAACAAGAGGCCATGCATGGACCAAGAATGAGTGAGCCATGAACCAAGGCTTATGATTAATCCATCTTGTGCACCTGAGCTCTCTTTGACACAAAGCAAAAACCTCAGTGGTTACAGACTGCAAGCTGAGCTTAAACTAATGCCAGGCCAGGAACCCACAGGGACAGTCACAGCTGCCCGCAGCACCACCAACAGGTATTGCAGTGCCCAATCACACGTCTGCCCAAACCCTTGATTCTGTCACCGGCAGGGGAGTGGAAGTAGCTTCTGCTTTTCCTTCTCCTTCCAAATCTTGCACACGTGCCTCTCAGAACAGAATGTAAACTGGAATCTTGTTGGCAAGGGACTGGGGGACATAAGTCCCCAGGTCCTGTTCTGCATGTGCAGTATCGAGGCAGAGCAGAGCAGGAGTTGGAAGTGGCGCTGAACACCAGCAGAGGAACGCCTGGCCCGTCGGGGTTATGTAGTCTCCTGCTCACTCATGTCTCTTAGTACTTTCCACACCGCGGTGTCACTTCCTCCAAATTCCCTAGTCATTGCTGTAACTCAGCACCCAGCCCATGATCTAGCATAGAGTCGGGGATCAGTGAACACCACAGGATTATAACCTGGGTTCGTGACTACGGAAGCCAAGCTCTCCACTCCCTTCACTCTTTCCTAGAGGAAAGGGATATTTCCATTTCTGCTACCCGCGATGTCAGGGAAGACAGAAACTGCTTTTAGTATTCTTTTGCTGCTTGAAGAATTAACTCAATCACATGCCCTGACCAACTCACACAAAATTAACCTGCAGTTAATTTCATACCAGTCTACCAAATGGTACCATAAGAGGTGGATATAGGCAAAGACAACCTTCTATGCTGCTCTAATTTTCCATCAGGTTTTAAAGGCCTCATTAAAGAGATTGGGGCCACAATTCCACAGGGATTTATAAACTCACCAGGGAAATGTCAGGGAATGAGATAATGAAGACAACAGACTATTTGCTGAGTTGTCACCAAAGCCACACTGTGTTTAGCTGTAAGCACTGCATATCGTGGCTTGATAAGAAACACTGGTTAACCCAGAGTTAGACTGACATTTTATCTTGCGGTCACACTTCTAAATTATTCCTCAAATGGAATGCATGGTTGTAGCCAAGAAAAGCAACCCTACCATTGCATGCATGGGCCCAAAGTAAATCCAGGAATAGGCCTAGAACATAAACAGTAGCATTCATGGGCATATGCTTATTTATTCAACATGTATGTTCATTATTTAATAAGCTAGCCTAGTGCTAGGCACTCTGGAGTATGTATTTATAAGTGATCTGGTCCCAAAGTTCTAGTAGGATAAACTCTAAGAAGGAAAAAGGAGGAAAGTTGCTTCATCTCTATGAATCTCAGTTTCCTCTTCTGAAAAATGAGGGTAATACTAGTTCATACCTCACGGTGTTCTTAGGAGCAATAAAAGATAAATGAAACAGAGGCTTTCTGCGAGATTGATGGTAGATAGATGGATGGTAGATCCAATAAATGAGATAGATGGTAGGGAGATATTAATAGTTATGTGCAAACAGATGTGATAAATACATATATATAACATACATGTATTTATGTGTGTGTGAGCTCTCCATGTATCCCTGGTTATCAAGGACTCAAGGGAACCCAGAAGAAGCACACATGAAAACTGCCTGGCTTTTGAACATGTTTCCCCGCCCTACATGAATCTACAGCACCATAAGAAACATCTGTCACTTTAGAAGCATTTAGAAGCCCTAGTGGAATGTAGGAACACAGAGATCCATCCACATTCCATGTAAGGCCATGGCCTGGACAAGGTGTGGCAGGTGGAAATCCGTGCTGTAGAGGAAGATGAGGAGCAGTGTACCCCATTTGGCCCAAGCAGAGTACTGCAGGAGAGAGAACGGCTGTGGCTAGAGTATGGCCTAAAGAATTGTATATTCTTAAAGGCAAGCAAAGACTCTTGCTTTCCATCTTATCTGGGAGGCTAGTAAAGCCCAGAAAGTCTAGGGCACCAGTTTGAAGACACCAGCTGGTAAGTAGCGGCAGTGAACTTGAGTGTCCTGGTTCATGCCACAGGGCCTCTGGGGACTATATTGAACAAATATTTAGAAATCGTGCTTTAGGATTATTGCTGTTAATTAAGCATTAGGGAGTAATCATAACGAAGATGCAATTATTTCCTGAGCTGCAATATTTCCAAGTTTCATCAGCACCATCAGGGATTAAACGGCTGGCTACTGCTGAGAGTTGACCTTCAAACCCACAGGTAGAATGAATACAGGCGTGGCTCTGGCCCTTAAAATTAACCCATGAAAAAAGGTGACACTTCCTGTGGTCTTCCAGGAAGTGTCTCCAGTGGCCAGGGTGGCAGCATTCCAGCAGAGGGTAGCTGAGGGCTGCAAGGTAGGAAACCCAAATGGTACAGCCCACTGCAGACCTAGGCTACAAGTCTGTACAGCACCTTGCTGTACTGAACACTGAAGGCAACTGTAGCCAGTGGTAAGTATTTGTGTATCTAAACATATTTAAACACAGAAAAGATACATTTAAAATATGGTTAGATTGATGGTAGATAGATGGATGATAGATCTAATAAATGAGATAGATGGTAGGGAGATATTAATAGATATGTGCAAACAGATGTGATAAATACATATATATAACATACATGTATTTATGTGTGTGTGAGTTCTCCATGTATCCCTGGTTATCAGAGACTCAAGGGAACCCAGAAGAGGCACACATGAAAAATACCATATTAAAAATATGGTATTATAATCTTTTGACTGAATATATGTTTCTATAGTGTTTTGAATTAAAAAGAAGTTTCATTGTTTTGTGAATCACCTATTATTTTAATCTTGAGTTTTCAAACAACTGTTATGAAACATTTGTTGAAATTCTAATTTCTAATTTATCGAATTGCTTTTTTGAATCTTCTGTGCCCTTTAGTGTGTATCATACCATCGATTTGTATAAATAATTCATGAGCATATAAAAAGAAGGTACATTTTCAGTAAAATAAAAAAATTTGATCCCATTCATTCTACCTAATTTATTTTCATTGTTTATAACATTTATATCCATATTTAATTTCTTTATCCTTCATTTGTCATTGATATATATTATATATCAGTGAATCAAAATTGTTCACTACAGTTACAAGTTTCACATATTCATTTATTTATTTTACTTTCTTTTTTGAGATAGGATCTCACTCTGTCACTTGGCTAGGGTACAGGGGTGTCATCACATCTCACTGCAACTTCAAACTTCTGGGCTCAAATGATCCTCCTGCCTCAGCCTCCCAGGTGGCTAGGACTACAGGCATGTGCCACAACTCCTGGCTAATTTTTCTTTTTTTTTTTTTTTTTTTTTTGTAGAGATGAGTTCTTGCTCTTGCTCAGGCTAGTCTCAAACTCCTGGGCTCAAGTGATCCTGTTGCCTTGGCCTTCCAAAGTGCTGGAATTACAGGTATGAGCCACTGAGCCCAGCAATTTTTACATATTTCCAATGGGTTATATTTTATTTATTATGTTGATTCAAAGAATAAAACTTTGATCCTCTTAAAACTTTACTACTGATAATATATTTTAATCATAAATAATTTTCCCACTTATCATGGTCAACAGTTTTGCCTTAGATGTTCTTTTTCCTGTGTTGGCAGTCACTTTTTGTTTTAATTAATATTACCTTTCCCATCTTTGCTTTGTATTTTTTAATTATTATGGATACATAATAGTTGTATATACTCCAGCCTTACTTTTTAGACATTTGAGGTCATTTTGCTTCAGCTGTATGTCTTGCAAGCAGCAATTCTTTAAACAAATATAGTCCTGTAGTCTGAGTGTCCTTGCTTCTTATTACTAGAATTTACACTACGAGTTGCAGTCATTGCTATAATTGCCTCTCTTGATCTGGCCTCTCTCAGGCTAGTTTATGCTTTCTCTTTATGTTCTCTTATGAAATCTTTTCTATTTTGCTTTCTAATGTATGGGTAATGCTCAACTTGTTTTTAGCATTGTCACCGATTTAGAAGAAAGAAGGAAAACATGCAATTTTTAATTCTACTAGGAATTACCTTAAAACATTAAAACATTTTTAATACCAGAGTTATTGCTCTATAACTAAGCTATCTAATAAAAAATAAATAGCACTTTTTGCTGTTTTTATTAGTGAGCTTAGTTATCTTAGCTTTCTTTTATGGAAGACAAGGAAATGGGAGCTTTCTAGCATTTTTCTTCTCTGCACCTCAACACAGTCCATCTGAGGGCCTGCAACCCCCCACCTCACTCTTTCGCCCCCACTCACTCCCCTCCACAGTTAATCTGAGAGTCTACAAACTGCTCCTTTCAACCTCTTTGATTCTCTCATTCTTTTTCTGGGGTCTTTTTTGATCTTTTGCAAATGACTCTACTCTAAGTGCAAACCAAATGTTGGCAGACTTCATCAACATCTGAATTATCCATGAGGTCATAGGAACACCAATATCATCAGTAAATTCCCCTTCTTCCCCCACCCTGCCTGTGAAAAACTCCATCTTTCTCTTTCGGAGTCTTTCCCTGCCAAAGAGTTTCTGTGAATCTCTTCGGTAGGCAGAATAATGGCACCCTTAAGATGCCCAGGCCCTAATCCCCAGAATTTGTGAATATGTTATCTTACATGGAAAAAGAAGAGACTTTGCAGTTGTGATTAAGGATAAAGACCATGAGATAGGGGAGATTATCCCAGATTATCCAGGTGAGCTCGACCTAATCACATGAGTCCTCAAGAGACACTTTTCCAGCTGAGGTCAGAGAGGAAGCTGTGATTACAGGAGAATGGCCAGAGAGACACAGCATCCCCGGCTTTGAAAATGGAGCAAGGGGCTGTGACCTAAAGGATGTGGGCAGCCTCTAAGAGCTGGAAAAGACAAGGAAGCAGATCGTCCCCTGGAGCCTCCAGAGGGAGCGTGGTGCTGCTAACAGCTTGATTTTGGACCAGGGAAACTGATTTTGAACTTCTGGCCCCCAGAACGGTAAGAGAATAAATGTGTGTTCTTTTAAGCGACTAGATTTGTGGATTTTGTTACTGCAGCAATAGGAACCTATCATAATCCCCACGGGCTGTCTTTACATGGTTTGCAAACCAGTAGCAGGACAACTCTCCCACCTTTTCCTTCTGCTACTCTGGCTTATCAAGTGTGGTCCGTGTTGGCTGCTCTGGACACTGACTGCAACAGCTGCAATATTGCTAGGATACCACAGAGACAGGAAAATGGCCGGGCTTAGAGACGTTGTCAGGATCAAATGAGTTAACATACGCAAAGTGCTTTCAACAGTGCCTGGCACATGGTGCTATGTTTTAGCTAATACTTTTCTATTTTGTATGCCAGTGGGTGATGATGGAGTCAGTCATACTCCTTGCTGCATAGCCTCACTATTGACTTGTGATCTTGTTTTATTCATTCATTCATTCATTCACTCCTTTTAATCACCATAACTCGCTCCAGTTCTCTTTTCCTCCCTAAGCACTCATTTTAACATATTGTGTGTACATCCTACCTTTTGAATATATTTTTACAGAATGCTCATTTTAGTTTTGCATGCATGCACTTTTTGATTTACATAAATGGCATTCATAGAGAATAATTCATTTTCACAAGAACTAGTTTTTTCCGCTAACATATAAGCTTATGTCTACATCCATTGCTTCTAACTACTGCCTAGTATTCCATGATATAAATCTACCTCGTCTGACCTCTCTACAGAGTTAATATCCAAAATATTTAACCTTTGAACGACACAGGCACGACTCAATCAGGAAGCTGCTTTAGTACTGGAGCTGGTTCCCAGAGGCCCCTGAAATGCAGAATTTAATCACTGCATCATGCAAGGGTTGGGCACGTTTAGGGAGAGATGGAGAGGCATTTAGCAGGCCAGGGAAGTGTCTGGTAATGAACCATCCAGGGGACACTATTTTACTATTTCCACAGCCAGTATGGCTGTACCGTGCTTATCAGTTGAGAGCACCCCTGCCCATCTCCACTCTCTTAGTGCTGAATGAATTCCCAGGCTGCCTCCAACTTCCTCACCGTGAACTATAACGCAGCAAACTTCCTTGTACATGTCCCGTTATGGACCCCAAGAGACTTCCCCTGGGATAGACCCCAGGCAAGGAGTTTCTGGGTCACATGTGTGCACATATGTAATCTTCATGAGTGGTGCCATGTGGCCGTCCAGGACATCCGTACCAGTCCATCTTCCTGGCCAGCAGAGTATGTGGCCTCCCATAGTCCCATGTCCCCGCCAGTGCTCTAATTCTGTCAACAAGTCTAGTAGGCATGAAGGGATAGCTCACTGTTATTTGAATAAGTAGTTGTCCGATTTCTGATTCCCAGCAACCCTGGACTCTTAGCTTATGCTTGAAACCTTGGTGGCTTCCCTTCCCACAAATGTCCTTTTCACAGCCTCTCTCCACTTTTCTGTTGGATATCTTCTGTTCTATCCTATTCTTCTCGCTTTTTAGGCAGGAGTTCCCGGTAAGAAAATGGCAATGTGTTTGTCAAGGGTGCTGTCTCCTAATGCTTCCAAAACTGCAAATCCTCAAAGTGCCAGCCCTGCTCTGAATTCTGCGTCAAGGTGGACAGATTGACCTTGTTACTGGCTCTGCCCACGCTCTGCCACCTAGACCCCAGAGTAGCAGTGCTTGTGCCCAAAGTCTCTAAAACTTCTTGATGAAACTGTTATCCTTCAGCCCTGGCTGCACAAGAGGCTTGAGACAAACTGCTGGGAATGGCAGCACCAGAGAGGGGAGAGTTATTTTGTGGTCTAAAGTGAACTACAGCTCAGCCAACCGAAAATGTCCTTATATTGTATCCGTCATATAGATTTATCAGCCAAAACAATTCCCTCATTAGTGGTTACAGTATTTGTGAACCTCTATAATGTCAGTGATTTTTACTACCTTTTATGTTTAACCTCAAATTCCCCATCTGTGACAACTTTCTTAGACTCAGCTCTCTGGGGTCTCATAATAGGCATCTGGTGAAGAAAGGGCTCCATGGGCAAACAAGATGGAAAAATCTAAGTTAAATAAAGTAAACATTTTTTTAAACAAAGTCTTTCTCATGACGCACATGATGTGGATTTTAAGAATGTATTTGAGGAAGCATTCGTGTGGCAAAATGAGCACTATTCTTGGAGGAAAGTGTTCTCCCCATCTCTAGCACATCCCATAATAAAGATTGGGCATGGCCATTAATCATTAGAAGCCTCAGTTTCTGAATCTGTACAATGGGGGCAATAATACAGTTGTGCATAAAGGCAGGGAGCTAACAAAATGTTTGAGTGAGTTTCTGCTTAACCACTTTGGTACCGCACTCACTGGCCGCAAAACCTTGCCCACAGCCCTCACTCACAGTCTGCACAATAGTTTGTGCCGTGCATTGACAACGAATCCGTTTTGCTCTTGTGTGATGAGGAAAGCTTTAAAGCACTGAAAGCTTGTTTTACTTTACAGGCAGCTTTAGGAAAATGACTATAATAACTCCTACTAAGGACTTGTTAAAAGGTCACAGATCCGTAGTAACTTATTAGCTGAACGTACACACTGCAACTGCAGAGGAAAAAGCTGTAAAAGTAAAAGCTTTTGGCTGTCGACTAAAGTCGATGCTCGCGTTCATCTGTGGCTGTTGACTATAGTCGACGCTGGTACCGAAGTGGTTAAGGCTGGGATTCATGCATCTCTAAATCTTTCTTGTCCTGATCCTTCAGTCTCCCCCACAGCCCTTACGGGAAATATTCAGTAGAAACAGTTGAGATCCCACAGCCACTGTGGCCAGCGATGCTTGAAACAAAACCTTTGTGGATTCGGTTGTGCTTCTGTGAACCTCAGATGGGATGCTGCTGGAAGCCCAGTGGAAACCATGCAGCTGGACTTCCCACCTCCTCCTCTCATAGGCTGTCCCTGGCAGACAAATGCGCTCCACTGGCACAGACTGTGCTTCCAATAGCAGCTTATCTGAGCAGTGTTGAGAGTCCAGAGCTATTATTTACAGCTCAGCGAAGAGAGAGCAGAGAATCAGGAGCTGTGAATAAGACCCACACTGCAAACGCCAGTCACAGAGAGTGACAGGGTTGAGATGCCTAAGGAGGGGAGAGAGAGTTTCTCAGCCTCTTCTAATACCTTAAAGACCTGCCCAAGGAGTGCTCCCCCCTCCCCCCCCCCAGAAAGCCTCTCTGATGAATGCGGCTCACACTGATCTCCCCCCCCCACATCTATCCCATAGTAGGATGACCCATCCTGGGGTACCTGGGACTTTCTGGTTTTCACACTAGAAGTTCAACGTCCCAGGAGACTCCTCAGTACCTGGCAAACCGAAGACAGCGGGTCACCCTACCCATGCTGTCTGGATCAAGCATTTTGTCATTGATTAAATTTGGCTTAAAAATTCAGCCACATTAGCAAGAAACACTTACTGGGCATCCAGTGAGTACACTGTGCTCGGCTTTGAGGACACAGTGCCCTAATCTTTTTTTTCTCTCTTTATTTTTCCATAGCATGTTACAAAGTGTTGTGGGGTTTGTTTTGTTTCCCCACCCCCATACCTAGCACCCGGATCTTGTTTTCTAGGTATCACTGTTCAAGAAAAGGAACCAGAGCTCCTTGAAAAAAATAATAATAATGTCTGATTCCAGGACTGGGCAAGAAAAATAATAATATGAACCCAAACATTTTATAATGCTGGAAAGGAGGGAGGTATTCAGAAAAATGTAGAATGAGAGCTTGTCAAAAGAGCATGGAAGACAACATGAAGGAGCCTTTAATGAGCAAATCTGGGACAATTGGAGCAACAAAATATAATAATAATAATAGTAATGCACTCTAACCCTTAGAATATCTGTGAATCTATACTGACTCAAATAGATATAAATAGCTTTTAAAAAATAAATTCTTAGGCCGGGCGTGGTGGCTCACGCCTGTAATCCTCACACTCTGGGAGGCCGAGGCAGGAGGATCGCTCAAGGTCAGGAGTTCAAAACCAGCCTGAGCAAGAGCGAGACCCCATCTCTACTAAAAATAGAAACAAATTAATCGGCCAACTAAAAGTATATAGAAAAAATTAGCCGGGCACAGTGGCTCATGCCTGTAGTCCCAGCTACTTGGGAGGCTGAGGCAGGAGGATTGCTTGAGCCCAGGAGTTTGAGGTTGCTGTGAGCTAGGCTGACGCCACGGCACTCTAGCCCGGGTGACAGAGTGAGACTCTGTCTCAAAATAAATAAATAAATTCTTACAATAAAATTCAAGTGAATGGATAATTCAAGTTGAGCCGTGCCCTCCTGGGGCAGCCCCTGGCCAAGGGAGGGGCACAGCAGGGGTGCTCCGGCCTGTCCACTGCTGCCCACAGGGGCCGTGATGGGCAGTGTGTGCCTGGGAGCCCCCAGTGTGCTTGTTAGGGCTGTGTCCCTGGTGATCTGAGACTCTCTGCACCCGACCTCATTTCCTCTCCCCTTCCTCTCACAGGCGGTCTGGGACTTCCCCTATCCAACCCCCCTTCGTCCCCCTTTGTGTCTCTGGGCATCACCCACCCACACACCTCTTGCACACCGAAGTCTGTTTCCCAGAAAACCCAAATTACAGATGCTTAGCAAGATAGGGGAATAATGACATCAACGATGTCTTTTTTCCTAAATAAAAATCCCCTTCTCTTCTGCCTGCAGTTTTACCCCAGAACTCTCTCCCAAATTATGTCAACCCTTTGAGCTTCAGTTTCCTTATCTATGAAAAAAGAGATCATAGTCACCTCATTATATTGCCATTAAGATTAAGCATATTAGTGAATGTCAAAGTGTTTTATAAAATGCTATAGAAATGCTTGGAGAAATATTAAGAGTGTGTCCAGGATAATGTGCCCCTTTCATAAGATGATTTCACGTTAATTAAAGGAGAACCTACAAAGTACCTTTAACCTAATAAATGAGATGTGGGAGTAGACAAAGATGAAAAACTCTGACAGTAAATGTGTTAGAGAAATATGAATCCACACAAACTGTGGATCTCTTACATGTTGGTGGTGCAAGTATAAGTTGATACAATCATTTTAGAAAACAGGTTGGCGTTATCCCAAATGGAATAACTTGACTAGCAATTTGATTCCTTAATAATTTCATGAATATACAGACTTTTAAATTTCTCTTTCATTGGTTTTGGTAAGTTGTATTTTTCTAGAAATTTATCCATTTCACCTAAATTCCAAATTAGTATAAAGTTGCTTATATGTATTATGTTAACTCTGATTATATCTGTAATTACACCGCTCTTTATTACTATTATTGCTTATTTGTGTTTTCTCCTTTTTATTCTGCTTAATCTTGATATAGCTTGGTCAATTTTGGTTGTTGCGATGATCCAAAATTCGGATTTGTTGATCTTCATTTTAGCTTTGCTTTCTATTAATATTTCACTGATTTTTGTTTTTATTTTATCCTTTCTACCTTCTTTGAATTTGCTGTTTTGTATCTAACTTCTTGATTTGGACACCTGGTACGTTGATTTTTTAGCTTTTCTTCTTTTTCTTATGTAAATATTTAGACTATAAATCTCCCTCAAAGCACTCTTTTTACTGCATCCCTATATCTCCAGCACTGCAGAGCTCACAGAGAACAACTCCATCTTTCTCCCCAGAGGTAACCCTTATCCTGATTTCTATCACTGTGAATTACTTTGGCCTGTTCGTAATGTTATATAAATAGAATCCTATCATACAGTATGTATTCAGTGTTTGGGTTTTATTGTCTATGTCTTCTATAATCCTTAACTTTTTAGGTATTCTTTCTTTATCTTTGACCTTTTTCACATGGAAGAATTCCTAAATTTACTAATTATCCTCTCGGCCACACCCATTAGACTCTACCATAACTGTTGTAATCTTTATTTCAATGATTATCTTTTCATATCTAGTATTTTCGCTGTTTTGTGGGTGTGTTTCATGCTTTTGTTTTGGGTCACTATTATCTTCCCTTACCACTCATAATACTTCTGTTGTGCTTAGCCTGAGTGCTGTCCCCTCTGAGACCTCCGATGCCAATGGGATCTGTGCTCCAGTTTGTGATGTGTCTTTTGATCCAGGTGTTTCTCAGATGTCTCCTTGTTTTAGCCTGTGAGCTCTTCTTCCTTGGGGGTATGGCTACTCCTTGGAGTAATGACAATGAGGAAGAGCAGGGACTAGATTGTCAGCAGAGGAGCTGTGAAGGGCAGAGGTGCCCTGGGATGGAGAGACCCTGTCCCCAGAAAACCACAGTTACTTGCTCTGCACACCCCAAACACTGCTTCAAGTCACAGCTTCCTTCTCCGATCCCCAAGGAAAAGCCACAGATAGCAGAGGCTCTTCTCAGAATGAAACCCGCTGGTCTTGAGGTCTAGAAGAGGGTGGACAGGCAGGTGGCCTCCTGAGGTTCTTCTGTCCCCACCTGTTTCCTACAGCTCTGCACACACAGGCTACTGTGCTGAAAACAGTCCTCTGCTTTCAAGGAGTCTCTGATTGCTTTCTCTCAGCTTGACATTACCCCGCTGCAGATTCTCTAGATTGTTCCTGGGAGAGCGAGCTGGGCAGGCAGTGCTGAGTCTGCCAAGAGACTGCTTTGAAACCCTGATTGGAATAATCAGCTATGGATTTTGGACAGAATAAAGCACAAGTAGTGGGGAGCAAAACCGAATGTGTGTGAGCAGGGAGAGCTGTGATATTCACATTCCTGACAGTTACAGCAAGACTCTGAACCCAACATTTTCATTCGAAACCTGGTTTCACTTGTTAGTAGCGTGAGATTCTGGGCAAGTGACTTGGTCATTTTAACCTCAGTTTTCTCATCTGTAAAATGAAAGTAAAAACAGTAAGCTCCTGATTGAACTAAGTAGATGAAGGCATCCAGAATAGTGCCTAGCTCATACACAGTAAGTGCTCAGAGATAATATAATAAAGTTGTTATTATTATAGTCCAATTAGAGTTTTCTAAAAGGAATCTTAAGAAACTGTTCCAAATGAGAAAGAAGGGTGGTCTAGAAGCTGAAAGTCTACTCTGAAAGGTTCAGGAGGCCAAGAACTTATCACTAATCATAGTCACTCCCTTCCTTCCTTCCTTCCTTCCTTCCTTCCTTCCTTCCTTCCTTCCCTCTTCCTCCTCCTCCTCCTCCTCCTCCTCCTCCTCCTCCTTTCTCTCTCTCCCCCTCTTTCCTTCTCTGGTGTATTCCCCTCAGGTTGTTGTAGTTCAACAGTTGCTTAATTCTTGTTCTTAAGTTGCTGATGCAGAACATGTAGAGTAGCATAGTTTTTTCATTTCAAAGGAAAAAAATTGCTCCTTTCTGGGAACAGCTATAGAAGAATATACTACAGATGGATTAAAAAGCAGTCCTGCATTGGAACAAATGTGTTGTTGATAGAATAATTTTAAAAAATAATAAACATAAAGACAAAAAGCCCCACTGTGTGCAGGAGTTCCTCTTGCTACATGGCTGGGTGCAGACACCTGCTCAGCCCAGGTGCTAGAGTTCTCCAGGGTCTGTGGTGGAGCAGGGGAGAGACTGCTTTCCCCCCAGAGCCACGTCGTAGTGTGAATCCTGGCACCTCAAAGTACCACTGTTTGTCCCCCAAGTCTCATAAAGTCACATATGTAATGGTCCGCTGGATTCTAACCACACCTTCCCTCTCTCGAGCACCTTTGTCTCTAGGGCCAGGCTAAGGGTCCAGCACACGCAGGTCTCCAGTACTTCACTTTTGACAATATCCCCCCGGAATCCATGCACAGAGCACCTCGACCTGCCTTTAGCCAAACCTGTGAACAAATAACTAACAGTTCACCCTGCGTATCAGTTATAGTAAATACAGAGGAAGGGAGCAGGGGTCTCCGCTTAGGCTGAGCCAGGATTCATGATCCTAAATTGAATTCTCAGAATATTCTTAGTTTTGCTAAAGAAAAAAAATATTTTTTATCTTCTTTTCTTTTAGTGGTCATCTTTTCTTTCCTTGTATTTCTCCTCTGTAAACTTACTATCTATTTGTTTTTCCATCAAACACATTACTGCCAGCATTCTTTCAAACTGATAGCTTCTGCCCAATCAGCAGAGCCCCACCCCGTGGCAGCAGCTACAAAGGCCACAGCAGGTGGCTGGTTCCTGTCTATGTCATGTCACAAAATGAGATAAATGCAGAGTGCCCAGCACAGAATTTAGGGTGAGAGACTGAATGGATAAATAAATTAGCAAACAGTCAAATGTGTGGGTCATGGTTGAATTCACGCCATTCCATGCCAACAATAGACAATGTCAGCTGACATTCAGTGATCCCTTACCATGCTATAGCTCCTTTATGGTAGGTATCCTTGGGAATACCATAAAGGTAGATATTCCCAAGGATATCACAGAAGGGAAAACTGAAGGCTGGATATATTAGGTACTTTGTCCAAAATCTCATGAGTATGTGGCAGAGACGGTATTCAAAATTACATATTCCTAGTCCAGAGCCCAAGCATGTAACTACCGTGCAACATGGAGAATTAAGTTGCAGGGTGTTACTTTAAGCCTTGTTCTTTTTCTGTGTACAACGTCCTCCTTAATTAAACCTGTGGTAGGCCTCCCTCATCTTTCAAGGGAGAAGAAATCATCCTCCTCCACCCTGCAGAGGGAAGAGGGTAATGCCCTGTGTCCAATTTTCTTTTCATTGCTATTTTTATTATGGAAACACAAATGTTCAGTGATTCTAAAATGAAAACAGGGAAAGTTAATTTTGCCATCCTTATCTAATAAAATTCTTAATGGGTTTCTCTCCCATTATCATAAATACTTTTATTGTTTCTAAATTTTTTTTCTCAATTGCACAGTAGTATATCTTGCTTTTGAAAAAATAAAAAAATTTAAAAAGAGACATGTTCTTTTGGTGCTAAGATCTCTTAAGTATCATTTTCTACTTGGAATTTAGTTATATTTTCTCTATTTAGATCAGAAATGGGTACTCTCAAGGTAAACCTGGCATTTTTGGTGCCGATTTTACATAGTGAAAATTGGGTGAACTATCTACTGGCCATGAACTGCATGACCTTGAACCAGTCTCCTGACTCACGTGAGCTCCACTTCCTCATTTCTAAACTTGTGTCCTGGACTCTTTTCTCCCCCTAGACTCCCCCTCACCCAATAAAAATAACAGGTGATTGATTTAATTGAAGTGATAGTAGTGATCTTTGTTTTCAAATCTCAAAGAGTAGTCAGTTTTAGATAAGTGTACTCTGTCTGTGGTGCTGGGATTGTAGGCGTGAGGGCAGAGGCTTATTTACACAAAAGGGCATCTCTTTTATAAAACAGTAGTTCTCAAAGTGCAACCCCTGAACCAGGAGTATCAGCCTGTTGGAATGTAAATTCTTGGGCCTCACCCATTCCCTACTGGGATTAGAGATGCTGAAAATGGAAACTTAACCCTTCAGCCTGTGTTTTAACAAGTCTTACAGGTAATTCTGATGCAGACTTAAAGTTTGGGAAGGACTGCTATGGAATACTTGAAACTCTGTGGTCAGTATCTCCTTCCTAGACCCAGAAATTACTCCATTGTCATTCCTAGACAATGGAGGAATTCATTCCTTCAACAAATATTCGTCAAGTGCTCCACATGTGCTGGACACGATTCTAGGCACTGAAGATGCAGTATTGGAAACAACAGACAAAAGTCCCTGCCATAGTGTGCTAAAATTCTAACAGGGGGAGCTAGATAATAAACAAGGAAATATGTAGTATATCAGACAGTGATAAATGCAATGAAGAAAAATAATGCAGGGAAGTGGGAAAGTAGAATCTCACTAATTTGAATCCTTGACATGATTTGGGTGCACTGAGAAGGAAAAGCTGCAGTGAAAGATAAGTATGGCATGAATTATAAGCTAAATGTAATAACTTCCTATTTATCCTCTCAATGTTTTGGGGATTTTTTTATTGTAGTTGTTTGTTTTTGTTTTTGACACCAGCACCCACTTTTCACATGATATAATATTGGAAATTATATACAAACTTATAAAACAAGCTCTTATACCTCTGCTACCATGGCAACCAAGAATGTCACCAGACATGAAGGTGAACATTCTTATATGTAGAGCATCTTGGGTTAGAATCAAAGACTTTGAAAGTTATTATACAAGGTATTTAGGGATCATATAGCTCAAATCTATCTTTTACTTATTTGTGTCCATATTATACGCCCTCTAACAAATTCTGAGCTCCATAAGGGGATGGTCTATGTTTTTGTATCCTCCAGAACAATTATTTGAAAGTCAAGGGTAAATATTTATATAATCTTTGTCTCTCTTAGCACAGTGCCAAACACACACTAAGTGCTTGACAAATGCTGTTGATGGTGATGCGTATACTCAGTTTACTGGAATATAGGAAAGTAGACTTTCTTATGTCAAAATATTTCTGCACTTGGACTTGAAACAAAAGTATCTACTGTTTGACTACGACACAATCACCAACTTGATAACCAGAAGTTTTTTCATTCTAGTATTCCAGTTAAGGTAATAGTCTTCTGGCCATGATATAATGTTACTAAAAATTTCAAAAATGTGCCTTATCTGAGCTGGCATTTTTCAAATAGTATCTGCTCTAATATTTACAAAAATTCCATCAAATCAGATTTAGTAAAGATTATTTTCAGTGTAAGTAAAAGAAGTACACTTCATATCACCTTTAACAAAAAAATTTGATACACAATTTATTGAGATATCATTTATTGGAAAGTTATTTGTGTATTTGACAGAATTCAAGTAAGAATTTTATAATAAGGACAATAATCCTCTTCTTTTTGAAGAATGCTCTCATCTCATCCCTTCCATTTATTCTTGATAACTTCTTGGTGCCACTACATAAGGTAATTGCTTGCCATGATGTATATCACGTAACCTTTTTTCTAATTATAAAAATAACAAACGATCTTCTTTAAGTTTTTGAAAACATAAATCAGCATAAAGAAAAAATAACTCATAGTACTTAAGAATTAAGCCACTGTTAATATTCAGTGTATTTATTAGCATTACTTTATAGTAATTTGGGGAAAATATAATGTGTCAACTTTTTCTTAAAGCCATACCTCAGCCCAAATACCCACACTCTCATGCATACACAACACACACACACACACACACACACACACACCTATCCTAGGTATAGGACACCTAAAAACGCAGAAGTATATGTTTAAAATGTATTTTAAGTGTGCTGAACTTAAATACAAGTTGGAGACACAGTAATAAAATATGAAAGGCATCAGTTTCTGAAGCTGGCTTTTTCCTGAAGAAGAATGTCAGTCTATCAAGACTGTTATTGAAATATACACACAAAGGACATAAACAAAGTCTAGAGTCCCAACATGATAAAAGAATGGGTCAGAAACCCCACAAAGAGATGAGGCCCTAGAGGGCTGAAACTCTCAGGTATAAATTAAATAAAAATCCTGTTCTATAGAGATAAATGTTGGAAAAATTACTGGTCTTTTTCTTAGCTCTGGGTTGAGTGATTGAAAAAAGGGAAAAGTCTCTTGAGAATCCCTAACAAAAAATACATAATGAGGGCTTAGACCAGAATTCATGCCATGTATGTGTCCTGGAAAATTTCAACTCAAAATTAGAGATTAAAGCAGACTCACACAGGTGAATTTCCTTGGAACTTGGAATAAGCAAACACATCTCTGTAGGAAACAAGCCACTCACTATAAGCAAGAGTCAACAGTAATAACAACCTGCAGAATCAGACCTACAAAGACTATAGTTACTGAAATTACTAGCAACATTATAAAAATGAATACATTTAAGTGAATAAAAATGGATCAAAAATGATGAAAAAACAAGAGAATGTAAAGATAGGAAGATTTGAAAAAATCTTAATGAATCACTAGAACTTGAGAATGTCAAAATTGGAAGGAAAAAACTTCACAAATATGGTTCTGATGTTAAACTATGTGCCAAAGGCTTTCAGAGCTGAACTATGGATTAGAACACCACTCAGATACCATACTAGCCCCTAGGCAGGGCATAGGTGAACAGATCTGAATAGTTCTTGTAATAGTTTTGAAAATAGAACTGACACTAGAAAGACCCAGTGCACATAGAAGGTGTGTAGAAACTTGTGGCCTGCATCTAACCAGGTTGCTACCTGCTCAAAAAAATTAATATTCTCCATAACATTTAAATAAGACTGAGATTCACATAGCTTAATATCTAAAATATCCAGAACATGATCCAAAATTACTCAACGTATTAAGTAGTATAAAAATCTGAACATCTCACAAAGAAAACTGATAACCAACAGACACCAGCACTAAGATGATATAGATGTTAGGATCATCAAAGACTTTAAAGAAGCTATTATAACCATGCTTCAAGAAGACTGAACATTCTTGAAGTAGAATGAAATATAGAAAGTTTCAACAGAGAAATAGAAGAAATTTTAAAAGAACCAAATGCAAATTTTATACAATAACCAAAATTCTTTAAAAATTATTGAATGGGCTTAGGAGCAAAATGTGGAAGACAGAGATAAAAGTTGATGATCATGGAGAAAGATAATAAGAAATGATCTAATGTGAACAACCAAAAGCAAAAAAAATAAATAAATAATTTAAAAATTAAGAGGAGACCCATGGAATAGTAACAAAAGATCTAACACTTATGTCCTTGAAGTCCCAGAAAAGAATAAATAAAATGTCATAGAGAAGAAATTTGAAAAAAAATGGATGAAAACTTGAGTGAAATGAGAAAATACCAACAAAAAAAACTTGAAAAAATCTTTCTTTTAGAAGAAATATAAAGTCAAAATTATCCAATAACTATTTAAATAAACTGAAATTATACTTTAATTTTAGCTTTCACAAAGATAGCACTAGGCTTAGAAAGTTTTATTAATGTATTTTATACAGAATGATCAAGAAAGAAATAATTCTAATATACAAACCATTTTAGGAAGCAGGAAAACAAGCAGCACTCTACAATTTATTTTATGAAGCTAACATAACCTTTATGAAACACCATGTGAGAATCAAGTGAGAAAAGTATTTATTAACATAAATACAAAAAATGTAACCAAAATAATAGCAAAGTGATATCAATAATGTATTTTTAAAACTATACATCTAATTAAATTAGGTTTATTTCATGAATCCAAGTTAATATTAGGAACTCTAGTAATGACATTTACAACAATATGGTGCAATAGATTGAAGGATAAAATGACACGGAGAAGCAGTAAAGGCATTTAAAAATTCAAAAATAATTCACTAAAAAAAAACCAAACTAAATCTTTTATCCAAATAGGAATAGAATTCCCTTAACTGAAATACAAACATACACACACACACACACTCACACACACGCACACTCAGCAGGAAGTATCCTATGCATGCTACCCAAAATATTTAAAATCAGGAACAAAGAAAGGATATCTACCAGCACCACTTTTAGTAAACATTATAGTAAGGCTCCAAGGCAATGCAATCAAAGAAAAATTTTAAAGATTGGAAAATATACAGAACTCTCAGTGGTTACAATTTATAAGATTATTTATGTAGAAACTCTAAAAGTATCCACAAACAAATTAGTTTTGTAAGTAATTTAACAATGCTTCCAGATATAAACACTGAATTTCTCAATACTAACGAGAAACAGAAATAAAGTTTTATGATAATGACACAAATTGTATAGAATCTCAGAATAAAACTAACCAAAATGGCAAAATTTAAAAGCACTTCAAAGGACATAAATAAATGGAGACATCTACCATGTTCAGGACTCAATATTGTCAAGATTTTTAATTCTCCCTAAAATTGATCTATAGATTCAATCCAATGCCAATATTGTGACATGATAAAATGTTTCTAAAGGTCTAGGTAGAAGAGAAAAGGGATATAAGACTCCTGAAAAAAAAGATGCATAAGACGGGCAATTTAGAGTTGATGAGGATGTAGAGAAATCGGAAACTTTGTGCCTATTGGCGGGAATGTAAAATGGTACAACTGCTATAGAGAACAACATGGCTGTTCCTCAAAAAATTAAAAATATTATAAAACTCCCATATAATCCAGAGCCCATGTTTATTGCAACATTATTCACAATAGCCAAGATGTGGAAGCAACCCAAATGTCCATCAATGGATGAATGGATAGAGAAAATATGACATGTACATACAGTGGACTATTATTCAGCCTTTAAAAAGAGGGAAATCTTGTCGTTTGCAATGACATGCATGAATCTTAAGGATACTATGCTAAGTGAATAAGCCAATCACAGAAGGACAAATTTAGCCGGATTCCACTTAATACGGGTTATCTAAAGTAGTCAAACCTGTAGAAGCAGGAAATAGAATAGTGGTTGCCAGGGGTTGGGGATGGAGGAAGTTTGGGAAAGTTGCCATTCAATAAGTGTAAAGTTTCAGTTGTGCAAGATGCAAAAGGTCTAGAGATCTGCCGTACACACTGTGCTTCTAGTTAATAATATCTTAATGTACAATGAAAATTTTAAGAGAGTAGATCTCATGCTATGTGTTTTTATAACCACAATAAAAATAAAGATAAGCAAGAGAGTTAATGAATGCAAATTTCAGGATAGCAGTGACTTCTGGGGCGTGGGGAGGTAGAGTGGGATTTGTTTGTGTTACAGCCTAAGCTGGGAGGTGGGGATATGGAAGTTCCATTTTCTTTTATTGTTTACATTCTAAACATGTTAGATCCACTCTTTTGTATGTATGATCTATTTCACATAAAAGAAATTTAAGACTTAAATGACATATGGCTTATAAGAAATGTAGCACAGTACCTAGAATCTATTGTTATATAGTAAGAGTTTCATAACCACTTGCTATAAATTTTTATTCTTTTATGTGATTTTATATACACACACATAGGTAAACTATGTAGAAGTATATGTTATATGTGTACATACACATATATGCATACCAGTATTAGTATATTACATATTGTATTATATATATATAAAGGGGATTCATACTGCGTAGAATTTTGTATCCTGCCTTTTTCACTTAACATTCAGTATTGAGTAAAAAATCAAACCATATTAAATATTCTTCCAAAACATGGTGTTTAACTGATGCATGATATTCCATTCTATAAATGTACTATAATGTACTCAGTCATCCCCCTGTTGTGGGACGTGTACTCTACAGAAACCATCGTACTGCACTGAAATTATCTACCTTGTGTCCCCCACATTAGACGGTGAGGGCCCCAATGGAAGGCCTGTGGATTCCCAGACCACGGCACAGCGGGGACATGGTAAGCGTGAGGGGACTGAGCGAATAAACAGCCTCCTCCTTCTCCCCTGTGCCTGCCCCGCACGTGCCTGGGGCTTTCACTTAAGAGCTCTAACGTGGAATCTTTCCCACATCGGCTTGGTGGTTTCTCCTGACAGTTGGACCACAACGGAGAGAATTCTAAGGTATTTTGAGACCCCAAATAGGAAAAGAACAGTAATCGCCTACCCTGGCAGCTTACACTACAGGGTCAAAAGACCCAGTCGAGCAGCTCCCGTGGAACAAATAACGTTTGCCTTCACTAACTGTCTAACGTTCAATACCTTTCTGCGAAGGTTATTATTATTCTTGTGTATTTATCTGAGACTCAGAACTGGTAGGAATCTCTTTTCACATCTACAAATTAATAGAGGGATGATATCATGGGCTTTGTCTACCTTTTAAAAATAACTTCGGCTTCAAGTAAATCTCACATTTGGGAAGAAATTCTGGTCTGCTTCCCAGAGAGCTAGATAATAAACTCTCACTTACGGGCACATGATTTATCTACTTAGTGGATTTTCAAAAGTGCATCTTTGAGGCTGTCTGTTGGAGGGACTCTTTGGGCTTAATTGATCAATTAGGATAAAATCACAGAATTTTATAGCTGGGAAGAGCTTGTGTTTGACAAATGAGGGGACTGAGGCTCAGGGTCACGTGAGGAACTCGTGGCAGTGGGTGAATGGAACAGAAATCTAACTGTCTGCTCAGAACTTCTGCTGCTAGACCTAATGCCCGGATGATGCGTTTGGTCACTATTAAGGAGTCGTGACAGTGGTTCCAGCTTTTGGAGGTAGGCCACTGTCTCACCTGGATTCTGTAATTGTACAGGACACATAATCACCTGTCACCTTAAGAAAGAAAGGGGTGTTACTGTAACAGCTCAGCAGGAGCTCTGTGGGGGGCCCCTCTCCCTGTTGTGTCTCATAATCCCCCACTATGGCCTGCTGAGCCTCTCTTATACCTGCCCCTGTGGCCACAATCCTGAGGCCGCATGGGTGTGACAGTCTGTGGAAAGGCAGGCCCACTGTTAGACCAGGGTGCAGCCCCCTGCTGAAGTCTGTGTCCCCCTAGTGACATTCCCTGGTTCCTCCTGGCCCTACTTTGTGAGTTTGGCTCTAAGAGGGCAGGGAGGTGTTATGAGTTGCATTTTGTCCCCTCTCCAAAAAGATATGCTGAGCCCCAGTACCTCAGGACTTGACCTTATTTGGAAATAGGTCATTGCAAACATAATTAAGTTAAAATGAGGTCATTAGGGCAGATGAGCAAATATGACTGGTGTCCTTAGAAGAAAAAGGGGAAATCTGGACAGAGAAACAGGCACAAGTAGAGGGAAAGTACGTGAAGACACAGGGAGCTGCCACCAACATGCCAGGGCACCCCCACGGCCACCAGAAGCTAGAGAGAGGCATGGAACAGACTCAGCCCTCCAAAGGAACCAAGCCCGCCGACACCATGGTTTCAGACTCCCAGCCTCAGAGCTGCGAGGCAGTGGCCTCCTGCCGTGTGAGCCACACAGTTTGTGGCACTTGTTAGGGCAGCCCTGGGAGACCCATGCAGGGGTCTGCTTTGCCCTCCTTTGCCCTCCTGACCTCTCATTGTCAAGCTCTGCCCACTAACAATTCTTTTCACCTCTAGTTCTCACTTTCCATTCTTTAGAGAAAGCATCTGTTCCACCTAGCTCTTCTTTTCATACCGGATGTGTGCAAAGATTGGCTAAGTTAAGGCCCCATGCCTGGTTCAATTAACTGTGACTTAAAACAGAAGGGGTCCCATCATCTGGGAGGTGTGAGGTCAGACAATGTCTATGACTCTGGAAGAGGGTGAGGCCTCGTAGAGACTAAACTGATGCCCCTTGTACCGTTATAAGGAAAACTGCACATAATGTATAATGTTAATAATCTGCAAAGTCACAGTGGAAGACAGAGAGTCTCCAAGCCAAAATAGTAAGAACAGGCCCTGAAATTAAATACAGTTGCATGTCAAACAAGGTTGTTGCCTCATCAATTGGAATACAACATTTTAAGAAGGGAATATTTCTACATAGAGAGCATATCAGGAAAAGTCTGGTAAAACAAAGGCAATGAGTAAGACATGACAATCCTTAGCTCTGTTTAAAGAAAAGAGACACTGAAACATTCCCATCACATAAGAGAGGAGGCCAAGAAAGTGTCATCTGTGAGTTGTGTGCAAGATTCTTCAAAGCTGCCTCCCAGTTAATTTGATTCTGATTTTATACTTACCAAGCAATCTTTTGCTTAGTAAGTCAACCCATGAGACTTATGGGAAGAGGATAGTCTGGAGGATGGACATGAAAATTTTGGTCACTCCTTTGCAAAGGAATATACTGTCATTCAAACTTATACATCAGTCTCTTGTGAGTTCAGTCAATATGAATCATTTCCCCTGAAACTCACATACCTCCTTGGGACCTTAAAATGATTAGGCAGCAGAAACAAACCTGAGAGGTAGACTCTGAACAGCAGTGACCCCAAAAAACATTAGTGTTGGTGAAGGCCCCCTGAACAATTGGGTGGCTTTCCTTTCTGCCTCCCTCTCACCCTTATCTCCTAATCACTACTATGAAACTAAGAGAATACAGCTGGCCCTCCTTATTTGCGGGTTTAGAGTCTGGTGATACAACCAACCTCAGCTCAAAACCCAAGGATCAAAACCTGTGGATACGGAGGAAGGACTGTATTAGCATCAGAAGCAGTCCCATGTAGGAGAAAGAGAACTTGGACTCACAGAGATGTGGCTTAAATTCTGTCCTGCCACTTACTTCACATGTGATTCTGAGCAAGTTGCTTGACTTCTGTGGCCTCCTTTTTCTCAACTGTAAAATGGGAACATCGAAATCTGCCTCACAGGGTTGGGAGAAAGAAGGCACCTTGCAAAGACACGGCACAGAGTGTGCATGCAGCCCAGGACAGGCTCTTGCCCCCGCTGTAGATAGCAACCGGTACCTGATGAGTCGACTGCTCACTCTCTTGAGTTATCTCCTCTTACCAGTAATCGATGGCTGTCCGGGGACTGGAAATTAATTTTTACATTAGCCTAAACAAAACATAATTAGGAAGCCAAATCTGTTGCCGTAGCAGCCACAACAGTAAAAATAGGAATGTGCATCACAGACGATGGCATGTTTAGCAGCCTGGGGTGTCCTTGCAAGCCAGTCCCTCACACAGATGGCCGAGTTTATGAGGATTTCATGGCACAGCGCAAAGAGCACTGGGCTTGGAATTTAAAAGGCTTCATTTTAGTCCTGCTTCTGTCATCTGTGGGAGACCTTGGGTCTCTCGTCCCTTTCGGTCACTGCTTCGGTTTCCTTGTCTCCATGTGACAGTTTCCCAGCTTGACACGCAGATGCACTGATCCTAGGACCCAGGGAAGCTTGGAAAGTTGGGGGATGGTAAAACAGATATTCTCAGGGTTTATTGATGTGAGGGAAGCCGTGGTGGGGACAGGTCAGGTCTCCATCCCATATAACCTGCATGACATAAGCCATAACGTGGAGGCCACGTCTTCCGCCCATGTCTCCCATCCAATGGCTACTCAGAGCAAGGGCACCAAAGCCAGGCTTTTGTCTTCCCACTGCAGGGCTCCTCTAATAGGCAATTGTTGCCGGTAGCCCCAGCGATCCTGGCCTCCGGTGTTCACACCTTGTGCAGACCCCTCCCAAGACGGGCTGACCTATGTAAGCAGCAGGGGTCCACAGAATGGACGGTGTGTGACTTTGAAGCCAGATCATACAAAACATCGTAGCTTCCCTCTTGCACACTCTTGGGTCACCCACTCTGGGGGTAGCCAGCTGCCACGTCTCAAGGACACTCAGAGACATCCACATGGCAGGAGAGGAGGCCTCCTGCCAATGGCCAGCTTCAATTCTCCTGCCATGTGACTGAGCCACCTTGGAAGAACATCCTCCCGCCCAAATCAGGCCTTGGAAGGACAGCAGCCAACTCTGTGACTGCAGCCTCATGACAGGTCACAAGCTAGAACCACCCAGCTCCGCTGCTTCTGAACCCTTAATCTGCAGACGCGATGAAATAATAAAAGTTTGTTGTTGTTTTAAGCCATTAAGTTTGGGGGTGATTTATAAGGCAGTAGAAGATAGTTAATTCAAGTACTCCCATTGGCTAGCCGGGACCTCTCAGAGCTATGTGTGGGCCAGGGCTTTTCTGGCCAGGCTGTCCCCACCAGTCCTCACCCCCCCTCCCTCTGTCCTTCAGAGACATTTCCCCCAGTGACTCACGTCCCCATCCAAGTCTTCCTTGACTTCTGCTTGTCTAGAGATTCGGATTGCCAGGGCTGCTATGGCAAGAACATCACAGACCGGGTGGCTAAACCACAAACATTTATTTCCCACGGTTCGGGAGGCTGGAAACCCAAGATTAAGGTGCCAGCATGGTCGGGGTCCTCTTCCCGGTGTCCTCACACAGTGGAGACAGACAGAAGGGAAGCGAGCTCTCTCCTGTCTTTTCTTACTTACAAGCGCTTCTCAGAATCCCCCCACAGGGGCTCCACGCTCAAGACCTCCTTGCCTCCCAAAGGCCCCGTCTCCAAATACCATCCCCGTGGGGATTAGGTTTCAGTATGTGAATCTGGGGGCGAACACAGACATGTGGTCTACAGCACAGGGGGAGACCCGCAGAGACTGGGGAGGCCCACGTTTGGCTCAGGAACAGCCACTGCTTATGGACGGAGCAGTTCCAAGGACAGCAGTGTCTGTTCCTCGCCTCGCACCTCAGGGTCTGTAATTGGAGATGATAAAATGAAAGCAGCAGCAGGGCCAGTTTTGCATAATCGGTACAGACATGGAGATTGTTGGTGGAGATACGTTGGCTGCCACCCTCACAGCGGAGGCATCGAGGGGAATGGTCCTGGGGGCGGTGACGTGCCAGGGTGACAGTGTTAGGGCAGCTTTCACGTAGCACTGGGAGGAGGAAAAATGCCTTGGCAGGTTGCGAGCTTGGAGCCAGAGCCAGCGAGGAGGAAAATGTAAACAGGAGGATGGAAGAGGCCGGTTCTCGATACACCCACGAAGCACCCCCAGGAGGGACAGAGGGAGGTGTCCCGTCCCAGCCCACAGGGTCAACATGCAGTCACAGAGACTCTAATCAAGGGTTAGAGTTTGTCTCCAAATGCCAGTTCAGTTGGGAAGTAACATGTTAAATGTAAAATTGGGGGGCTTGATTCTATGCTTTCTAAATCCTATCTTTTAACAGTCTGGAGTGGGGGGAACTGAAATAAGATATACCAAAAACATCTAGTCTCTCCCTTCTCTTCCTTCTCACTTTTTTCCTGTTCTTATAGCTCAAACCAGTTCCCTTTAATGACATTCCAGAGCTTCCTCAACCCTGCAGAGGAAGGAATGCTAAAAGGCTTGTTTTGTGTTGTTTTGTTTTGGTTTTTCTCTCTCTCTTCCTTATCAACCTAGAAAGCAGGTGTTGATCAGATGCAAAGCCCAGTATCAGCAGATACTTCCCCAGCCTCTGCCACTGGGCTGGTTCTCTAAGTGTTCAAACAACAACAGTTCTGCTTCCTTCTGGGTCCTTCTTGCGCTGGTTTTGAGGTGATTGCCTGGTAAGTCCCCTATTCAAAGAGTCTCCCTCCACACAAGGTGAAACCCTCTGCCCCTTGATGGGACCTGTTAGCCTTCTGTGTGTTGTGAAGATGTGCAAGGGTCTCCCCTGTGGTTTGGAGCCAGCTCTCTCTCCCTCTGCCAAGCACACATTGTCACATGCAGTGAAAGTTCATATTGTCACATGCAGCGAAAGTTCATATTGCCACGTGCCCACGTGGCAGAAGAGCTGCAAGCTCTGACACCAGATGGAGATGACCACCACTCTCGACCTCCCCTGGTACCACCCAGAGCCAAGCCGCTGAGGATGGCTCTGGGCGGGGCTGTCTTCATCTGCAGGTCACTTTCCACCTTTCTCTCTTCCTCCTTCTCCCTACAGCATCCGCAGCCAGGTGTTCTTAGGATCAAGTCCCAGGGGCCCTCCGCAGTGTGGCAGGCATCCACTTTGCTCCGGGGTGCATTCATCTCTCTGTGACGTCCTCATGCAGGCTCTTTCCTCTGCCTGATATTTTGCCCCCACCTTGCCGCTTCTCACTGGTTCCTTCTCACCCTCCAGATCTCAGCCACGTGTCACTGCCCCAAGGAAGCCTTCCATGACACTCTGATCATGGACATTGCCTGTACAGCACAGTGCATGCTTATGACGTTGTCTGAAAAGCATGGTACATTTGTGCAATTATTTGCTTAATGTGTGTGTCCCCGACAAGACAGGCACATGGCAGACACTCGGCAAACATTTGCTAAAGGAACATACGGACGAATGGCGGATGGATGAATATATCACCCTCTGGGTGGTCTCCCTGCTAACACTGCTTCTGTAGGACAGGCTTGTATTCTGACATGCCACAGCCTTGACATCAGACGGATGGGAGCTACAGACACCATGGTGCTGCCCAAGGGACTGACCCTCCTTCCTTCCTTGCGGACCCTTCTCTGTTTCCCTCCTTTAGACACCCCATTCCTCATCGCCAGCTTCTGCTCCCTCTGCTGGTTGTCCCTAGATCGTCCCCCCGCCCCATTTTATGTTCAGGGCTTTGGAAGGAACTAGAACTGGATTTCCTTCCTCAGTCAAGACCTGTGTCTGAGTATTGACCATTTAGGACCCAACACCCAGCTCCCAGCCACTGGGCCGACACCCAGTGGTGCCTCCCAGGCTCGAGTGCCCCCTCTCTGAGGGCACAGCACAGACTCACACCTCCGCAATTGTCAGGGGGTCCGTCTTCGGCCAGCCCGAAGCCAGTGAAGTCAGAGTCTCACCTGACATTTACACGACGGTATCCTTGGCACAAGCACTGTGCCTGGCACATCACAGCACTCGGTACTTGTTGATTGAATAAAGCAGGGCATCAATGTCCCCAGGTGAAGGCAAGGTGGAGAGGGAGCAATAATTATTTTAGCCAGGGAGACAGGGCCAGCGCAGCCGGCTGTCCCCAAGTGCCTCCAATATCGAGAGGGCTAAGGATAATTAAATGGAAGCCGTCGGCTCAGCCGCTCACCATGACAACTGCCCTGGATTGATGAGCCCGAGGAATAGCCTGGAAAGGTTTCAATCTATCTGAGAGGATCAGTACCAACCAGGGATTTTTCTGAGCTGATTTTTCTAAGATCTACAGATAATGTTGTCACTAAGTTTGACGAAATGACAATTTTCAATTCATCCCACTAGTACCACATAGTTTTATCTGGCAGCCTGCACGCCGGCTAAATGGCATTTCAGTGTGAGCGCAATGGCGCCGTAGTCCTGTCATCTCTCTTTCCTCTCATCTGGTTTAAGGACGTCTCTTTAAAGGAACAAAACAAAATAAGAAAGTGTTGGATCTTCACATGATAACATATGTGATTGAGAATTGTGTAATGGCATAACATTGTAAAAAAAATCCAGTAACACATTTGAAGAATGTGGTCTTACTACACATTTGTTGAATGCCAAGCACAATCCTGTATTTTACTAGCATGGTTTCCCAGCAGTGTTTGGCCTCATGATGAAGAGAGCCACTGGGACCTCTTGCTGTAGCCCTGAGCACAGTCTCACCCGCTAGCCCAGGTCCCAGTGGTCTGTGACCCGCCAGCTGGGAAGACTACTCTGGCTCATCTCTCTCAAGTTCAGGGGTCGAGCTTGAAATTCCTCTTGAGAGCAATCACTCTAGGAACTCGCCTGCAAGAAGCTCAGGCACGGTGGGCATATTAGTCATGTATATACATATACATGTATGTATATAATGTGTACACACACGTATGGAATTGGCTTACACAATTATGGAAACAGAAGTCCCAGGATCTGCTGTCTCCACACTGGAGACCCAGAGAAGAGATTACATGTTAATCTCTTCCCGAAACACCCTCACAGACACACCCAGAAAAAAATGTTTCATCAAACATCTGGGCATCCGTGGCCCTGTCAAATTGGCACAGAAAAGTAACCGTCACATTGGGCTTGCCCTGCAGTCAGTGCCTGGGCGCTCGTAACTGAACTTCCTGTGTCATTTGAACTTTCTCTCCTGAGCCCTACAATGCTCAGACTGCTAACGGAGGGGCCCAGGGGACCAAGGACCCCACCAAGGAAGGAGTCCACTCTCTGGATGGTGTGGGCAGGTGGAGAACGAGAACTTCAGGGTGAAGCAGTCACAACGCCCAGCCCTGGGGGTGAGGCCTGTCTGTATGCCCTGGCGCCTAACTAACCGCTGTTTTCCCACCCCAAGGCCTCTAACGTCACCCTGCATCATGACACCTCTGCCTCGACGACGGTCCCTTCCTATTCCCTCCTGAGCCCCCAAAACAGCCCCAGCCCGATGTTCCACTTCCCAGCTCATAGAGCTAGGATTTCCCAAAGTGCTCGGATCACTCTAAACTACTAAAACTGAACATAAACATTTCCACGATGCAGTAATTCCACTCCTGGATTTTTTTATACCCTAAACAAATATGGGCACAAAAACACACAGGAGGCCGGGCGCGGTGGCTCATGCCTGTAATCCTAGCACTCTGGGAGGCCGAGGCAGGAGGATCGCTCAAGGTCAGGAGTTTGAAACCAGCCTGAGCAAGAGCAAGACCCTGTCTCTACTAAAAATAGAAACAAATTAATTGGCCAACTAAAAATACATAGAAAAAATTAGCCAGGCATGGTGACGCATTCCTGTAGTCCCAGCTACTCGGGAGGCTGAGGCACAAAGACTGCTTGAGCTCAGGATTTTGAAGTTGCTGTGAGCTAGGCTGACACCACGGCACTCTAGCCCAGGCAACAGAGTGAGACTCTGTCTCAAGAAAAAAAAAAAAAAAAACCACACAGGAGAGTGTTTGTATCAGCTGATTCACAATAGCCTCAAACCAGAAACTACCAAAATGCACACCAACAGTAGAAGAAAACAACACCTCGTGGTCTCTGTGTTCTTGGGAATACTGTGCAGCAAAGAGAATGAACAAACTACACACACGCACAGATGGATGCATCTGACAAGCATAATGCTAAGTGCAAGGAAAACTGAAGGGAAGGTTCCAGTTATGTAAAGTTCAAAAACAGGTGAAACTGGTAAATGGTGTATTAGAAATCAGGGCAGATGTAGTGACAGAAAAGATAGAACAGGGGCTTCTAGAATACTGATTAGACTCTATTTTGATCTGGGAGCATGGTGTGTTCACTTTGTAAAACCACATCACCCTCTATGTGCATGACACATGCAGTTCTCTATATGTCTGTTAAATTTTAATTAATTTTTTTAATTTCAGAATATTATGGGGGTACAAACATTTTGGTTACATATAATACTTTTGCCTCACCCACGCCAGGGCTACAAGTGTGCCTTTCCCCCTTACAGTGCTCTCTGCATCCATTAGTTGTGACTTTACCCACCCCCAACACTCCCACCTGACTGACACCCAATGAGTATTACTACCATGTGAGCACCTTAGTGTTGATCAGTTAGTACCAATTTGATGACGAGTACACATGGTGTTTGTTTTTCCATTCTTGTGATACCTCACTTCAAAAGATGAGCTCAAGCTCTATCCAAGATAATATAAGAGGTGCTAGTTCACCATTGTTTTCTGTAGTTGAGTAGTATCCCATGGTATACATATACCACATTTTATTAATCCACTCATGTATTGATGGGCATTTGGGTGGTTTCCACATCTTTGCAATTATGAATTGTGCTGCCATAAACATTCCGATGCAGATGTCTTTATTATAGAATGTCTTTTTTTCCTTTGGGTAGATGCCTAGTAGTGGAATTGCTAGATCAAATGGTATTTCTATTTGTAACTCTTTGAGATATCTCCAAATTACTTTCCACAGGGGTTGTACTAATTTGCATTCCTACTAGCAGTATAAGAGTGTTCCAATCTCTTCACATCGATGCCAGCATTTATTGTTTTGGGATTTTTTTCATAAAGGCCATTCTCACTGGATTTAGGTGATATCTCATTGTGGTTTTGATTTGCATTTCCTTAATGATTAGATATATCGAGCACTTTTTTTATATGTTTGCTGGCCATTATTAATTAAAAAATTATGTAGAACAAGGAGTCTACCATAAGAAGTACATGCTGTTATGTAGCCTTTTGACTGAATCCAAATTTTACAGAAAAAATCATCTATTTTTATTAATATATTTGATTCATCTTTTATATTTTTATTTTATTTTTAAAACGAACATATTTAAAACACCAAAGAATAAAATAAGTTTCAATGAAATAATCTTTCCGGACTGACCAGCACAATTGGAACATTAGTAAGCCATAAATGCTAACCTGCCGGCTGCTACGCTCAAGTTTAGTCCCAAATTCCCCCGGGTAACTGGCACACAACCTTCATGCTGCAAACAGATATCCAAATGCTTTCCAACAAAAAGCAGACTCAACAAAGGCATTAAAAGGTTAATCATTTTAAAATTAAGAAATAGTTTTCATGTTTTGAAATTATTTGGAACATAGATTTTTACAAAATAGTGTATATTTTTAAGTATATCTAATTGAAGTTTCTTGAATGCAGCCCTATTTGATCACAGCTAAATTAACGCAGCCTCCCAATATGAAAAGGTTCCCCAGCCCTGGCCTTGGTTCTCCTGCCGTGTGGTAACAGAGAGCATGAGATTTATTTTTAAAGATTATATATATATTTTTTTACTGTTTTAGGTTCACAGCAAAATTGAACAGAAGGTGTAGGGATTTCTTACATATCCCCTGGCCCTACATAAGCACAGCCTCCCCTGCTATCAACAGAGCGATACATTTGTCATAATCCAGAAACTTACATTGACACATCATTATCACCCAAAGCCCATGGTGTATGTTAGGATTCATGCTTGGTGTTGTTCATTGTGTGGGTTTGGCCAAATGCACCCCAGTATAGTATAATAAAGGGTATTTTCACTACCCTAAAAATTCTCTGTGTCCCACCTAGTCATCCTTCCCTTCCCCTCGCCCCTAGCAACTATAGATCTTCCTACTGTCTCCATAGTTTTGTCTTTTCCAGAATGCTGTATAGTTGGAATAGAACAGTGTGCAGCCTTTTCAGATTGCCTTCTTTCATTGAGTAATAGACATTTAAGTTCCCTCCATGTCTTTTTGTGGCTTGAGAGCTCATTTCTTTTTAGCGCTGAATAACATTTCATTATCTGGATGTATCACAATTTATTTACCCATTTACCTACTGAAAGACATCTTGAATGTTTCCATGTTTTAGCATTTATGAATAAAGCTGCTAGAAACATCCATCTACAGGTTTTTATGCGGGGAATATAGGATTTTAAAACAGACTACCTCGCTTTGAGATCCCGTTTCTCCACCTACAGGATTGGCTCCTTGAGCAAGTTAATTTCTCTAAGCCTCAGTTTATTTCTCTGCAAAATGGGGCTAACACAAACTACACTGTAGATTAAGATAGCTAATGACTCTGAAAGCAAAATACTTTCACAGTAGATTAAAGAGCACAAAGGCCCTTGCAGTATAAGGGGATGTGCCTCTTCTAGTTTGCTATTCCTAGTCCTTGTGTGTAGACGAGGAGTTGGGGCTTAGGGCCCAATCACCTGGCAGTGCAAGTCCCCTCTGCCTGCAGCAGCAGAGAGGCTTTGAATGCCACTGACAGCTGGTCTCGCTCATCTCTGCACATCATCTCGAGCCCCTCCTGACTGTCATCACTCCAGGCTTCTCAGTCCTTCCTCTCCTCTACCCTCCAGGAGAGACAGAGCCAAATGGGGAAAATGAATTGCAGTTGTTTGCCTCTCCCGACAGGAAGAAAGGCACGGCTGCTCTCTCTCTCTCCCAGCCCTCGTTCTTCCTTCGACTGGTGATTAATAGAGTTCACTCTGGGCACAGTCAAGCCCATAGAAGAGTAGATAAACAACAGGCAGAGTTTAAGAAGATGCATGTTCTTTGAGTTAATAATTTTAACAGCTGGAGAAATGCTATGGTTCTCATGGTAACAGGGACCTGCGACTCGGTCTCTAATTTGAAAGCATCAGGCTAATATGTACAGAGAGCTGTCCTACGGTAATTTCTTTCTTTCCCTAATTGGAGCATTTTTAATGAAGCGACGACATGATGCAATTTGGAGACACGTTGCAGAATAGACTAATTTGCTCTAAATATGTCAATGAGATGCATACTTGCAAACATCTTCTAAGATGATGTGGTAAGTTTATGTCATTCGCCTTCAGAGCTTGAGTGTGAACTTGTGTTCCTTGCAAAAGTTCCTAAAGGTAAGTGTGCTGTTTGTTCCTGAATTCCCAGACATTTCAAGTGACCAGGATTCTCTTTTACAATCAGAATTCAGGAAGCTCTTTTGCTGCAGTTGAGTTAATATCTGGGATGGGAGTTGCCTTCCAACATACTTGGTGAAGGAGGAAGAACAGAAAGAGGCTTGCTGAAATATACTTATGAAGGAATCTTGCTGATTCCTTTGGTATAAACCAAGCCAAACACACAAAACCTTAAAAGTTGGAAATGTATGGAAAGCTGCATTTTGGGGACAGCGAACTGGGCCACTCATCCCTGACTCACGTGAGCCGCCTCCTGCTAATCAGTTTTTCAACTAAGAGTGTAAGATTTTTCCAAACTGGGTAGCTTCCTGCCTTTGATTATCACTTCCCCCCAAACATTCACAGCACGCCACCCACTTCTGTTCCTGAAGTGATCAAACCGTTGTCCTTTGATCGTGCTGAAAACATCTTCCTCTCCTCGTTCCTCTTCTTAGGTGTTTGGAAGAATGGCAATGCCTTTGCGTAGTCTGTTACTTGTCTCACAGTTGTGGGAAGCTGCCTTCAATCATCCATGCACAAATTTGCTTTCTTCGTTCCACTGATTGCAACGTCCCGGTGTGGCTCTGGGGTCTGCCGTGGTTGGTCATGGCTGGGTTCTAGACATGAGTACTGTACAATAAAAAAGGTTGTTAAGGGTGGAGATGGCAAGTCAAACCATGGTAGCTTGGCAATTCTTTTCATGTTGAAATTCTCATTTTGCTTGTTAATTTCTTGTATATTACCACCACAGTATGCATGGAAGGTGGGCGTGCAGGAACTTCCTTGAATACAGAGTCCAACCACACACACAATCTTTCTGTTAATAACTCACAGTGAAACTGAGCCAAACCTGAAACATGTGAACAAGGCTTTACTAAAGGTGTGAAATCACAGGCAAGGAACAGGCACAGAATCATAGGAAGCTAACGCTTGGTTTATGATGCAATTTATTCCCTGAGCCTCTCAGATCCTACCCCACTCTTGGAAAATCCCAGGAAAGAAGGGACATAGTCCAGAAGTCTCCTGCTCCCCTACCTTCTCTTCCCTCTTCTCTTTGGCTCTCAGTACCCCATCTGGAAGGGAAGCCCCACAATACATCAATCAGTCATCAGGTCAAGAGCAAGATTTTCTCACAATCAAAGCAAAAGTTTAACCACCCTGCCCAATTGCTGTCCAGTGTCTTTCTAGGGAGCATGAATAACTTTCAAACACAGCCATCGAAAATCATTTTTCAAAAGGGAAAAATCCAAATTAATAATTTAAAAAATTACAATCCATTCTAAAGCTAAAGCGACATGGAGGTATTCTGCTATATTCCTTTATCCATAAGAACGTATTCATCCTCAGATAATATGATGGTGTGAAAATTCAAGAGGTAACTAGGCTTAAATAGTTAGAAGAGAAATAGCTTTCTTCCTGGCACAGACATATACCCTATATACCTATGTCAGGGTCCCATCCGCATTTTGGGGGCTAGCAAAACAATGATCTCAAACATGGCCATTGGGAATCCTAAGGTGCAAATTTCTAGTTCTGGTTGATCTACGAAAATTAATAATGTGGTCAATTGTCACAGATACTACCGCCCTATAGCATCCTATAATGTAGGGGCCAAAGCCCAAAGCCCTGCTTCACGCAGAGGTTTTGTTCTCTCAAGCTGTGCACTCCCCTCTCTGTCTTCTGAGCTAAAACACCCGGCTCTGTGAGATTCTCCAGAATATTTGGCACAGTCAGCTGTTGGCTTATGTCAGGCTCTTGCTCTTTGACGGTTCTGTCAAATCTTTTTGTAGATGTAATTGGTTATAGTTTCCATGTCCTTAGAGCTGCTAAGCTAGCAGTTTAATTTATCCTAATTCAGAACCTAATTGTCTTGCACTGCTGGCTAATTAAATGTTCAAAGAAGTGATAAATTAGGCAGGTTGATCATTACAGCACAAGTAATTAGCCAGTTGATCTGAAGCCAGCCAGGTTTTTAGGACAGGGCTCGGAAGAGGGTGCCGTGCACAGTGATAAGGGCCTCATGTTGCGCTGATTCGAGATAAGGAGGGTCAATTGTAAGGTCTTGGGCCTACCGCCCCAACCATAAGTGGGCATCTTGTCTTTCCAGGGGAAGGATTTGCCCAAGTCTTGGATAGGCCTAGGTTCAAGTTAAGATACACCAGCTGCCCAGGGTTCCCTATGGACACGTCCGCATCCATGGACCTCATCCACTGAGGACCCTCCAACTTGGGCTCTGTACAGCTGAGTCTGCAAATGAAAAGCAGGTTTCTGCACAAGGGCTGAGACATGTGCTTGAACAAAAACCTGACAGGCCCATCCCAGGGCTTTAGGATCTCAGGAAGTGTTAAAAATACTGAAAATAACATGACAAAGCTTGAAACAGAGTGAACAGGGACTGAAATGTACTGAACTACCCAGGAGGAACCCAGCTGGGGTCAAGGTGAGACAGATTTGAAGCCACAGACATGACATCTAGGGTAATCCCATGACAAAATAACTGTTACCATGAGCCCCTTGGGAAAGGAGTGACATGATGTTCTCCGGTGGACTTTTGCAGCATGGACTATTCTGATCTTAAAGCAGAGCCTTTGTAGCGTGTGATGAGCAAGAAGGGCAAGTTCTAGTTTCCCTAAAGTCAGCCTGGGAGTCTCCTGCCAGGCTAGAGTAAGACTGAAAAAAAGTTCTATTACACACACACACCCACCCCTCACACGCACACGCACATAGCGTGTTACGTTGGAAAGCCTAATGCTTTATCTGTTTTCCACAGCGCCCCCTGCTGGAAGCTGAAGATCTTTCTCTTCCTGAAATACCATCCGCTCAAGGTCTGAATGCCCCAGATTTACTGGTGGTTGGAGTTGGCTTGCAAGCTGCCAGTAGCAATCAAACATGAGCCCACATATGTAATTTAACATTTTCTAGTAACCACATGAACAAAAGATAAAAAAAAAACAAAGGAAGATGAAATCAGCTTTAATAATATATTTTATTTAACCCAATATATCTAAAATACTATCATTTCAACACATAACCAATGTAAAAATCAGTAATGAGGTGTTTCCCGTAACTCATTTCCTCTTAAGTCTTCAATATCTGGTGTGTTTTGTGTTCATATCACATCTCAATTTGGACTAGCCCCATTTCTAGGACTCAATGGCCATCTGTGGCTAGTGGCTGCCACATGGGACAGTTCAGTCTAGGTGAACAGAGGGAAGCGTACTTCACAGGTAGTGGGCAGAATGCTCCCCCCCGCAAAAAAAGATGTTCATGTCCTAATCCCCAGGACCTGTGAATATGTTACATTGCACAGCAAACGGGAATTAAGGTGGCAGATGGAATTAAGTTTGCTAATCAGCCGATCTTGAGAGACGGATGTCATCCAAGTGGGCCTAGCGTAATCACGACAGTCCTTCAGTGTGGAAGAGGAGGCGGAAGAGTCAGTGTCAGAGTGATGCGATGTGAGATGGACCCAACCAGCCATTGCTGACTTGAGGTACGTAAAGGGACCAGGAGCCTCGGCACCTGGGGGCAGCCTCGTTCAGGCCTAAACCTGGAAAAGGCAAGAAAATGGATTTCCCCCAGACCCTCCAGAAAGAACACAGCTCTGCTAACACCTTGCTTTTAGCCCACTGAAACCTATTTCAGACTTCTGACCTTCAGAACTGTAAGATAATAAATTTGTGTTGTTCTAATCACGACACTTGCGGTAGTTTGTTACAGCAGCCACAGGAAACCAATACACGGCAGGACCTTAACCTTGGATATGGGACATCTCCTACCAGCTCTGGGACTCCAGCCCTGATCTCTGTATTCAGTTCTCCAGCTAAGTTAGAATTGGGGCTGCTCATGGTTCTCCCAGCGTAGTGCTAAAAAAGGAAAAAAGGCAATTCCCAGCCGGCATTGCTCCCACCCTCTTCCCATCTCTGACCTTGACCATCCTCCTAGAATACAACATGCCACAGTCAGTCCCTTCCTAGTGTCCACAGTGCCACAGCCTGGAAGTCATGTCTCAAAGCACACACACTGCAAATCACCCCTCACGTATAAAAATATGAGCAAAAGAAACAGTCACCAGAATGTCTATTAGGAAGAGCCCTATTTTTTTTTAAATGGAAGAAATGTTTTAATCAGCCCACTCTGGGTAAAAGTTGGGACACCCCCAAAAGTGCAGGGATGCAACCCATCCCCCAAAATTCGGGAAAAGAGGTAAAACTGTTCCGCATGAAAGCAGGAGAGATTTCCCTCTGCCCTTTCTGCAAAGAGCCAGGAAGCTGTTAAGAGTCTGTGTAGTGTAGGATGAGACCCTTCCTCGCCAGCACAAATATTCAGCAAACCTACTACACCCACAGAAGACCTGGTGAGAGTGGGTTTGTCAATGAAAAAGTGAGCAATCTGTTAAAGGGGGTGAGTCAAACACGGTCAGTAGGATGGTGCAGTTAGAAGCAGACACCACCTCAAAGGGTGCCCAGCTGTCAATGTCAGAGCAGTTCAGAACGCTTTGCCCTGTGCGTGTACAAGCCACATGTAACTCGGGGATTTGCTCAGGATGGTCCATTGTCGAGGGAGAGCTGATGTGGTCCCCTTGCACCGGGAACCTGACCGGCCATTCAATTTCTTCTGCAGCCAAAACCCTCTTTCGTGCCACACCCAAGTTCGTGTTCTTCAATCTGTCCATCTCTGCGGCTGTCTTCTGTTCCCAGAACACCCTTTTCCTTCTTCACAGACTCTCTTTGCTGTTAGGTTCCTTGCAGACCTGACCTGCCTCCAGGAAGCCATCTCTAAAGAACACCTTTCCATGCACACAGCTCCCTTTACATTCTTGGAGCAGATTGCATATAGGAAAACACAATATTGGACATATTTTTAAAAATAATTACAGAGCTGTGCTGGGCTGGCTGCAGACATATCACTCGGGGAGTTTACTAAATATAATGAGACCAGGACCCCACCCCAAGATAGTCTACTCATGCCCGGGAATCTGTATTTTTAATAGGCTCCCAGGCAGTCCTGAAACTCTGCTAGCTTTGGGAGCCCCTCTCTCTTGTGGGGTCTGACAGTAGAATGTCCCCAACTGCTTGTGTACGCTGTATGGTTGGATGAACTATGCCATGGCGCTCTGGACCAACTTCTTTTAAACAACAAACAAAGTTCCTTTCAAACACCCAAGAGATTCCGGGGCTGGAGTATTTGGTCAGACCCCACCGGCAGGCTGTGGTTCCGTCCTCCACTTCCTTCCTGGATGTGCCTCCCTTTCATTGGCACAGGAGCTGGTAGGTTCAAAGGTCACACTCAGAAGATCAGAAGACTTCAAAACCGAGCAGCAAGCTCTCTCATTGTCACCTCTTTGGAGATCATTTTATTGGCCAATCTTCTCTGTGCCACAATGGAAGTCCCCCATAGAAAGGTATTTATTGATTTCGGGCTTTTAACGCTGGGAGTGAGGGGCCCACAGAGCAGCCTTCTGAGCCAGATGGATCCGACTTCTCAGCCCTCTGCAGAGCCAGCGACAGAGCAGTCCCAGCCCTGAGCTCACAGCTCCTGCAAGTCCCTCTCTTCCTCCAAGGGGGCTTGCTGGCTACAGAAGGAAATGAGGGAGCGTGACTCCCTCCCACGCCCCCCCATGGGCTGGCAAGGGCTCCCCAGCACTGAATCTGGCAAGGCTGAAAAACCACACATCCTTGAGGCCACTTTCCCCAGCTGGTGGCTTTCCCAGAGCACATGGGGCATAGAGCCACATTCTGGAACGTTCTGCCTTGCCTCTGCAGTCCTGAGCAGGGCTCCTTAGGGTGCTGCCGTATTGACCAGCCTGAGACAGCTCTGTGACTCTGTAGTGTGTCACTCATCCTGTCCCTGGGTCTTGGCCGGGACATCCATTGCAGAAGGACACTGACAAATTTCAGAGCACCCAGAAAAGGATAATTGGAATGAGGAGGTGATCTAGAAATTAAGCCACACGAAAAACATGTAAGGTCCCGTAATGCTATCCTGTAATTTTTTAAAAAGTTAAAACCAATTACAGGACCTGGGGTGAGAAGTCTGAGGGATGGACAAGCAGACTGGGTGTAGGAGTCTCCCAGGACGGAAATTTATTCCCTCACAGCTCTGGAGGCCCCAGAGCCAAAATCAAGGTGTCAGTGGGGTCTTGCCCCTCCAGAGCCTCTAGGGGAAAATCACCCCATACTTCTCCCAGCTCCTGGGGCCCCGGGTGTTATCTGGTTTGCAGACAGATCCCTCCAACCACTGCCTCTGTCTTCATGCGGTCCCCTGCCATGCCCTTCACATCTCCCCTCCTCTTCCATAAGGACACCAGTCACACTGGGTTAGGGGCTCACCCTACTCCAGCATGACTCATCTTCACTAATTACTTCTGCAACAACTATTTCCAAGAAAGGTCACATTCTGAGATACCGCAGGCTGGGACTTTGATATATCTTTGAGGGTGACACAATTCAACCTATAACACTGAGTCCTGTTAGATTTATTCACATGTCTGAAGGGATTTTTCATGAAAGAGCAGCTGGGACATACTCTGGGTGATAGAGAAGGAGTTGGTTTTGGGGGATCCAGACCACACATGGGGACAGCTGTGCAGCCGCTGAAGGGACCATTTGTTGTGTAGCATTTTTACTTACCCTGGACCAGCATCACTCCCTCCATGGTTTGTGTGTACGCACCCTTTTAATGTCCATAACGCACTACGATGTACATATTATTTTCCACCTTTTTCTTCTAAGGAACTGAAGCACACAGGGGTTAAGTAACTTTCCCAAGATCACACAGCTAGCAAGTAACAGAACTGGGTTTTGAACCGGAGGCAGTTGGCCTCCAGGTCTGTCTGCCACACCCATGCAGCACGGCCTCTCCAGCAGGTCTCCTGCCATCACAGGGATGCTACAGAAAGGTGCAGGTGGTTGCAGAGGTGGAGGACTGGAGATCCATTTAGTCATTCAAGTAATATGTGCCAGGCACAGTGCCAGAGCCCAGACATAGGACACTTATGAAGACATACAAGGTTCCTGTTCCCAAGGCTTTCAACATATTTATCAAACACCTACACTATGTCCGGCACTGTCCTAGAACTAAAGAACAAATTTGATTGTTCTAGAAGGTCTTTGAATATATTTAGTTCGAAACATTTCAATGTATATCCATATACATTTATGTGCTTCAGGAGATTGTGGAATGGCGTTGGGGGCCCTAAATAGAGTGGTCACATGTTTTGTTTTGTTTTTTTATTTTAGGCCAGGAATTTAGTCAATTTTCACTTACTACAAAGTATGCTTGATAATGACGTTATCGTTATTTTGACAAACATAAAACACAGGAAGAAATTCTGAACAAAATTTCATTTTGACCTGGAGAGATGGCTGTGGACATCAGTTGTCACTGGGGGAAACACGTGGCTGGTCTGGGAGCTCACTCTACACTCCCTGAGCTTCTGCTGGAGTTGAGTCCTTATTAGAAGTGGATCAACTTGGGGTGCAGAGAAAAAGGGCCAGGCTGGGGGAGAGGGGAGAGATGGCAAATACAGCAGATGGTCAAATAATGCTAACCCTCTTCTAAAATCTGGTGACAGGAACCTAAGGAGTGAAAAATAGAAGGAAAAAATATCTTTGACAGGGGTTTAATAGGCAGCTACAACTTCCAGCCTCATTTTGCAAATATCATATGCCAAACATTCGAAATGTATCGACCACATTCAGGAAGGATGTAATGAAAAATAACTGTGTCTTTTGACCGTTAGCCTGATGAATTTGTATCTCTCTAGTATTAGCATTGTAAAGATAGGGGCTTGGGTGGGCCAGAGTCCACCTCTCCGAGGGCTGGCATTACCACACCAAGGTCAAGTCCTCGCCACCCTCCTTGGACTCAGAGAAGGTAACAGAGCCTGGGGAGGAGAGGAGAAAAGTACCTGCTGACCAGAATTAGCATCAAATCATCAATCAAAGCTCTGCAGGCTTCCTGCTTCCCTCCTACCTGAGTCCTCTGCTCTGAACCCAAAAGGTAAAGCAGGGAGGCCTCCAAGGAACACATGGGGAAGCTGTGTGGACGTTTATGCTGCAGGCAACACACCTGAGATGGGCAGCCACCTGCCCTGCTCTCTGCAGCACACCTCTGTTATTCCTGAGCACGTAGCAACCCAAGATGAAAATTGGCAGACTGCATTCGGTGTGGGCGCTCCACATAAATAAACGAACAAGAAGAGAGCAAACACATTTAATGAGCAAAAGTCAGGCAAAGAAGAATTATTTGGGGAAGTAAGACATTTTAAGACACGTTTCTCTGGACTCTGTTAGAAGTTGCAGAAGATATGTTCTTTCTGAGAATAGCAACGGATGTTCTCCTACCACTGAGCTGGCAGGGGAGCTCTGCCGTGTGCCAGTGAGGTAGGTGTCGATGTGGATTCATGAGGACACTCTTAAACACGCGGCATGGCCCAGCCAGCCCTTCCTCCTGGAACTCCATCCTTGGGGATGTGCTTTCCCCGGAAGAGGTGCTGCCCAGAAGGAAGAACTGTCAACATCAGTAGAGGTTCCTACAGTTCACCAAATACTTTACATACATTATCTCATCAGCAGCTCAGAATGATATTTAATGGGAAATAACATTGTCATTTGCATTTTACAGATGAAGAAACAGAATTGGCAGAGAAACAGCGTGGTTTAGTTATTGCCCGGTGTTTTCAGGTTGCAGAATCCAGATGTCTCAGTTCTCTCTTGCTGGGTAACAGATAACCCCAGACCTCAGTGGCATAAAACAAGGGCAATTATCTTCTGATGATCACTCCTAGTTCTGAGGGTTGACTAGGTTCAGCTAAATGAGTTCTCACCAGGGTCTCCCCGGAGGCTGCAGTCAGACTATGGCCAAGCTGGCTCACTCCATGTCTGTCACCTGAGCTCAGGAGGACTCAAAGAGCTGGGGAAACGACAAGGTTTCTCCTCTCTTGCGCTCTCTCGTCACTTCACATGGGCTCTCCAGCCTGACCTCAGAACGTCAAAGCAAATACCCCAAGAAAGCAGCGCAGGAGTGCTTGGCTCTTCTCTAACTCAGCTTTTCAAATGAAGCAGCATCATTCCATCACATTCTATTCACAGATACGATCACCAATGCCTGCCCAAGTTCAAGGGGAGCAGACATAAACCCCTCCTCTTTAGGGGAAGCATGGCATAAGATTTGCAAACACAGTTTTCAAACCACCACAACAAATCCTTTGGCCCCAGAAACCAAGGTGTTCTAGTGGCTCATTTCCCCCAGGTGTTGATGCTTGAGAGAAGTTCATGTTGATGCCTTCCATCAGCCATGCCCTTACTAGGGCCCGTGTCTCTCTCCTTGGGGGCCACAGTGATATAGGTTCAGGACACAGGTGAACACAGAGAAAACGCAACTGGAAGGCACTGGGTTTCGGGTGCAAAGGAGGATCGGTTTAGGCACAAGAAGAAAGGACAATGCCTTCGCCCCCCCTTCCCCCTTCATTTTAGTCTTCCCTCTGCTCCAATATTCCCAACACCCACAGTGGCGAGAGGGCTAGATTTTGCATATATACAAGACTCCACCACACTGCCGTGTCCCTGACTGTGGCTGAGTTTTCGTCTTTGTTTTTATAGATGGAAGCAGCAGAAGAGTAAAGGTTTAAATTGATGCTGCTTTTACAAATCATCGGTAAAATCAATGCTTCCAAGCTCATGTATGTCGGTGAGACTGGGCTCTAAACACTTTCTTTATTTCTAGTAGTAAAGTTTTCATCAAACCATCTTTTCTTTTTAATGGAGCTAATAATTTCACTCCTGTCCACTGGGTCGAGGCACACGAGCTATAACCTGACCACGTGTGCCTGAACAGACTCCTGAGTAAAGAGTTACGCTGTCGTGAGAAGGGCACCAGAATTAACACGAGAGGGTTGGGTTTCTGCTCTCTCACCTACCTGCTGGGTGTCTATGAGCAAGCCACTCAACCTCCCTGAACCTGCATTTATCTTACATAAATTGGGGAAAATACCTTCCTTGCAGGTCAGTATGTGAAATGGGCATGTCAGAAAAGAGGCCCTAGATGTGGCATGCAGGAAGTGATCAGTACATGTATGTGAATCTGTCTTTAATTAATTTGTTTGAATCTGACGCATCAATCTTGCAGTCTTCCTTGGTCTGTCCTCATGCACTTAAAGAGTGCCTGCTTCTCTTTCTGATTGGGAAGGTAATTATTCTCATTGTATTAATATAGTATTAGTAAAATATTTAAACGTGCAAACAAGAAATTAAAAGTCACGGCCACAGAGCAATAGCCTCCATCTAAATGTTCTGATGTTTCCTTTTCAAGCTTTATATGTTCGTGTGCCTAGACATGTGAGCATGTGCATGTATGTGTTTTAGTCCATTCAGGCTGCTATAATGACATGCCTTAGATTGGGTAACTTATAAACAACAGAAATTTATTGTTCATGGTCCTGGAAACTGGGAAATCCAAGGTCAAGGCACCACCAGATTTGGTGTCAGGTGAGGACTTGCTCTCTACTTCATAGGTGCCGCCTTCTGGCTGTGTCTGCAGGTAACAGAGGGGCGAACAAACTCCCCTGGGCCTTGTTTATAACGGCGCTAATACCACTCATGAGGGTGGAGCCTAATCATCTCCCAGAAGCCTCACCTCTTAATACCATTGCCTTGGGGATTCGATTTTAACATATGACTTTGGGGGGGACACAAACATTTGGACCACGGCAGCATGTATGTGTGTGTGTGGGTATAGGCGTCTGTGTGTATCCTCATTTGCCATTTTATATCTTGTTTCTGTCATGTTTACTCAGCCCTCCATAACTCTGGATCTAAAATATTCAAAAAAATAACTAAATAACAATACAACAATTAAAAAATAATACAGATAAAAGTACAATATAATAACTATTTACATAGCATTTACATTGTATTAGTGGTATAAGTGATCTAGAGATGACAAAGTATAGGATGTGTGTAGGCTGTATGCAAATACTACACCATTTTATGAGATACTTGATTGTCCATGGATTTTGGTGTCTTGGAGGGCCCCTAGAAGCCAGTCCCCTGCAGATACTGAGTGGCAACTGTACTATTTCAATGTGAACATTTTCCCATGTCACTACATAGTCGTTAAAAACCTGATCTTCCGTGACTGTATGATAATCTGCTGTATGAACATGCCTCAATTCAACAGTTCTTCTGCTGAACATTTAGTTTTCCTCTAATTTTCTCTACCAGCTTATTAATAATAGAGAAATATGAATAGCTTTGCTCATACATCTTTGTCCACCTCTTTGATTATTTTCTTGAGACAGATTCCTCAGCATTAAATCACTGTGTCAAGGCCATAAACAATTTTAAAGATCATGATACGTGTTGCCAGAAAGCTTTACAGAATTGATGCCCATTTATATTCCCAACAGCTGTTTGGAGAACTACACTCTCATCATAAACTGCCCAACATTATTGTCTATAATTTATTTCTTTCTACACCTAATAGGAAAAATTCCCTTTTGTGTTTCATTTTAATGAAATTTCCAATCCCTTTAATTTTTCATCCCTTTCTTTCTTCATTAGGTTGAACAATTTTAATCATTTAGTTTTTATTTCTCAATTGTCTATTTATGTCATTTTTACATTTCTTCACTGAGATGTTCTGTTTCTCATAGCTTTAAAAGATCTTTTTAAATAAAAGAATGATAACAGTACTTTCTCTTAATATTTTTGTTATTGTTCTTGTTGTTACCTATGGTGTTTTCCATGATAGAAGTTTGTGATATTTATGAGCTGATCCATAGATTTCTATGATTAGAAAGTTTTTTTCCTATATTGCAATCAATTATCTTATTTGAATTTATTGTGAATTTACTTTCTTCTTTGACACTTTCTTACATCCGGGATTTATTCGGGACACTTTAACACATCTGGAATTTATCCGGGAGTATATTATATAGGTAAGGACATAACAAAATTTTGTTTCATAGGAGTTAGCCAAATTTCTAACATCATCCGTTACATCGTGAACCCCCTATGGTGACACAGGTACCCGCACCCCATTCAGTTCTGTCTGTTCTGTTTCCCTGCTCTGTCTGTTGACTCACAACCCTGTAACACATTTTCACTATGTGGCTTTATGGTATGTTCTGTATTTGCCAGGATGCATCAGATCACACCAATCTTCTTATTTTAAATTTCATAATTTTTTTGAATTTCATAATTCTTTGTAATTCTCGCCGTTTTTTTTTTCTTCCTTATTTGTTTTAAACCTTTTTCTTTTGAAATAATTTAAGCTGCACAGGAAGTTACACAGATGGTACCTAGAGTACATAGAGTCTCACTTGTCCTTCACCCATCTTCCCCCAACAATGACACGTTCTATAACTGTAGTACAATATCAACCCAGAAAACTGACATTGGTATAATACTGTTAACTAGGCTACCAACACTATTCTATCTTCACCATTTTATGTGCCTTTGTGTGTGTGTGTGTGCGTGTGTTCTGTTCTATACAATTTTATCACACATACAGATTCATGCAAACACCACCACACTCAAAATACAGAGCTGCCTGTCCCCACAAAGGTGTGTTACCCTTGCTGTGTGTTACCCTTTATATTTTGCCCTGCCCCCACCACTGTCCCCTGGCAACCGCTAATCTTTTCTATAGTTTTGACATTTAAAGAATATTCTATAAATTAAATCATATAGTATATAACTTTTTAATACCGACGCTTTTCACTAAGCATCATGTACTTGAAATGCAGCCAAGGTTTTGTGTGTATCAATAGCTCATTCCTTTTTACTGCAGAGCAGCGTCCCATTGCATCAGAGTTTGTTTAACCATTCATCCATTGAAGGACATTTGGATTGTTTCCAGTTTAGGGCTGTTTCAAATAAAGCTGCTATGAACACTCATGTTCAAGTTTTTGTGTGAATGTTAAATTCTTATTTCTCTAGGATAAATGCCCAGGGGTGCAATTGCTGGATAGTATGGAGAGTGTATGTTTACTTTTATTAAAAACCTGTCAATTTTCCACAGTGGCTGTACCATTTCACATCACCACCAGCAGTGGAGGAGAGATCTAGTTTCTCTGACTCTCCCAGCATTTGCTATGATTATTTTTCATTTTAGATGTTCTAATAGATGTGTGGTAATATCTCACTGTGGTTTTAGTTTGCATTTCCTTAATGGCTAATGATGTTGAATAATCTTATCTTTTTATTTTTCCAGATGAACTTGAACCAAAGGTTCCCACAAAAAAAATCCTTTAATATTTTTATTGATTATGTTTAAATATATGTTTTGTTATGAGTAATTTACATTTTAAAAATATGTGGTCAGGAATAATTTAATATTTTTCTCCATAAAGTTTTATATTTCCCTTCATATAGGTCTTATACATTTCTTATTATGTTTATTACCAGTTTTTGTTTTGTTTCATTTTTGTAAACTTTCCTAGGTGGGATTTTCTCATCATATCTTTAAGTCTCTTGATAGACTATAGTAAACATTTATTTTTGTTTATTTGCCTTTTATTCAGTCACTTTACTGAGCTCTGCTATTAATTGTAAGAGCTTTACAGTTTTCTACGTGCACAAATATATGTGATGAAATCAAATGATCTAATATTAGATCTAATGATCTAATATTTATTGAGCATTTGGAATGGCCTAGCCAAGCATTACACTTAACATGCATTATTTTACTTGCATCCATCTGTCATCTTAAGAAAGGCTCATAGCACAGATGTGCCTCCTTGCTTGAGTTAATCGTGCCTTGCATTGGTGTCTGCTATTCATTGCAATTATCAGCTGTTCTAGAATGAGAGTATGTACACACAGGGCAGCAAGATGAGAAGCCCCTTCTGAATAATCACACCTTAGGTTGTTGCACTGTATGTGAATGTGTGCAGGAAGGTAGACAAAAAGATACAAAGTCCTAGTTGAATAAAGAAGTTGGGGGGAAGCCAGGGCTTTGTTGGGCAAGCATAAAGGGTGGGGGGGTTTACACAAACAGTTTTCCCACCCTCCCTCCCCACCCCACCTCCTCCCCCCATCTTGGCAGACTGGCCAGCCACTTACAGAAAGCAGGTAAAGTCTAGCCCAGCCCTCCTCCCTCCCTCCTCCTTCCCTCCTTGAGGCCCCTCCTGCCCAGAAGGGGAGTTTCTGATTTCTTGAGTTGAATGTGCAGTTTGTTTATTTACATCCTTTCTTGTTTAAAAAATTTAAGTACGCACAAGTGCACATTTATCTCTCACTTCTTCTTTAACTGCATTCCGTGAGAGTTGATAAGCATTGTTTCATTGTCATTATTTTTTAAATGGCCTGTAATTATGGTTCTGATTTCCTCTTTGACTCAAAAACTTATTATAGTTTTTGTTTTACATTTCCAAGCAAGTGGGTATTTTAAGCATTTGTAATCATTATTATTATTTGCTTTGTGATCAGAAAATATGAACCCTACAATTTCAGCTTTTTGAAATTTATTAAGATTTCCTCAATGCCTGGTGTATGGCCAACTCTCTCATGGATGCTTCAGAAGGAAGTGAATTTTCTGTAGATGGGCAAGGTTTACAGATACATAGAACATGGTAGAAGTAGACAGAGATATCGATAAAGCCAATCTTTATTTTAGTATTCAAATACTGTATTTAATTATTAAAACATATAGATGCCTAAGCAATTGTGTCTTCTCTCACACTAATTGTGTTTTCTAGTATTTTTTTTCTAATAGCTGTGATTTTATATATTCCCATACTACTGAATATTTACTTACTACCCAAATAAAATGTCACTTTACATTATTTAATGTATTTTGCCTTAAACTCTATTTCCGGTGTCTTTTATCTTGACTTCTGCTATTTCAAATTATAGTTTTATTAATAGCTTTCTCATTCTTGCTTTTTTTTAGTTTGCATTTGCCCCACAATGCTCAATATAGGTTTTTTCACCCTTTAAGACATAAGCTGGACAAGAAGCATGGTGATAAAAATTTGTCTTGTAGTTCACAGGCAGATAGAAAACCCCATTCTAGTAAATTCCCTTGTCTTCTGGCAGGTCTAACTTCCAGGCACAGATGTGACTAATATGTCCTTTAATATTTTATGGAAAGCAAAAAAGGATATTCACACCTTTCCTTAAGACTTAATCCAGTGTAGCAGAGATAATCTTTCTTTCATCTTTATGGGAGTAAAAGAGGATGAGTTTGCACAATAGCCTCTTGCTTCTGGTTAGTAAATGCCCACTGGGTGGCCAAAAGGGAAGAAAGTATCACTCAGGTGCCACTAGGTGAAGATGAGCTGCCTGATCCTGCTTTATCTTTTGAGGCTTTCTCACCCTCTGATTGAGGCCACTCAGACCCTGGACTTAGCAACACATTGCCCTGGACATTGAAGGAGACATCAGGGGCAAGACTTCCGATCCTAGATCGGTAGTCATTTTGCCAGCATGCAATTACAGTCTCACCCATCAAAGCTAAACAAATAGCAGGGTGGCAGTAATTTATACATGGGAAGAGGAACAATTTAGAATTTCTAGAAATGTAACTATGGCAACAAATTAAAAAAAGTTAGCTACAATTTGTCATTCCTTAAAGTCATGCATATTACATTATCCTAATAATTTACGTAGTAATTACTTAACAAGCCCAAATGAGAGGACTAAGTAATCATATGAGCCTAAGGCTGGATTTATGGGTGGTTTCAGAGTGGATGGCCTTGTCTTTTCCATTCAACTTCACTAACTTCTGTGGATTACGTGTTCAGCAGAATGGATGACCTCTGCTTTCATGAATGTCAGGGCTGCAAAGGCAAAAATTGTCTCTACAAAGACAGTCTCAGAAGCTTAGTACTACCCTGCTCAATTCTCTCATGTACTTACAGAAATGCACCAGATAACAAGTGGAATATTTTGCTTAAACAGTCATATTTTAGAGTATCTTTGGTTCCAATCTTTAATGGAATTACATATTGGCCACTAGGTGATAACGGAATTACCCACGTCCTTAAACCACCCATATGGGTGGCCAAGTTCTTCAGTAAAAGTGAGCATTAGGAAGAGAAAATCTAGATTCCAGTTGGTGATTGCCTGGAGAGGAGGTCCCCGTTGCACCCAGAGTTGATCAGGTCCCGGGGTAGCCGAGGGAACTTGATGTGGAGTCAATGCCAATTCAAGCCCATTTGGCAAAACTCACTTTTTGAATTTTTCTCTTTAAGTCAGTCTGGCCCTGGGGAAAGGGCTATTTCTCTTGGCCATTCTTGGCTTGTTGGCAGAGTGAGCACAAAACAAAACTAAAGCGGTTATTCCACGGCTAATTCTACGCACAGAAGAGTTGGAATGTTCCTGCCCAGCAAATCCCCCCCTCTGCTCAGTTACCCCCAGCCCCCAGGTCTCTGGGCTGTTTTCCACTTGAACTCAACAGTGTCTGTTGAGCAATTACCACGTGCTGGGCATGGTGGCAGGTGCTGGAATAATAGTAACCCAGCCTGTCTCATCTTCTACCTTCCTGGAGTTTGCAGTCTACGGGGGGCCACTGCCTTATGTGGGTGCCATTTCCAGAACATTCTACCCCATCTGCTTCCCAGGACATATTTTCTTTACTGCTGTGGTTGCAGGGGCCTCTACTGTCCTGCCAAGTGCCATCGTGCCCAGTGATGTGTGGAGGCCCTTCGTTCTTCCTCAGGAAAAGCACCTCAGCCATGAACCCAGTCCTCTTGCTGCTTCCAAATCTTGCTTAAACCTCTGTGCCCTGGGGCACCAGCAAGGAAGTCACCTGGGAGTCTGTTAAACTGTTAATCCCCAGGCCCACTCCAATCCTACTGATCATGATGGATGGGGTAGTGACAAACTTGCCAGGTGACTCTTAAGCACATTATACTCAGGTGATAAAGGCCCTTAGATCTAATCCCCAGGCAGGACCAAGGCTCCTATGAGCCAGGAGTTTGTCACTGCAGCATTGGCCAGAATGTCCTAACACACTACGCTGGGCAGTATATGGCAGCAGCCACATGCTGTGCAGAGTGCCCTCCTCACACTTCTTCCCGCCTCCACCCGTTACTCACTCATCTTCCTCCGTGGAGAGGAGTAAACTCCCTTCCCCAGACCACCAGATCACCTCTCTTTCCCTAGTGGCAGCTTTCACTTCCCTTCCCCGAAGCGAATCTCATCATGCTCAGTAGATTGAGGTCTAGACCCCTCCCTTTCTTTGTCTTCTAGATTTTTATTTGTTTGTTTTGCCACAATTATATTTCATAAAATTGCTTTCAGGGGTCAGGGAACTCCTTCTGCAAACAGACTTGCACTGGCAGTCAACACGTTGGCAAAATAAACAGCTCTTAAGTATTTTTAGAGAGGGATAAATTCAATCTCATTTTTAAGGACCCCCACAGAGGAGTTCGTTATTTGAAATGATCTCATGTTAAATATTTAGTGAAATAAATAATCTTCTCTTTTTCTGCTCATCTAGACTATTAACCTATCTTTTAAAAAAATCTGTTCACACACACACACCTGTGCTCGTGTGTGAATCTGGCTCAGTCTAACACGGGAGCACCTGCAAAGTGCCTAACAGAGGGCCACACGCGCGTAGCTTCTAAGGGATTTTTATTGTTTTCCTTCTACTGATGATGGTGAGCGGATGGGGAAATGATTAACAGATTCAAAGCAGACTGTGAGGAAAGACTAAAGGAATTATGGATATTTGCCTGGAGCCAGAAGGCTGATATGTAGTTAATTACAGTCTTCAAGTTAATGAAGCAATATTTTATGGGTGATGGTGAGCAACTGTATTTTTTATTCTGGGAACAAGAAGACCTTCTGTTACAACAAGACATGCTGAGTTTAAAGGGAGAGTTTTTGAAGGTAGAAGTTTGGAATGGAGCAAATCAGCACCTCGGAAGATCGTGGGATTGCTCTGTGGATTTTTAATTAGGGAAAAGCAACTTTATGTGTGGGTTTATGATACTCATCTGTAATTCCAGCATGGAACCCACAGCAAACACTGGATACGTTATAATCTCTGTGCATCTTGTCTTTTAATTCCCTGATTTATTATAGAGGTTTCCTCTCTACTCCACAGTACTCTCTCACCTCTTGGCTTTCACCATCCATTGCCTTGTTAGAGTGCATTAGTCAGGATAAGCCAATCTTTGCTGCAATAACAAACAAACTTCCACATTCCAATGGTTAAAACATAAGGGTTCATTGTTTTATTTTATTTATACAAAGTTTGCTGAGGACTTGTCAGCTCTCCAAGGAAGCTCATTCTAAGCAGTGACTCAGGGATTCTGGATATTTCTTTTATGTGGTTCCACCGTCTCAGGGCTTCTATGACATATGTGGCAGGGCTAGAGTCTGCCGGGCAGTCATGTGCCAAGTCTTAAACACGTCAGCCTGGAAAGTGACAATCCTCCGACTCACAGCCCATTTGCCAAAAGCAGCCTTCTACAAATCCATCAGACTGCAAAGAGATTAGGAAGAGGTAGGGGATGGTGGGGGTGGCCTAAGGGTATGCAGAAAGCTATAATTTTCTCTGCCACATGGAAGCCTCTCTCTACAGAAGGGTCAGTCTCCAAGTGTGGATAACTGGCCTTATGCTTTTTTGATCTGGCACCTTGAACTTAGTACCTGCCTATTGATCATAATGATGGCATCACTTGTCCCACTTAGGAACGTCAGTTTAGATTTATGGCGCAGATTACTGGAACTTCAAGATGAGTGGAGGAGAGTGGAGAAGGATACAGAGAGACTCTGTTCCTCACCTGAACTTCCAACGCACATGTCTAATTTCCTAGTCATTATTCTGTGTCAGTCCTTGCTAATTATAGCCTCAGATTCCCTGGGACTCTGGCTCTCACTCTGTCTTCATTACTTTTCCTCTTTACCCTATTTTCAACCTAACTTTTGGCTATGTACATCCTAGACTTTGGTGATCAGCCTATTACCAGCCTGGAATCATGCCTAATCCTGTAACTAAATTGGGGTTTTGTGACCTGATTATGCCATGCCATGCTGTCCAGCACTGGACATGAGTTCTATGGTGTTTATTGAAGTACTTTAGAGACATATGCACCTGTGTTTAAACTTCATCTGTCCAATAGAGAACATAGGTAAATAGAGATAATCTTAGCTGTGTGGATCACTGTGAAAAGGAAATCAGGTAATAATGTATAAAGTGTTTAGCTCAGTGCCTGGAATATAGTAAGTAATATCAACAAGTTTGAAGCATTTAGGGGGAAGTGTTCTGATATCTGCAATTTACTTTACATCGTATCAAAAAATAAAAGATGTGATAATGCAAGTATTGTAAAATGTTGACAGAAGAATTCGGCCAGTGGGTATATGGATATTTACAGTATAATTCTTTCAAGTTGATTGCATGTTTGACTGTGTTTATAATAAAATATTGGGGAGATCAGTAGGTTTATACATCTTTATACATTGTCTTTTCCTCCTCCAGACATACAGAAGACTAAAACTTAGAACTTGCCTCGGACAGGTTCATAACCAAGGATTAAAGATTCTTGTGGAGTCCTACATCTTAACTTCTATCCAATGATTACAAGCATAACTTGACAAGCAAAGAAAGACTAGGCATCTAACGCGACAGGAACCAGTGCCAGAATTGGCAACTGGGTACTTTGAGGGTGTCAGCCTAAAACACAAATGTTTCTTGTCTCATACATTATCTTCCAGGAAAAAACTAGGGACTAAATATAATTGCAACAGGTCATGTGCATCCTAAGTGGCAAATGCCTTAGTACCTTTTCTGTTACTTTTAACAGGATACCTGAACCTGGGAAATTTATTTAAAAAAGTAATTTATCTCTTAGAGTTATGGAGGTTGAGAAAGCCAAGGTCGAGAGCCCACATCTGGTGAGGGCCTTCTTGCTGGTGGGGACTCTCTGTGGCATCCTGAGGCTGTGCAGGGCATCCCATGGTGAGGAGGCTGCATGTGACAACTCAGGTCTCTCTTCCTCTTCTCACCAGTTCACCTCCCATGATAACCCATCAATCTGTTAATCCTTGACTGAATTAATCCATACACCAGGGCAGAGCTCTCATGATCCAGTCACCTGTTAAGGGCCCCACCTCTCAGTCCTGCCACACTGGGGATTAAATGTCAGCGTGAGTGTTGGAGGGGACAGATAGTCAAACCATAGCCAACTCTAATTCAATTGGGCTATAACATGGATCGTTCGTACCATGAAGAGAGCAGGAATACAGGAAGTTCCAGGCAAATGGGGGTTATGGTAGTGCAGCTCAGAAAATCCACCTCAAAGCCACAGCGGCCACCATCCTCTGGCTCCCCGAAGCCTCGGTTAGCAACCAGGCAAACCACAAAAATTGCAAGATCTCCTGGATTCTTAAAAGAAACATGTAAAATTCATAGACTCAGAACCTTCAAAGTGGCATTGCCTAGCATCCTGCCATTCTTCTCATTTTACCCGGAAGAGAACAGAAGTCTGAGACCTAATTAAGACGGATTAAAGGTGATGACAATTTTGGTTTTAAATTCCCCTCCATCCTGTCTTCTAGTGAAAGTGCTAATGTGTATCTTGGGGGTCCTTTACCCTGACATTCACAGTCTCTCCATGAGCACCCCTTACACACACAGCCTCTGCAAATAACCAAGATGCCAGCTCACTGAGAACCCCGAGCTGGCTGCGCAAACCCACTTCAGGCCAAGTCTCCAAGGCCTCCCCTGCAAGCCGGCCCCAAGTGCCTCTCATGGAAGTTTCACAGCCACTGGTGCCTTCCTGCAACTCCCCTGGATATAGCCCTAGTGGGACAGCTCATGCCCCTTGACCTGAGCTTCCTTACCACTTCCCCAACCCTCAATGGCTGCAGGTTAATCTTTCCCAGCATGCAGTTGTGATCTCATCATGGCTCCACTTGGATGGTCTCATTCTTCCATCTCTTGGGATACAAGGTCATTCGGAAACTCCTCAGTCCTTAGAGCGCATTGACTTCCATGCTCCCTGACATGCCCAGGCAGTTTGGAATATCAGTCGGCGCTGGTTGAAACCCCTGATTTACATATATAGTCTGGTCTCTCCTACCAACATCCCTGGGTATGGAAATTCTACCCATTCTTCAACACCCAGAGCAAATGCAACCCTGGCCATGAAGGCAACCTCTGACGCACAGGTATCCTCCCTTACCTGTGACCTCCCATAAGCCATGGTTTTGGCCCTCTGTTATGCAATGTCACACATTTTGTCTTATGGCAAAACTTTTTGTCTTGTGGCAAAATCTTTGTCATTTTGTTTGGCCTCTTTGCTAGACTGGAATCTTCTTGAAGCTCCAAGAGAGGACAACCTAGGCAATTCCTAGGCTGATTCTACACAAGGTAATGGCTCCTTGTCTGTTTAAACCTCACCCTGCACTTGCTTCGGCAGCACATATACTAAAATGGGAACAATACAGAGAAGATTAGCAAGGCCCCTGCACAAGGACAACAAGCAAATTCATGAAGTGCTCCATATGTATAAATATATGCATACATACATAAAATAGACCTCACCTCGAAAAGACAGGTGCCATTATGGACCTTCCTTAGCTGAGCAAGACAGGATCAAGACAGACAGTGTCTTACTCTTCATAGGATCACAGTAAATGCCTGAGGAATTAATTAAATTGTGATCCTTTCCAAGGGTTTTGAACTGTTTATTCAGATAAGGCTTTTCAAATTTTCCCCAGGAACTCAAAGATAAAAATACGTGATGTTAGATTTTTAAGTGACATTCATTAACTGACGATGCTTTATTATTTATCTATCCAAAGGCCTTCCTTAACCCTGTCCTCAAATATATCTATATTTTTGAAGTAGAAAGGCTCTTAAAGAGAGGTCAATCCAGTAATGATGAAATGAGGACAGAGAAGCAATTGACGGACAGTCGGTTAGAAAACACTGACCTCCTCCGAGAAAAGGAAGTGAAAAGTCAAGTGGCAAATGATTGCTCTTCTCGAGCAGAAGAGAACAACTGTCAGCTTGGGTGTGTTTGTGCTGGGAAGAAGACACTGTGAGAATTCACCACCCTCTGGATCTTAAGGAAACAGCTGGCTTAGAGAAAGGGTATCTTTAATTTACTCATCTCAGCCACGAATAGAGCTGTCTTCTTTTTCAGAGAGCAAGAAGAGTAGAAGCTGTTGGAGGATGAGGTTGAAGGACCCTGATGGATACAGTCTGGATGGTGAGCCAAGGTGCCCATTGCTCTGCCCGTGAGGAGCCTTGCACAATTTCCATCCATGCTCACAGTACCAAATGGAACGTCGAATTGCCGCTAGAAAGAGAAATACACTCAAAATGTAAATCCATTTTGGCAATACTTACTTTTTTTCTGAGGGTGTATAATTTTGAGGTCTGAATAATGTAATGGTAAAGGAGATTAAGAGATGTTTTTTCATCCAATTAACAAATATTAACTGAGAATACAAAAACCGTGCGCTGGGGATGTGCAGTGAATGTGTGATATGAGATTAGACCTGATTTAGTAGCTACGCTGAGCTAGGAGGAAGAGAGATCTGGGGTAGGGCCTGGCCTAAGCTTGGGGAGTCACAGTGCCCCTCAGGATCTGCACCCTACTCTTTTCTGAAAATCATTACAATTCAATTTCAAGTTTCGAGATTTTTTTATACTATCTTGAGGTGCCTATGAAGATGTCGGTAGTGCGATTATCCTGCCTGGCTTCCACGCTGTTTGCGCCAGACCTCACACCCTGCGTGCCATCAGTGGTAGCAAGTTGTGACCCAGATGGTGCGAGCTCTCCCAGGGAAGTGCTGTCAACCTCTCAGACGGTGTTAGGATGGGATCCAACTGCCAGCCCTTGAGCAGATAGAGGAATTATTGAAAGTGGCCAGGGCTGAGAAATCCTGGGACAAAAGAGATCCATTTCTCAGAGACAAAATGGAGAAAACTAAGTCTGCCCTGGGGTTGAAGGGGTGGGGTGGGGCAGGGTACATATGACAAACTGGAGAGAGGAGAGCTGGAGGTGCAATGATGCATGCCTGGAGCCCAGAATACCTGGAAATGGGGCAACGAGGGCCCAAGACAACTTCTGAGAACAGGGAGGAGTGCCAGAAGGTTTCAGCTGGAACACACAGAGGGATGGATTGATGGATTGGTTTGGGGTGATGTCATGGGTTAGGGGTGGACATATGGATGTTTGGGCGTGACCTGGAGTGAAGAGGGTGTGATGTCTGGAGAAAGAGCATCCAAGTGTTCCAACAGGAATGAGCTCCGATGTCACCTCGGGATTGAAAATCTTTTCACATCATTCCAGTGGAATCGCTGCTTCATTCTACAAACATAAAAAAATTAAAAATAAGTCAGTATTTAATATTGCTTTGGAGAATTCCTATTTCTTCATGTAACAAATCCTTTAGAGTTGCACTGAAGTTACACTTGAACGTACTGTATCTGCCTGCCGTTTACTAATTCACATGGGTTGTTCTTTCTAATCTCTACATCACAGCACAAATCCTTTTCATGCTCCATTTCCTGCACACTGCAGCCTCTTATTTTGTAGATAATGTTCTTTTTTTTCTCTCCCACTATGATTACAAACGACTGGGAAAAACAGACACAAGTCTCAACCAGCCCCGTGTAATAATAACGTGCCTACCACCATAATGCGGGTTGCTGTGAGCTTTTTGCTTATTCTTTTACTTCGTGTAAGATGATTACATGTCAAAGATTTGTACAATGGTAGAGGCTCTTTAGAAGATCAAGGGTGGATTAAGATATATGGTATGACTTTAGACTTCTTGATGGTGACCTGATTTGTCATTTGTCTCTACTTGTTTCTCCCAAACCATCTGTTATTTGTTTCCAATCTTATTGTGCCTAAAGTTTTTCTTAACTTTTTGTTACAGTACAATGTTGCAGCAGGGTTTTCTTTTAATTCACCACAGCAGTAAATCTGGCCTCCAATACTCTTTCAGAACTTTGCCATTCCCCATCCAGAGATAGAGTCTATTATTTCCTCGCTTTGAAATTGGATGGGCCTTTGTGGCTGTCTTGATGAACAAAATTCAGGGCTAGTGACATAATATACTTTGCGGACAAGGTCACAAAAGGCAACATGGCTTCCACCTGATGCTCTGTGGTCACCCTAGGAACCTGGCCACCATGCTGTGAGGAAGCCCAGGCCACCTGAGGAGGCCCCACGTGGGTGTTCCAGCCAACAGCTAGCACTAAATCAATTCAATTTCAGCCGTCATTAATTTCAAGACGTAGAACTAAGCAAGGTCAAATAATCCCAAGCCCTGGCCTTCCAGCTGCTCCAGCTGATGACAAATGTAGTAAAGACAAGTTATCCCTGCCAAGCTCTGCCCAAATTGTAGATTCCTGAGAAAAATTAATGTTGTTGCTGCTTTCAGTCACCAAGTTGTGGGGGTGATTTGTTACACAGCCCTGGATAACTGGAACAAACACACAGAGAACACACATGTTGTAAGTACACAGGTTGAAGAATTTTCACCGGTAAAAACTGAATACAGGCATGTAACCAGCACCCAGATTAAAAAAAAAAAAATAGCTTATGAGAAGCTTCATCACTCTTCCTGGTCACCACCCCCTGAGGATAACTGCTGTCCTAACAGCCTATATTCATTTTGCCTATTTTAGTATTGGCCGAAGTTTTCACATGGCTGTTGTGACTGCATTAGCAGCAACTTGCCCAGGACATAGGGCAAGATCCCAGGAATGAGGAACCCCACCACTGGGAGGGTTCCCAGTTAGAAGATGTGTTTTATGGCCTGAATTGTGTGCCCCCCCCAATTCATATGTTGAAGCCCTAGCCCCTCAGGTGACTTTATTTGGAAATAGGGCCTCATGGGAGGTAATTAAAGTTAAATGAGGTCATACAGGTGGGGCCCTACCAACAGGCCTGGTGTCCTGACAAGAAGGGGAAGAGACACCAGCAGAGCACACACACAGGGGAAGGCCACATAAGGACATGGCAAGAAGGAGACCATAGTGTACAAGCCAGTGAGAGAAGCCTCACCAGAAACCAACCCTGCTGGCACCTTGACCTGAGACTTCCAGCCTCAAGAACTGCAATAAAAGGAATTTCTGTTATTTAAGCCATCTAGCCTGTGAGATTTTGCTGTGGCAGCCTAAGCAGCCTACTACACTAGGCAATCAAGAAAGCCGAACTCCACGACAGGGGGCAGCTTAGCTAAAAAGGAAGAAAACTGAGATGGACTCTCCTAAAATCTGGAAGCTGTAGATGAAGGCGTATTTCAGAGTCGATGATCAGTGGATAGGTTTTAGAGACATTCAGAGTATATGCCCAGCTCCAGCCACTTCGGGGCTGATGCCACTCACAGCCATTGGCGACACAGGAAGCCAAAGCCTGGTCAGCCGTGGTAGTTGACCGCTGCCCTGGCCATGGTGGCCTGGGGGAGGGGTGGGCAGCTCATCCAAATTGGGTCAAATGAATTTGTCTTCTCTTTCGGAAGAACCACAGAATCGATGGGCGGCCCAAACAGCAGCAGACACCAGAGTGCCATAGTCATGTAATCCCAGATGTCACAGCTGACTCGATTGGGACGTATGCATGGTGACAAATAAGCCAAGAAGGCTGGGCCAAGGCAGTAGGACCAGGAGGTGGGCACACAGAGAGAAGCCCACGTCATACCTGGAAATGCAGGGGCAGAGAGCAGAGGCCGAGACAAGACCCAAGGGTGCCTCCTGCAAGCGGTACTGTGAGCCTCCCTTCCTCTCTAATACGTCCCTTTACACTGGGCCGCTTCAAGTCACGCCAAAGGAGGGTGGTCAGGCACATGGAGATGATTCCAGACCCTCACTACTTTGGACCTAAAACAGTTACTACACCTCCTGTTCTATTCAGAACTGATTCTACAACATGGGCAGGATTGAGGCTGAAAATTAAAGACGCTGACTCTCCTTCCAAGATGGTCTGGTGCAAACCAGTCGCATCCAGTACAACATCTCCGCCAAAATTCTTCAACCACCCTGGGATCAGCCTGCAGCTCTCACACTTTGTGCATATCATTGAGCACCGTGGAAATGCTTTCAGACTGTACGGACTGTACTTTCTTGTCTGCCCTCTCGTTATTTGTTCATGGGCCTCTGCCCAGTCATTTGAGAAGTTCTTGAACTCAAACAGTGTGCCCCAATCAACTTCATAGTCCATCAGGTTCAACCCAGATACCATGCACATGAAATGCCTGATGTCTATAGAATAAATGAACAATTGAGTAAAAAAGACCCAATTTCTCAACTTCTGCTATTACTAACTAACTGTGTCACCTTAGGCAAATCAATAAGCTCCTCTGGGCTTTGGTTTTCTGAAAAGAAAGTAAAGAAATTGGGCTATCACATCTTTTAGGTTCCTTTAAGCTTTGTCTGAATGTGCTCTATTTATATTCTGGCAAAGCTAGGAGGAACTACTTATAGAAGACAAACCAAAGCCCCAGTGGCAGTCCCTTCAAAGTAGTACCTAAATTAGGCTGTGATCTGTCCATCTGTTTATTCTGGAGATCAGTCATCCTCCTGTTTCAGAGCAATGATCCTGTCACCGCCTCTCTTCCTCGGAGGCCGCCTGGTGTCCCGTTTCAGTCTTGTCTTGTGTAGCAGGCGGATGTTTGATCTTCGGTTCACATTTGTTCTCACTCTTATCACTCTTGGGAGGCCACATTACCCTCTTCTAATGCCGTCAAAGGTCTTTAATGCCTACCTTTCAACACATTGCGTGTCATCTTGTAGACACCACGGAATGTTAGCTTAGCATTGCCCAGGGACATCCCAGACCCGGTGAATGACAAATGAGCAATGAACTGAAATTTCTCCCTTTTAACTGGTCTCAGAATAGAACTTCCAAATCATAGGGTTGGCTGCCCTTTTGGTTAAGGGATTCCTGAATACAATTTCCTCACGTCCCCGTCCCAGGGCCAAGGGCAGGCAGATGCAACGGGGAGAGCACTGATCTAAGAGCCAGGCACCCGTTGTAGTCTTAGTTCTGCCACTAACTAGCTTCAGTCTATGTTACACTATAAGACACTCAATGTCATTTATCTCTAGATCCTATATACAGATTCTCTAAGTTCATCTTAAAGAGTCTGTGCCTGAACTGTGCCTAAAAGCCTAAAAGTGCCTAAACTGGGTAGACTCATGGAGTACTGCAGTTTGCTATTAGAAGCTCTGAATGGATAAACATAGTAAGACCCATAGCTTCCTACTAGTGACTGCTGAAACTGCAATCCCTGAGGCAGCTTCCCCAAAGTGTGGCCCTCAGAGCACTAGGTGCACACGTGGCTCCCCTAAAGTAGGACTCTGTGTCACAATGAGTGTTGTCATGTGCCGCCTGGATCTTCCAGACTGACATGCTCATTCCTTCAGCTCCTACCTCTCCAGAAGTCACCTGCCACTAAAGAGAGCTGCCTCACTCAAGGCCACATTCCCTTCCCAAGACAGCCTGCATCTCGTGGTCCATATGAGGTGACTCTGGGAGCGGCCATGTTCATAATAAAGGCCCAGCTGCCTCATCCCACTCTGGGACAACTCTAAAGGACATCTCGCCTCCAGAGCACCATGTGGGATGGGCCAAGTTCAGCTTTTCCATTGACCCAGGTGTTGATCCCAATAAGCTTCTTGCACACAAATCCCAGATCTGCTTCTAGGGAAACCTGATCTGTTGTATGTGGCCAAATAAATTTGGGATACACCACCTGATACATGTCCCTAACATATATTTGTATATCAGGAGAATGTAGAGTCTAAAAGCACATGAGCCCTGGCAACAGATGGAACTGGGTTTGAATCTAGTTTATGACACATATTAGCAAGCTCCTCCATGTCTCCAAACCTCAGTTTTCTCATCTGCAAACTCCAGGTTTTCATAGCACACACCTCCTAGAGCTGGAAGCTCCCATGCCCTCACTGATGGAAAGACCTCAGTGAAGTGTGTGGCCCTGAGATATCAGCTTCAAAAAGGCCTTCAGCAAAGGAATCCATTTGACTTTGTATAAACAAGTATGTTCTAAGCTATCAACGGCCCCATGGGACTTACCACGGTCCCCTCTATGCAGAGTAAAGTGGGGGGCTGGACTTAGAGGCTCTCTTCTCTCACTCAGCCTTGGGAAAAGGAATGTTGATGACATAGGTCAGGGGCCCTCAGCAGAGCATTGAGATCAAGCCAGGGAAAGTTTGGAAGCAGAACTGGAGACTGAGATTGGGAGCAGTGGTTTCATTCCACTTAAATTATCCTGCAGGCTCTTAGGTGGCATTTAAAAATTGGTGGGAGGTGGTCACAATGACCAGGAAGTGGTCACTACTGGTTAGTCCCTAGAGACCAAGGTATAAAACATTACACAATATTTGGTACAATTTCATCCCCAAAAAATATTCCTCACCCAAAACTCTATGCAATCGTAGTCCCATCAGTTCACATTGATGGGAGAAGAATTAAAGAGGACTGATAGACTGATTTTAGTCAAGCCTCAGGCAAGAAGGGTTCAAGGAAGGCTCCAACCCCACCAGGACACCCTACCTCCTAGTGGGAACAGAAGCTTCCTTATACACACCACAGAGTCCCCAGCCGTTGGGGCCATCGCCAAGAGCATCCTGTCTGTATCACTGTTGGAAATCTGCGGAAGCCTAGGGTTTGAATACTGGCCATCGCCACATCTCTTTCTCTTACAGAAAAGCCTATTGTTTGAGCCATGATTTGCAAACTCCTCACGCTGTTTATCCCAAATTGATCATGCACTCATAAGGGCATTCTGTAGAAAGAGAAGGCACCGTTTCATCCGATTTTCAGAATGATCCCCCAATGCTGACAAGTACTACATTGTATAGAAATAAAAAACCAATCAGTCTGTGAATTACCTGCTGATAGGATCTTCCTTGCTCACATTCAAGCCCAAACCCTTATATTTGTTTTTCCTTTTTTGTGTTTTTACTTTCAAGAATGCCTGAATCCCAATGCAGTTTCTCTGTCCCCTGATGTTTTGAAATATCTGGTTCACGCATCTCCTTCTTCACGCACCTCCCACCTGCTCCCAGCACCTCTCTCTGCCCAGCGATGTGGCTGTGCTCATCAATAATGGCACTTAGAGTTCAGAGTAATGATCTCAGCTCTCCATTCCCATCTGTTATTTCCATATGCCTGACGTCTTCATAGTCGCTTTGCAGGGAATAACAAGATCCTCCTTCACAGACCATCCTTCTCTCTTAAACACTTAATGTGAAAGGGTTTGGGCTGCTCTTTACGGCGCTCCGGAAGCATCACGACTGGAGCCATCATTCCCACTCCTTGTAATCATCACAGCTCAATTTCCCGGCCGAGGCTGATTTCTAGCAGGCCTGCGGTCAGGGCTGTATATTCAGGGGACTTGCTATCGTCTTCTCCTTTAGACGCCAGCTCAAGTTGGAACAGTTGATTTCTCTCATTTGCAATGTCACTTCCGCCATCCCATGTAGTGTATCATTCTCACATGAGCTCAGGGCTGCCCTTCCCAGAGATCCCAAAGCATCCCCCTGGCTCCTGGAGAGTAGGTGGGAGCTGGCAGATGGCATCCTGGGGACACCCACCCTCTGTCCAGTTGAGCTCCGAATTGGCACAGCCTTGAGACCTGCAGGTACCCCCCAGCAATGCAAACCCAGGGAGGCAGGGAAGGAACTCAAAACCAAGCTGCTGGAAACAGGAGAAATTAGCCTTAACTGTTGGCTTGGATTCCACAGAGTAGACAGGGCAGGACTGGAATCTAGAGGGAGTGAACAGCACCCCACTCATTGTAGTGATCATAATATCTGACGTTACTAAGCACTTCTCTATGTCAGATACCATTGAAGTACTTTGCATGCATGAAGTCATTTTATCCCCATAACAATCCTATGAGGTAGATACTACTACTATCATTTGCCCATTTTCCAGATGAGTAAACTGAGGCATAGAAATGAATTCAAATATGATTCAGCTGATACCTAGGTCCGAGGGACGCTGACCCAATGAGTGGAGGCTGGCAGAGGAGCTTTAAGGCATTGACAACACAAAATTTGCAAGGATCAGGATTCGAGATTGGAAGCTGGCTGCTGGGCAGTGGTTAGGGATAAAGATGTAAAACTGTGGAATGAATGGAGAGAAAATAGGGAGATAATGGTTTGGATTTTGAGCAAACAGGTTGGAGCCAGGACTAATTTCTGAAGGCAACAAGGAGATCAGGCCTGTCCACGGGAAGTGGAGCAGCATGCCTGGCTGGGTGTGGGCAGCTCTGTAGGCTGTGGGTGCCCAGGCCCCAGCCCAGGCAGGACAGACGTGGCTTTGGCAGCCCCGGGAGTCTAAGATCCCATGAAAGGGCTCAAAGCCACCTTACCTGCTCAGGAACTGCATGGGGCAAACCGAGCCTTTGGGACACTGAGCCCCACAGAGCTGTTCAGAGCATGCTCTGAATTTGCAGACAAGAACCAGAGCATCTCAGGGTCCCACTTGTGAGGTTAGAGCTGGCAAAAGCTGCAACATGATCCAACCACTGCTTCTGCATTGGGTGCTGCGGATCAAAGACAGGAGGATGAGAAGGGGGGTGTGTGGACCACGGGTCTCTGGGAGCACCCGCTGCCCGGCCAGCTCTCTCTGGTGCTTTGCGGAGGCCAATTCATCCCGCTGGCCCATTGCGCATTTGATTCTAGGCCTGGGCCTTACCTGGTTGACCTGTCATTCCCTTAGCAGCTGAGGGTTTCAGGTGGGCCCTTTTCCAAAAAATGTACTTCTTAAGAGAGCATCCTTGGATACCAAGAACCCTTAAGGGCCCAAGGAATGGTGCTTTAGTAGCGACATTTCAGGCAGGGCACAGGGCCCCTTTGTGAGGAAATGGCTCCATGGGCTGTCTGGGTGGGGTCTGCCTTGAATGTTCTGAGAAAGACTAAGTGTCCACTGATGGCCTTGCTGACACATGGTAGGAAGCAGGGACATTACGGAGGAGAAGGGCCAATGAGGCACCGCAGCACATGGCAGCACAGGGCAGCTGCCGTCCTTCACCACCTGGGAGGAAATCAGTCCGCTATTCAGCCAGCACACAACCATTCCGGAGCCTCTGTCACCTCCTGTGGTGTCACTTATATCTCCTCTGATCCTCACGGTGACTGACTGCAAAGCCACTCAATCAAGAAAGGCTTGTCGTCAAGGCCGGCAAGGAAGGGGGACTAGAGGAGTTGATCTCCACTCTGCGCTCAGGCTTGGGAGCATCAGGAGATAAACGTGGAGGTCCCCAGGCTCCCCACGTAATGCTGTAGCCTCCCTGTCACTCAGGGTCCCCTAGGGAAGGCAACGGCCCTTCCAACTTGCCCTCACTCAGGAATCATTCTTCCTACTCTGCTGCCCTTCGGAAACATGGGAACAGACAATGCAACATCTTCTACCCGAATTAGAGGAGGAAACGTCCACCAAATTTCTATAGATAATGCCTGTGCTGGTTCTAAAATGTGCCTGCAGAATCTTGGATATTTCTCCCACCAAAAGGGATATCTCCAACTAGGATATTCTTCTAGTTTCTCTCCCCTTGAATAAGGTTGCCTATGCCCAAGAAATAAAATTCAGCAGAGGTCAGTCTATGTGCCCAGGCTGGATTTGAAATGGCAATGCAGTTCTACCTGGCTTTCTCTCTTTCAAGGATAAATGTATCCTTGAAGCCATATGTAGAGGCCACAGTCTAGGTGTTCGGCACACAGCCCAGCTGAGGTCTAACAGCCATTATCAGCCACTGGCCGGCGAGTGAGGGAGCCTTTAGACCATTCTAGATCCCAACCATCCAGCCACCAAGGGAGGACGCCAAGTGGAGCAGAAATGAACTGTCCCTGCCAAGCCCTGCACACTTAATAGACATATGAGCAAAATAAATATTATTTCAACCACTAAGTTTTGGGCTAGTCGGTTACATACCAGTAGAAAACCAGGAAAACATATTCCATTTCTGTCTTGTACCCATGTTACCATGTAAGCTCCACCCTGTAATAAAGAGAGATACTAGCAAATGAAGAAGAATATGGTGTCAGGGAAGCCTCTGATGTTTCTCTTCCAGAATCTCACCCTGCATTCTGATCTTGGGTTTTTTGGGCACCTTATAATCTACAGCACGACTATTAAGCTCTAAACAATCATACCACTTTAAAACTGCGTGTGTCCACCTCTTAATGAATGGCACCTACACGTCCAAACTCAATGAGTGTCTAAGTCACATAAATCATGTTTATCAAATAGGAAAAGGGGCCACTCCTTTACTAATTATAAGGTACTGGAAAATGTGAAAGCAAGTAAACAGGCAGCATTCCTAGAAATCGAGGCTATCGTCCCTTTAAATTAGGAGAAAACAGGTTAGTACACTCTAGCAAAAAGACTCCTGTTTAACTTAGCCTCAAAGAAGGTTGGATTCATTACTAAGGTAGAAGAGGAGGAGAAAGGAAGGGCCCAGCCAGGGCAGCCTTTTGTGTCCTCTGCTTCTTAATTAACAATTGGCGTCAACCCCATTCCATTTGACCACGAGATGCATTTATTTGCCTGCGTATGCCCCACAGTTGTTCTCATTCTGAACCTTCTCAGATTGTCAGTTTATAGCCAAGAAAGAAGGAAGGGCAAATCGGGAGTTCTGGCAATTCAAAAGCTTTCAGTGGGTACCTGAAAATAAAGTTTTAAGACATGGATGCCTTCTCAGTGTTGTTTAAATGCCCTGCCAAGGAGCTGTCTGCCTTCCCTTAGGTTTCAGCCTATTACTGCTGCTCAGTGTAGAAAACAGGTGGCCCTCCACTATGTAAACAGTTGGAGCTGTGTTTACCAGCCAGGTCTCCCCAGCCACTAGTGATTCTTCTGTGAGGCCCTTCCTGGTCTCTGAACGATGAAAGCTTTCCCCTTGACCCATTTTGGAGTAATTAGCACGTTGTTCTCAAGCTTGTGTTGGCCAGAATGTGCTCTCCTCCAGTGTGGAGGTGATAATGTCCTATTCATCTCCTGTCTCCAGCATCTAGCATGAACCCCAGCTCTGAGTAGACAGGAAGTTAAACTTTGTGAAAAAAAAAATGAATGGATGAATGTAAATCAAACTTCAAACCACGTACAGAGATAAGAACAATTTGGTTCTAGTATAATCTTTGAGTCTCACAGAAATGGTATTTAATCGGAAGGTCCGTTTGGGGTTTGAATTGAGTTGGGATATGGTTTAGTAAGGAACTTTCAGAGAGGAAGAAGGAAGAAATTAGAATAACTGGGATTAAATTATTCTATACTGTTACATTAAATACACTTTGTCAAAGCAAAGGGAAGTTTAAAGAGTTGATTCATGCTGGATCCTGAAGCCTAAAGATTTTGAGACGGTTCAGAATGAGCACAACAACAAAACATACACAGGCAAACACAACATGCACAGGATGCCGTTGACAAATTAATTGGAACAGAGCTACATGCCTGGGCACATTCCTGTGTTCATGCATTTCTGAAATTCAAGGAGGTGACTGACAAGGAGTCTTTTCTTGACCAAGCTTTAGTTTCCTCTGAGCCCTCTTCTCATCTTTGGCCAGACCAATTCAGCAAGAACCCCACTAAGCCAAGTTAGCAACAATCCTCTGTTCTTGCTACCTAATCAAGCTCCTCTAGGTAGTTTTTCATCTGCTGACTCCCTCACCCTGCCCTTCGTCTATAAATCTCCAGCTGCCCCTGTTATATGCAGAGTTGAGCTCAATCTCTCATGTCTACTGCAACAGTCTTGACTCCTAGTGCAATAGTCCTGAATAGTCTTCCTGGCCTGTTTGAGTCTGTCTAGTACAATTTCGTCTTGACACAAGCCAGATGTCAGGCAGAACAGTGGTCAGGAAGTCATATGTCTTCCAAGTCAGTCTAGACTCCTCCAACTACTCACCAGCACCAGGAAGTGCCGGGCTTTCGATGGCACTGGCTGGTTGAGCTTTAGCTGCAGAATGGCATCTCAGCGAAGAGCCAACGAGACCCACAGACAGGAACCTGGTTCCCTCCTCTTCCTGTTACTGCCTATGTGGCTTCGGCTGTGTTGCTTAACCTCCCTGAGCCTCTGTTTTCTCACCTGTAAACTAGGGACAATGATAGTGTAACCAACAAACTTCAATGACCTCTATATGTTTTTTAATAATCCTCTCCCTTAATTAACTACTGGATTCTTTTAAGTTGTTTCCCAGAAATATTAGATTTTCTGCAAGACTAAGGTGTTGAGATTCTGAAGTTCTCTGGCCAGACTTCCTTAGGTCAGGACTCTCCATCCTCCACCACCTGCCCCCATGCACGTAGTAGCCCCTTGTTAGTTACACCACTAACCTGCCCCAAGGCACATGGCCCCTCCTTTAAAAGCCCATGCTTTCAGTCTCAGGGAGACTGATTTGAAGCAGCTTCCCCTGACAAGACGTCTTTCACATTAAATTAAATTCCTTTCTTCCTTGGCAGTCCTCATTGTCTCAATAATTGGATCTTTGCGCCATGAGCAACTGGACCCAGGCCAAAACCCCTTTGCAATTTCAATAACAATAGTACCTACCTCCATAGAGCTTTTATGAGGATAAAATGAGTTAATATGTGCAAATGGCTTAGAACATTGTCATGTGTGGATCAGAGCTCTATTTTTAATTAGTCATTTCTTAGCACTGGTTACCTCCAAAAAGTGGGATGAGAGATAGGGAAAGGGGCAGATTGTATTCCTCTCTGTTCTTTCATTGTTATAATGAGCATGTATGACTTTATAATTAGGAAGGGAGGGAGGGAGGGAGAAAGGGAAGGAAGGAAGGAAGGAAGGAAGGAAGGAAGGAAGGAAGGAAGGAAGGAAGGAAGGAAAACAAACTGAACCTCAGTCCTTGCACAGAGGCCCTGAGCTGCTCCACAGAGACACAGCACTTTCCACTTGCCCTTTTGACCAGAAAGGAAGTCAGTTCTATCCGAATGGATGTTCCAGCCCTTAACTGAATTTGGTGAGTGTCTGAATGATGGTCCGTGGCCTTCCTTCCTCATAAATCAAGGCCAGGGAATAATTTTAACAGTGCATAAACAGAAAATATGAAAATTAATGCTTGCAGGAACCTTATTTAATTTTGCCGTGAACCGATTTCCGTGACATTTATGCCGTTTGTTTTGTGCGGTTGTATGTGGGCTTCCCCCCTCCTTCTTTCTATTTTGTTTTCTGTTTTCTTTTTCCTATTGGCTCAGTTTCAGAGAGGCTAGTTATCTGCACATTCATCTCTGAAAAATGACCTTCCTTTCTTGAAACGCATGTCCTTCTGTTTGTAATAAAAGGTCATAAACTTGCCGGGGCCCATCGAAACCATCGCTATGGCAATACACTACAGGAGCGTGATTATTAACCTCTGGATAAACAGGCAGGCAGGGAAGATGGATGGAGAGGGAGAAGGCTTGTGTTTATACACATTTATCTTTAGTAATTAGCCATCTGGGGGAAACCACAAATACAGGCAACAGAAATTGATTTATCTTCAAATAATAAGTTTTGCTTTACAACAAGGTCTAAAAGTGGATCTTCTCAAGTGCTAATTTTGCATGTCACTTGCATGCTTTAAGGATGAAAGTAGTAATTACCAGGCCTTTCATATGCAAAAGTAAGGTGCTGCCAAGGAGCTGCTGGCTTCATCCACAAGAAAAAAAGGATGTGTCTCCCAGAGGCCTTGCCAGGTCCTAAAGGCTTGTCACTGGAGGGCTGTATTTCCCTGGAGGTCCCAGGCCATTAGTAAGGGATCAGCTGCAGACAGGTGCAGCCTGGATTGGAGAGTCACTGGCTCCATGAAGGCTCCTGTAGGCTGGGGCTAACCTTTCTCCACTGGTGCTCAGTTCCAAGGCCAAGAGAGGAGCTACCTATACTCTTGATGGCACAGCCAGGTTAAAACCCAGAGGCAGGGTTCTTTACTACCAAGGCAGGGACGGAGGGATCAAGGAACTTACTGTGTGTCTCATTCCCAACCGTGGCTCAGTACCTAAGGGGCTAGCAGTTATGTTTGCAAGCTGGCCAAAGGCTCTTCTGTTCCATGAGGAAACAGCCCAAACCAAGAGGGAATTGTTCGGGTAATTCCACTTCTCCTTTACAGTTAACCCTCAGGGAAGCGCCTGCTTTTAATGAGCTGTGGTTCAAAACCATCCACCCAGGCTCACACATGGCACCCTCCGAACGTATTCAAAGACAAAGGAAAACAGAGTGAGACGTGCAGGAGAGGCCCCGTCGACATCCATCTGCCGCAGCTGAGTGTTCTCCCATTAAACCCTTCTCATCAACAGCACTGGATCCCGCAGTCTGTTGCCAAATGCTTTTTGAACTGTTTTTATTAATAACAAATTGGAATTAGTTGCTGTCTGAAATGTGCCCTGCGTGTTCCCACCTGTGAACCCCCTTGGCAGAGGATGGAGCTGCCATGGACCCGACACCTGTTTGTGGGCTGAGTGGGATGCAAAACCCGGTCCCAAGCAGCCCAGCCCCGTGGAGGCCCTTTGTGACCACAGGGAGCTGCCCCAAGTGGTCGCTCAGCCACCACTGTGCCAGCTGTGAGAGGGTGGGCTCTCCACCTGGGCGCCAGGTGCGAACGCCACTGCTGCCACTTGTTGGGAGTGTGACCTTGAGCAAGTTAGTTAGCCTCGCTGGTCCGTATTTCACTAATGTAAAATGGAGGCGTTAGTACCGCACAGGACTGCTGTAGGCAGTAGATTACGGGTAGGGCCGCTCTGCTGGGTCTCAGCACCGGCCCATGGAGCTCCGCAATGTACTCACTGTGTGATCTGAAAAAAAGAGCCCTTTTCTGAACCTCAATTATGAAAATGACAATATGATTTTAAGAAGAGATAAATAAATAAAATACTTACCTAAGCTCTCAGCCAGTGTCTTGCACCTATGAGGTAATAAATAAATGACAGCTTTTTTAATTTTTTGGTTGGCTTATGTTCTTATGATTATGTGGGTGCATTCTCACTGTAGCTAGACTTATAGCTCCCAATCTATAAATGAACACCTTCCTAAGGTCGTTCCTCGTCTTATTAGCTGCAACATATCTTGACCTAGGTGAGCAGAACTGAGTTGGAACAGAGACTAATCGCCCCCTTCGGCTCCAGCCCTCAGCCATTCTCCCCTTCTTCTTTGAGTAATAGAAACATTGACACATTGAGTTCCAGCAGGACCCATGGCTGCCCAATGCCAGAACATGTTTCCCAGCCTCCCCTGGGGCTGTGTTACCAAATTCTCACTACTGAAATGTGAGCAGTGGTGCTGTGGCACATAAAAGGAAAGTGTTGTCCTTCACAGACTCTCTCCCCTTCCAGGGACGGGAGGGAAGTCCCTGGCGACTGTGACATTTCAGGGCATTGCAGAGCCCCAGAGAGAAGGAGCCACAGGCCCTGTGTAACCTCGTGGAACAGAGCTCCCTGTACTGTCCCACCACGCACTGCATCCTGCCTCTTATTTGAGAGAAAAAATGATTTCTATCTTATTTAAGTCACGGTCGTTTTGGGATTCTTTGTTACGCAGCTTGGTTAGTGTTCTGACTAATACATGGGCAAGGACAGTGAGCAGAAGTAATGGTCAGGGTGAGCCAGTGTCTTTGTCCTTCCACCTCCTTTAGTTACCCCTGGATGAAATGTTCCTTCTTTATTCACTTCTCTGCCATCATCCAACTATCCTCACCCTTCACTGTGTTGTTTTATTATATCAATTAAGCTCAGTTGCTTTTACTCAAAAATGTCTTTCTGTTTGTGTAGGAATGCTTCTTATTCATCATCTTCCTTCTCCCCTTCTTTCCCAGCTCTCCCTGCTGAGCTGACAAGTCAATTTCTCTTCTTTCTTTTCCTACTTCACACCTATACTACAATTCTTGCTGTTTTCCATCAAACTATCTTTCTCTCTCTCTCTCTCTCTCTCTCTCTCTCTCTCTGTACTTATAAGACAAAACCAAAGCCAATAAAAACCAATAAAGGTTTTAAAAAAAGTTGGCAGATGGGCAGTATACTTGGAATGTGAAAACAGAGACCTGTCTATACTGTGTACATCAATAGCTCATGGACTCATACTGGCAAAAGGGTGTTTGTTGGAAGACCTTTCGGATGAGACTTTTCAAACAGCACATCATGAGCCACAGGGACTTTAGTCCACTGCCACAGAACATGCTAGATGAGTAAGAATTGAAAATAAAAATCCAGGTTTTTTTACTTTCTGGTCAAGTTCTGTTTCCACCAGCTTATTATGCTATGCCTACATTAAGACAGCTTGAAGAAACACAGATGGCTTCTTCTAATTCAATGTTCTCTGCAATTGAGGATTTCTTCCCCTTAAGACACAAGTCAAACAATA
>VBSM01002153.1:29525313-29564532 GCA_008086735.1 Cheirogaleus medius | reverse complement strand
CTTCCTTTTGCTTCCAGCCCCAGGTGGTGGCAAGATTTATAATTTGCATTGCTAATCCCTGTAATTCCTGTAATGTTCTTCTTGCAACATTAGTTGCCTAGTTGACCTGTCCGAGGCCACACCCTCTGTTCAAATGACTGGTGTGTTCTTTCTCCTGCCTGGACCCTGACTGATACACCAGTGGAGGCCGGTTGGGCAGCTGGACATGAAATAGGGCTGAAGGGGATAGGTTGGCATGGGGGCATGGCCGTAAAGCTTGTGTTCCTGTTCTGGGAGGAGACTCAGAGACCAACACCTGCCCTGGTCTCTCTGTCATTCACGGCAAGTGCTTAGACCTTTATCAATCTAGAGACAGCACCAGAGGAAATGCTACTTCGCATTTGTGTCTCGTTGATCTCTGTGTCATTCACAGCAAGTTGTCTCTTAGCTCTAAACCCTGCCTTCTAAACTCTGCTTTGTGATGCTTGGGATAGGACCCTGCAAACCCCTTTTCTGGTCTGTGAACAGGCTCCTTGGTCTCTGTGTGATTCACAGCAAGTTTTCAGCTTTTTGCAAACAAGGTGAAGCTGGTGGGGTCCAGGCCCCTGCTGTGGGCCAGCTGAGCCACCAGGCAGGTGCATTGTCTCACTGGGAGTCCATAGACTCCTCTTAACACTGTTCGGCTCACCCACGTTGTAGGAATGGCCTAATGACCTAGACTGTTTGCCCAACCCCCTTCTCTCTGTCTCTGTCTTTCTCAAGTTCCCATTTCTCTAATCTAACAAAACAAAAAATGTGAGGCAGCTACCACCTCCTTACCCTTCCAACGTTATGTTCTTCCATAGTGTCCTCTATGTGCGGAGCCTGTTCACGGAGCCTTAACAAGGAGCCTGTTCATGGAGCAGAAAGGTGGTTTGCAGAGTCTGATCCCTGGCATCACAAAGCAGAGGTTAGAAGGGAGGGTTTAGAGCTAAGAGACGGCGGCTCAATAAATGGTGCTATTTGGGATTCGGGGCAGGGATAGTTCCCAGACCTCGTGCCTGTCTTACAGAGCATTCCTCAAAGTTTCTTGGGATAATAAAACCACAAGTGTGGGCATGTCATCTACCTATAGGGAATACCACGGGTGGAAACCAGGTATGCTGAACTAAGACAAGTCAAAGAGACGAGCAGAGAATTAGAAACGAGGGGTGCTGAGCCACAGGTGGCTGAACTTGGACAGGAGCAAAGTGCAAGCATGAAAGACTACGGCCGTGAGGGGAGCGGGGTGCCGGGTTCCCTGCACCTGGTGAACAGACACCAATGAAGACTGCAGCCCAAAATATGAGTCCTTTTCAGCACTGATATTCTATAACTCCATTTCTCTGTACTTTAGCACTTGGCCCGGAAATAACTGGCAGGTCTATACATTTCCCTGAAGTTTCTATTCTTCCTCCAAGCAGATATAAATATTAAATGAAACATCTTTATGTATAAAGACAGGGACCAGGAGTGAGCTCTCTAAGCAAAGCCTGGACATGATGTCAAAAGGCAAAAAAAAGAAAGAAAGAAAGTAGATTCCTTGGCATGAAAGTTTACAGCCTTTGAAAAAAAACTACATGATCTTTGGGGAAAGGAGGCGACCAGGGGGTATGAAAAGAGCGATTCACATCGCTTTATTTAATTGTTTTGCCCCAAAGTCAATGGACCAGCATCTGTGGAATATCTCCAATGTACTAGACAGGTGAGGAGGGTCAAGGAAGTTTAAGGCACCATTTTCTGACCTTATAGGCATTATTCATCTAGCCCCGTCACTCATTTAACAAATGTGTGTTGCCCACCTGCTGTCACCTAGGAACGGAGTGATTGGGCACAGAGGGTGCAGTGGTACACGACACTGACCATGTGTCTGTCCCCCTGGAGCTTGGGACTAGTGGGAAAGAGAGGGGTTGGATACACTCCAAGTATAATAAATTCATACACTCATAAATTAATCACAGATGGGAAAATCTGATAATTAATGATAAGGAAACAAACAGGGGGCTGAGGGAAAATGCGAGGACAGGGTGAGAGTGGAGAGCCGCTTTCGAAAAACCAGACAGGGTGGGTCTGGCGGAGAAAGAGCCATTTAAGGGGAGACCTGCCAGGTGGAGGGTGGGCAGGAGGAAGGGGAGAGGGCTCCCTGCAGAGGAAACAACACATGCACGAGCCCAGAGGGGAGAAAACATTGGCCTGGTGGAGGACCTAAAGGAGGCAGGGATGGCCAGAGCCCTAGGAACAGGAGAAGAGAAGGAAATGAGGTAAATAAAGCCGGAGAAGTTGCAGCCCCCGGTCCATGCTGTTGCATTTTATATGTTAAGGGGATTACTCGGGCTGCCGTGGGAGAACAGATGGCAGAGGCAGGGAGATCAGGAAGGAGATTGTGCCATAAAAGAGATTATAGTGGTTTAGATTATAATGGAGATGGAGAGAAATGGATGAATTAAAAAATATATTTTGAAACAACTGAACTTGCCCATGGGCATGGTGGGGGAAAAGAAACATCAGAGTCAATGACTAGGTTTCTTGGAGGAGGGTTTTCAGGAAGAAGCTGTACATACACGAGGTAATTACGAAGAGATGGCTCTGAGAGTTCAAGACAGCAAGGCAGATGCTACACACAGGTGGGGAATGCACAGTTTATTTCCACCTGCGTAGGGACCGAAGGAGGTGCTGTCAGTTCCTAAGCACTGAGGTGCTCAAGCATCGCCTCATGGGGGATATTAGATTTGGGTAGGACTTGAATGGGGAGGAGGGTTGGAATAATTTGGGAGGCGAGAGGAAGAGATTCTAGGCATGCACTAAAGCACAAGCAGAGGAGATGGTGCATAAACAAGCTTTTCAAGAATGCAGCATTGAAGCAGCAGGCACTGGGGAAAGTACGTGGAAATGATTTTCAATGTCTCCCCAACTTGGAGAAGCAGCTGCCTCCACTGAGTACCGCCCAGACACGAGCACTGGTGGCGGGTCACGGCTGCTCCACTAGCACTGTTTGGGGGCTTGTGCATGTCCTGGCGTGTTGTCTACACTGGACCATGTGGGTAAGCTGAGAGCAGCATCATTGCTGCTTGACATGTGTGAGGGCTGAGCAGGTGTTGATGGGTCACCCTACCAAAGGGAAGCGAGAACAACCAGCATTGCTTTTCGGTGGAGGCAATAATGAGAGTTCACTTAAATGAATGGCATTGGCTGGGCTCCCACGGGCTTCCTGATGCCCAGACATCGCTCCTTGCTCAGACAGAGACTGGGCCACCTCCCACATTGTGTCTCCTCTCCTGCATGTGGTGTTGCATGCAAGCCCACGCACTGGGTGTCTGGCTTTCTCTCTACCTTCTAAGGCAGGGGTTGGCAGACCGGGTCTGCTCATCCCGTTTTTGTAGAGCCCATGCGGTAAGAGGGTTTCTTTTTAAATATTTAAATGATTGAATAAAAAATCAAAAGAAAAATAATTTTTCATGACAAGTGAAAATTATATGAAATTCAAATTTCAGCATGCATAAAGTTTGGTTGGAACACAACCACGCTCATTCATTTATGAATTGTCTATGTCTGTTTTCACTAAGTTATGATGACATAGTTGAGCACTTGCAACAGAGATCATGTGGCCTACAAAGCCTGAAAGACTTACTCTTTGGTCCTTTACATAAAACATTTGCCTACCCTTGTTTTAAGGCAATGGACAGCCCTGACTGACTAAGGGCAAGGTACAAGGAATTGCAAAATGAAAAGTACATCAATTGATACTTGAAATATTTTTCTTCATACATGCAGAAGGCCTTGAAAACCATGCTAAGAAGTTTTGGGTCTGATTTTATATTCACTAAGGAAATATACAAAGTTTTAAGCTGTTGAGTGGCATCACAAAATGGAACTTTCAATATGCTAATTTTGGTTTATGCACAATTAATTTAACATGGTATCAGAAGGAGGAAATTATTTTAAAGCCATCTATTAGATTCAGGATACATTTAACATATTAATAAACATTAAAAATAAATACACAGAATAGTAATTATTGCTAGGAAGAGAGAAAAATTGACTTGGAAGAGGCACAAGGGAACATTCTGGGTGTTGGAAGTATTCTATATCTTGATCTGAATGGTGATTACATTGGTGTTATTATAGATTAAAGATGACAACAAATTCTTTTCTATTGCTCCCATTGAAAGGCAGACTTAGTGACTTGCTCATGCAATAGAATTAGATGGAATTGACATTCTGGGACTTTTGATACCTTGCAACTTCCACCTGGGTCTCTTGAAATGTCTGTTCTGGAGAAAACAGATGCCAACAAAATTTGGTTACTTTGAGACTGCCATGCTATGAGGAAGCCCAAGCTAGCCACACAGGGAACTCAAAAGGAGAAAGAGATACACAAAGGTCCCTAGTTTTTCTACCATCCCAATGCAGGCACCAGGTAAGTAAGAAAAGAAGTTTTCAGATGCCTCTAGCTCCAGCCACTACTTGACTGTAATTCAGTGAGAGATCACAAGGGACAACTACTTGACTACTTCTAGTCAACCCGCAGAAACTTGAAAGAAAATAAAAAGGTGTTTTTAAGCCGCTAAGTTTTGGGGTTGTTTGTTATTTAGCAGTAGATACTCAGATACCAGAACAGGTAGATACATATGAACATTAAGTACTTTCTAAATGTATGTTATACTTCAATTAAAAATAAGTAAATACAAATCATACGAATTTGGGTACAGAGCTTTACAATAAATCTCCATTGTTCTTTAGTTTGTCATAACCACGAACTTACTAAATGATTAGTGATGGGTATAAATTTTTCTATCACAAAAAAGATAAATGAATAAGTATTGAATACTTGTGCATATGACATCTATGATAGCATTTGGTTTTCATGACCAGTGCAATCAATGGCTGTCATTACTTTCTTTTGACAAATGAGGAACCTGCAGCAAACCTAAATTAAGGGATTTGCCTGAGGTCACATATCTTGGAAGTGACAGAACTCAAATTGACACCTAAGTTGATTGACTCAAAAGTCCTTGCTCTTTTCATGGTATTAAGTGGCCACCTGGAAATGTCCTTGAGGGTATAACATGCTTTTATAGTTTCAAATGTTTCTTTTTTTCTAATCAAGCCAAGGGACTAATCACACCAGTACGAGCAGAGAGACACAATCGAGTTTATGGGGAAGTTTTAACTCAAGAAATTAGACAAAGGAAATGACCTTGTTCTCTTCTTCAATCATTACCTGTATGCATCACCCTTGGCTCCCCTTTCTACAATCACCATAAATATGTCAGATCAATTTCATTGCTTTCAAGTTATCTTCAGGCATGAAAAGTCCATTGGAGTCTTATTTAAAACCTCAGTCTGGTATTCAATGCAAAGCTTCTCAGGCTTCCCGTGTAGCTGGATCTGCTGTTTCCCTCTTCCCCTTCCCTCTCCAGGCTCTTCTATGGTTTGGGTGGGATTGGAGATGGAGTAGTAGAGGTTTGTGAAAAAAGAGCAAAAGTATTTTGACCCGCCTCTAGCTTGCGATGTCTGTGACGCAGGGGTGCAATCATGGGCCTTCTCCCCAACCACACATGTGGTCTCTTTGGAAGGCCCCACGCCCCATCTCCATGATGTGTAGCTCCCCGACATCAGCATCGTACTCTCTGCATGATATCCTGTGACTCCTCCTTAGTTCCTGGTTTCCTGTCCCTGGTGATCCCGCCCTCCCATCTGCTGGCATGGCTGTTCCTCCCCGGTTTAGGTACACACAGGGTCCCTGCAACCAATAGCCTTGGGCTGGGCCTCTCACCCTGACTCTAGCCTTCCACTGTCTCCTGAGCAATTTCATCTGTACCCAGGGACCTCCGGGCACTCTCGACGACATTCTAGATACCTTGTGGGAGGGGTGAGCCATTCCAGGGCCTATTCTCAGGCTCATCATCCTAGAAAGCATCCTCAGCCATTTCAAATAAACCACCCCAACAGCAACGTGGGGTTCTAGCACCTTGCAGAACGGTGGTTGAAGGCGGGGAACTTCTCTAAGGACTTGAAATTTTGTCAGGCTACATTCTGGGAAGTAAGGAGCGAATCTCCTTGCTCTGGGATTTCCCAGGCTTCTCTGATCATTTCTTCCTCACTTCCTCCTCCCACCAATGTTTCAACTCCTACAAGGACAGGAGACAGTACATTGTTATATGAACACTTGCCTTGTTCTTCTTCTTGCCCCATTCTCTGCCTTCACGGCAGAATTTTCTACTTCCCTTTCCTGTCCTGCTGAAACTTCCTTTATATCCTATCATCTTTCTCCTTTCTGGCTTTATGGCCCAGTGTCAGTGATAGAAAAGTTAAAAAGGATAAACCCAGATTTATCAAGAAAGAATTTCAAAAAATATTATTTCCCGGTAGTTGTATGAAAGTCTAGATTCCTATAGCACTGCTGTTAGAAAGAACCAGAAAAATGGGGGTCAACAGATTGTAGATAGAGGGAATTAGCCAGGACCAGGAGGGCTTGGAGAGGCCTGAGGTCAGGGTTGAGGTCTGGGGAGTTGGACAGAGTAGGGTAGAAGCAAGTCCTCAGGGAAGGGACAAGGTGACAAAAATCTGGATATGATGTACATTCAGGGACTGACAGGGCCCCCAAGTGAGTTATCCAAGTCCTAAAGAGTCAGATAGGCTGATGCGATGCAATGGCTCATACCTGTAACCCCAGCACTTTGGGAGGCCAAGGCAGGAGGACTGCTTAAGGCCAGGAGTTTGAAACCAGCCTGGGCAACAAAGTAAGACCCCATCTCTGCAAAACTTTTAAAAATTAGTCATCATGGTGGCATGCACTTGTGGTCCTAGCTACTCACGAGGCTGAGGCAGGAGGATCACTTAAGCTCAGGAGTCTGAGGTTGCAGTGAGCTATGATCATGCCACTGCACTCTAGTCTGAGCAACAGAGTTAAATCTTGTCTCAAAAAAAAATAAAAATAATAAAAATTAAAAGTCAGGTAGATGGAGAAGATTAAAGCAGAAAATAATTCTGGAATGCAGAGAATCTACCCACACAGTGAGAACCTCAAAGACAGTATCCCTGGAATGCCCATTTGACATTGAATGTGAGGCTTTCTCCGCCCCTGTCCAGCTTCCTGTGTGCCTTCATTCACTCATGATGACCCTGGAGTCTAGCACACCAGGCTGGTGGAGTGTGGGTGCAGCGTACCCTTGCCTTGGGGGAACAGAACAGAAATCACAGCACTCAGGTGTTGGAGCACGTCCAGTTACTGGGTATGAGCACAGCAAGGGTGATGACCCAAACTCCAGCTGAGCCACTTTTCCATCCTCTTCTTCCTCCTTATGTGCTGTGCCTTGGTTCCTGCCTGTCTGTGGCCTCCTTCCAGGTGTTCTTTGGTTCTACTGAGGCCTTGGCCTGACTCAGACCCCCAATGCTGGACTGGAAGCCCACCTCCAAGCCAAGTCACCTCCATGTAGATAGATGATCAATTAAAATGCCAGTCATTGGACCCATAGTCAATCAAAACAGAAAAGAAAGAAGGAAGGAAGGAAGGAAGGAAGGAAGGAAGGAAGGAAGGAAGGAAGGAAGGAAGGAAAAGAAAGGGAGAGAGAGAGAGGGAGAGAGGGTGGGAGGGAGGGAGAGAGAGAGGGAGGGAGGGAGGAAAGGAGAAAGAAAACAGGTGAATTGTAATCAGCAAACTCCATTGAAGAATGTAGGGAAATGCATAACACATTTTAGGAAGATTTATATATTCAAATGGTTTTTAAAATTCATATCTTAGTTATCTAATTCAATTGGGTGGAATATGTCTTCTCATGGCCACCTGAAATAAATGAGGTGTCTCTATAGTTGGAAAAAATGTACACAGGTGCCAAGCATTGGAATAAATTGTAAAGTCATTGGCTTTGCCCATGTAGAGGACATTTATTTTCTCTAGGCATTTCTGCTGAGTTTAACCCAAGTGCAAAGAATGACTTAATTTGCAACTAAAAAATGTAAAAATTTGTAGTCAGAAAGACCTCTCTATGTAGCAAAAATCACATTCTATTAGGGATATTAATACACCCCCTTCAGGGAATCTCTAAAATCTTTAGTAGCATTCTCTGATTGCTGTCCAACACTGATTTATCAGACTATTTCTTTAAGGACTGTTCTTGGATTCTGACCAATGATTTTGTGAAGAGTATTAGATTCGCTGTACTTTTTTCCCTGAGTGGAGATTAGAAACTGTACTGAGAAATAATATTGATTTATCCAAATGGATTTGTTTTGCAAGGTGAAAATCATCCTGTAATATCACTGTGTAAATATGGATGAGCAATTGACCATATAATGAACTATCCATTCTTTTTGCTACATCTAGTTTGTTACTTGGTGCTTCTGCCAGTAAATCCTCATTATAATTTAGTGTATTGTATGATAGACAACGAATTCTCAGGATGTTCCTTTTACATTTTCTCCAAAATCAGAAAGTCATCAGGAAATAAACATGAAGGAAGGCATCTCCACGTCCAAGCAGCTAGGACATTATTGTGCCATCTTTCAAACCACATGGCTACTCCCTTTCCTTCCAGACATTTCAGTGACTTCTGACTATAGCTCTTCTTGCTTTGTGGTCTGTCTTGCCCAATCCCCCCACCAACGTGAGTCACTTATGGACCAGAAAAACACTTTAGATCCAGGATATAGGAGAAATAACAAAACAGAAATGACTTGTGCTGTGAAGTCAGACATATCTGAATTTGAATCTTATGTTGCTACATTTTAACTGTGTGATCTTGAGCAATTGTAAGTATCTCCCAAACTAAGAGCCTAGTTCCCCTAGTACACCTGTGGTTCCTAATCCCACTGGTAAAGTTAGGTTGTCCCTTTATTTGTGATGTGAACTTTAAGCATGTGATTTAAGGGGGCACTCATAGGGTTTCCCTGTGATTACAAAGTTAATTATTTTTCCATTTTAATGAATAGATACTTTGTGAAGTGATACTTTGAAACTATGTAAATATCTCATTCCTCATCAAACTCCCAGCCTAGTTTTAGCATCCATTATTAATTTTTAACTAAATCAGTCAGTACTCTGATGAGTTTCTACCTCCTTTGTTCATTCTCCATTTATTAATATTATTGGCTTTCTACTCTAAGGAAGAGCTTTATATCATTTGTTTATTGTCATTACGGATGCAAGAATTCTGATTTTACTCAATTTGATGCTCACATTGTTCCAGATTTGGCCAGTGGGAATTCCTCTAAGCTGGCACCTAGGTCTTTTTATGTGTCCCCCTCACTGTTTGAGAACTTTCATATTCTCTTGCACAACACAATGTTGTGAGTTCCTCTTGCACTTTTCCTGCCCCAGCCCTGAAATTGGACACTTCCCCCAAGCTCTACCTGTATTAATATTACTAAATCATATGCCTGTCAGCCCCAGATGTTCACTGGCCTCCAACCCAGCCCTGAGCCTCCCTTCTTTTAGAAATTCCCTCTCTCCATGCCCCACACCACTTCCGAGGTGCTCCTTTCTAAAAAGGAGGCTTAACTCAGCCAACTGTGGACCAGACACTTAATGTTTCATCTGAACTCAGCTACTTATAGCTGCAGGACTTTGAGCAAGTCCTTTAAATGCTCTGAGCTTAACTTCCTCATCTAAGAAATGGAAGTAAAATAAATTCATGGTGTTGCTGAAGGTAACAGAGGTAACATTTGTGAAGCACTGAGATCCAGCCTTTACCTTAAAAGGGGCTTTGACAATTTCAGCACACTGTTCCCAAATGAGGAATGCCTCAAAACCAAACCATCAGACATGAGCATGGTCATAGATTTAAATGAGCTTTCCTTCTCATTGTCAATCTAGCCATTTATAGACATGATAGTTTATTAAAACTTTTAAAGCTTATTCACGCTACAAGACATTTGCTTACACATAAAGCAGGTGTCAGCCAACCTGGACACATGAGCTGAAAATGGCTCATAGGCCAATGATGACACTCTTTCTTTGTCCCCTTTATCACTTGTTGTCTGATGCTACAGTAGGATAAGATAAAACCTTGGGAAGATACAGTTATCCTGCTCAAAAATACTTGCACATTTACCACCCCCAAGCATCCCCAACCGTTCCGCCTAACAAAAGATTCAGCTATAACAAGCTTCATTTTTAAAGGCTGAAATCAGAAAAAAATCCACACCTACCAGTGTCATGCTGAGCCCAACACTTGCTTGTCTTGTACCGTTTTCATCCTTATCTGGAATATATGAGTATATATTTTTTCTTCCAGAAAATGAAACTGATGCCCGGGCTTGGTGGTTCACACCTGTAATTCCAGCACTTTGGGAGGTGAAGAAGGGAGGATCACTTGAGACCAGGAGCTCGAGACAAGCATGAGCAACATAATATGAAATGTCCAATTTCAAATCAAAGTATAGTTTATTATATCTCAAACAAGAAGCAGTATAATTCATCAAAGTATGCACCTAAACTATTGACACAGTTTTTCCATCTTAATGGTAGCTTATTTATGCCAAGCAGCGAAGAAGCCTGGAGAGCTAGCAGCGATGAAATCGCAAATGGCATTTTCTACAATTTGTTAAGAATTGAATATTTTTCCTTGCCAGAAGTGGTCCAAAGCCTGGGAGAAGTGATAATAAGTTGGTGCAAGTTCTGATGAATACAGTAGATGACAGAGTGTTTCCAAAACCAGCCTCTGTCATTTGAGCAGCGTTGTTTGTGCAACATGTGGTTGAGCGTTGTCTTGCAAGAGGATTGGCCTGTCTCTATTGACCAATCTTGGCTGCTTAATCACAAGCATCCTCATCATTTCATCCAGCTGGTTGCAGTAGACACACACTGTAATTGATTGACCAGGTTTCATGAAGCTGTAGTGGATAATACCAGCTCTGGACCACCAAATACACACCACTGGCTTTTTTTGATGACTATTCAGTTTTGGACTGTGTTTCAGCACTTCATCTTTATCCATCCATTGTGCTGAATGCTTGCAATTGTCAAAAAAAATCCATTTTTCATCACACTTAACAATACGATACAGAAATGGTTCACCTTTATGTTGTGACAGCAAAGAAAGGCAAACTTCAAGACCGTTTCTCCTCTGATGCTCATTTAATTCATGTGGAACTCATCTATCCAGCTTCTTTACCTTGCCAATTTGTTTCAAATGGTCCAATATTGTTGAAATAGTGATGTCAAACCTTGCTGCTAATTCACATGTAGGTTGAGATGGATTTGCTTCCATTACAGCTTTCATTCAGCTCATCATTATCCACCTTTGTGTCAGGTCACCCACATGGCTCATTTTCAAGATTAAAATCACTACAACAGAACTTCTCAATCCAGCAATGTACTGTGCATTCATTAGCCACATCCTTCCCAAACACTTCACTAATATTTTGAGCTGTCTGCACTGCACTGGTTCCATGACAGAACTCATTCATGAGTAACACTAATTTTGGATTTATCCATGGTTTCACAAAAATTGCTCTAAAAAACTTTTTGGAAGATAATCACAAGCCAAGTTTGAAACACTGAGGGTGTACCTTCACAATAAAAATAAAAGAACAAGTGTCAAAGTGAAACGTAGGAGGTATCAACTGCCAAACTTAGTACCTAAGAAAATCAAACATTTCATATGTAATGACCTAAAATTAAAAAAAATAAAAATTAGCCGGGCATGGTGGTGCACACCTGTAGTCCCAGCTACTCAGGAGGCTGAGGCAGGAGGATCGCTTGAGCCCAGGAGTTTGAAGTTGTAGTGAGCTATGATGATACTGTTGCACTCTAGTCTGAGCAACAGAGTAAGATCCTATTTGAAAAAATAAAAGAAAAGAAAATGAAACTGGGGCTTACAGTAGGAAAAGACTTTTCCAAAATGATCCAGGTAGTAAGTGGCAAAACCAGATTTAAATTGCATGTGTGATTGCCTGTGAACAATTTTCTAGTCTTCAAAAATTTATTTATAATTTTCATATTATATGAATTTTTCCTTTAGAATAATCCCTAATATAAACTAAATATAACTTACAATGTGATTCCTTTTCCACTAACTTTTATCTTTTCTATATTTATTCAAAGCATAACCCTAAACATAGACCCTGATCAGAACATCATTTTTAAATCACCTGGTTTACATTAGCTTAGATTCAAAAGATCATTTTTTCTCTTCTTTAGATTGGTTTGACATCAAAATGCCTCCAGCTACTTACTTCTGAGTCAATGGCCCACAGAAGCAATGAGAATCGCCAGAGGGAAATGGCAGTATGATGTTTCCCTGGCCAGGTTCCTGTTCTTAGTTCTGGTGGTTTGGGATTTTGTTTGTTTGTATTTTCTTGTTATTTGTTTTTTTTGCCCCATCACATGGTACGGAAAAAGGGCATTGCAGCTATACGAAGTGTCTGTAGGCTGAGATCATCGGCCATGCACCTGGCACATCTAAGCTCTCACACTTGTTCCTTCAAACCCGCGCAAGTGCCCAGCCACTGCTGGTAGAAGGCATTTCTCCTTCCAGGTGAATTCCAGCTCTGCGTCCTGCTTTCCATCAACCAGACGCTTCTCTGTTCACTGTTCTGGGTCTTGCTGTTTGAGATCTGCTTGGACCCCCTTAGTGTTAGGGAGCTCCTCGGCTTCCCCTTTCTGACATCAGCCTACTAGACTCAATTCCTTATCCTTTCCCAGTGCGAGAGTCCCCAAAGCTGCAGGTGAGAGTGAGAGAACTTCTTGGATCCCTGGTCCTGAAGGAGCCCGTGGGTCTCAGCGGGGGCTGCTGCGGATTTGGGCCAGGGCTGGATCATGACCAGTGAGGGCTTTCTGTAAACACAATGCTGGAGAGCACAGACCCCAGTACAGGCTGGGAAGGTGGGGACTGACCATTGCTCTTAAAGAAAGAGCCACCCCAATAAGAAAGCCTAAAGAATAGTCCTACACTTTGGAAGCTGAGAACAGAACTCTAGCATCTGGTGTCAGCTAGAGATGCTAGGCAGAGAAAAGGACCAAGATATTGGCAAAGGTCCTTGTCTAGTAGCCACTGGGATAAAAAAAAAAAGCAAGGTCAGAGAGAAGCAGACAGTTTGGCATAATCTGTGGACCCTGAACCCTGACAGGTCATCCCAGCATCCTTTCCTGGGTGGACCGTAGACTCCTAAAGGGGAAGGTGTGGGCCAGACACACCCACTTTCCTCTAAATCCTGGAAAGGAAGGTAAGCTCTACCTTGTTCTTTTACCCTTTCAGAACTTAAGCTCTGCACCACTGCTTAAACTCAATTTCTAAACAATACTTAATTATTTAGCAGGCAGACTGCTTGATCATTTGCCACAGCTATGTTTAGCAGCCTGCTTCACTCACAACTTGTTTCAGGTAGAATGTTCTTCAGAAACCCTTTCCTCAACAAGCCAGTTTCCTTCCTGCACATAGCACACACGTGTTCTCCACCATCCCGGGCAGCTCGGATGCTCCAATCCGTGGTCCCATGAACACGTTCACACTCTTCAGTATACTGGCCCTGTTGGGTGGTTCAAAAGATACTTGTACAGGTGCAGGATATTTTGATCCAGACTGTGAGAAAATATCTTTGTCCAGAGGTTTCAAGAAAATTGCTAAACTTGATTTTTTAAATACGTATTCTTTTGTTTGTTTTCTAACAAAGAATTCTCAAAACTCTAAGAGTCTTTTCTACCCACATATTAAGAATGCCAGGCCAGAGGTGGTGGCTCACTTCTGTAATCCTAGCACCCTGGGCAGCTGAGGTGGGAGGATTGCTTGAGTTCAGGAGTTCCAGACCAGCCTGAGCAAGAGTGAGACCCCATCTCTACTAAAGAATAGAAAAATTAGTCAGGCATGGTAGTGCGTGTGCCTATAGTCCCAGCTACTTGAGAGGCTGAGGCAGGAGGATCCCTTGAGCCCAGGAGTTTGGGGTTGCTGTGAGCTATGATGACACCACTGCACTCTAGCCTTGGCGACAGAGCAAGACTTTATATCAAAAAAAAAAAAAAAAAAAAATTTCCACACTGGTGAGTCAAGGACAACAAGCTGCATCTCTAGCCTCCCTCACCTACACTGTGCCCATAATCCATTCCCTCTATGTGACTAAGGAATTCTTGTTCCAGGCATCTGCAGGAGAGCAGGGACAAGGTTTCCTTACAGATGTGAAGATGGTGTTTGTCCAGGATGGTGTGTTAGAAGGGACCTGCTTGGAGCCAGACAGAGTCAGGGTCAAACCCTGCACCCCCTCTTGCCAGGGACATAATCTTTAGTCCATCCATCCTTCCTTTTCTAATCTGTAAAATGGGACTATTGGCTTTGTGCGGTGGCTTTCAGGATCAGAATGATATAAAATTCTTGGCACACAGTAAATAGACAACAAATGAAACCAACATTATTATCATCAGTGAAGAACAATTGTCTTTAAGAAAGGCAACCCTATCCTTTTCTATAGATGTATTCAAAATGCTACTGTATGTATAAGTGCAAATGAGCCACAAAGCTTCCCAGAAGAGGTGAGGCACAGAGTTCATTATTTCAGAAAGCAGTTTGCTCAACCCTTATGTTCCGATGAGGAGCCCAGGCCAGAGAAAGAGGTCTTCTGGTTTCGGACCATTGGCCTTTTCAAACCACCATTGCTGGCCGGGGCCCAGCTTCCCCCTCACCCCTAGAATTCCCCATTCAGGTGTTCTTGAGCTGGCATGAAAAAAGTATAATAAAATAATTCTTTCAGACAAGTTTAGAGGGAAGTTTTCCCAGAAGACAGGATTCAGGCTTTGAGTCACATAAAGTGTGTGCTTTGTCAATAACACAGGGAGCAGAGGCATGAATGAATTTTATTTCATTGGACAAGGCGTTCAGAATACAGATAAGGCCAGGCAAGCACCTAAACTCTTAAATAAATGTTTTAGCACTATCTAGGAGGGAAGACTGCAATTGATTCCAATCTTTCCTGACAGAAAATCAGTTCTTTTAAAACTCCCAGGGCAACAAACAGTAACAAAAAGGTCTTGTCTCTAATAAAAGTTGTAAAGGACTACAAAATAAAACATTGTCACCGGGAAGCTACAGGGCACAATTAGCATGCACGTAATTTCTCGAGGTGCCTTCTTTCTCAGTCCCTCATGTCTCAATAAAAGAAAAAAAAAGTTTACTGTGATTTGTAAATTTATAAAATAAAAATTTTCTAATTGTGCATAGTGGCTTTTCAATTGCTTCCAAAGACACAGGAAGAGATTTTTTTTTTTTTTTTTTTTTTTTTTGAGACAGAGTCTCACTCTGTTGCCCAGGCTAGGGTGAGTGCCGTGGCATCAGCCTAGCTCACAGCAACCTCAAGCTCCTGGGCTCAAGCAATCCTTCTGCCTCAGCCTCCCAAGTAGCTGGGACTACAGGCATGCGCCACCATGCCCGGCTCATTTTTTCTATATATTTTTAGTTGGCCAATTAATTCAGGAAGAGATATTTTAATGCCAAACAAGGCTGGATTGAATTGCAAGGATTGTATTGTATTGAATTCCAAGCCATGACTGCTACTGAGTTTGTTAAGATGCAAAGGGATTTTATTTTATTTAAACAGCTTAACGCTTGTCAAGACCTATGCATACTCAATATCTGCTGGACTTCCCGACATCACGCCAGCATAGTGGTTCTCTAACTCAAGCATGTGTGCATCTATCTGAACACCTGGAGAATTTGTTAAAACACAGATTGCTGAGCCCCCGGAATCTCTGAGCCAGTAGGGCTGGGTGGGGCCTGAGCATCTGCATTTCTTGTAAGTTCCCGGATAATGCTATGACTGCGTTGAAAACCGCTGTTCCAGCATTCAGAATCACAGTCCAATTTCACATAAGAGGATAAGAATTTACCACCAGAAGTGATAACATAAAGGGAAAAGTGGCACTGAATTATCAGCTTCTGTGTTGGGTCATTCTCTTTCTTCTCTAGCATATAGTTTAGCTATCTCAGAGAATGTCTCGCAATTCCATTTATTAGAGTTTTCTAACAGTCTCTCAGCCTGGTCCCTACATGCGTTAGTCCCCTGGGATGTGTAGCTCTGACATCCAGCTCTGACCGTGGTCTCAATTCTTCCCAAACACCCTCAGTGGCTGGACACTGCCCGTGGAGTGAGACGAAGGCTTCCAAGCATGACACCCGAGGCTGTCCCCGTCGGGCCCATCTGCCTTGTCAATTTCGCTCCCATTCTCCTTTCCCCCACAGACCTACGCTACCTGTCATGCCTTTGCCAAACCTAGATTCAGCGTGTCATTGAGCAAGTACTCAGCCCGCCCCTCCAAGGCTTAGTTTCTGAGTAAGTAGCAAGAAGATGAAGAACTGCCCTGCTGGCATCTAGGTTGTGAATGGGTAAACTGAGGCTTGAACACAAACCATAGATTTTCAAAACAGATCGATTGCTCTGTGACTCAAGGAACAAATAAAACTACACCAAACCAAAGCAAGGTGCCTATCACAACCTATCCAAACTTAAATTCTATGAACACCTGCTTATTATAATCTATATGTTTCAAAATAAAGCCACAGACAAATTCCATATGGCCTCACCTGTTCTCAGGCTGAGATGGCTGCTGTTTTCCATCTTCAACATCCTCCTTTGTGAGATGCCTCGTGGTTCCCCATGGTGCACTGCTTCCCTTGCTGTGGCAAGTGATAAATCTACAGTGTTCACTACAGGGATGTTCCCAGTAGCTTTTGGCTGGTGGCCAACAACAGTAGGTAGAGTTATTTTTGTGCAGATCAAATAAAATCATTCAGAGTCCTGATTATTACAATGGAATGATAATGGGGTTGATGAAAACAGTTGACACAGTTATAGGTTTAAAGTTTCTTTAGAAGCAAAACAATGTCCTGCATCCCTAGTGTTTCCATGGGAACCTAGACCTGCAGGCCACACCACTCGCACAGAGTGAGGATTCCCCAGGTGAAGATCCCTCCTGACTTCTCACCGGATCACCTTGTGAGAGTGGGTGACAGGACTGAGACTGGATGCCGGGGCTTGCAGAGTGGGTGCAGGTGTTAAGGTAAACAACCTTCAAGCAGAAGCTAACTAGGGGGGCCGATAACCACAGGCAAGAACCAGTTTCACTGGCTTGTCAGCTATCTCTGCCACCTTACATGAACTTTGTAAATGTAATATCATTGACATTGTAGTCTTACCATATTTTCACCCTTGAAGTCACCAGGACAGTTACAAAACAACCATATAAAATATGAAAATGGAAAGGAACATAATTCTAGGAATGACTTCCCCAATTCTTAGTAAAAGCCAACACCTTAACCTTGAATATTCCTCCCCTCCATTAGTAAGACTTCAAAAAACCAAAACCACATCTTCCTAGTGCACCTGCTTTTTGTGAGCCTGGCCACTCTCTCCATCTCAAGCGATCGTACCTTCAGTTTCAGCTTTTCAATTAAAATCTGCTTGCTTGGCTTACATTGTGCATCCTAAAATCTCTTCTCCCAATCTTCACCAAGAACCTATAAAAACCTTCACTCAGAGGCCGCTAACAGCCTGACTCCAGCTATCACCTGTGGGTGTGCCTGTCCAACACGAGCAGGTAACTGACCCATAGAACCCCACCCCACTCCTGAGTAACTGTTGTGAGGATGAGTGAAGCAGAAGCCGGTTTCCCAGGCACAGCCTCCTTCAGCAAGCCCCAGCTTCATACCTGTCTTAAGTTCTTTCCTACACGAAGAATCCCAAATCCTCAACACAATGCCTGGTGGATAGTAGATGCTCAGTAGATGTTAATTACCCTTCCTTTACATACCTCCTCTTCCTGAAATCCCACCCGTCCTTGAATAGCCACCCCAATGTCACTTCACTAATTAAAATATACTCTCCCACTCTGAGAGCACACGGGAAATTCTCCCATCTCAAAATCCCCACAACACACCTATTTGACAGCTCCCACGACCCATGTCACCCTCTGTGGACTTGACATCCTCTATAACTGCTCAATCCTGGAACTCAAGCCCCTCTGTCACCAGTGTTTGTACCTCATATTGTGCCTAGCATGGACCTTGCATCTCGCAGGGGTTGGTAGTTTGATGATGGAGACTGTTGTTAATTTTAGAACCAAAATGTAATGTCCTTGGATTATGCATTCAGTTGGCTGAAAGTAGGTTGCCTACTTTTATTCTAAATAGCTTCCAGTAAAATCAACAAGAGCAGATCTCATAAAATCAAAAATTGGGCTGGTTCTTCTCTTTTTCTCTCAGCAGGCTTCTCAAATACTCACAATTGCATGAGCTTTTTAATTTTTTTTATTTTGGGGGTAGAAATAAACCAGTCACTTCATCAAGCCTCAGAAATAAATTAACTGAACACTTAAATCCACCAGCCCTAATAAATTTTATTCCTCTAAGGAGTGATATTTATAGTGGAGATAATTACTGATAACCCTAAGTGATTCACTTTTGCACTATGTCTAGAAGATGATAGTATGTGATATTTCAACATTTTCAACATTTGCAATCTCAGTATTAAGATCACCAGAAGGGTTTATTTTTTTAAGTGTTCCAGTATGTCAAGCCATGTAGGTCAAATGCCATATTCTGGCATTCTGTAGAAATTTTAAATCATAGCATTAATTATTATAACAAGATGAGGATATTAATTTCCTGAAACACTGTATAGCTTTTTTTTTTTTTAATTTTTTTTTATTCCATCTTGTAATGGGGGTACAAATATTGTTTGGGTTACATACATTGCCCCTCCCCCCCTCCCCCCCACAGGCCAGCGCTTCAAACTGTATAGCTTTAGTTTCACAAAATTTGGAGCTGTGTTATAAAAGAATGAGCTCAATATGTGGTCTCAGGAGATGGCTGTTACCAGCAGCAAAAGCCTGGACAAGTGACTTACTTCCTTGCACCTGTAAAACACAGAGCATAATAGGTACCTAACATGATTCTTATAGGAATTGAATATCCTGAGAATGCTTAGTAAGGTGTCAAGTGCTTCATAAATGTGCATTACTATTTAATCTGTTCATAGAGATGTCATATGTCAGAGCAGAAAACATGCTCAGTGATCATCTCATCCACAACTTGTGGTTACACTAGAAGAAACTAAAGCCAGCAGGGAAGTTACTTGTTAGAGAGCAGAAGGATCAAAAGAGTAGCTGTCTTTCCATACTAGAAATAAGCACAAAGCTGAATCACCAGAACCAAATATTCACACTTCACTAATATTTCTAATCCAGGAACACTATTAAGGGGTTGGATTGCATCCCCACCACCAACATCAAAGAAAACTGATATGTTGGAGTCATAACTTTCAGTACTTTATTTGGTGATAGAGTCTTAAAAGAGATAATCAAGTTAAAAGGAGGTCATTAGGGTGGCCCATAATCCAATATGACTGGTGTCTTTATGAAAAGGAGAAATATGGACACAGAAACAGACACACATGCAAGGAGAACACCATGTAACCATGAGAGCAGAGATTGGGGTGGCGCATCTACCAGCCAAGGAAGTCCAGATCAGCAGCAAACTCACAGAAGCCAGGAGCGATGCCTGGAACAAATTCTCTTCATGGCCCTCGGAGGGAACCAACTCTGTTGACACCTGGATCTCAGACTTCTTGTCTCCAAAACTATGAACTCATAAATTTCTGTTGTTTAAGCCACCCAGTTTGTGGTAGTTTGTTATAGCAGCTCTTGCAAACTAATACAAGCACCATGTTCTTTTAATTCATGAACTCGATGTAAGTATTAATTGCATTTGGGGTCTTTTCAGGAGGAAATTTATTTCCAAATCAATATTAATACTCTTTGTCTTTGTTCAGGCTGCTATAACAGGATACCATAGATGGAGCAGCTTGTAAACAACAGAAATTTATTTCTCACACTTCTGGAAGCTGAGAAGTTCAAGATCATGTAAAATATATTTATTCCATTCCAATAGCCCCAAAATCTCAACTCCTGCTAGCATCAGCTTTAAAGTCTAAGTCCAAAGTCTTACCTAAATATCATCTAAATGAAACATGGTGAGACTCAAGGTAGAATTCATCCTTGAGCAAATTCCTCTCAAGCTAAGAACTTGTGAAAACAAACATGTTATGTGCTTCCAAAATACAATGGTGGGACAGACATAGGATGGACATTCCTATTCCAAAAGAGAGAAACAAGAAGAAAGGAGTAACAGGTACCAAGTAAATTCAAACTATAAGGCAAACTGCATGATGCCTTAAAGCTCAAGGAAAATCCTCTTAGCTCTGTACTAAAGACCGACCAGGGTGGCAGTGCTACCTTCTAGACACACTGAGGCAAAGGTCCTGCCCCTACAGCACTACTCAGCAGGGGTTGCACCCCCAGGGCTCTGCTGGGAAGCCCCACCCCCATGGCTCTGGGCAGAGGCCTTCTGGCCTATTGAAAGTAAGACAATGGTTGTCCCTCTTGAAACCAAGGAGGTGGCCCTGGTGATCTCTGAGTCATCTTTAGAGTCATTCTTCCTTTGTCTTAAAGAATAGTGCACATTTGGAGCCAAATAGCCATATGCTTCAACCCTGTCAAATTCAAGAATCCAACAGCCCTTTCTTCTGATTTAACTGGCAGTTTTCCTGCCAGAGTGGCTACTTAAGTCCATGATTCACATCCATGCTAATCTCCTTATCAAATGGTTACTTGGCCACACATTTAGTGTTCTCTGCAAAACAGACTTTCTCATTCTTGTCAAGATGGATAGGCTGAGAATTTTCCAAATCTTTAAGTTCTATTAATAGTTCCCTTTTGCTTCACCATTTTGTCTTTAATTCATTTCTCTCCTCTCCTACTTTCCTATGAGCAGACAGGAGGTGCCAGGATGCTTCTTCAACACTTTGCTTAGTGATTTCCCCAGTCAAATATCCAGTGTCATCACTCTCCAGCTCTACCTTCCACAAAACACTAGAACATGAGCACAATTCAGCCAAGTTTTTAGCCCTGTTATAATAAGGATCACCTTCCCTCTGGTATCCAATAACATGTTCTTAATTTCTGTCTGAGACTTTGTAAAAATGGCCTTTGTCATCCACATTCTTTCTAACATTCTGTTCAGGATGACTTAGGTATGCTGTAGGAAGATTGAGGCTTTCTGCACAGCTCTATTCTTTTCTTTCTGGATCCTTGCTAAAATTATCCTTAATGGTGCATTCATGGTAATGTAGGCTTTTTCTAGCATGTGCCTCAAAATTCTTCCAGCCACTAGCCATAGCCCAGTTCCAAAGCCACTTGCACATTTTGAGATGTTTCTTACAGCAGCAACCTCACTTCTCAGTAAGAACTTCTGTCTTAGTCCATTCAGGCTGTTAATGGCTCAGCCCCTTCAGAATACTATAGTCTTGGTGGCTCATAGACAACAGAAATTTATTTCTGACAGTTCTGGAGGCTGGGAAGTCCAAGATCAAGGTGCTGCAGATTTAGCATCTGGTCAGTGTTCACTTTTTGGTTCATAGACAGCTATGTTTCCACTGTGCCCTCACATGACAGAGGGGTAAGGGTGTGGACTGGATTCTCTTTTGTAAGGGCACTAATCCTATTGAAGAAGGCTTCACTCTCGTGACCTCATTTCCTCCCAAAGGCCCTACCTTCTAACACTATCACGTATCAGTTATTTGTGTTCTCCCTACTTACAGAAAATATTTGAGGTGACTTCAAATAAATGTTCTAACACAAATAAAACACAACATAATTCTTAAATTTAAAAATAAATAAAAACCTAACTTAACAAAAGAAGTGGGGGAGGATTTAAGTAAATCATGAGGACAGATGTGTAGTCTAAGAAAAATTACAAGAACTTATCACAACCAACAGTTTTAAGTTTCCTGGCAATAAAGGCCAAGAGGAAAGCACAGTGTGTTATAATAATAAGTATCACCCCAAGTAATATTTTAGCACTTTTTGGATAATCTCTTTTGCTTCTCACAAAGCCCATTGTGCTCTACATATGGCATTATTATCTTCGTTTTTCAGATAAGGAAACTAAAAACTAAATTATATAATTAGTCTCAGATCATAGTAAGTGGTGGCTCCCAGATTTACTCAGGATGTCTAACTCCAGGGTAATTGCAAAAATGTCCTCTTAATCACTCTATTGTGCTGCTTCCTTATGCGAGATAAGGTTCTCCTAACTCAACTCTAAGACAAATCTGCCAAGAGTCCTTATATAAGGAATGGGATCAAGAATAAAATCAATCACGGTTTTATATAAAATGCCAAGATATTTTACCTTAAATTATCTACAGCAACATTAACTGAATACTCACTATGCGGCTGGCACATAGTAGGTATTCAATAGAATGTGTCAAATAGAAGAGACAGAATGATCATTAGTGTGCTGAATATCATGAGATAATTAAACAATTCCTCTTTTCTGACAGAGCCAGAGAGAAAGACATGCAGGAAAATGTAGAGGCAAATAAAAACCTCAGGACTCCCCCCAAATCCTTGTGCAAAAGGGAAGGTCAAGTCTGGAGGCTGAGTCATGCAACGCCCCCTTCCAAATGGATAGTTGCTGCTATCATTGTGCATCAGCCAGATCCCCACAGAAAGGTAAAGGCCTCAGGCATCTGGGGAGGATGCTCCCACAGATCATTCATAAGGAAAGTCTTTGCTGGCCTCCCATACCCAAGGATATGCCCATCGTAGCTTTAGGCCTAACTCCTAAAACTAAAGTTACTTCTCCACCCATCCAGAAATATCTGCATAATTGATTCTTCCTGTATTGCCTTTTTCTCTGCCAACAGTCACTAATTAGAGCCTCACTCCAATGTAACCATTTGCCTCACTCCTCATGCCCATCCTCCTTTTTCTTTCTGTTTGTACTCTCCCCTTAAATACTGAATTCCCAAATCCCTCTATGGAAAAACAGTTACACAGATGTGTCTGCAGCTTGTGTTTTTTCCCAAGTGCATCCTTGAACTTTGACTTAATAAATCTTAATTGATTGAGATCTTCACCTGAGTCACTTATTTTGGGTTGTCATAAAGAATTTGGCCACAGTTGGCTGAGTGCATTAAAAAACACATGCTAAGAACAGTGATGGCACAAAGGAGAGGATGATCTATTCAAACAACCAGAGAGGGCTGGCACTTGAAAGGTCCTTAGGTGTTTAGCTGTCAGCTTTCAGAAGGCTGCACAGTCCAGGAGAAGGGAGTAGCAAGAACAGAGTCAATGAAAAAGAACCCAAACTCTGTAAAATAATTTAAACAGGTTTACACTCAGCTGAATATGTGTGACCATGGCCCAGAGAGCCACACTCAAGAAGCCTTGAGCAAGTGGTCTCACCAGGGTGGTTACAGTTTGGTTTTATACATTTCAGAGAGGCAAGAATTACATGCAAAGTCATGAATCAATACATGGAAGGTATACATTGGTTTGGCCCAAAAAGGCAGGACATCTTGAAGCGGAGCATTTCGGGTTATAGGTGGGTTTAAAGATTCTTTGATTTGTAATTGGTTAAAGAAATGAAGTTTTGTCTAAAGCCTTGGGATATTTTAATATAAGGAAATCTGTTAATCAAGTCACCCACCAGACATGTACCCAGACTCAAGTGATCTGTTAAATAAATTGATGACCTGCAGGTGTGGTTTAAGCTTTGTGTTGTATAACCTTAGGCTTGTTAATGAGTCACAAAGGATATCTCCAAGAAGGGAAGGAGGCATGATGAGGCACGGTTGATCTCCTTCTCATGGCCAGCAACTCAGCTTTAGAGTATTTCTGGGGTTCCCTTGGCCAAGAGGGGGTCCGATCAATCAGATTTTATTTTAAATAATATCAGATTTTATTTTAGTTCACAAGAGACATGAAGGAGTGAAGAAATACATGTAACAACAGGCAGTACTTGGAGTGGGACAGAAGATACAGTGGGAAAGGTAGGCAGAGCCATACACATCAAGAAGGGTTTTCTATGACACACATTCACCCAAACATTTCTTAAGATGATTTTCCTTAACGATAATGTATTGTGTACTTGAAATTTGCAAATAGCATAGATTTTAAGTATTCTCACCATGCACAATTACAAAATAACTATATGAGGTGCATATGTTAATTAGCTTGATTGTGATAATCATTTCACCATGTATATGTATGTCAAATTATCACATTGTACACCTTAAATATTAGTATACACAATTTTTATTTGTTAATTATATCTCAGTAAGCTAAAAAAAGATAACTTTCCTCAAATTCTCTGGGAAAAATTCAAGATGGGCCAGAATTCAGTTTTCCTGCTATTTATCTTTCTATTGGCATTGTAACAAATGATCACAAACTTAGTGACTTGAAATAACACGAATTAATGATCTTACCATTCTTGAGTTCAGAAGTCCGAAATGAGTCTCACTGGGCTAAATTTAGGGCATCAGCAGAGTTGCAGCCCTGTCTGGGTGCTCTAGGGAAGAATCTGTTGTCTTGTCTTTTCCAGTCTCTCGAGGCTGCCCACACTTCTTCGCTTGTGGCCCCTTCCTCCACCTTCAAAGCCAGCAACATCAGGACAAGTCCTTCTCTGATTTCCATCTCTTTGGTTCTCTTACTCTACATCCTATCCCACCTGTAAGGACCCTTGTGATTATGCCAGGCCCCACTCTGCAACCCAGGATAGTGTCTGCACCTTAAGGTCAGAGGATTAGCAACCTTAATTCCATTTGCAACTTTTGCCATGCAATCTAACATAGTCACAGCTTCTGGGGATCAGGATGTGAACGTCTATAAGGGGCCATTATTCTGTATGATACGCCTGTCACATCTCTCTGGTATGTGTTCTAGAGGAATAAAGCCATTTTGCCTTTTCATGGGGCATGAGTTTTGCTTCTACAGTGGTTAGTTGGATAATATTGCAGAGGTCTTAAAGGAAGCTGCATGGAAGTGTGCTTTTTTTGATGTTTAAACCTTCTAAGCCAGCAACTTTTACATGTTACAAACTATAAGTCAGTCCTGCCAGTTTTGCTGAATGAACAGTTTATTTCAATGTACAAAGCCATCCGGAAGGTCACATAGTGACCCTAAAGAGATGCAGCTTATGGGATCTAAATTCTGATTTGTTTTCCAAGGTCAATGTTCTCTAGCCAAGGTAGAATAGATAAAATGACCTCCCAGAGATTCTTGCTTATCAGCAGACGTCTTCATTTCTAACCCTAGACAATGGTGCATTTTACTCATTGAATGATATTCTTTTCAACTTGCTCTCAATGCAGTTTAGCAGTCTCAGTGACTTCCAGGAGAAAAACCTATAATTTATTGATTATTAAGATATGAGAAAATCTGTCAGAGATACTAACATTGGAATGAGAAACTTGGATTAGTCTTCATTTTCCTCTAGGGTGGAGCAGATCACTGGCAGCTGGGCCCAGCAAGCAAATGCACACAATTCAGACAAAGCGATGTGACAGAGAAAAGAGACAGCCATTATGTACATACTGAATCCCACCTGCTTAAGTTTAAGGGCAAGTGTATATGCACAGATATCATGTGATGGTGTGAGAAGAGGTATAAGTCAGGAAAGTGGAAATAAACTAGTGTGGTCTCTAATTACCTTGGATTCAGTCTTAATTAAAACTGAACTTAAAGTCAGAAGCTGGGAGAATTTTTTGGCAAACATTTTAAGTGAAACTTCAGAATCTTTGGATATGAGCACTTTTTAAAACCCAAAGCACTGAGTTAATAACTACTGTGTAGACACATTAGAGATTTTGTGCATATTTACATAAGAGTCCCCATAAAATTTAACTTAAAGCTCTACTTGTTCCCTGTCTTGTCACCATAAAGAAGTATTTAAATCTGCTGGTTAAAAAGACCAGAGATACAACAAACATTAAACAAACATTTCCAAAGACTTTTGGTGTGTAACCTTTATTAGACTGTGAAGGTTTGTTATGGGAAACTCCATTTGTTGTGATAATTGTTTGTTCTTTCAAAGCTGAAAATTGTATTTACCATGAAGGGCACTTGACTCGCCAACTTTGTGATAATTAATTTGCCAATCATGACCTCACTGAACTAGCTCTAATTAACTTAGCTGGTCTAAAAGAATGGTGCAGAGTCTCTCAAACCTAGAAAATATCTAAAGGCCATCCTCCTTGCAAATAATTATTTTACGTGGAAAATAAAGTGACACTACAGCAGTCACATGGTTACATATTAGAGTCATCTGGAAAGCATTTAAGAATCCCAATGTGCAGGTCACATCCCAGAGAAAATTAATCAAAATTTCCAGGGTTGGGCCAAGGAATCAGTATTTTTAATGTTTCCTGGGTGATTTCAATGTGCAGCCAAGTTTGAGTGGTCTGTGGGTTTCTTAGTCCATTTTCTGTTGCTTACAACAGAATACCTGAAACTGTGTAATTTATAAAGAAAATGAATGGATTTCTTACAGTTGTGGAGGCTGAGAAGTTCAAGGTTGAGGGGCTGCATCTAGTGGGGGCCTTCTTGTTTGTGGGGACTCTCATAGAGTCCTGAGATGGCACAGGGCATCCCTGTGGCAAGGGTGCTGAGCATGCTAGCTCAGGTCTCTCTCTCCTCATATAAAGCTAATGCCACTACTGTGATAACCCATTAATCTTTTAACCTATTAACCCATTTAACCATTAATGGATTAATCCATTCACCAGTGCAGAGCCCTTATGACCCAATCACCTCTTAAAGTCCACACCTCTGAATACTGCTACCTTGGGGATTAAGTGTCAACATAAGTCTTGGAGAGAAATTCAAACCATAGTAGTGGGCCTGTAGCATCAGCTTGGGAGCATATTAGAAATGCAAAATCCCAGGCCATACCTCAATTCTATTGAATCAAAATCTGCATTTAGCCAGATGTCCACATGATTCTTCTTTATCTTTTTTGAAAGAGTAATACTTCCTTTATCAGATGGCATGATTGCATGTATTGAAAATCCTAAAGATTTCCCAGTAAAGACTATTATAATTAATAGGTAAATATAGCAAGGTTGCAAGATATAAGATAAATATTAAAAAACATTTGGAATTCTGTATACTAGCACAATGGATAATTGCAAAATGAAATTTAAACACAATGTCATTTACAATAGTATCAAAACAGAAAATACTTAAGCATAAATCTAGCAAAAACTGTGTAAGACCTCTCCACTAAAAACTATTTAGCCATTTCTGAAAGAAACTATTTTATTGAGGTAAAATACACATATATAATTTACCATCTTTACTATTTTTAAGTATACAGTTAGGTGTTAATAAATACATTTATATTCTTTTTCTCCCCTTCATCTCCCGTCCCTCCATCCCCTTCCCAGCCTCTGGTCAACACCGATCTACTTTCTATCTTCATGAGATCCAGTTTTTAACTCCTACAAATGAGTGAAAACATGTGATATTTGTCTTTCTGTGCTTGGCTTATTTCATTTAACATAATGATCTCCAGTTCCATCCATGTTTCTGCAAAGGATTTCATTCCTTTTTATAGCTGAATAGTATTCCATTTTCTTTATCCATTCATGGTCACTTAGGTTAATTCCATTTTTTGGTTATTGTGGATAGTGCTGCAATAAACAAAGAAGCAGATTATCTCTTTGATATACTGATTTCCTTTCTTTTGGATATATACTCAGAATTTCCAGATCATATGGTAGTTCTATTTTTAGTTTTTGAAGAACCTCCACACTGTTCTCCATAGTGGTTGCAATAATTTACATTCCCACCAACAGTGTACAAGGGTTCCCCTTTCTCCACATCCTCACCAGCGGGTTATTTCCTGACTTTTTGATAAAAGCCATTTTAACTAGGCTGAGATGATATTGCACTGTGGTTTTGATTTGCATTTCTCTGATAATTAAAGAGGTTGAACATTTCCTAGCCTGAGGGTGTGGCAGGGGTAGGTGTTCTGGGAGTCTGAGCCATTTGTTCATACAATTTACTTGTGTCTTTAGGATCTGCTTGGGCTTGGTTCCATAAATACGACTAGAGGATGAGTGATAATTATCAGCCAGGGTAACTGGTGCTAGCTGCTGTGACAAACAGATCCCAAATCTCAATAGATTAACACAATTTATTTTTCATTCACATTCCAGTGGGATATGGGTTGGGTGTCTCTCCTCCAAACAATGACTCAGTAATCTAGCCCCTTTCTTCCTGTGACACAACCATGTTGAGGTCATTTACTTCCAGCCCTATAGACAGAAGAAATTCACACATGGAATGCTGTATATCATGTATTACTGCATGCGCTGATCTAATCCATCACATGGCTCCATCCTAACTCTTAAAAAAGGCTGTCAAATATAATCTTGATGCTCAAAAAGAAGAAATGGGCTAGGGAAGTATCTCGGCAGTCTTGCCATAGGTCTGAGCATGCCCAATTCATGGCTTAGTGGATTAGCTAGTGCCCAGCTCACAATGGGAAGCTTAGGTCACATGATTACTTGAAGCATCATGGGCAAGAAGTCAGTGTCCAGTCAAAAACCATTAACAAGTTAAGAACTATTTTTTTAATGTTGATTAATGAAAATGGTATATCTTATTTTAAAATTTCTGTAAGCATGGTTTCTCTTATCCAGTTACCAGAGATTATATTATATAAAGATCTGCCATGTTATAAGAGAACAGAGACAGAGCTGTTTGCATTTCAAACAAGAAAATGTTCTCTTCTCCTGAATCCTATATAAAACTTGCAACTTCTGGGTGGTGAAGGGTAAGTGTAGCACACTCAAATGTGGAGGAGTCCATGGTGATATCACTCTCTCTCTCAGCAGTCATTGGCTCAACATGAACAACCCAAAGTGTTTTGTAGGTGGCAAGCTCCACTATTCTCCATGGATTGATCTCACGCTTGGTGAAATATATGTCTTAACCAAGACACAATAATTTAGCATGTGCTGTTTATGTGCCAAAGTTCTAACTACTTTACACATATTAACTAACCTGAGCATCATAAAAGCTCTATGAGGAATTCGCTATGATTATTACCATTTTACAGATGAGGAAAATAAGGATCGGTGAATCAAAGTAATTGCCAAGCTCACATACCAACGTTTAAGTCATGGTGTTGAGATTTGAACTAAGCACTACACTATATTCTTTCCCTAAAATATTTGCTGTTTGCTATTTTCCATTCTCCAGTCCCATTCATCAATATAACAAAATGGATGGTTTTGTTTGGGGAGGCTTTTTTGGTTTGTTTTATTTTTATTTTTATTTTTTTGGTCTTGTGTAATTAAAAGAATGAAATTGCCATTAACTGAGATCCAGGAGAGGAGATCAAAAGCTTACTTTTGCATATATTAAATCTTAGATTCTTATAAGACATCCACGTAGAAATATTGAGTAAACAGATGTATCCATCTAGATTTCAGGAGAGAATACTCAGCTAGATTTGGGATGGTTAGCATATACATAAGGTATAGAAAAACCTGCATTCCTGGGACAAGCAATCATGGGAAATATCTACTGGTCTTGGAGGGTACCGCATGAGAGTCTTGATGAGGGTATAAATTTAGGATCAATCTTATGACTGAAAAAGATAAGAGAATATTTGAGCATGGTAATCATCACGAGAACCAGGTTTTCGGCTCATAACTTGAACAGACAATTTAAGAATCTGAGATTGTCATTCTTTAAATTATTCCATGGTCTTAGAAGTAGCCACGCTACCTTGACTTTTTTGTATCCCTCGTACTCTCTATACTGTTCCTTGGCAGTGGCAATGCCCTTCCCCCCTAAAAAAACCTTGCCCTTGATGGACAGTTGATTCCAAATAACCCCATATAATAATTTTTATCAATTATATTGAGGTATAATTGACCTATGACAAATTACACAAATCCAAAATGTATAATTTCTTAAGTTTTGATATATGAATGCACCCATGAAACCATCACCATAATCCACTTAAATATATCATTATATCATCATTTCCAAAAGCTTACCCATGTCAGTTTGCCATCTCTATCCAAAGTCTCTCATCCCTAGGCAACCATTGATCTGCTTTCATTCACTATAGATTAGTTTTTATTTGCTAGCACATTTTTTGTGTCTATTTTCTCTCATTCAGCATGATTTTGAGATTCATCTATCTTGTTGCATGTATCAATAATTCATTCATTTTTATTGCTGAGTAGTATTCCATTATACAGATATAACACAATTTGTTTATCCTTTCACTTGTTGATAGCCATTTGGGTTATTTCCACTTTTATGGTTATTACAAATGCCTCTATGAGCATTTGTGTAAAGTTTTTGCATGAACATATGCTTTCATTTCTCTTGGGTAAATGCCTAGGAATAGTCTGGCTGGATCATATGGTATGAGCATGTTTAAATTTTTAAGGAACTGCCTAACTGTTTTCTAAAGCAGTTGCTCCATTTTATATCCCTCCAGCAGAACACGAGTTCCAAGTCCTCTGCATCCTCACCAACACTTAAAGAGTTCAATAATTAACAACCCCAGATGAATAACTCAAGATTAATAAAGCATTAGTCTTATATCCACAACGATTAGAACATATAAGTAATCCCCAGTAATCTAGAAAGGCAATTAGAGTTAAAAAAAAAATAGAAATTGAACAACAGGGCAGAGACCAGGTTGTTCATGGAGGAAAGAAAGGAGGTGGTGAAAATTCTTTTTGGTCTCACATTTTTCTGTCTGTGTCTGTTTTTTGGAGCCCATACTCTAAATACCCAATTGAGCAAAGATCTCCCTTTAAGAGGTTAGTTATTACACTATATCTTGGCATACCTGGGAGTAGAGTTCTTATGCTTATTGTCCACCCTCTTAGCCAAGCTAATATATCCCAGGCTTCTTTTTTATATTGCATTTATTTAAATGTACAACATGATGTTTTCACAGACACATACATAGTGGAATGGTTACTACAGTCAAGCAAAGTAACATATCCATCATCTCACATAATTACCTTTTTTATTTTTGTGGCAAAAACCTACTCTTTCAGCAAAAATCCCAAATACAATATAATATAACTAACTATAGTCCTCATGTTGAACATTAGCTCTCTAGGCTTGTTAATCCTACACATCTGTAAGGCTTCTCGTTAAGTTTAAAAATTGACATTGGCAACCCTATCGCCAAATCAATGAAAATGGCTTTCTTCGCCAGATTTATATTCAAAACCTCTTGATTTCAATCTGTTCTCCGAGACTTGTGCTCCAAGTATCTCAGTACTGAAATTAGCATAGCCTTTGTCTAGCAGTTTCTTATGAGCAGGTTTTTTCTGTCCTGTGCTACGCTATCCATTGTCAGTGCCCCTTAATATGGAATTGCTTGGGACAAATAAACCTGCCACTTCTGAAAGGTCTGCCCCTGTTCCCACATTTTTTTTCTAACTACAAAATCCTTCTTACTGGGACCTTTAATTAAAACTGAAGTTGATATGTCTGAAGTCTGTACCAGTGGGACCTAGTGCTTGTCATATCTCTTTCTTTGGACTCTCCAAGCAAAAAGGAGAAAAAAAGAACATTTCAGGTATTGAGTAGGATTTCTTTGTCTTGCAAAAATCGCGAGTTTTTTTCCATCTGCTCTCCATCAATTCCTAAAGCTTAGCTGAATTTCTAACAATGTAACACATTTCTTAAGCCAGCTTTCTGCCCTCTGACATAAACAGGGTGAGCTTGGTTTAATGAACTCAACTGCCTTCTTCATTTCCTCTTTACCTTTGTTTTCCTTCCTGGGCATTTTTGCATGCATTGTTAAATTAACATATAGTAAAATGATTTTTTTAAATAGGAAAAGTTACAGAGTTCTATGAATTCTTTTAAAATGTATAGATTTATGTAACCACCACACATGCAAGATACAGAACAGTTGCATCACTGCCAAAACCTCCATCACACTGCCTTTTTGCAATAATGCCCACTCACAGCCATTACTCACTTCTGGGTTTGAGGTTGCCTTTGGGTCCAGGTCTCCTTTCCAATCTGCCTATTACCATTTACTATACAGTCTTCAGATAGCTGCTCCATACATTCTATCCAGGATTGGTGTATGTGTTCAGCAAGAGAATGCTTTCTTCATCTTGTCTGGAATTGGAATCTCAACATTTGTCTTACTAACTTATTCCTCTAGAATTTTCTGGTGCAGACTACTTTAATAAAAGAAGTAAAGATCATTTTACAAACATTGGGTTGTCTAGGGAAGCAACTCTGAGACAAGGATTAGCCCTGCCACAGTGACAAGTCTCTCTTGTCCATAAATATCATTCAAAATACCTAGAGGAGGATGGAATTTGGTATAGGTGATATAGAAGTACTCTATGTTTGTGCTAGAGTGAAACCCACTAGTTCACGGCTCGATCAGCAGTTTAAAGTCCTATCAGAGAAAAAGTATAGCCACCAGATATTTTCAATCTACCAACTTTTAAAATGATTTAATCCCTGCCCCAGCCTTTTCTGCATTAGATCAAAGTCAAGCTACATCAGCATGTACAGAACAGCCTGCATGGACCACATTTGTCAAGGCCCAGGAGGTCCACATTTCTTCAGATTGGCCCTGCCTATGTGACATTAGGCACTTTCCTCTGGACACAACCTTCAGTAAGCTGCTTAGGTCAACTGCCCCCAGATTACCCGTTTGCTCAAGAGTAAGGTACAAATCCTTCAACTCTTGTCAAGCTACAATACTCGCTCTACTTCCCATGTCTAGTTTGACTCCTGTTTATTTCATAAATTTCACAGCCCCGTGAATTAAGATATTGGGTATTTTGGAAGCCCATAAACAATATCTATCTTTTTTCCTATCTAGATTTTAGGACCAATTGAGAGTCAAACCCAAGAAGTAGGCAGCTGGAGATCAGAATATTTTTATTAGTGATAAAGCTGTTAGGATGAACTCGTCTCAGATCTGAAACCAAATGGTGTTGCTAATACTTTGCATCTGAGCAAAACAGACTTACCCACCCAATCTCAGGCACAGCTGGCCAAGTACAGCCCTTTTTCTCTCCTCACTCCCCTGCCTACCCAGATAGAAGGAAGCCAAGTGGCAAAGTCTCTTCAAGTGTTTAGATGCCAAAGAAAGAGAAAAGGATCCAGCTCATCCATCAGATGAATCATGCTTCCTCCTTTGGTGAGGAGTGAGCAACGGAAGTTAGAAGGTGAGGAGGTGCAGCGGGCCCAAGACTATTAGTCCAGTGGAAGTTTTTGTTGCATGAACAGTGTTACAGGGTTAAAAATTAATTAGGCCAAAGGGCTACTGTAATCTCACAGTAACAATGTAATGGTCCCGGGAAGCTTAACTCGCAGGTCTGTTTGTGCTGGTTTGTTCATTCTCTTCTTCTCACTGCAGGCAATGGCTCAATGGTCACATGACAAATGATGGAGAAATCACAAGATTAGATCAGATGAGGAACAATTGAGCCACCAGGGGCCCGTGGGAACAGGTCATGAAGACCCTGAGTTAACTAAAGGACTGTGTACTTATGAAAGAGCCTAAATTCTTCTCAACGGGAGGACAGTGGTTCTTTAAGACATGAGTCTTTCATCCTCCTCATTTGCTGGCAAATTAACAAATCTTCCTTTCTTTTTTCCTCAACCCAGTTGTTCTCAGATTTTTTTATTCAGCTTCGGGAACAGGTACCGAGTTTTGGTAACAACAGGACAACAAGGAGTACCCGTTTTCCTCCCACTGTCCTGCGTCTTGCCCTGGCTCCTTGGGAGGAGAGACAGGAAGTTTCTGACGCCTCGTCTTTGGCTTCCACAAAGAGAGCCAGGACACTACCTCCTTCTAACACTCACAATAAGATTGTATTTAGAAATTAAACAGACAAAAATGAAACAAAACAATGCAAAACGTTAAAAAAAAAAAAGTTGATTTTTCACTCCAAAGAAGAACGTAGGGATTCCAAGGCCTTTTGAAGCAGGTCTTCTTCGTTCCAAATGTGCCCTTTTCATAAAGTATTATTCTGTGTGTCTGTGTACCTATGTCTCTCCACTTCCTTCTGCTTGGAACAGCTGCTGGGCCCAGTGGGTGGCACACAGCCCAACCTGAGCCAAAGTTGGCAGCGAGAGCCCTGGGGCTTGTTACAACAAAAATAGAGCATTCTGAGTTTGTAATCTCCTGAGGTGTAATATTCATCACACCAGGTTCTAATATTAAAATAGAATTAGCAATGGATGGGGCAAAACTTTCGGCATTTTTCCTCTTCTATTCACCTCTAGGAAGATGACATTATCTTCAGCCTAGATGGCTTTGAATGGCCAAACATCTGCATAATAGCTTCTTTTTGTCCTTTTATTGCTCCAACTAATTGTCCTGTTATCTGCAGCATTCCCAAGATAAGACCCTGTGCCAGGGATTTAAAAACTTAATTTAACTTAGTTCTTAAAGTCGCATGGCCAAGTTCACCTACAGCTTCATATGTTGCCAGGATAGAGCCAAGTTTCCTGAATAGGATCACAAAAGAAAACACTCCAGCAATATTGCTATAAGGTTAATCTGATAGAAAGAGAATGAAATTTACATTACTTTTGGTGCTAAGAAAATTCTGTGACAGTTTCTCCTTCTAAGTTAAGCTTGAACTAGAGATTGTCTGACTCTCAATAATTAATATCCAGATTTAGAAGGCTAATGGGCTTTGTCTTAAGGATCCAGGAATACTTGAAGGTTCTTGTTGAACAATCATATTGCTCAACCACCCACCCTGAAAAAACGCCTTTTCCAACTCCTATCTTGTTTCCTGTGCTGCCTTCCACATCTGGCTCAAAGAAAGCAGGTCAGGAAGCCAAAGTTATAGGGCCAATTTAAGACTAAAGCAGTGCTGCTATCAAGAATGGTAGACCAATTTCCTGCTAAGAAAAATTATAAAAGACAACAAACAACATCTTCTAGAATGTACCAGAGAGCTATAGTGCAATAAAGAATTTCCTGGCTGTCTTAGTTGGTTTGGGCTATTATAACAAATTACTATAGACTGGGTAGCTTAAACAACAAACGTTTATTTCTCCAGCATCAACTTTAAAGTCTAAGTTCCAAAGTCTCATCTTTGACCTCTCATCCTAATCGGATATAAGTCAGATTCAAGGAATGCTCCAACTCAGGCAAAATTCCTGTCTAGCTGTGAACCTGTGAAATGAACAAGTTATGTGCTTCCAAAATACCATGATAGGACAGGCATAGGATAAACAATCCTGCTACGAAAGGAAGAAGCAGAAAAGAAGGAAGAGGTGATGGGTCCCAGACAAACCCAAAGCCTAGCAAAGGCAACCCCTATGAGATCCTAAGCACAAGAACAGCCTTCTTTGGCTTGATTCTGTCCCTTCCAGACCCAGCACTCTTTGGTGTAGAGGTCCCTCCTCCATGGCTCTGCCCCTCGGGGGTCATGTTACCACCCACCCAGCTTCATTTGCCCACTGCCAAAAAAGAAGCCAATATACTGAGACAACAGGGTTTACAGCAGAGAAAGAGTTTAATAATTCCACGTAGTGCTAAGCAGGGACACAGGAGAAATTTCTCAAATCCAACTCCCCGAGAATTTGGGAGACAGGGGTTTTAAAGACAGTTGGCATAGGCAATTGAGTCTACTAATTGGCTATGTTCGGGGCAGAACCACAGGGTTGTAGAAATTGTCTTCTTTGCTGACCAGGTTCTTGGGTGGGGTCACAAGACCAGTTGAGTCAGATCCTTGGTATGGGCCACTGGTCTGGGTGGGTCATCCGACCCACTGGAATGTGGCACCTGGAAGATATCTCAGAAACTACCCCGAGGTTTCAAAAAGATAATATTATCTATTAAGAAAGCTAAGAATCTTTGTTTTCCTTTGATATGTTAACTAACCACTTTATTAAGAAAAAAAAAAAAAAAGAAGGGAGATCAGCTAAGAATCTTGATGACCACCAGCTGTGTGGCTCCAGAGTGGTGATTACAGAGAAGTAAATGGGGGGACAGTGGCTAATTATTATCATTATTTTTAGCTGGGCCTTTGCCTTATTTTTAGCTAGGCCCTTACCACAGTTCTCACCCTGCACCCCTTTTTATTAATTTGTAGGGGTGGCTTGAGTCACACAGGTGCCTCTGCCAGATTGGGCTTGTGCCCCTGTGGCCCCGGGTGGCCCTGCCTTCCAGGCTCCAGTGGGCATGGGTCCAGCCCTTTGAAACCAAGGAGGAGGCAGGCCTGACCCCAGGCCCATGCACCAACGATGACTGTGGCCTTCTAATTGCAAGGTGGTTCTTTTTTAAACACCAAAGGAGGCAAGAAAAGTTTCACCATTCTCTGCTGCATGCCTTTTAATAAAAGGATTTGTTCTGTAAAATTTAGATTCAGTCAAAAGGCCGCACTTAAGGACCTAGACGGCCACATGGGTCCTTAAGAGCACAGGTTCCCCACCCCTGGCCTTCCTCCATTTTGTCTCATTTTCTGTCTCCTTTAGTCTCAACTGGCAGAGTTTCTGCCGGTACAATCCCTTCTCCATTCCTGGCTTGCACTGAGATGGCTGATTAGGTCTGCGTTTCACACACACTCATCTCCTTACCAAATGGCCAGCCCGCCACACCTTAGTTTCTTAGTTCTCTGTCCCAAACACACGTTCTCACTTTTTGTAATATGGATAGGCCAAGAATTTTCCAAATGGTTAAGTTCTGGATCCTTTTTGCTCAACAAATCTGTCTTCAGTTCATTCCTCTCCTTTCATTTTACTATAAGCAGTGAGGAGGAACCAAGCCACTCCTGTAACACTTTGCTCACTAATCTTCTTAGCTGAATATTCAATTTCAGCAGTAGCAAGTTCTACCTTCCATAATACACCAAAACGTGAACACTATTTGGCCACATTCTTTGCCACTTTTCTCCAGTTTCCAAAAACATGTTCCTTATTTCTATCTGAGACCTCGTCAGAATATTCTTTATTATGCATATTTCTACCAACATTCTGTTCATGATTATTTATGCATTCTTTAAGAGGATGAAAACTTTCTCTACAGATGTCCTGTTTCCTTTCTGAGCCCTCACCAGAATTTCCTTTAAAGGTCTTGTTAAGGCAATATTGACATTTTTTTAACATGCACCTCAAAACTCTCCCCGCCTCTACCCATTACCCAGTTCCAAAGCTTCTTGCACATTTTTAGATATATGTTACGGCAGCACCCTACTTCTTGCTACCAATTTCTGTCTTAGTCAGTTTGGACTGCTGTAGCAAATTATCATAGACTGTGTGGCTTAAACAGCAAACATTTATTTCTCACAGTTTTGGAGGCCAGGATATCCAAGAACAAGGCACCAGTACATCCAGTGTCTGGTGAGAGCATTCTTCTGGGTTTGCAGGTGGCTGTCTTCTAGTTGCACCTCACGTGGTGGAGAGCAGAGAGACAGAGATCTCATGTCTCCTACTCTTTCTATAAGGGCACTAATCTCATCATGAGAGCCCCACCCTTGTTAGCTAATCTAACCCTAATTACCTCCCAAAGTCCTCTCCTCCAAATATCATCACATTAATGGTTAGCATTTCAACCTTTAAATTTTGAGAGGACACAAACATTCAGCTCATAAAACTGGCCAAGGGGAGGCAGATCCTGCTCTGGTGGTACTTTTTCCTTGGGGACATTTGTCAATTTCTAAAGGAAGGCTGAGAAGCTAAGTTGTGCTTTTGCAAGACTCCGGTGGTAGGGGACAAGGACTAGAGTACTGTACTGTCCCCCATATACTGCCCCAGGGGGCTGGTCTACTCACTTTGGGTTTAAATCCTGAAATGGATTCATCTCAGGGCTAGAGATAAAATTGAATTGGAAACTGAATTTGTTGATCCCTGATTTTAAGGTGATACACAAGAACAATGCCATAATCCAGAAAAAGGGTCAAAGTCCTTAATCTTTAGGGTATCCATCAAAAGAACACTTGCAAGTTTATTGGGTAGGGGGCTGGGTTGAAATAATTAGAAATATTCAATACATTCTTAAGAAGGCAAGAAAGGATAGTAAAAGAAACAGAGCAGATGGGGAAATTAGAAAGCATTTAATAAGTTGGTGATTGAAGCCAAATTATACCATTGATTTCATTAAACATAAATGGACTAAATGCTTTGAATCAGTCAGAGCGCCAACAGAAAACAGATGAGACTCTCCAAAGAAGATCTGATGAGGACAGTTTATTCATGAATCAGTCATTGACAAATGTGTAGCTGCAGAGGAGAGGGCAGCAGCCTGGAGCTAGTAGCAGCTGAGCTATTACCACCCCTAGGCCTGAGGGATGGAGGGAGGAAGTGATTACCAGGAATCGGAGCTGGAGAGAGACAAAGAGAGATTCCTGGGGAGATGTAATGGCCTTTAGTCAAGGCAGATGCAGCTCCCCTAAGACAGCCTCATTTTGTTTCCTTGTACCTCCTACTGGGGGTTCCCATCAGCTGGACCTACCCAGAGGCCAGATGTCATGGGAGCCCTATGCAACAACAACCTGGCTAGAGAAGAGTGTACTTTAGGGTATCTGGAGTGGAAACGAAAACTATCTGGGTAACCCATCAATTAAACTAAATATTTTCAGACTGGATAACAGACAAACAGATACCCACAAACTCTGTCAACAAAGAACATCAACAAATTATAAAGGAACAGAAAGGCTGAAAGTAAATGAATGGAAAAGACATTGATTATGCAAATCCTAACCAATAGAATGTTTAGGTAGCTATGTATATATCAGAAATGGTAGACTTAAAGGAAAAAGACATTATTAAAATTAAAGAGTCGTATGTCATGATGATAAAGCTTCAATTTATTTGAAAGATAAATCAATTTTAATAGATATTTTTAAATTTTCATAATTGCCTCAAAATACATAAAGCAAAATTTGATAAATGCAAAAGGAGAAAGATACAAATCCACAAAGTGGAAGATTTAAAGCATCTGCTTGAGGGAACAAACACACAAAAAAATAGCAATAAAGATGAAGAAGACATGAACAATGTGATTGGCAATATTGACTCAATACCTGCACTCAATAATTTATCCAATAATTGCAGATTGCATATTGTTTCAAGCACATATAAAATATTAGTAAATAATTGACCAATTCTGGAAAATCCTAAAAAATTTTAAGTCATTAAAGTCATAGAAAGTATAATCTGTAATTATTAATACAATGCTAAAATCAATAAGAGTGATAACTAGAAAGGCCTGCTGTGTGGAAAGCAAGTTATTCACTTCTAAATAACCAAGAGATTGAAAAAGGAATCAAAGTGAAAAGTAGAAAATATTTAAAACTGAATGATAATGAAAATATAATATGTCAAATCTCGTTTGATGTAACTATAATCAATTTTTTTTTCAAATGAAAGAGTTTTTATTTTTTTTATTTTTATTTTTTTTCCCTTTTATT
>VBSM01002153.1:29426001-29525213 GCA_008086735.1 Cheirogaleus medius | reverse complement strand
GGGGAAGGGTATACCTCTAACCCTTCTTAGGGAGAGGCAAAGTTATACAATGTACTATAATCAATTTTTTATACAAATGTATAGCTTTAAATGTGTAACTTGGAAAAGAGAATGGAAGTGAATTTAAAAAGCATCCATTTCATGAAATTATAAAAGAAAAAGTAAATTAATTCCACAAAAAGGAGGAAATAATAATAAAAATGGAATCAGAAAGTAATTAAATAGAAGACAAACATGCAACTGAAAATATTCATGAAATCAGATTTTTTAATTTGTAATTGAACTTAAAAAACTATTCAAGGAAAAAAAGAAAGAAAGAATAACTAATTTCAAGAATTAAAAAAGGAGTGTCATTATTACGGTTCCTTAAAAATACATAAGAAGAAGATAACAGGATAAATTTATGTCACTACATTTGAAATTAAAATAAATGGACATATTTCTATTAATAGTAAAGTAAAACTGACCAAAACTGAACACAAGAAGAAATAAAAAATTTCTTTAATAATGGATAATTATTAAAGAAATGAAATATATAATTTAATACCTCATCAGACTCAAATGATTTCAATGGTAAACTTTATCCATTATTTATAAAGACTGGTGCCAATCTCACATGGAGTCTTCTAGAATAGAAAAAGAGGGATCACTTTCCAATTAGTTTGAGGACAGCATAACTTTGAATCTGAAACTTGACAAGGAGCTTGCAAGAGGGAAAAACATAGGCCAAACTTATTAACAAATACAGGTTTTAAAAAAATTCGAAATGAAAAATATCAATAAAAATTTATCAAAGTACCAAAAGGGTAATACATTATGACCACATTGTGCTTATTCTAAGAGTCTAAAGTTGTTTAGACATTCAAAAATCAATCAGTAGTGATTCATCTTCTGGCTAAGATGGAGTAAAAATGATAAAATATGCCCTTTGTATTAGTATGCTTGGGCTGTTATAACAAAATACCATAATACCATCACTGGGTGGTATTAGACATTTATTTCTTCTGGAGGCTGGCAAATCCAAGGTCAAAGTGCTAGCAGATTCAGTTCCTGGTGAGGGCCCTCTTCCTGGCTTGCATTTGGCTGCCTTCTTACTATGTCCTCACATGGAGGGAAGAGAGACACAGAGAGAGAGACAGAGACAGAGAGAGGAAACAGCTCTAGTATCTCTTCTTCTAAGGGCACTAATGCCATTGTGAGATGTCCCACCCTCATGTCCTCATCGAAACCTAATTAGCTCCCAAAGTCTCCATGTCCAAACACCATCATATTAGGGGTTAGGGCTTCCACATATGAATTTGAAGAGAACATCATTCAGTTCAGAGTACACTCTCACCTGAAATAACTATGACTTAGCTGTTGGACTGGTGAGTCTCCCAGACAAGTGGAACTGATGGAACTGGTTCCTAGAGGGTTCAAAGGCCTGAATGCCACCCCTCTAGAAAAACAAGGAGGGGGCATGAAGAAAAGAAGGATTCACGTTCCAGCATGCAATTATACATGTTATCACCTAATTCTAATGTTTCTAGTAAAGCATTCCTGCCTTCAGTTGACTAATTCCATTACAGATACTACAGTTTTCATCTTCTCCAAAGAATCAACATCCCCTTTGCTGTTTGGAAGGTAGAGTGTTAAGGCAGTTGTTCAGCAGCCTAGCCTGGGGATCGGGTGTGGGAATCAATGTCCCTTCAACAGCTTATAACCCATCTTTATTTCAGTCTTGCACTTTTACCTCCAGTTCCAGAAGTACTTGGGGCCTCCATTCCTGAGCATTTTGAAGATACTACGCAGTATATTGAGTTAACTCCACTCTTTCCTCCTACCTATTTAAGATTTAGCTTTCTCAGCTCTTGTAAATGAGTTTATTTCCGGGCCATCTTCCAAAATTTTGTTTTTGTTTTCTCCCACTCTGTTTTCCCCAGATTTGTGGGATTACGTCCACAGTGGATCAAAGCTAGCCACAATTCTTTGCTATTCCTCCAATTGTGAGGTGGAGTTTAATCCCTTCCCCCTGAGTCTGAACTGGTCTTACTGGTTGCTTGACCAATAAAATACAGCAGAAGTGACCATTTACCACTTTCTACCATCATGCCTTAAGAGGCTGCTGGCTTACAGTTCTACTTCCTTTCTCTTGGAACACTCAGTCTTGGAGTCCAGCCGCCATACTGTGAGGAAGCCTAAGTAGCCTTGAGGAGGCCCATATGGAGGTAACTCAAGGACCCTCACCAACTGGCCAGGCTGAACTCCTAGACGACATTCAGCAGTATGCCAGCAGCCAGGTGAGGGCGTTATCTTGGGAAAGGGGCATCTAAGTGCAGTTATGTAACTCCAGCTGATGCATATGGAAGACATCAAGCTGCTCAGCCAAGTTCTTCCTGATTTCCTAACCATAAATCAATCATTAGTGAAATAAAAGTAAGTTTTTAAATTTTTGGATAGCCTGTCACACAACAATAGATAACCAGAATGAGGACTTTAAAATTTCCTTTTCTGCAATATATTAGTTTGGTATGGCTACCAGAACAAAATACCACAGACTGGGTGGCTTAAACAATATCAATTAATTATCTCATGGTTCTGAAGGCTACAAGTTCACTATCAAGGTGATGGCAAGGTTGATTTGATTCTGGGGCCTCTCTCCTTGGCTTGTAGATGCCCATGTTCTTTCTGTGTGCTCACATGGTCTTTGTTCTCTGTGCACACATCCCTGGTATCTCTTTGTGTGTCCAATTTGTTTTTTTAAGAATACCAGGACCTATCCTAAAGGCTTCATTTTAACTTAATCATATCTTAAAGACACCTCCAAATTTGGTTACATTCTAAGGTACTGGGGGTTAGGACTTCAACATATGAATTTTGGCGGGGACACAATTCAGTCTGTAAAATGTAGATTAAGTGGAGTTTCAAGATGGAGCTAAATTACACGCATGTGTTTAATGTACTATTTTTTCCCAGGAGTCTTTGGTTTGTTTTTCAGCATTACAAACTCCATGCCCAAGTGTCCATGGTTTCAAAACAACACATCAAAACATAATAAGCCCCTTTAAAATGGCTTTTAAGCCTAGTTCATTTTACCCTTTAAATAGAACAGAGCATCTGTTTAATGAACACCAAGCATAAGGCAGGAAATATGGTATACAAGATGAAAAGGGAAGTCTGCCCATAAATCATGTTAGTGGAACCAGTTTTTTAAACAATGCATAAGGGGCAAATAATGTTTATAGTCATTCTGGAATCACAAATCTGGGAAAATTACCCAGTAAAAGCACCGCAAGTCTCAATTCCCATATCACGAGATAAGGGGCCTTCTGCATGACCGTATGTGATACCTGCAAGGCCAATTTAGTAGCAATATTAATAAAGTCAATTATTTGAGATTATGTGATTACATTTCTGTTTCAATTATCTATTGCTGAACAAAAAAACTAAACTTAAAGGCTTAAAGCAATAATGATCACTTATTATCTTTCAAGAATGTGGGTCATCTAGGAGGTTCTTCTGCTCCTATGGCTTGTGGTCTCTTGTGTGATTGCAGCCAGATGGCAGCTGTGCCTAGAATAATCCAGAAGCCGGGAAGGCTCCTTCTCTCAAGGGGCCTCATGGTCCCCCACATAGGACAATTCAGGTTCAATATGGTGGTTCAGAGCTCCCAAAACTGCAGAATGGAAGCTGCCTGTGCCCAGACATCACAGAACATCACTTCCAGTTGTCTTCTCTTATGGATTGAAGCATTGCTTTAATAGAAGGGGTCAGCATCAATTCAACATGGGAGGAGACTACACAAAAGTGTGACCCACCCAGGAGGTGTGATGTACGATGTTGCCAAAGACCAACTGCCCCACGCTCCTTCCAGAAGTTCTGAGTCAGTCACTTCATCTCTGAGCTTGGGTGATCACAATCATCTCCTGTCTGCCCTCCCTGTTCTACTCCCCCCATTCTTCAGTCAATTCTCTTCTGCAGCCAGAGAGTCCCATCAGATCAGCTGTGGGGGGAGAGGGAAACTTCCCCTTTTCCCTGAAAGTTCACCAAAAGATCCACTCACAATTAAGGAATATGAATAAGAGAAAGAGGTTTATTTAGCATGCAAACGGGAGAATCACAGAGTGATCACCCAAAATCCCAGTGGGGTCCAGGAAGTTATATACCCTCCTTTTGGAGGGGAAGGGGGAGATAGATAATACAGGTAATTCTGATTAGGGGCAATAAATGGTTGCTAGGGAGGATAAATGGATGGGGGAAACAGATTGACTTGTAAATGATTCTCTTTGCAAATTCAATTAATCTGAGAAGAAAAGTATTATATTTTAAATGATGTGGGCCTAGTCTTGTTGCATTCCTGATCTTCTTTCCTGCAATATAGTGAGATAACAGGGAAGGGAAGGGAAGGGAACTCATTGTGCTTTTGATGGGCCCAACTGGTTTATGCAGATAGAGGGAAAGGCTCTTCCATGCCCGTTGATCTCTAAGGGCCTTTCATTCAAAATACTCTTTAAACCAAGGAGTCACATTTTGGGGTAGAATGTCCTGTGCTCCTTCAGCTCTCAGGTCAAAACCCATCTCTGGTTCTCAATGAGAAGAAAGCTGCCCTATAATGTCCCATGCGATCCTTCTTCTCCTCCCTCTCACCTCGTGTCACCCCCAACCTCGCCTTCTTCTACTCTTCCCCATTTCATCTCCAGCAGCCACGAGGACCTCCCTGTTCCTCCTGGAGGCTCTGTCTTCCCTGGTCTTTCTACTTGCTGCTCCTTCTCCTGGGAAAACTTTCCCTGCACTCCCTCCTGTCCTTGCAGTCTGCCCTCAAAGGGCACCTCAGTGAGCACTTCCCTGACCACTGTCTTTTAAATGGCTGCCTCCCACCTAATTGTCATTCACATCCCCATTCCTGGCTCAATTTTTCCCCTCCAAAGCACTTGTCACCGTCTAATATGCTGTATAATTTACTGACTTATTTTGGATACTTTCTTCCATGCCCCCATGACTGCAAGCTCTTTGGAGGGCAATGACTTATTTTGTAATGACCTTATTGAAATATAAGTCACATACCATAATATCTACCCTCTCCCAATGTACAATTCATGGCTTTTAGTAGTAACAGAGTCATGCCACCATCACCACTAACTTGATTGATCAACTGATTGGAATTTGTAGGTCCTTTGTTGTTACATACAGGGACACTGAAACCCAGAGAAATTGGGTGATTGCCCAAGATCACCTGACCGACTAATTGCAAAAACAGGGCTGGAAGCCAGGACTTTAGTTCTCAGGCAGAGCTCTGTCCACCACAGATGTTCAGCTTTCTTCTCTGATTGTACACTGTTTTTCTCTTTAATCTTTTAAGTAAAAGAAATACTTGGTTAGCTAAAGACTTTTTATAACTCCCATAAAGCATCATTTTCCCTTTTCTAGGAAACCATCTTTTTTCTCTCTAAGAGTTTTGTGACCTAACTTAATTTTAGAAAAGCAAAAATAAAAACACAGTGCCATGCTGTAGGAGCCTATAAAAATCGCCACAGCTTTGAAAATGAACAATGGCCAAAGCCCGACATAAACCCTGGGAAGGGAGCAAAGGACAGAGAAGCTGAGGGCCTGAAAGCACCCAGCTTTGCAACTGCTGGAGCTAAAACTTGTTTATTGATGTGGAAGATTCCAGCAGCCGCTTGTCCACAGACTCAGAAGCTTCTTGGAGCTGGAAAGAGCCTGGACAATTATCTATGAAGAAACAGAGCCCCAGGAAACGCAAATCCTGTGATTGTGGTCACAGGGCAGAGCTAGGCCTGGAAGCCAGGACTTCCCACTCTTGGCCAGGGGATGTCCAGGACAGAAGGCTTTGAAGAGTCAAGGGATGAAGTTTTTCATTTAAGACAAGCAAGTGCAAATTAGGAAGTCATGTTGAAAGTCAGAGCACGTTGGCAATAATAGTCACCACTGCACCCTTATTGTGGGCCAGGACCTGCTCTGAGCCCTGAAATGCATTGAGACTCTTTCCTTGGGCCACTTGTCAACTTTCGCCACGTTCTGCTGTAGCAACAACCCCCAAATCCCAGTGGCTTATGACAGAGGTTCACTCCTCCTGTGCATTGTGTGTTGGTTGCATGGCTAGAGATCTGCTCCACAATTCAATGCAGGACCCAGGACGATCATGGCAGTCTGTCACATAGTGTTTGAGAGGATGTCAAGCTTTCAAATGAAAGGTTGGGGCCCCCCAGAATAACCCTAGAAACATGAGATGCCTCCGACATTTATCCCTCAATTGAGTCTAACAGTAGTGACGAATGAGGCTCTGGGTCTTTCCAAGTGTCCTCTGACCCCTTGAAGTGCTCTTCCCAAAGGTTCATAAGCAAATTTTGGTTTATTATAAAGGATGAAATTTAGAAACAGTTAAATGGAAGGTATGCATAGGGCAAGGTGTGGGGAAAGGGACAGGGAGCTTCCAGGTCCCTCTGCGCGCCCACCCTCCCAGCACCTTCTAGCACTAAGCCAGAAGCTCACCACTACCTGATTTTACAGTAATTTCATCATTCTACAAGAAACATCAGACTCATTAGCAGCCATTCTCCCTTCCACTCTCCTCCAGCCACCACCAATCTCCTTTCTGTCTCTATGAATTTGCCTGTTCTGAATATTTCCTACAAATGTAATTATGTAATAAACGGTCTTTTCTGTCTGGCTTCTTTCACTTAGCGTAATGTTTTTTTACAGGTTCATCCATGTAGTAGCATGCATTAGTATTTCATCTTTTTAGGGCTGAATAACATCCCACTGTATGAACAGACCACGCACATTTTGCTTGTCAGTTCAACAGTTGAGGGACGGTTGTGTTGTTTCCACTTTTAAGCTATGATGAAAACTGCCACCATGAATATTCACAAACAAGTTTTTATGCAGACATGTGTGTTCATTTCTCTTGGGTATACACCTAGGAGTGGTATTTCTGGGTCATGTGGAAATTCTGCTTGGCTTTTTGAGGAACTGCAGAACCCTTTTGCACAGTGGCTGCACAATTTTACACTCCCACCGGTGATGTGCAAGAGTTTCAATTTCTCCACAGCTTTGCCAACACTTATTTGCCTCTTTTTAAAACATTATAGCCATCCTAGCAGGTGTAAATTGCTATCCCATTGTGGTTTTGATGTGCATTTTCCTGATGATTAATGATGAACATCTTTTCATGTGCTTATTAGCCATTTGTATACCATCTTTGGAGAAATATCTATTCTAGTCCTCTGCCCATGTTTTAAACAGGTTATTAAGTCTTTCATTGTGAAGGTATAAGAATTCTTTATGCATTCTGGATACAAGTCTTTTATTAGATATATAATTTACAATTATTTTTCTCTATAAGGCAGCTGTCTTTCACTTTCTTGATAATGTCCCTTGAAACATAAAAGCTTTAATTTTGATGAAGTCTATTTATCTATTTTTTTCTTTTGTCACTTGTGTTTTGGTATAATACATAAACCATTGCCTAACCCAAGGTCACAAAAATTTACTTTTATGTTTCCTTTGAGAGTTTTATATTTTAATCTTTTACAGTAAGTCTATGTTCCATTTTTAATTAATTTCTGTAAGTGTCATGAAGTAGGGGTCCCACTTCACTCTTTTGTCAGTGGATATTCAATTTCTCCAGCACCCTTTATTGAAAAGACTGTTTTTTCTCCCATTTAATTGCCTTGGCGCTTGTGAAAACTCAGTTGACCACAGACATATAGGTTTATTTCTGCGCTCTCGTCTATATTTCTATTCTTATGACAAAACTGCACTCTCCTACTACTGTAACTTTGGAGTATTTTGAAATCAGGAAGTGGGAGTCCTCCAGCTTTTCATCTAGTTCATCTAATTTGTTAGCTCACAGTAACATTCTGTAAGGTTGGTAGTGATGTCCACTTCTCATTTTAGATTTTAGTACTTTCAGTTTTCTGTCTTTTTTGTCAGTCAGTCTAACTAAATATTTGTCAACTTTGTTAATCTTTTCAAATAACCAATTTTTGATTTTGTTTTTTTTCTTTTACTGTTTTTCTAATCTTTATTTAATTTACTTCTGCTCTACACTTCATTATTTCCTTCATTTTCCACAATTTGGGTTTAGTTTTTTCTTCCCTTTCTGGTTTATTGAGGTTGAAAGTTAAGTAATTGATTTGAGATCTTTCTTCTTCTTTGATATTGGCATTTACCACTATAAATTTAACTCTAGCCACTGCTTTAGGTGAAAGCCATAAGTTTTGGCATGGTGTGATTTCATTTTCATTCATCTCAAAATATTTTCCAATTTTCCTTGTGATTTCTTCTTTGACCCATTGGTTATTTAAGTACTGTTTAATTTCCACATATAATATGTAATTTCCTAAATTTCCTTCTTTTATTGATTTCTAATTTTATTCTATGTGATTGTAAAACATACTTTGCATGAGTTCAAAGTTTTTAAAATTACTGAGACTTGCTTTAGGTCCTAATACATGGTCTATTCTGAGAATGTCCCATCTGCACTTGAGAAGAATGTGTATTCTAGTGTTGTTAGATAAGGTTCTGATTGGTTTACAGCGCTGTTCAAATTTCCTATTTCTTTAATTGTCTGCCCAACTGTTCTATCCATTATGACAAGTGGATATTCACATCTCCAACTCTTATTGTTAAACTATCTATTTTTCTCATAAATCCTCTCAGTGTTTGCTGCATGTATTTTGGGACTCTGTTATTAGGTGCATAAATATTTATAATTGCCAGATTTTCTTGATGGATTCATCCTCTTATAGTTATAAAACGTCCTTCTTTTTCTCTAGCAAAAGTTTTTGTCTTAAAGTGTATTTTGTCTGATATTAGCACAGCCACACCAGCCCTTTTCAACTACCATTCACATGATAGGTCTTCTCCATCCTTTTACTTTAAGTCTACTTGGGTCTTTGAATATAAAGTGTGTCATTTATAGACATCATATATGTGGATCATTTTATTTATCCACTCATAGTAGTAAGTTTTGTTTGTTTTTTCTTGCTGTATTGACAGCACCTAAAACAGCGTCAGGCCCTTAATGGGTGCTCAGTGGATATCTGTTGAGTGAATGAATGAATCCTTATATGTGAAATGGAATGACAGGTCCCTCTCTAATGCTGTGCAGAGTTATGGGGGCCATCAAATACAATCACCTAAGTGAAGTCTCTTTAAAATGTTAACATATTACGTACATTTAAGTAAATAGTGAAATCCTATCCAACCCTAAGCCCTAGGCCAAGTTCCAGAACCCTAGCTGGGTCCTGTTTACTAGGCAAAATGCTATGTTTAAAATATAGTGGACATAAAACTTATGCCTGGGCTTTCCCCTGCCCCCCAGCCCACCTTGTGCAAGTGCAGTTATCAACTTTTCTGGTTTCTTCTGCCTCAGATTCCCTTTCTCTGGTCTCTCCCCCATGAAGCCAGATTCAAAGTAGCTACAAGGGTGTGCCTTTCCAAGCTCCAACTCATCCTCAATTGAGGGCATTCTGATCCCTTACTCGCTCACTCCATGGAGTGTATCCACAGCCTCAGAGTTAGAATTGGGACAAAGGGGCTGGGAGAGACCCCGCTTGGATCTTGACCCAAAATCACAGGTTCCAGCTTAATTTCATGGGGTATTGGGCACCAACTCAATGAAGAAGTTAATCCTAGAATGACTTAGCACCCCTTAGTGGTTCTCCTAACCCTCCACACCACTCTATAAATTAATTATTGCTCATTAAATGCTCTTCAGAATATTTGTAGAGGGTAGTCCTGCCTGGAGCCTGCCAAAAGAGCCCTCCTTCCACCTTTCACTGGACTTCCTTCCTTTATCCCTTGGCTTAGGGGGATGCTGGCTTCCCTCTGTTGCTATTAATATTTCTTGAATGCCTCAACAGCCCTTGTTCCCCTAGTCCTGTTTATATCCCTTGGTTTATAATGTAACCTCATCTCCCTATGACTTCCTTATAAGGCCAACCAGCATTGTCATAGAAGGAATCTATGCAGAGCTCTCTCTGCAGCCTGAACTACGGCCAAAAGGTGATTCACCACCCATTCCTCACCCGATAGTTATTGGAGGAAAAAATGTATTAGTGTTCCTTTTACAACAAAACTCCTGGAAAGGGGGATCTCTACTCACAGTCTCTGGTTTTTTCATCCCACTCCTCACCTTCCCACCATATATTCATTCCCACTAGTCCACAGATGCTACTTTTGTCAACATAGTCATTGACATTCACACTGCTACATGCCTGGGCCAATTTTCAGTCATCTTCTAACTTGACAATCAGCAGCATTTGACAGAATTGATCACACCCTCCTTGAAACAACTTTTCTATTTGCACACTCAAAACCTTGGAGGGCCCAGGGCTCGGTCCTTGGACCTCTCTTCTTCTTCCCTTGGTGGTTTTATCCAGCCTCATGGCTTATATACTATCTGCATGCTGATAAATAATTTCCATCTGCATCCTGGACCTCTCCCTGGAATCCCAGTCACACATATCCACCTTTTCAATATCTCCATTTAGATCTCTAACTGACACCTCAAGCCAAATTCCTACTTCTCCATATTTCAGTAAGTGACAATTCCATCTTCTGATGCTCAGACCAAACACCATGACATCATCTCTTTCTCACACCCCACATCAGTAAATCTTGCCACATCTACTTTCAAAATATATTCGAAACCTGACCACTTCCCATCTGCTGCTACCTCTGCTGCTACCACTGTGGTGCACATGGTCAGCACGCAAAGATGCTCTTGTCTAACAAAGACATCCCTTCACAAACACTCCCTCCAATGACCACCCAATGCATGGGTAGTTCTTCTCTCTCATTATTTTGGCTTCAGCTCTCTTTGGAGAGGCATTCACTAACTCACCCATTTAAGGTTTCCCCAATTCGCTCCCATCTTTCTCCAGCCATTACACCATTTTATTGGCTCCATATTTCTTATCACTATGTAAAAATTATATTTTATATGGTTATGTGTTTATTTTCTGCCCAATCCCCTAAATGTGTGTGCACCTTCTAGGCTGTGACGTACCAAGAGCCCAGTACAGAGCTCACCCACATTATGACCATCAACAAATACTTGTTATGCTATAATAAATATCTGCAAGGCTCTTCTGTTTCTCAGAATGCTATAATGAAGGTAATAGTGTATACTTAGTGATTTCCTGAAGCCTCGTGGTGTTGTGGTTGGAAGGAAATGTGATAATGAGATATTGAAAGCACTTTATAAACTACAAAACTTTATCTGAATATAAGGAAGTGTTCATGTTAATCAACATTCAAGGTTTCCTAAAATGAACATCTTCCCTGAGTGAGTAGGGCCCTTATTTGTAACATTTCCCTGGCCAAGGCAATCTCATAAACTGACAGGGAGACTTGTGTGCCCTCAGGATTAAGGGCAAAGCCTGCATCCTGCGCTTATGTTACACTGTTCTGTGATGGCTGCTTTGGCTTTATTGTGTGAGTTAAAATGTCAAAGTGTAAAACCCTCAGTGTGGGATAGCCCCTACTTAATGCAACTGCCAGGTTCCTCTGCTTTGACATTGGTCCCCTAAGTGTGCTGAGCAATTTCCCAGGAGCCTAATAACTACATATTCCGATGTCAAATGCATGGGGAGAGCATCTTAGTTCAAATCTTTTTACCTAGACATTCTAGTGCTTTTGTATCTTAGGTAAACAAACTACATACTATATACTACATACTATATAGTATGATCAGATGTATTTTTTTTCTCCTGCTTATAATTTTAAGAAAAGCTTCCCCTTTATAGGCCACATCAAGGGCAGTGTTGAGACAACATTAAAAAGGAGAAGTAATTCCTTCCTTTTGTTTCAAAATTTTACTCCAAGTGTTTGACCTTAGAATTTTCTAGATGTTTCTGGTCATCCTGTGTATATAAGTGAGACATTTGAGATGTGGTTTTGTCACATGCTCTGAGCCATGTCCAACCATCCATCTGCCCACATCCCTCCCGGTCCGCTGACCAAGCTCACATCCATACACCAGGCACCTACACACATCCGTCCTCCTTTCTCTTGTCAATCCTCCAGCAAAACTGGCAAAAGAGACCAAGAGCATATAAGCAGCTCCCCACAAGATACAGCCTTGGGGTAATGTGTCTTGACTCAGAGAGAGGCAGGTGCACAGTCAATTATATCCAGCCGTTGGGAGGATTTCAGCTGCTGCAGCTGTCTGAGGAGACAGAATTTGTGGCAAAGGGTAATGAAGGGTGTGTGTGTTTCCTCCTCACTTATGGGAGCTAAAGCTATTTTTCCTTAGGTCTGGGCTTCTAGTCACATGTATCTGGAGCAGTCTCTGCCATCTCAGTAGACAATATGCTTTGCCTAAAATGCAGTCCACAGACCACGAGACGTGCGAGATGGTCTTCAACAGAAAGGATTTGTGGTCAAATAAATCTAGATCCTCTGAATACTATAATCTTGTAGGAGACAGTCAGCCCATATTAGCAGAGTAAAGCCTCTGAGATTTTATTCAGGGGGAAAAAATCATTTCATTTTACGTAACTCTATACTTCCCTAATTTATGTCACAGAACCCTTTCCACATGATACTTATTTCTTGTAAAGCTGGTGTTCCATGGAATGCCCATGGGAATCACTGTTGTGGGCTGATTCTTGGAATTGTGAACAAATCTAATTAGCTTTATTTCAGACCTTGAGAACTGAGGAAGAACTAATTGGTGTTGCATTTTCTTACTAAGCTGTTTCTTTCGGAGTGACCCAGCACCAAATGGTGCGGGAAGCGCGAGCGCTTTCATACACAGCAGCGCGGAAACCTCCACCAAAGCCTCCTGCTCCTGCCAAAGAAATATGATGCTCTTAACATCAGAATTGCAGATATTTTTCATTCAAGTGCATCCCAACCATGTAACTTTACATTTGGGGAACCATCTTTCAGATAAACTGCATAATATTTTTTTGAATTCTGTTACAGAATTAATCAATTTCTCTTCAAGCTTTATTTTAAAGGAGAAAAATATGCCAGAAAGTAAAGATGTTTATTTTGAAAACAAATATAAAACCAAGTTTCTTGGGGAAGGAAATGATTGAGAGGAGTTTTGAGGGATGATTAGAAGATAATAATAAGGACGTTCCTGTAAGAGAGATGTGTGCAAAGGAAGAGAAACGTGAGGCAGGGGGACCAGCTATGGCTGCAGAGAGGCTGATGCCAGACCACGGAAGGTTCTGTGTGCTAACTTTGGAGACTTGGCCACTTTCTTACAAGGAGAGCCTTTGACAAATGTCATCAGGAGGGGAATGTGACCTGATTCCCATTTTAGAGCCATCACTCTAGCTAGCTGCCTGGTAAATTGAAAGTTGAGTTGGAAGAAATGCAGATTAGAATTAGGCAGACAGATTAGGAAGCTACTGCAAAAGTCCGTGTAAGAAATGACAAAAGCCTGAACTGAGACACTCGCAGAAAGGACTTGGAGGGGAAGGGACAGGTGTCAGGGGACAGCTGGTGGGAGGTACCTGCTTGTCAGAAGGGTTAGAGGAGATGTGGGCTAAATTTGGGGAATGGATGGCTGCCCTTGGCTCCCCTCCCTCTGTGTGGGTCAGTGTAAGAGCTCTGAACTGCTGCTCAGGTGCTGCCACTGTTTGCCTCTGTGAACTTGGCCATTCGCTCCTCTGGGTCAGGCTCTGCTTGGTCAAATAAGACAGAGGGGCCAACTTCCATCCCTGACATCCTGGGAACTCATTCCATGTTCTAATTAAGGTCCTCATAAACTTTAAAATCATCGTGCACTTGCCATGCTCTGCCTGACTTATGCATTGCTCTGATCCTCTATCACTGTCTATCTAAAAATCCACCCCAAAATATAGCGGCGTAAAACAATGTATTGTTATTGTCATGGTTCTGTGGGTAGACTGGGCTCAGACAGGGATTCTCAGGTTGGGGCTGTAGTCATCTGAAGGCTCAACCAGGACGGACATCCATCCAAGGTGGTGCATGCATACGGCTGGCAATTGATGCTGGCTGTTGGCTGGGAGTTTAACAGGGGCCACTGGCCTATGTGCCTACACATGGCCTCTCCTTATGGCCTGGGCTTCTCCTGGCATTGCAGCTGGATTCCCAAGGAGAGCATGCCAGGGTCAAGCTTTCCGAGAGATCCAGGCAGAGTCTCAGCACAAGGCTTCTTTTAACCTAGCCTTGGAAGCCCCAGAGTGTCACATCATCTGCATTTCACAGGTCAAGCAAATAACAATGGCCAACACAGAGTCATGGGAAGGAGAATTAGACTCCATTTGTTGAGAAAATGGCAAAGTCACATTACAGAAGAACATGTGGGAAAGGAAATATTGTCACTGCTATTTTTGGAAAAATAATCTGCCACATAGGTATTTGAAAACAGAACAAATTTTCTCCCTTAGCTCTTTGAGAATAGTGACTTTTGCTTATTTTATCTTTATCCTCTCCTTCCCTTTGTCTTCTGTCCCAACCCCATGCCCACTCTATGTCAAGACCAATGTCACACACATTCTAGGAGTGGGTTTGTTAGACTTGAGAAGGCAGAAGGGCAACTTGTACTTTCTTAAGTGGGGAGAGCAGAGAACAAATAAATCTTCACAAGATTCTGTTGGGGGTGTGTACAAACTCTTTTTGCCTCAATATATGGATTCACTGTGTATTAGTCAGGGTTTTCCAAAGAAACAGAATCAATAGGAGAGGTAGATAGATGATAGATAGATAGATATCTCCAAAGATACCAAAACTAACTAAAATAAAATGTTGAGTATAGTACTAGTGATGTGTAGGCACTCAGAGGAGGGAGTGAACAACTGCTCTGAAGGCTGACAACATCCACAACAGAAGTTCACGTGTGTACCTCCCAGCTTATGCTTTGACAGAGCCTTCTATGTGCCAGGCCTCCATCTTTGGCCCTAGTCCTAAATACCCCAGACTCAGACTTTTTCCTCCATGGCTGTTGGAAGAACTCCATGCAAGATCATCACCGCTCAATAGTTGAATCCAGTGTCTGTCGACCATGGGTGCAGATTAGAACCAACTAGGGAGCCTTAAGGCATATCCATACCGAGCCCCACTCTGCAGATCCTGAGTATCCCAGAGGTCTGCCCAGCGGAGGAAGCACAGCGATGGCAGAGAGAGGCTGTGTTAGTGCATCATGAGAACAGGAGTTGGAAAAACACACAAGGTGCCCCAGAGAACATGGCCTGCATCCGATGAGGGTCCCATGCTAGAGGTCCTCAAATAAGGACTTGATTCCTCCAAGAAAGAACTGGAGTGTGGGCATTTACTCTCTGGAAAACTCCACAACGGAATCACCAGGACTGTCCTTTCTCCCCCGCCCCTGTCCCCGTCACCATGTCAGTAGAAAAAATGCCTCCCACCTGTCAAAAAATATCTGCATCTCATCCCTGGAACCTATGAATGTTACCTTATTCCAGAAAAAAGTCTTTGCAGATGTGATTAGATTAAGAATCTTTCAGATGAGGAGCTTGTCCCAGATTAGCCAGGTGGGCTCTATTTGCCATCACACGTGTCCTTCTAAGAAGGAAGCAGAGAGACCATTACACACAGAAGAGGCAGGAGTGTGACCAGTGTGACCACAAGAGCAGAGACTGAGTGATGCAGCCACAAGCCAAGGAACACCTGCAGCCACAGAAGCAAGAGGACTCCAGGAACAGGTTCTCCCCCAGAGCACCGGCGGGAGCACAGCCCTCTGACGCCCTGACAGCAGCCCAGCCATCCTGATCTCGGATTTCTGGGCTCCAGAACTGGGAGAAAATACACTTCTGTTGTTTAACACACTGAGTTTGTGGTCATTTGTTACAGCAGCCACAGGACACTAATACACTCCCCTCTCCAACCCCGGAGGAGCCATGCTCAGCCACACGGTGGAGACGGAAGAGAGGAAGTGGGGAGAAGCTGTGGACGAGCAGCCCCCGCCTCACTTGCCCACCGCCCCCTTCCGAGCCCAGATCCATCCTGAGCTGGTGGGAAAGGGGACAATCCGAATGACATTCAGTTCATGACAATTTTAACTAGGAAATACTGACTTTTTTATTCAGAGCAGACTGGACTTTTTAGATATCTAAATATAAAGTTGAAACATGTAGAAGTTACTAGAAAATCTATGGCATTGGCCCATGACATTATCCATGGGCAAGTTGAGGGAAGTAGGTATGAAGAGTGATGGTTTAAAAAATAAACAGACACATCCCACATTAGTACCTGAGTGCAAGCACCGAAATGGAAGAACGGCATAAATATGCTGGATGGGCTGGCAGTGCAGGGTGGAGGGGAATGTGCCAGTCTGGGCCAAGCCAAGCTGGCTCTGTCCCTGAGCTGTGTCAGCAGGACACACGACCCAGGGCAGGGATGACAATAGCTTCCACTGGAGCAGCTTCTACTGGAGCACCTAACACCCATGGGTCTTGTTGTCTCTAATCCTCACGATCACCATGCAAGGTGGTTATTTTATTCTGGTTTACAGATGACAGCACAGTGGGTTCAGATGGCTAAGTAACTTGCCCAGGGTTGCACGTCTGGTGAGGGACCTTTGCTCCCAGCGCCCGGCTCTCCTGCTGTCAACATGAAAACACGCCGTCTCTTGTCCACTCTTCTGGTCTACCACACACGTCTAATGCCACGCCTATAATCCAATCCAGCTCCTCCACAGGAGCATTGCAATGGTAGGGGCCAGGGAGAATTAGAGACTTGCCCTGTAGAGTATTCCCTTAATTAGGCCAGCACCTGTTATTTATTTTGGTTTTTGGTTTTTGTTGTTTTCTTGCTTGTGTGTGTGTGGCGTGTTTTTTGTTTTCTCGCATGTGTTTTTGTTTGTTTGTTTTAGTGTTGCACGAGTTCAGGAGAACATCTTTGCAAATATTCTGTAGACTAATTGTTGCTAATTAGTTTCCCAGCATGAAAGAGAAAAATGACTGCCTTCTTTTTGAGTTCTGATAAGGTGTGGATGGTGAAAAAAATATTCTAACATAGTACAGGCTGAACTCCCCTTCTCCGAAATGCTTAAGACCAGGAGTGTTTTGGATTTAGAATTTTTTTCAGATTTTGGAATATTTTGCATTATCCGTTCAGCATCCCAAATCCAAATCCAAACATAGGAAATCTGAAATGCTCCAATGGGCATTTCCTTTGAGTGTCATACCGGCCCTCAAAAAGTTTCAGATTTGGGAGCATTTGGGATACTCAACCTGTATTCAAATCACTTACTTTTTATGTGTATTTGGTTTAGTTAAAAGAAAAACTTTAGACAAATTAAATGTAATAGAATTTAATTGAGCAAATGAACGAGCACCCCTCTCCCTGACCCCCTAAAAGAATAGATTGAGAGAGATGCTGCTGTTGCCACGTGCCTGGGTAGATTTTACGGACAGAAAAAGGAAAGTGAGTACAGAAAAGAGAAGTGAGGTATAGAAACAGCCGGATTGGCTATAGCTTGGCCGTTTGCCTGTTTGAACACACTTTGAACAGTTGGCTGCCTGTGATTGGCCAAAACTTGGTGATTGGTACAAGAGCAGGTTACAGTCTATTTACACATCGGGTTGCAGTGGTTATGGTTAGGTTACAGTTCCCTATGTACAGAGAAACCTTTAGGCCAAACTTAAAATATGTAGGGAGGCAGCTTTAAGCTAAGCTTAATTTAACAGTTTATTGGTTTTTGTCTCTCTCCTGACTCACCCCTGCTGTGACACACCTGGGATGTCAGCTTCAGAAAGACAGGGCGTATGTGTTTTGCTCACTGATGAATCCCAAGTGATGTATAGTATGTGCTTAAAAAATGTGTCGGATGAATACGTGAATCAATAAAATTTAACTTCTACCTGTTGTGATCTTGAGCAAGTTGTTAAGTGTCTCTGAGCCTTAGTTTCCTAAGCTATAAAAGGCATTAATGCTCCTTATTGAGGATCAAAGCAGATAACGAGTCTGAGTGCTTCGTAGCACAGGCCCGGGACACAGGAGAGTGATTACTGTGGCTGAAGTTTCTGTTACTGTTATCATTTACCGGGGGTTCTTCTTGCTTGCATAGCCCGGGCACCATGGCCAGTCCTGCTTTCTCAGCCTCTTCCCTTGGTTAGTTATCAAAAGGAAAAAGTATTTAATGATGTAAATATAATTCACCTAGCGATTGTTTCGTGTTCCCTACACTATTTTATTCGAAAGCCTGATTCGCATCTGTTGGCTCAATAAATGAATTTTGGGCAAATCGTTGAAATGTTACAGGGAGAATATCCTGGAAGGCTTTTAGGGAAGTGAGAAAGTAATAACACAGCATCTCTTTGTTACTACACATTGGTAAAAATGTTATTATGCTATTCTTGTTTATGGATCGATATTTACTATTTTATCTTAGTAATGAAAAAATTTTTATAAAAGGCTTCCATAGGTTCATTGAGGTTCTCTTTCAAATACCCTCCTTTTTCTAAAAGGACATCTATTTATGTGATCACACACTTTTCTACCATGATTTGCAGGCCCCTACTGATAGGATGGCCTTGCCAATAAATGACAGAGAAAAATAAACTATCTAACGGAAAGAAAGAGGAATACACCCACAGTACATAATTGCTCCTTTGAAGAGAAATATCACAGCACAACTGCCCTTTTGTTAGATTAGCCACCCGTGGCTTACATTGTTTTATTTGAGGGTTTGTTTTCCAGCACTTTGAAAGAACAGAGAAGAGAGAAGGAGCGTGGACCCCAGCTCTCGCCAGACCAATTCCAAGGACCCCCATAAGCTAGCCTCACAGAGAAGGGAAAAAAAGGGAAGAACAGACACAACTGTTTCACAACTGGTTTCTGCTATCAGCTGGTAGCAATCACTCTTTTTTTCTTTTTCCCCTATTCTCCATAAAATCCCCGAACACTTTACCCTCTCTGCCAACACTTCTGCTTTCTTTCTCTTATGTCAATCCCTTTCACCTTTGGGAAGGAAAATAAAAATTTCTTTCTTTAAAACTATTCTAATCTTTGTGTCAAGAATTCTTTCTCATCCTGAACTGAGTTCCCACCCCAATACCTACCCCTGCAGGTGAATAGAAATGATTAATATTATGTTAAAATTTTGAAGAGGGGATGTCAACATATAACCAACCTCAGAGCTTGAGGTATAAAACCAGAATGTCAATTCACTAATTTACAGAGAGGATTTTTGTGTTTTTTTTCAGAACAGTGTCTCACTCTGTTGCCCAGGTTGTAGTACAATAATGAGATCATAGCTCATTGCAGCCTTTTAACTCCTGGCTCAAGTGATCCTCCTGCCTCAGCCTCCAAAGGAGCTAGGACTACAGGGTTGTGCCACCACACCCAGCTAATTTTTTTTATTGGTTTGTAGAGACAGGAGTCTCACTATGTGGACCAGGCTGGTCTTGAACTCCTGCCCTCAAGTGATCCTCCTGCCTCAGCCTCCCAAAGTGCTAGGATTACACATGTGAGCCACTGCACCCAGCTTTAACTTCACATTGTTATCAGCCTAACCAGAGTATTCTCTCCTGAAGCAAAGGAAAGGGGGAAAGTCAATTGGCTTTATAGTCACTGGCCCTTCAGGTTTGTTCTATTCCTTGCAGCAAGGAGCTCAATTTTGGGCAGCCCACTTTCCTCTGAAAACACAGGCACCTCCCTCAACACACACACACACACACACACACACACCCCATTGGTATTCTGAGTGACTTATCTCTCAAATGGTTACTCGGTTTTACTTGCTGTCATATGTCCTTTTCAAAAGTAATATCGCTTTTCAAGAATTCTCACTTCTGTCTAGTGGATAGTGTTCCAAATCATGCCCTCCAGGCCTTTCAGCAGGAAGGGCTCTCTGTGAAAAAAAAAAAGAAACTGGCAGCGTGTAGATCTAAGAATGTCTTTGTGCAGTTTTCATGTGTGAATGACAGCTTGACTGGATACAGTGGTCTGGGTCATGCCCTGCTCCCTTGAGAAGACTTAGGATGTCAGTCCGGTGACTTTGGAGATTGTGCAATGGAAACTTATCTCTTCCCCCTCCCCTTGCTTGGAAAATTGTACCCCAAGAAGCTAAACAATCTGGCAGGTTTTCTTTATTAACTTTAACTAGGAATAAAAGGGTAATCTTTAAAAGAAAGACTTCTGGCTTGTTGCTTTTCTTAAGTTCTGGGAAGCATTATTGGTTCATGCCATTGGTTATCATAAATTCGAAGCAATTTTAATGAACTTTCCAACAAGGTAATGTTTGGAAAATTAACAAGTTAGCTCAAAAATCAATCTGGAAAAAGTGAAGAAAAGACCAAAAATGGAGAAAATCAGGGAGAGAATTCCCCTTCTAAGTAACAACACATTCTAAAAGCTACAGTAATTAAGTAGCGTGTGGTGGCTTAAGAACAAATAGACCAATGGACCAAGCTAGGGGCTCACATATAGACCCACGTGCACGGAGAGATGAAGTCACGTTTGACAAATGATGTAGATCAATGGCGAAAGAAAAGATTATTCAATAGATTATTTGGGATGCTTAAAAAAATAACATCAGTACTCCCCCACAAGTCACATACATACATGAATATATTCTGGATAGATTAAAAATCTAAATATTTTTAAAGACCTAAAAAGGTAATATAATTTTGCTATGTATTCTTAGTATAGATAATACCTCCAGAACCTGATACAAAAATCAAATATCACAATGGGAAAAACTGACATGTTTTCCTATATAAGAGTTGAAAATTCCTGGGAAAGACACCCCAAAGGAAAACTCAAGGAACAGATTTGGGAAAAATGTCACTAAAGCATATGCTTTAGGAAAACTCTCAAACTGTGCATTTCTCTAAACTCTGCACCAACACAACAATCAACAATGTAGAAGACTTCTGTGACCTATTATGGGCTCCCCCCACCAAAACATACCAAGCAGCAGACACCAGCTAGGTGTCCTCTCACTCAGTTCTGACACTATCTATCTGGAGATAGTGTCAGATGCCACAGGGTGAGGGCTCAGTCCCCAAAACTGCCCCCCAAACACACACACCAGTCTCAAGCCTGGGCCCCCTGAACTTCTGACCAACCAGCTTCAAGTTGGGGTTCCCATGATCCCCTCTTTGGGTTTGATTGATTTCTTAAAGCAGCTTACAGAACTCAGGGAAACATCTACTCACGTTTACCAGTTTATTACAAAGGATTTTATAAAGGATACACATGCAGAGATGTGTATGGCAAGGTATGGGGGAAAGGGTCCCAGAGCTACCATGCCCTCCCCGGTGCTCCACTCTCCAGAATCCTCCACATGTTCAAGCCATCTGGGAGCTCTCTGAGCCCAGTCCTCTTGGGTTGTTAAGGACAACCACATCCCAAATGTGATTAGCCTTCATGGTATGGGGCAGGACCCTCTCTAGAATGAGGGTGGCATGACCCACAATCAGAAAGTCAAATAGGAGGAAGATTAGAGTCCTGCCTTGTGGCAGCTGAAAAAAGGCAGGAAAAGGTCAGAGAGATTCTGTTTTCTGAGGCTACTCCTAAGGCCTAACACACCCAACATTATAACAAAAGACTGTAACAAGGGCTACAGGAGTTATGAGCCAGGAACTGTGGATGAAAACATATATGTATGTGTATACACACACACACACACATCTATTTAAAGCAATGCAGCACATAATACACAAATGATTAACATTCATGGCATTGCATCTCTTTAATAGCGTTTTATAAAAGTAGATTGTAAGAATTGGGTCATTCTTATCATACTCAACTAAAACAGAATCAAGAGGCCAGAGGGAGAAAGCACTCAGGGCACCTAATATTGTTGCAAACAATGTAACTCTCTACACACCTGGCTGCTGAAACCACCTGTCTCATACCTGCCTTCTAACCTTCTCTGGTCACCTCTCATCCAACCCTAAGATCTCAGCTTGTTTCTCTTCTTCAGAAACCATGTGTGCTTTCATCCACAATTAGTTATTCAGTGCCTAGGGTAGTGCCTGGCACATAATAGATACTCAATAAATATTTCTTGGATAAGTACGTAACTAATATATAAAGATGCTACAAATCTATAAGGAAAAAATTACATAGAATCCAGTATGAAAAGGGACAGAGCGTATGAACAGACAATTCAGAGGGAAAAAATGTCAATCAGATCTAAGACATGAGGTACCACCATACACTATAAATGTTTATGTCCTGATAATGTTGGAGGGAGTGATTTTGCCACTATCAAAGTGATAATTGTACCTACCCTTTTGTCTAGCAATCCTGCCTCTACACATAAATATGCTCTTGTACACACAAGGTATTCACTGTATCATTATATGAAATAGTCAAGAAGTGGAAATGATTCCAGAGTCCACCTGTAGAAGAAAAGTAAATATGTCAAGCTAATTTCTAGATCACAGCCCTGGTGATTCTCTTTAAAGATGTGAATTCAAGGGCCCAGTCTCTCTTCCAGTTATGGCTCTACTGTCTTAAAGTTCTTTGCTTCCACTGTGTGGATGGGGGGAGAGTGTGGAAGATGTTATGAGATATTATATGGCCAGCCTGGAGGTGACATCCATCACTTGTGTCCACATTCCACTGGCATGAACTTAGTCTCATGGTCCCACCCTGATGCAAGAGGGGCTGGGCTTCTTCTGTGTACATATGAAAATTTGTTAAAAGTTGCTGTGGAAATAGTTTCAAAATTGCTTGCTAAAGGGCAAAATGTAAGCTTCAGAAATGCATGTGAGGAATTAGTTTATATTTTTAAAAATTGCAATGGTGTGTTCTTACCATTATGTACTATTTAACATCTTTTATAAGTGTAACACTATATTGAGTGGGATTTTTTCTGTTGGCCTGGGTTTAATGACTAGAGCTCAAAGTTAACGTCAAAATGGCTTTAGTATTTCCATATTCTAAAGAGAACTGCACCCAAGTACCATCTCTTGACCCCTAGTCATCTCAGAATCTACTCAGGTACAAGTCTGAATAAGAAGGATACTGAGGGGAGGGAAAGGAGAGTTGCTGAGCGGTGAGGAGGTCAGTAGTTATGCCTGGAGGCTTTGTCTTCTCTTCCCAGGAGAAGTCCAACAGGTAAATGCACTGAGATGCCAGGTGCCTGCTAGAATGAGACATTTGTGTCTCCTACTCTGGCCGTGTGTTGAGCTGGAGAATCCACAGGGTCACTCAGGTGCTCTCCTTAGAACAAAGGGAAGTATGGAGAGCAGTTGTTGGAGCATTTGTCTTGAATCCCTAGAGCCTGAGAGTCTATGTGAGCCATAGACACTCCTCTTCTAGAGATTTCTCAAGACAGGAGGCTCAGTGCACCAACAGGGCAAAAGAAAACTGTAGGGTAGTGTGCCTGGAAGAACAGGATGTATAGACAGAGTGAGTCGCCCACACTCCGGTTCTCCCATCTTTGGAGGATTCAGAAGACCTTCCTGGCTCCTGCAGCTCCTCACCAGGGGCCGTGTGATCAGAGGAGGAACAGAAACAGCAGGACACCCAGGTGGCTGCTAGACCAGCAAAGCAACATGTGATATGGCAGAGGTTGGGTGCCCAGGTGGTTGGAGGGCAAACAATGAAGCCCACTTGGAAGTCCACGGTGAAGGAGGGGTCGAGGTGAAGTTGAACTTGGCCTCAGGAAAATCTCATACTACATCTACAAAGAGACCAATGGCTGCATCGGCAGAGTAATAGGCAATTGGAACCAGAAAAGCCAGAAAAAGGCCTTGGAAACCACTGGAGTACAGCAATTATTTCCTCAATCCCTGTGTTCTTTCCCCAACAAACCAGAGGACCTGGATCACAAAGGGAGAGTAGCGGGGTGACTTATCTTAGAGTTAGACCACATCCCTGCCCTTCCCCACTCTGAGCTAGTTAAGGCACTGTGAGGAGACTTTAGAATGAAATATTAGAGTAAAATCAATTTTGAGATTGAAGTTTTAAAGTAGATTGGATGTTTAGATGTTTAGCAATCAAAAATGACTAAAAAGTTATTGGATCTGCCTGAGATACCCTTAACGGACAGGAACAGGTGATTTGGCAGCTCAGGGTTGATTAAGAGAGTAAAAGAGTTTCATCTTCATACACCCCTGAATTACACCCCCAATAAGCTCCAATCACTTTTTTGAATTAAAAGAAGAATTAAAAAGCTATATCTTGGTTGTACTGTCGGCTTGTTAGTTTTACCTGGAGTTGTGTCAACAGTTTTTAATCTCATTTTTTTTTTAAGTGTTGGAGTGCTCTTTGCTTAAACCCTTGATTATTAATTCTGCGCCATTTGCTTGGTCTTCTCTTTCCACAGTTCCTTCTACGGCAGGTTGGCGTTCCATGCTCTATCTCCTATGCCCATCACTTTGCATTCTTTTTCTGTCCATTTTTCTAATATGCTTTCTTTTTCTTGATTCTGACTTTTACTTAGCTAATTTGATTTTCTGCCACATCAGTTCAGCCTTTTACCATTTCACTTATGATCTGATTTGGGTTATTGTATTTCACATGCAGGACTTTGATTTTGTGTATTAGCTGCAACATCTCTGGCATCTTCCCAATCATTTGAAGTGCCCCTTGAATTGTAAGTGAGAGTGCTCTTTGAAGGATTAGGATTACTTGGTTTGGAACGCTGGCCCTGCCACTTAAAAACTGTGTGACCTTATAATCATAGAGAAAGAAATAAACTAATAATTGCTAGTTCCTTGGGATATGTTCCATAATAGCAGGGAGAAACGGGCAGCTTGCATTTAAAGGGCAAGAGAGATTGGGTGTGGGGAAGAGGAGACCATCTAGAGGTTCAGTGTGATGGAAGTAGGGATTGCTGGGTTTGTGCGCCAAGACGTGAGGTCAAAAAAGAATTAGATCCTGAAGGTTCTTGTATGATTGAATTGAGTACAAGTTTTTATCCTGTAGACATGTCCTTAACAACATACCCAGAGCTAGAACATGGGAGATCTATCCATCCATCCATCTATCTATCTACCTGTCTGAACAGATTTATTTAAGGAGGAGGCTCCCACCATGATGGAGGCTGGCAAGTTCAGAACCCGCGGGGGGGAGCTACCAGGAGTGGCCCAGGGAAGACCTGAGCTGTAGTTCCAGTCCGAAGGCTGTCTGCTGGCAGAATTTCCTCTTGCTTGGGGGAGATCAGCCTTTAGTTCTATTCTGTTACTGTGTGACCGGGCTCAAGAAGTCTTAGGATATTCTTGCCACATTTCCCTGGATTGTTAATCTTAGTTGATGTAGGGTCTTTTCAAAACAGTATTTTAAAATTAAGACAAACATACACACTATAGCACAGAACAAAGAATCAAACAGGCTGGGCACAGTGGCTCACACCTGTAATCCTAGCACTCTGGAAGGCCGAGGCGGGAGGATCAGTAGAGGTCAGGAGTTCAAGACCAGCCTGAGCAAGAGCGAGACCCCGGCTCTACTAAAAAATAGAAAGAAATTAGCCAGACAACTAAAAATATATAGAAAAAAATTAGCCAGGCATGGTGGCGCATGCCTGTAGTCCCAGCTACTCTGGAGGCTGAGGCAGGAGGACTGCTTGAGCCCAGGAGTTTAAGGTTGCTGTGAGCTAGGCTGACGCCATGGCACTCTAGCCTGGGCAACAGAGCCAGACTCTGTCTCAAAAAAAAAAAAAAAATCAAAAAACAATCCTAAGATAAGTCTGACACCTATACAGGTACCTCTGGTGGTCATCAGAGCCCACGTGGGTTCCCATCCACTGCCATGTCCCAACTGGGATGTTGACTAGGAGATTCCATTGGCACTCTCGCAATCTCTGAGTGCAGACTTCACTCCCTGAAGAAAGGGCTTCTTCTTAATCCTTCCCACGTAAGCCATTAGAAGGGCTCTAATTAGGTGGTTTAACTGTAATAACATCCCGGCCCTTCAAAAGCCACTGCCCCAAACAGAGATAAACTGAAGATGGTGTTCCCTACTAATACTGATGTATTTTCAATTTGCGCAATCCAGAGTGCACTGGTCTGCACCGTCCCCTGCCTCCAGTGATTAATGGCCTGGCCCTAGCTAGGGTCCAGAAAGAAAGAGCCAAGGGAAGCAGATGCAGTGGGTTTTATATTATCATGACTGCAACAAACTCATTTGGTGGTGTCAGCGCTGACTGCGGGGTTCTGATTATGAAATATGATGCATGTTGAATTTAATGACTTTCTCTGCCCTTCTGGTGAGTTCACTGCTTTCCAATGTCATTTTCTGTTCTCATCTGAGTGGTAATAAAAGGAGTATCATTGACTGTGGTAGCTCTGTAACCACTGTGTGTTTTACAATAAATTGCATTCCGAGACCTTTCTCCCCAGGAGAAAAGTGCACACTCAGAAGGATTATTCCCAGATGGGCTCTGGGACCCCAGTCTCTAAGACAATGGGGAATGAGGTGAAGCTGCCCTTTTTAGGGAATTATTCCCTAAGAACACTCATTTTTCAAGCAGTTATATATCAAAGGTCAGTTTGGACTAGGGGGAAAATGATAAAACACAGTTTCCAAAGCAAAAATGACTAAGGCCCAACCAAAATCAATGTAGACCGGACAAGGTCCACCTCACCTCTTAATAAGTTCAGGAAGAAGAAACCAGAAGAACTCAAAACCGGAAGGCAGTCCTATTCTTTCCACATATGTTCAAACTAACCTTTTGTTATTCTCTCATTGGAAGATTATTGCCATTTGGGAATGGGAAGAAGGAGAAGAGGAGAAATAAGTCGTAAGTGACAACAATGTAGCAGACCTGTGCTGGGCGCTGTGTAACATGACGTCGCCTATTCTCACAGTGCTCTTGTAAATCAGGACTTTTTACCCTCAATTTTTAAATGAGGCGCCTTAGGCTCCACAGCATCCCAGAGCCAGTGAAGGACAGAGCCAGGGGCCCAGTTCAGGTTCATCTGATTCCTAGAAGTGCGTTCCACAGACCAGAAACTCTGGCCTCACCTAGAAATGCGTTAGAGACCCGAACTCTCAGATCCCTTCCTGGCCGCACCTGTGAAGGTATGAGAAGCTTGTCTTAGACTCTAAGCAACAGAGCGGGCAGGGGATAGAAAGTTTCCTAATGCTTGGGACAACTAGGCCAAACCTCTCTCTTCAGCCTTCAGAGGGACTGTGGGGCCATGTAGCATTGGCCATCAGGACCTTCCATTCATGGGTCGTCCAGCTGGCAGTGGTGACTTTGGGGCCAGGACAGTGCTGCTCAAGCATCAGCGTGCTTGACAATCACCTGCACTGCTGGTCAAAATACAGATTCCTCGGTTCTGTACTGTAGCAGTCAAGGTCTCCTGACAAATAGAACATGGGAGATCTATCCATCCATCCATCTATCTATCTACCTGTCTGAACAGATTTATTTAAGGAGGAGGCTCCCACCATGATGGAGGCTGGCAAGTTCAGAACCCGCAGGGGGGAGCTGCCAGGAGTGGCCCAGGGAAGACCTGAGCTGTAGTTCCAGTCCGAAGGCTGTCTGCTGGCAGAATTTCCTCTTGCTTGGGGGAGATCAGCCTTTAGTTCTATTCTGATCTTCTGCTGACTAAATGAGCCCCACCCCCACGGGAGCAAGGGCTAGTCTGCTTTACTCAAAGTCCACTGATTTAAATGTTAATCTCATTCACCAACACCCTCACAGAAACATCTAGAATAATGTCTGACCAAATGTCTGGGCACCGTGGCCAGCCAAGCTGACACATCAAATTAACCATCCCATGTGTCTGGACTGCAGTGCTGGCTACACAAATCCACACATGTGCAAAAAAAAAATATAACATAGAACTATACACATGCGTTGTACCAATGTTAAACTTTTGGTTTGAATATTGTACTATCATTATGTAATTATTCAATAATTATTTAAATTATTTAAAATTAAATAATTATTTAATACTTATTACAATTAGTAAGATAGCTCCCCTAGAGGAACCTAGTGAACAGTACATGGGACCTCTTCATACCATCTTTGCAACTTCCTGTGCATCTAAAATTACTTCCAAAAAATGTTTAAATCTATTTTTTTTTTCAATAGTGCAGATTGCTGCCCATTTGTTCACCCCACCGCCCTGGTTCCAGGATTCTGATCCACCTGGACTGCTGGTAATTTGGTTGCAAGGAGGCTGCTGCTTGCTGACCACAGTGTGAGGACAGTCCCTAAGGGAGATGTGATCTGACTGCGGCTGCAGTTTAATCTGTGCAACAGAGAACTGTGTAATAGCACGTGCCTACCTTACAGGACAAAAATGTTTAGAGTAGCAGATTAGAAGAGAATTTGGTGCTGAAAGTGAAACAACAATAATCCTTTGCAATTTGGAGTTTATAGCATCATTGAGGACAGGGGATGTCATCTGTTCCAGGAACCTCACTGAACAGATGAGAAAGAGGCCCGGCACCTAAGTGGCCTCCTTATCGAGGTATCTGTGCAGACACTCACCTCCTCGGTAACAAAGTCTGGACCAGAAGCAGAGCTCCGGGACCCTCGGAGCGTGAGCTAACCAATTACAATCTCACTTGTAGGTTTCACGGGACTTCCCACACTTTGTCATACTTTATCCTGTCAGAAGTCCTCTGTGGTCGGGAGGGTAGCCAGTAGCAAGGCCATTCTACAGGTCAGAGAGGCAACTCTCCAAAGGCTTCCCCATGGGACAATGGACTTGGCTGGGTGCTCTCTCTCCCCTTCAAGAAAGTTAAGTATCAAATCTTAAGTCCCACAGAGCTAGACTCACTAACCCCAAGACCGTCCCCAAACAGGAAGAATGGCCAGCCAGGGCCCAGCCACAGGATGCTGTGCTAACCCCATTGAAGTACCAACTGCAATCGTTCTAACCCCAATCCGGCGCTACATGCGTTAGCACAGGGAAAATCCTACTGTGCTCCCAGTCTCCTAATGCATAAAGTGACAGCACAACACTCACCCATCAAGGCTGGGTTGTTTTATCTTTTCTCTCAATTTGCTCTGTGATTTATAATCTAGCCTGTGCTTTGGAAAAGCTCACATATGAAGATAATAGTCAGTAATTTTCTGGTATTTGCCAAAGTATCTGTGCTTGTACAATGGACATAGAGTGACAAGTGGCAGAAAATAAATACCTATACCAGCAACTTGGGGCCGCTTCATCTCAGGCTTTGCCCTGCCTTCCTCACATCTAAACCATTACAGACACCAGTTGATTCTACTTTTTTATTAAGTAAGATTTTATTTTTTTAGAAGAGTTTTAGGTTTGCAGCAAAACTGAGCAAATTGAGCAGAAATTACAGGGACTTCCCATATGTCCCCTCCCCCCGCACATGCACAACCTCCCCCACTATCAACATCCCCCACCACAGGATGCACGTTTGTCATAATAGAGGACCCTACGTGGACACATCATTGTCACCTAAAGTCCTCAGTTTACATTAGGGTTCATTCTTGGTGTTATACATTCCATGGGTTTGGGTAAATGTGTAATGACATGTGTCCACCATTATAGTATCATATAGAGTATTTTCACCACCCTAAGAATTATCTGTGTTCTGCCTGTTTATACCTCCCCACCCCCAACCCCTAGCAACCCCTGACTATATTACTGTCTCCATAGTTTTCCTTTTCCAGATTGTCATATAGCTGGAGTCATATAGTATGTAGCTTTTTGGGTTGGTTTCATTCACTTAGTAATACGCATTTAAGTTGCCTCCATGCCTTTTCATGGTTTGATAGCTCATTTCTTTTTAGCATTGAGTAATATTCCATTGTCTGGATACATCGTGGTTTGTTTATTCATTCACCTACTGAAGGGGCACATTGGTTGCTTCCAAATTTGAGCAGTTATGACTAACGCTGCTATAAACATCTGCATGCAGGTTTCCACATGAATGTAAGTTTTCAATTCCTTTGGGTAAATACCACGGAGCCTGGTCGCTGCATCATAAGGTAAGAATGTGTTTAGTTTTGTAAGAAACTGCTAAACTGTCTTTCAAAGTGGCTGTACCATTTTGCATTCCTGCTACTCCACATCCTGACCAGCATTTGGTGTTGTCAGTGTGTTGGAATTTGGCCTCTCTAACAGGTGTGCAGTGGTGATTCTATTCTTAAATGTGCCTGGAATGCACACTCATCTCTATATCCCTCTAGCTCCTGCCAAATTTGATTCAGGGCTCCCGTCATGTCTCGCCTCCTTACCTGTGGCTCCAACACAAGTCTCATCCTCTTCTAATCCTACTTCTAAACCACTGCCACAGTAATTTTGCTACAATGTACATCTGACCATAACACTCCCCCATTTCAACTCGTTTAAAGTCTTTTTCATTCCCTTAAATGTGCAATCAAAATTCCCTAGCTGGGATTCCAGGGCATCCTTGTCCTGCTTCTCTGACCTCATCATCATTGCTATCTGCACTCTGGGAACTACTTGAAGTCTCCTGGGCACTATTCACCTTGTACTCCATACCCTGAGAAGATGGAACAACATATTGGAAGGTGCCAAGGAGTTCAAATGGGAACACAACAGGGGTAAGAGATTGTACATACATGCGTTCATTCAACACGTACTTACAAATCATCCCTCAACATCCAGCCCTGTGCTAGGAGATGGAGATGCAATGGTAGCACCATCCTCTCTGGCTTATTCTTGCCCCATGCTCCAGCTGAATCACACTGAGCCTCAGACATAGCTATCAGTTTACAAGACATTCAGGCTGCAGAGGAACAAGTTCAACATCACCACAGCGATGCAATCTGCAAAATCCAGAATGTAGGAAGCTAGAGCGGACAAATGACTTGATTTATTCAAAAAATAAATTGCAAAGCAAAATATTTTTAAAGGGGAGGAAGAGGGAACCTGTAGATTAAAAAACACTTAGGAGACATATCACTCAAATGCAACGTGTGGACCTTGAGTGGATCCTATTTAACAAGCCAACTCTTTAAGAAAATATATTTATGGGACAATTAGGGAAACATTTTAATTAATTGAAGGGGTACTTGATAATGTGGAAGAACAAGGTTAACTCTTTGAAATATAATATAGGCATTATGATTATGTATTTTTTAAAACTCTTGTATTGTACACAGACATTCTGAAAGATTTATTCTGTATCTGGGATAGGGCAGTATAGATGAAAAAAATTGAACATAAATGAAGGATTGTGGAGGCAAGTGATGGGTACTTGGCGTTCATTGCAATTCTTTCTACTTCTGTGTATGTTTGAGTTTTTGCGGAACAAGTTAAAAATGGTGAGCACAACAGACGCCCCTGTCATCACATTATTTACAAGTACATTAACAGACACTAAGTAAATAATTACCAATGAGTTATTTACAGTTGGGATAAGGCCAGCGATACTTCCGACCTCTGATGTATTAGTGTTGAATTCCATTTAAGTGCTATGGGAAAGGCTTTTTCAGCATTTTGTTTTGCTAAGATCAGCAGTTTACAGGGGTCAGGGCTCAGGCTCTTCCCACTCATTGTCAAAATCCACGTTGGCATGTCCATGGCCATTTGCTTTCCTTTCTAAGGTATGGAATAAGAAAAGAGGATCAGCAAATAACCGGAGTCAGGAAGAATGTAGATGCCAACACATCTGTGCCCTGGAAGGGGTTCAGCTGTATGCAAAAAAAAAAAACCAAAAAAAAACGATTGCAGTGTGTCTCCACTGTCAGCGCTTGTGTGGTATTTAACAAGCAAATTCTTACTCAGTGTACGTAACTGCTGAGATTTAAGAATAGTTTATACATCAGAGCGGATTCGTAGGAAAATATGCCCATGCCCTTGAACTTCTTTTGATGCCCACAGTGGACAAGAAAGGGGCTTACAGTTGACACGCTGGGTTTGCTCACACCCCCCCTCCTCCTGGTTGTCTCTGCCACCACCTCTCCTGATCACAATCCCTGTGCCCACATCGCAGTTGTGGCCATCGCAAATTATTACCATGCCACTGAGCTGTGATTGCATAGGTATGTATTTTCTTTTCTTGTGCACTCTCGTTGGGAATAAATTTTAATAAGGACAAGGATGAGGATAGATGAAGAACCTCTGAGTGGAGCATCCACCTCTACATTGCACGGAAGTGAGATTGATGCCACAAGCCTTTCCATTAGGAATGGCAGGACAGCAACGGTTACCAAATCCAAGGCGGCCCTTTGCAAAGCAAACGCAGTCTGCGATAATAAATACACATGAATTAGGTGCTAAATATCATTCAATTCTGTAATTTAACAATAAAATCTTGCCAAAATATGGTCTACTTTTGTTTCTTTCCAATAGAATCTATCACATTTTCAACAAGGAAGTATAAGTCTAGAAAAATTGCAACTTGTGGTAAAAAATAAATTATGATATTTTAAAACTTAGATTCGCCACATGTGTTTTCTTTACCATTAAAATAATTTTTATATCTTTGATTAACTTCATTAATCACTGCTTAGATGTGCATTTAAGAATATCGCCACAGAACAAAATCTGAGGTAATATTTTCTTCATATTTCCATGCGTTTGAGGATATGTCATCAAATTCTGCATGTACATCAGGCACATACAGTTGCTTCATGGAGCTGTACGTGTCAGTAGACGTGTAAGTGTGGGAGGCATTGTTTTACAGAAAGCAACAGCTGCAAGATACTGTGCTATGAAAAAACTTTGTGGAGTCATTGCATTTTTACAAACCAACATCTAAAGCATGGCAATGAGCAAAGTGAATTTAAGATTATAATGCTAAGTGATAATACTTCAGTCTGAAAGTTTATATCTCGCCAAAATTCATAGGTTGAAACCTAGTCCACAATGTGATAGTATTAAGAGGTAGAGAGCCTTTGGGGGATGATTAGGTCTTGAGAGTGGATCCCTAATAAATGGGATCAATGCCTTTATGAAAGAGGCCCCAGAGAGCTGCCTTGTTCCTCCCACCGTAACAGGACACAGCTAAAACGGAATCATCCAGGAGGAAGTGAGCCCTCACCACACACCCTATCCGCTGGCGCCTTGATCTTGGATTCTCCAGCCTCTGGAACCATGAGAAAACAACCAGTCTGCTGTTTTTAAGCTGACTTGTTTGTGATTTTTTAGTAATAGCAGCCCAAACAGACCAAGACAGGTAACTAGTACCTTATGGCTATCACAGGCTTGTGGGGATAAAATTCCAGGTTGAAGGACATTGGTGGAAGGGAATGACTTCTTTAAAGTCACAATCAAATCAGAAACACATACCAGGGTGAAAATCCACAGAAGCAGGCAGGGAGAAACACTGAAGATAATGAAATGAAAGAATGAATCAAAATTATTACAGGAATTTCGTAAAGTCCAGCTCACAAAATGGAGGAAACAAAGAACTTTCTCTCTACAGATGCCTGATGTACATTTAACTGGTTTGAATGCAGAACATTCCAGAGACTCATGTGTTTTCTTTTCTGCCCCGCCTACTTTCTCCACCCACCCACCCGTCTCTAGTTTCTGCCAACACACCCAGCTCCCTCCCACTTCAGGCCTTTGCAAACACTGAGCTCTCTGGTGGTTGGGCACACCCCTACCTTTGCGTGGCTGGCTTCTTCTCACCTTCAGACCCTCATCTGGAATGACATCCTCCCCAAAAGAACGTTCCTGTATTGCATGTAATTTTATGTTCCCATATCGCTCCTTCCACAGCACTGATCATATTAGTAGTACTTATTTAAAGTTGCCTGTTGCCTCTACCATACTGAAAGTTCCATGAGGACAGAGAATAATTCTATCTTACTCACTGATGATGACTCTACTATTCAGTTCAGAGTGACTCACAAAATATACACATATTTGCTGAAAGAATAAATGAATGGTCAAAATCCTGTTAACTCCTATGAGAAAGAAATGAAGAGGTACTGATGTAATTAGCATGACTACACAGAGTAAGAGGAACTCTGAGTTTAAAAGGGCATTTACCAAAATGATAAAAATGAAAAACTATGAAAAGAGCACCAGGAAGGTTAATACTCTTATGAGATGAAGCTGCAAACAAATACTAGGTTTGCATGGACTTTTGTAATTATATCTGAAGCTGGGCAAAGACAGGGAGAATCTGGCTTGTTACTAGGGGTGTGATGTACAGCATTTAGGAACATTAAAGAGAAGGATTATCTTTGTGCAAATCTGCCATGGAGAATGATCTTTGGTCTGGAAAGATAGTTAGGATGAAGTTGATTGCCTTAAAAAAATCAAAAGAAAAATCACTGAGTATGGCCAACAATTCAGATTGGCTCACCCAATACCCACACTGGCCCTTAGAAGATCTTAGCAAACTCTAAAGACTAAAGTAAAAACCATATTTTCCAGACTCTCTTGCAGCTAGGTTATGAAATTCAGGTCTACTAAGTGGATGTTCACATAAGATATATGAGGAGTGTGTGAACATTGTAAGCATGGGAAATTTGGCTCATCTGGTAAGCATGATGGTAGGGACATTTGGTCCTTTACAACCAGCAATGACTGTTACAACTTCATGATCTTGGCATAACAGGTCTAGGGGCTGGAAGTGGCAGCACTGGCTTACTAAATCAGCAACTTCCCACTGCAGTAGAGAGTGTGGGGTATGGGGCCCATATAGGCAAAATCTCCCCTAGCAGGCCAGCACTGTGGTGCGGTTCTGGGAGTTATTCCTAGAAGTTATTCTTTCCTGGAAGCTCAACTCATAGTTTATTGCTTCAACTGCCACTGTCTCTGCAAGCTATTTAATATACTTTATTTAACTGTTATCTACTCAAAGTTGCCAGAGTGGATTCAGCTGACTGCAACTCAGAAACCTGATCAATTCACTAAAAAGAGAGGAAACTATTCCTTTCACATTTGCATGAGTATTAGGGACAACTATATCTGGGCAATCTTATGTCTTTTGCAAATGCAATTTTGAGATTACCTTGATTTTTTTTTTAAAAAAAAACCTATTTTTTTATTTACTACTAACAGTGAAAACCCAAAAGAAATATTAAGCAGGGTCATGTGCTTACTTCAGAAACAATGTGGTAGAGGAATTGTGTGCTGCACTAGTGAACTTCAGGGGAGGGAATGTCAAAGAGAAAAATGGGTGCTTTCAATGGAAGAGAAGAGAATAGTCAATCCCTAGGATCCAGAGGGAGTGAAGAAATATGCCAATTAAATGTTTGATAAATAAATGAGTGAAAAAAATTCATATTGCATCTATCAATCAATAACTATTAAATACCAGCTATGCTTCTCACCATGGTGAAACCACAGAAGGAAGATGACACCAACCCTTTTCTTAAAGAATATACAATTAGTTGTACAAAGAAGAGAAATACTGATTAAATATCAGAAAACTGTACAAAATACTGTGCAACTAAGTACAAAAGTGACCAAAGACATTGGTCATTTGGGTAGGGGCACTGGAAATTGCTCCATAGAAGTCACGCAAACTACCCTAAATCTGGGTAAAAGGTTAAGCTCTTGGAATGCAGAGAAAAGCTGGGTGGCAATGCAAGGACAATAAGCACATGAGCAGGTGCACATGTCCATGAAGGCCCAGAGGTGGGGGGATAAATTCGTATTGGAGACTGGTAAGAAATCCAACTGAAGAACCCAGGGACATCCATTGACCACATGGAATTAAAGAATTTCTGGATTAGGAAAGACCTTGAAAGTCATCTACTAAACCCTTGAATCCTTTCTACAAGTTAATTTCCTGTCATCTCACTTATAGTATTTCGAATGTGTGTATCAGAAACAGCACAGATGTGATTTTTAAAACCCTAGAGAAAGCCTCAGGAAAAGGCCCTGAATACATCTAAGACACTGATAACCTCAGAAATAAAAATTACAAATTAAATTTAGGCATCACTTCTCCCGACCCCCTAATTTCACAAGTGAGCAAATTGGGTTCAGAGAAGCAGAAGGCCTTCCAAAGGCCACGCAGCTTTGCAGAGCCCCTGCTGGCCCCAGGTCTCAGAACACCTGGCCTAGATTTCTACCGTGACCAAGAATTCCCTGGCTCTGTGTTGGGTTTACTCGATTTCTCTTACCATGCATGAAAATGTGAATAACATTCTTCTCCAAACATCCTCTCTCAGAGGAATAATAGATCGTGGAGGGACATTATCATTTTTATACAAATGCTCCAACAATCCTGAGCTCTCAGCCTGAACTAAGCTACCTTAATCTTACCTGTGTCTCACACCTGGGGAAACTTGGTTTAGAAAAAGGAGTCGAATCCGTTTCAAGTGTTCTATCTTAAGCCGCTCAGTTTGCACTCAATTTGTTTTATCACAGAGTGATAGGAATTAAAGGCCTTCGCTACAGTTTAGGCAGCTTGCCAATACCTATTTTATAGCAATAAAATATGTACAAATTAAGGAATCTCATGTGGAAAATTCATTCAACAGCCTCAAAAGCCAAATGAATGGTAATTACTTTGAACACAATGTGGCAGCAATCAAGCACGATTGGATCATGCTTTTAAATGTACGTCTACATTTTAAGAACTAAGATAATTATGAATTATGAAAATAACTAACAGAGACAATGGCACAGCAAAGCTGTTGTTTATGAAACATGAAAGGGACATTTTCAGAGGAGGAGAGGGAATGAGTCATTCTCCGCACCTGCCAGGGAACATTGAATACGAGACAGTTACAAAATACAAGGCTGGGATGGGTTTCTTTCCCCAGCCGTTTCACATGGGGACTGTGCTACTGTGCTCCAGTGTTTGCAGAGGTTGACATGGGGGTGGCAAGGTTTCCAGCCCCATGTCCCACACAGTGTGGGATTAAACGCACATCCATCACTCTACACATCTCAAATCTAACAGAAAACCACATTATGCTTGGAAACATGGATGAAAATGTTCTCTGGATGATTGGTTGCCAAACGCTCTTTCTTTCTCTAAACAAAATTATTCTGAGAAACATCACGTGGAATGGAGAGTCTGGGAAATAGGGTGTCTTCTGCCAGCCTCCTATCTGCTGTGAGACCCTGGGGAAGTCATTCAACTTCTCTGTTCTTCTCTGTTTCCCCAACTTGAGAGCTATGTGTTTAGCCAACTGAGCTCCAACGTGCTGCGAGTCTATACTACAGCATGATGGTCCCCTTAGAGACATGAACGGCAGGGCTGTCCAGAGCGAGCCGGGGGGACATGCAGGGGAAGAGCACACCTCCTGGCAGTGGGACCTCAAGACACGAGCATGTCTAGCGCACTTGGGGAACAGCAAAGAGGCTAGAGAGGCTGCAGCCAGTGAGCCAACTGGCTCAGAGAGGTGAACTGTAGCCAGACATTGTCGGCCTTAAAAACTATTACAGCTAGTTTTTACCTTGAGAAACCTGGGAAGTTTGGCAGGATTGTAAGCTGGGGAATTGTGTGATCCGACTTAGTGTTTTACCAGCATCCCTCTGACTTCTGGGGCAAGAACAGACCGAAATGGCCTGAGGATGGACGCAGTGATCAGGGAGGAGGCGGTGACGGTGCAGGTGAAAAACGATGGTGGCTGGTACCAGGGTAGGAGCTTGGGAGGTGATGATAAACGGTCAGATCCTGGATTCGGCTGGGAAGGCAGGTATGTCAAGGACATTCAGCAAAATTTGCTGCTGTCAGTCCTGCCCACCAGCCTTCCATATAGCTGAGAATCCAAGTCACCTCAAAGATCAAGATCATCCTCCATGGGTACAAATGTTGGTGACTCTGTTCCCAGCACATGGCCCTGACACCTCTCACTTGCATTTTTAAGCTCCCAATATAAAGCTTCAAGTACAGACACATCACTCAGGTTCAGTTTCAATATTTTTTAACTTCTCTGTCAATAATAAGTCCTTATTGTCACACGACAAATGGCTCATCACAGAATTTTCCTGAAACAATGTAAAAATGAATATTTTTTTCCAACTATCTGCTGTCTCAGGCTGGCTCCTCTCAAGAAAGCAGAGCCTTAGACAAGAGCTTATTGTGGACAGTATATTTTGCAAAGTGATCCCAGGGAACAGAAGTGGTGATCTTGGAAAAGCGAAACAAGGAAGGAAGTTGTATCAGCCAAGGTTCTCCAGAGAAACAGAATAAATCTCCCTCCTCTCTCTCTCTCTCTCTCTCTCTCTCTCTCTCTCTCTATATATATATATATATATATATATATATATATGTGCCTGCCTACCTACCCACCTGTTTATCTTTCAAGAGATTTCTTGGAAAGAACTAGCTCATGCAATTGCAGGGACTGACAAGTCTGCAATCCCTAGGGCAGGCCAGCAGGTTAGAAACTCAAGGGGGAGTTGATGCTGCAGTCTTGAGGCAGAATTTCTTTTTATGTAGGAAATCTTAGTTTTCGCTCTACGCCTTTCAAAAGATCAGATGAGGCCAATTCACATTACCAAGAGTCCATTCCAAGTGGCTTGCACCCACCTCTGCTTTAAATTTCCTTTTCTCTTACCTTTCAGTCTTGCCCTTTTATGTCTCTGACCATTCAGATGAGCCACCCGCCTCTGCCAAGAGTACCAGTATAGTTACAAAGTGCACTGTTCGTAATTCTACCCACTGGAAGCAGCCTCTTTACCTTTGTTCTTTGGGGATGCTTGTATTAGTCCATTTGTGTTGCTATAAAGGAATTCCTGAGGCTGGGTAATTTATAAAGAAAAGAGGTCTATTTGGCTCACGGTTCTGCAGACTGTACAAGAAGCATGACACCAGCATCTGCTTCTGGGGAGGGCCTCAGGCTGCTTCCACTTAGTGGCAGACGTGAATGGGAGCGGCTGTGTGCAGAGATCACATGGTGACAGAGAGGAAGAGAGAGAGGGGGGAGGTGCCAGGCTCTTTCCAACAACCAGTCCTTGTGGGAACTAAAACTGAGAACTCACTCACTCCCTGGAGAATGACACCAAGCCATTCATGAGGAATCCGTCCCAACAATCCAAACACCTCCCACCAGGTCTCCCCTCCAAACACAGGGGATCAAATTTGAACATGAAACTTGACGAGGCCAAACAAATCATATATAAACCACTGCAATACTCACTCAAGTGTGAACTATATAGTACAGCAACAATCCATTTCCATGTGCAGAAACATAATAAATATTATAATTATATTATATATCAATTGTAATATACATTATATTTACATATGCATATGTCAATATACAATATATGATTATATAATATACATAATATTAACACATTAAATCTGTTCTCTGTCATTGATCGTATGGAATATCTATGATGCCGTGAGTTCAAGGAAAGGCATGTAAAATCGAAGTCCAGGCCATTAGTTCATGTTTCTTACTTGCACCTTCTGGCCTTGTTCAGCTCCAATTCTAAATGTATCATTTCTCTCATACAGTAAATCGTTGCAGTGCTACCCAACCTTATGACTCAAGTGTATTTTATAATTTCTAGATAATGACAGGCAATTGTGTTCTGATAGTTACTTGATGTCTCAGGGTTGTTCAGTCTCTACTAAGGCGCAATAACACGCCAGGAGGTGAATTGCAAACAGCAAACAGTTCTCTATCACGGCGTACGTGGTCTTGTTTCAGAATGCTTCAGAATCCTCGGGGTGTGCACTATAGTTCTTCTATCAGGATTTGTGGGTCCCTCTAGTACTATAGACTCTGCTGGGACATATGGCCTTAGCAGCAGGATGTCATTCACTATGGCTTCTGTTTGCTACAGAGCTCACCTTTCCTCCTGGCCTCACCCAAACTTGTAGCCTTATGAGTTATCCTATAAATGGGTCAGAGCAGTGGTTTCCGACACCCTGTATGCTGTCTCCAAATTCCACAGAGGAACAAAGTGTAGTGCCTCTTTCTTAATGGTAGGGGCCACACAGTTCATTAACTTAGCTCCTTATGCTCCAGATCACTGCATCCATAAGTATTTTGCTAATGTGGCAGAACCCTGAATTTTCATAGGACATATCTTCCATCTTTTGGCAACATATGTTATACTCATGCATGGTCTGTGGAAGGTCAAAATGACCAAGGTCCCTGTGGACTGTTTTCACAGACAGTGAGTGAGTTAACATAGGGTAAGTAGTATGTGTATTACTGTTCTTGCTAAGTAAAAGTCAGCTGTGTTTGGTCTCCCTTAACAATAAGGATGGAAAAGAATATATTTGCTAGATTGAGTACAACACACCAAGTGCCAGATGCTGTGTTGGTCTGTTCTAGTAAGCATACCGCATCTAGCATAGCAATTATAATTAGGGCTATTACCTGGTGAAGGTTGTAACATCCCACCATCATCCATCATAATCCAGGTGACTTTCATTGACGAGCTGATGGGCTATGACCAGGATCACTACACTTGCACCATGTAACTCCTTGACAGTGGACTTGTAGCTTCGGTTCCTCTTGAAATATAGTGTTGCTTTGGGCTTTCATTTGGCCCGTCCTTGCATAAAGGATTTTACCACATAGGTGAGAAAACCAATGTGAGTCTTCTCTGTATCCATCCAAATTATGCACTTAGAGACCAGGAAAATGCCCACAGGGTAAGGTCTGTAAACGCCTTGAGCCCTCTGTGGAACAGACTTGGGCCAGGACTCCATTTGTCACCTGGTTTCCATGAGCCATCGTACTTAACAAGGGATCATGTTAATTAATGTTTCAAGTCCCCTATTATCAGTGTCAATTCAGACTACGTCTCACAGAGGTCTGGCTATTCCAAGTGCACAGTCACTCTGACTGAAGGTCCCTTTTATGTACTCCACATGCTTACAGTGATTTGCAGAGTCCTCCTTTGAGGTGACCTATCTTCCTCTTAAGTCAATAGAAATGTCCGGCTTTGATCTGGAAACTGAGTCCTCATCACTACCATAGCAGCAGCTGGCATCAGCTTTCTGATCACCAGCTATCGATTTTTTTCTTGTTCAATTATTTTCCGAGTATGCAAGTCAAATAACATCCTAGACAACTCTCTCTCTGCCTTGTCCCTCGGAATGTCACGGACACTTCCGTAAACCCCTGCAGGTCCGGGCACACTGGCTGCTCTGCTCTCCCAGCTTTCCTGCCCACTGTTTCAATTATTTCTGCCTTGTCCTGTCAGTTAAATGCCACCACCTGGCCTTTACAGTTCTGAGGTCCTTGTACCTCGCTGATACTAAGAAGCTCCCTCCAAGGTAGCATCTCTCCCTGCCAGCCCCAGCCTTCAGAGAACCCCTACCACTCAACCTCTAGTAGGACTGGCTCGGTGAGACCTTACTGGGACATTTACCCCAAGCTCTGGGCAAGTGTTCTTTTATCAATAAATTCTCCCCTATTAGGCTGTATGTTCTGCTTCACCACCACCACTACCACCTCTCTTGGTCTAACACTACAAGTTTCTCTCCCATAAATCCTCTCAATACGTATTTGCCACATCTTGCAATTCTTTGGGTGAATATGCTAGTTTCTTCCAAAGCCGGGAGTGGCTGGGCTGGGCGGTAGCCTGACACTAGTTATTGGGCTGGGAGCAATGGGGACACAGAGAGATGGGTTTTGGGGTGAGCTTTTTGCAGCCCTCCACGCAGCGGAAAATTGCTCTTCTCTGTCAAGGGAGCGAAATGTTTCTGCTGCCCTGAAAGATTCAGGGGATTACAGGCTTCCATATTCTCAGGCTACCCAATCAGTAGCCCATCCTACTGTTCTCAGGGTCTCAATCTCTTGGACTTCCACTAGGCATCCAGTCTTCTTTCTCTGTTTTCCTTACAATTAAACCCTGGGCCTCATTTTCAGCACAGTTTGTCCTGCAGCTAAGAGAGATGGAGGTCTCCGGAAATGCTTCCACGGAGGCTTTCTGATGTTCACCCTGTGTCCTGAGTCGATGGCTGATGCACCTGGGTCTTTTGTTTTATCTCTTCGAGTCTTTTAAAGCTGTTGATGGAAGTCAACCAACTCCAGGAGCTTTATAATGACTGCTGACCCCAGCCCCATCGAGTGCCCCTGCTTGAAGTAGCCAAAGCTTTGCCTTCTGCTCAGACACCAGCCCGATCTACCGTCAGCAAGAACCTTAGTCATCATGAGGCTTCTGCAGGCCAGACCTGGCCCCACCTACTGCGCCCAGTAGTGGGTCCAGGTTGTATCTGATGGACGAGTGAGAGACCAGATTCCAGAACCCCATCGTAAAGCTCTGCTTTCCAGAAACGCTCCCTGCGTTCCTCCAGAGAGCACAACCTAAGACCAAGACTGTGCCCAGGTAGGCTGTTTTTGTTATTTTAGTTTGTTTTTAAAAGGATGAGGAGTAAAGGTCTGAGAAGAGTGCATCAAGCAAGGAGAGAAAACAGATGTAGGCTTGCAAGCCGGTCCCTTCAGAGGGCACGTGGAGCTTGGTCCCCCTGAGACCCCCTCAGGCAGGTAGATGTCCACCGGGGAGGCAGAAAAGGGGGCCATTTACCCACCAATGGGCTTTTGTCTCTCATTTATAAGGGTTGGCCCAAGGGACAATAAGTCCCACATTTGGAATCTGTGTCTGTTAGATGCTGGGGCTTCCCACTCCTCTGGGAAACTCTGAGACAGAAAGACAGTGATTCATGGCGCACACAAGGCAAGTTGTTGCCAGGCCACCTGTGTGGCCACCTGCTGGCTCCTAGCGGCAATGGCCAGAGTGAAAGTGGGCCCAGTGGGGTGAGGAGGGACCCATCTGCTCTGTGTGAGTGAAGTGGAGAAGAAAGACCATTCTCCTTTTGGAACCTCTGCTTGACACAGGCAAAATGGGGCTGTCAACCAGTGTCATATTGTCATGGGAAAGTAGGGTTCAGTCCCCCGGGAGCCTTTTGGAAAAGCATGAGGATTAACCTCCTGGTTTTCCCACTGTGGGGTGAAGAAGCTGAAATGTTTACTCACCAACTTCTCTGGCTCCTAGGTTGAGGGTCACTCCTGGGGAGTTAATTCATGGCACATGCAACTTGTCCCCAAGCTTAAGAGCCAAGCACAGTCTTGTGACTGGAGAGCCCCCTCAGAAATGTGGGAGGCCATCGGCAGGTCCAGGACCTCTGTAGGTGACCTCAGGGGTGGCCAAGGGGACACAGACGGAGCACCGGCAATGTTTCTACAATGATCTCGGCCTCTGCCGCCAGTGCTGGGCAGAGCCAGAGGCCGGGTCAATTGCAGTTTTTGGTTCCAGTCATTGAGTCTTCCAAGTCCTTTTTCTAATCCTCACACTAATAAGCTTCTGGGAAAACTCCCTTCCCATAAAAGGCACCTCCGAAGCGCCCCGCTGATGTGTCAGAATCTCGTTTTTGAATAAACGCATACCCTCTTCGTTCTCACGTTCCCAGGGCTGTCAGGAGTTTTGAAATTCTCTTGTAAAACTATCGCTTTAAGCCTTTGTGCAGGGAACAGCCAAATAAACGCTGGGATTGCCGAGAAAGATCAGACACGCATGCCGTACAAGACATTATCTTAAAGCCACCACAAAAGACCTCTTCCCGCTTTATTAAAAGTGGCAGACAATGCGGGAGCGCGGAGCGTGGGGCCAAGGAGCTTGCAAGGGCAGTCCGCACGCCGCTCAGCGCTAATAGGCGACAAGTTCTGATACTCCGAGAATCTCTAATTCGTGGCTGCTTTCACTTACCCGGAGCAGATACCCAAATTGATTCTGCCTACTTCAGGCTGCATGTGCGAAAATGCTGACAGACAGAAACACCTAAGGGTAAGGCGTCTGCCGAGTGATTGGTTAAACAGCTATTCATTTTGAAATATATCTGCGAGAAGCAGAGTAACAGAGGACCGCTGTAGTGTGCGGCCCATTAATTATACAGTTGACAAGAAAATTACCCTTCGGATGAACATTAGTGGAGACTGGGCTGGGAGGGGTTGTGGGGGCAGGTGGGGGACAACACACGACAGGGTTATCGGCACAGCCCGCGGTGGGCGAGGCCCTCCTAGCTCAGGAAGGACAGGGTTGGTGTACATGTCACGCAGAATGTGTCACCAAGCTAGAAGGTCGGCCAATAGCTGCCTAACAGACGTCCTTACCCTAAAGCTCTACAGAGAACCCCCTGGTGTGCTTCTGCAAGGACCCGCTAGTCCAGAGGAAGGAGCATGAGTGAGAATCCTTCTGCACAAGTTCCTCTCTGTGTGATCTGCTGGTATTTGTTGACGTGCCTTAAGCCTCGTGTCCCTTATCTATAAAACAGGGATGACAAAAGCAGCCTCAAGGGTAGGTGCAAAGGATAAATGAGAATGCAAGTGTTTGCTCCATGCACATCTGTTTGCTCCCACTCTGTGGTTTCTCTGTGGTTTCCCTGTGCTCTGTGACGAGTTCCTGGGCACCTGGTTGTAACCACAAGACCACGTGGCTGTGTACCTGCCTCTGCAGCCCTCCCCAGCAGGTTGCCCAGAGCCATGGGGCCCCACCTGGCAGCGTGTTAGGAACACATGCCTCTTTAGAAATGGGGGTGCAATCTGGACATGGTCTGCTGTTCTCTAGCCCAGGTCTAAACTTCTGGAGGGAATTGAGCCTCTGGTGCCCATCTGACATCAGGTGGAAACCTCCTCAGCTCCTCTGTGTCCATCTCTGCCTCGTGGATTCCATGTCAACTCCCCTCTGGGACTGATCTTGGTTGCAGGTTCTCTCTGCCCCATCTCTGAATCCCGCAGCTGCTCTGGCGAGCCACTCTGAGCAGGCTTCCTCCAGCTTTCGGTGGGTGTGATGGCAGCCCCTTGCCCTAGACTCATCTGAGGATGCAGCATGAGCCTCCCCAGCAGAAGTCCCCTCATGCTGTATCCACGAAAGCCCTGAAGCTTGGGGGTGGGAACCAGGATGCAGAGATAAATGCTTCTCTTTCCCCACCAACAGTTCAGAAATTCATTTCATCAGCTGCCTTAAAAGGTCTGATTTCTAATTCTGATTGCCAACCCTCTGGGATCTGAACCCCACAATTTACCCCCAGTTCTTGTAACCCCCTTTGCCCCAGCAGGTGATATTGTTCCCAGGATCTCTCTCATCCACCCTGACTTGACTCCTGACTCCCTGCTCTAGATTTTAGACTCTTGAGAGGCTAGTGACCAGCACTTCTTAAGTGCCCTGCCCAATCCAGTTGATAATACTCAGGCAGGAAACAGACAAAAAATTCAAACTGGAGGATTGGAGGAGAATTGTGCACAGAGTGGGGTTTATTTACACAGGTATAAGATGCCACGACCCTGGGCCCAGCGATCAAGCACCAATCGTCCATAGTGGTGGTCAGCTCTGTAACTTACCTTAGAGTTGGTTTTCCATCCTTCTCCTCTGGTCCAGCACTCCTCTTCCCTGCTATAATTTCACACATAAACTCCCTACACTCTCTGGGTAGTTAGGCTACCCAGGTGCCTGGCTACCCAAACCAAAAGGTGTGATCTCTCAGGTGTGATTTTAGGACTTCTGGAAGGTCCATCCATTTCGGAGTCAATGAATTCCTTCTAATTCACACACACAGCCCATCGCACCCTTCACCCACGCTGTTGGGTGCACCTAGGATGTCTGACCAATCACTCTCTGACTGCCATGCTCTGACCTATCCCTAAACATGGCCTTTCTAGCTTCTCTCCTGCCCTTCGAGCCATCCTTCTGAGCACGCTGCTGGAAACCATCGTGCGCGTGGGCGCCTTGTACCTCGGAACCAGAAGTTCCAGGTTCTCTCTGGATGGGAGGAACCAGGAACAGTAAGGAGGGTGACAAAAAATCGTGGCAGTGGAGAGGAAGAAAATCAAGGAGGTGGAAGTACAGGATTGAATGAGTGGGGAAGACTTAGGCCAGGATGGGTCCAGGCTTCCCACTGGGACAGCTGGACCAATGGGCGCCATTTATTAGACCATAGTCTGGGAGATAGTTTCCTAGTGGGAAGGTCACAGTAATTTTAGTCATTCCAGATTCTCTGCTTCCAAATGTTCACCTCTTTATATATCCTCTGCATGTGCTCAGCCAGGTTCCCTCTGAGAGTTTGGCTGTGGAACTCTATATGCCTGCTAAATTGTATTCTGTTTTAGTTGAACTAACACAAGGTAGAATTTTAAAAATTCATCTTTGCCAAGAAATCTATAGAAAACCAAATTATAATAAAGACTTGGAGGAATTACATACTAGCTTGCCTGGCAGTTTGCTGGGCCTGGAGTTTCTTACTTCCTGTTCCACTACAAGACGTTCTCTCTCCTTTCTGGTTTCCTGGCCTTCAGCAATTGCCCCACTCTCTGCCTTCAGTCTCATTCATGGCCCTAACTGAACCACGGAGAGTGCCACACCCAGACCTGCTGTGACAGCCATAGTCTGGGAGGGAGGAAGGTCAACCTGGTGCAGTAGAGCACCCATCCCAGAACTGCCTATGGGGAAAACTCATGGCAGAGGGGACAGGCGCCAAGCCACAAAGACAATCTATTCCAAACCATGGTGATGCAAGATGGAAGCAGCCCCCAGGGCTGGAAAAGCAAGACCCCATAGCTACTCCAAAGACTCAGGCTGGGAGATGGAAGTGAAGGAGGGTGTCAGAGACTAGGCAGGGAGGTCTAGGGAAGGCTCACTCTTAGAACTGATGTCAGGTTCCAGTGGCAACTGTCTTTTCCACACAATGTGCTGGAAAAGGCCACAGTTAGAGGTGGTGGAGCCTGTCCTAGGAGCACGAAACCTTCCAAAATTAGCTGATGAGTTGATTGGGAGCCAGGCACTGTGCAAAGCACTTGACTCACACATTTTGTTTAATGCTTCCCATCCTCATGGTGCAGAATATTTCCCCCATGTGTCAAAAGAGGAAATTAGAGCTTGGAGAAGTCAAATTACTTGCTAGCTGAGCTGGGATTTGAATATAGGCTTTTCAGTTTCTAAAGCCCCTGTTATTTTTATTAGAATATTCTAAAGTCTCTGAACATACTTGGCTTCTCTCTACCTCCTAAAGTGCTATTTATATCCCACTTTGGCTCAACCTGAGTATGAGACATATGGCATCTCAAGAACATGAGCAAGTGGTAGTGAGGAAGTTGGAACCCGATAAGTCAAGGGCTGAGCCCAGGCCCACCTCTAACTTCTCTCTCTCTCTCTCTCTCTCTCTCTCTCTCTCTCTCTCTCTCTCTTTTCTTTTTTAGGAGACAAGATCTCACTCTGGGGTGCAGTGGCACAATCTTAGCTCACTGCAGCATTGAACTCCTGTCTCCAACTTCTGTGAGGTCCAGGGTAAGAGTACACATGGAGACCTGCATACCATACCCCAAAATATTAACAAGTTGTAAGTCAAGCTAACAGACTGATAAAATATATTCCATCCACCTTCCTCGACAAATGGACTTTTGTAATAACCTGAAAAGTCCAAGTTAGAGTTGAGAATTCTTGGGTTTCTCTAGGTTCTATGCTGAATGTGGCATTGTGGACCCTTAACCCCAGCCCCCTGCCTGACTCCTTTCTCCCCATTCTCAGTGGCATCCTGCTTTGCAGAGGACCTTGCACATGTACCCATGCCCCAACTCTTTCCACACTCCATGCAGACAGCTCCCCTTAGGCTAAGCTTCCGGCCTAGGTTGCGCATGCAGTGGCAGCAGCCCAGGTAGAGAGAGGCCTGCACAGGTCCTGGAAGCAGGATCATGACTGTCGAGGCAAAGAATTATTGCTTCACAGTCATCTGGAGTAAGGTCTAGAAGGGAAGGTGTAGACTACAGGTGGGCGTATCACTTTGACTGGTGGTCTCCTTCCCCCAAGGGGAGGGCCTGGCTGAAAAACATGGCCCTGAGTATGGAAACCAGGACAGAAGCCATCTTGCACAGATCTAAGGCCGATACTGGCTGGATCATATGATACACACAGCACAAATGAGTGGGTGAGCTTCAGGATGGCTCAGGTGGGGTCTACACAGAGGGGCTCAAACCAGCAGGCTGGTCGGCCTGCCATAAAGCCCCAAAGGCAGCTTATGTGAAACCCCATCACAGGGGGACCCAGCTGGGGTCTGGAAACAAGAAGTTGGGGGGGCTATCTAAGGCCAGGCAGGCATAGCTCAGAGTGAACTGAAGGTTAGATGCAAAAAGGCAGAACCCTCACTTATTTCTGAATAAGACAACAGAGCCAGGCTGGCATCAAGTGGTACCAGTGGGACAGGTAACAACAGGTAACAGCAGGCAGAAAGAATAATTCCAGGCTTCCAGTCTCCTGGCAGAGCCAAGACTGAAGATCAACTTCTGCCCAGGTCAGGTCTGATTCAGACACAGAGTCTGATTCCCAATGTGAAGGGCAGTGATTCTAATCAGAAGAGACAGGGAAGGTATGAGCTGATCATTGCCCCATTAGGAGTGACGATATGAACTGTGAGAAGGGCAGGGATGGCGGCCACCCTGCTTGCTGAGCAAGGCTCCACCCCAAGTCAGTTTCAACTGCCTACAGCTAGTACAGAGCTCTACCAGGGCAGCTGCAAGATGCTCTGTTAGATCTAAAATCACTGATTGGTGGTGAGTGGGTTGGTGGGGGGAGGAGGGACATCTTCAGTGGATGATTTCTGACCTTAATGTGTCAGAGCTCCACAGGTTTCTGGTGCTTCTGCTACATAAATCCTCTTCCTAAACACGTAGCCATTTTTGAAAAGAAAATATAATTTTTATACCATTCTGTTTTATATGTATTTACATTTGGCTCTTTATTTTGGATAAGTCAGTCTGTTTTTGAATTTTTATACAATTTTTAAAAATTGAACAACATCACTACTTTGGTTGCCCTCAAATCCAGGATTAGAGTATAGTTAGAGGAAAACCATGGGATTTAAATGTAAGAAGTTCAATGGTAGCTCTGATTTTACCGATTACCTACTTCATATATGTGAGAATGTTATTCAACTTCTTTGGCCTCAGCTTCCTCATTTGTCAAGAAGTAACAGTAAAAATATCAGACTTATCCAATGAAAGGATGCTGGAGGCTTCCATGAGGTGAAATGGAAGCCAACGCATGTTCAAGGGAGTGCAATGTTGTACAAAGAGCATTATTTCAGAATGAGATGGCTCAGCATTTGAATTTTGGTTCTGCCATTTACTGGTTGTGTAATATTGGGCACATTTCTTAAGAAACTTCATTTTGAGTTTCTCTGTAAAATAGTGTATGTAACACTTATTTCAAACAGTCTTGTAAAGATTTAGATGAGATCATTGTGAAAGAAACTAATGCAGTTCTTTCCATATGGTAGATATTTAAAAATATTAATTTCCTTTATTTCTTCTGTAATCAAATACTACAGAGGTTCTAATTAAACTTAATTGATCTGGAATATTTTTCTTTTCAATTCTTCTAAAATAAAAATAAAGAAAATCAAAGCTGTAAAACCCAAGGATACTACACTAATACAAGGAACTTTAATATTCCACTTTCAATAGTGCATAGACTGCCCTAGACAAAAGAGGACCTGAACACCACCATAAACCAACTAGATCTAACAGACATCTACAAAACACTCCACCCACCAACTACAGGATACATTCTTCTCAACTGTGTATGGATGGAACATTCTCCAGGATAGACCATATGTTAGGCCATAAACAAGTCCCAGTAAATTTAAAAAGATTGAAATCAAACAAAGTACCTTCTCTGATCACAATGGAATGAAGCTAGAAATCAGTTACAGAACAAAAATGAAAATTCACAAATATGTGGAAATTAAACAATACACTCTTAGTCAATGGATCAAAGAAGAAATGGCAAGGGAAATTAGAAAACAATTAGAAATGAATGAAAATGAAAAAAACACAATTTACCAAAATTTATGGGATGCAGCAAAGATAGTGTTCAGAAGGAAATTTATAATTGTAAATGCTACATGGAAAAAGAAGAAAGATCTTAAATCAATAAGCTAACTTTTCAACTGAAGGAGCTGGAAAAAGAAGAGCAAAATAAACCCAAAGTTAGCACAAGGAAGGAAATAGAAAAGGATTAGAGAAGAGATAAAATAGAGAATAGAAAGACAGCAGAGAGAATCAATGAACCAAAAATTGGTTCTTTCAAAAGATCAACAATATTGACAAACATTTAGCAAGACTGACAGAGAGAGACAGAGAGAGACAGAGAGAGAGAGAGAGAACTTAACTAAAATTGGACATGAAAGAGAGGGGCTATTACTACAGACCTTCTAGAAAGAAGGGTTATAAAAAGTTACTATGAACAACTAACTGTACACCAACAAATTAGATAACCTAGATGACATGGAAAAGTTCCTAGAAACACACAAATTATCTAAACTGACTCATGGAGAGATGGAGACTCTCAGTAGGCTTTAATGAACAGAGATTGAATTAGGAGTCAAAGACATCCCTGAAACGAAATGCCCATGACCACATGACTTCAATGGTGAATTCTACCAAATATTTGGAGAAGCTTTAACAACAATCCTTCTGAAACTCTTCTAAAAATTGAAGAGGAGGGAACACTTCCTAACTCATTCTATGAGGCCAGCATTACCCTCAAAATCAGGGGGAAAATCACAGGAAAAGAAAATTACGAGGAGTGGGGAAGGTGGCAGACCAGAAGCATTCAGGTCTCGCTGCTCTCAAGGAAAGGATCAAGAGTTGTGGGTTGAGGTTCACCCATGGATAAACCATCTCAGAAAGAACATTGTGAATCATCAGAGAAGCAACTGGAGACACCCAAAGTGGCAGGGAGAGAGGTGAGGTGATCCCCTTGGCAAGATTGGAAAGTACCTGAGGGAAGTGTCCACACGTGGGGAAGGGTCACAGGAGGAATTCCTGAGGTTCCACACTTCCCAGTGGACACTGAGCCATGAGGGGGATCCCCCACCACAGCAGCCCTGGGAACTTACCAGGGAGCTGCGTGGAGACAGTAAGCAGCATTGCAGCAGAGAGCAGGCACGGTGGGGTCCTGCCAGCTTCTGATGCCAGGCTGCTGCAACAGATGCCATTTTGCACTCTCAGTGCCAGAACACCAATCTGCAGCTACCTCCCCATTACCCCTGAGAGCCCAGGGAGGGAGTGGGGGGACATTCTCATGCACACTGTGACTGGGTACCATGAACCCCCCCCCGAGCCTCCCCACTGGCCTCCTCCCAGGGATCCAAACAGAGCAGGTGCCCACCAGCCCTCAGCATCTGCCACCACCATCTCGATAGTGTTGCTGCTGCCACCTGAGTATCACCACAGCAGCCCAGTTGGGCCTGGGTGGAGGGAGAGCCCCAGCCATCATGAGTGCCCAGTGGGGTGCCACGCATCTCCCTGGCCCCACCAACTACAGGCAGCCCAGCTACTGTGACCCTAATGAGCTGCCACGTAGCCAGCTGCTGTCCCACAACTCACTCATGCAGTGGCCAAGACCCACCCCGACCCATCCAGGTGCCCGCCAAGGTCCAGTGACCCGCACAGGCACCCGCCAAGTTCCCACAACCTATGCAGACACACACCTCAGTCCCACAACCCACCCAGACACACACCAAGGTCCGAGACCTGCCTGACCACCGACTGCCATCCCATGAGGCACCCAGACACCCACGAAGGTCCTGCAATCCACCCCCATGAAGCACTCAGCAGCTCACCAAGGTCCCACAACCCTCCCTGCTGCCAGCCATAGTAGCATGATGTACCCACACACCCACGAAATTCAGTGACCCACCCAGCTACTGTGGCTCTGCACCCCATGCATCCCAGTGGCCCCACGCACCATGAGCCCAGCAGCACAGCACGCCTTGCACATTGGTGACTGCAACTGCACCCTGTGCTGCATAGTCACTGCATAGTCACTGCCCCACACACATCGCTGCAGACTCACTCGCCAGAAGCTACCTCCCCTGCATGCCACGACTGCTGCTGGAACTGAGTGGAGTGAATGCCCACAACCCTGACATCTGGGTCACTGCCTAAATGGCCTCACCCAGCCACCACTGCCACTGCCACACAGAGGCCTGAGCAGAGAAAACTCATATGCCACTCACCTCTTTGGAGAGGGACTCATCCAGCCCAAGCTTCCAACAGCAGCCTGGGAACCAACCCATCCCTCCATTACTAATATCCCCCAACACCAGCTTGGACTGTGACAACCATAGGGGAATGGAACAATGGAGGAAGATAGCTACACTACAAGCTCTCAGTGCATCTGCCCTTCTGCCCTTCTACTCCTCTGGAGTAGAACACAAAAATGCTATCTAGGGACTTTTCCTTCTTCTCACTAAGTACGAGTGTTCCCAGCAAAAGAGAATAGGTGTGCCACAAACCTCTTCACACTGAGCTAAGAGAAGACATTCCAGATGACAAGAAACCAGCAAAAGAATTCTGGCAACATGAAGAAACACGCTAGTTTCACACCCCTAAAGGATCACAACACACCCACAGCAATGGACCCCAACCAAAAGGAAATTGTTGAAATGTCAGACATGGAATTCAGAATATGGATGGCAAATAAAATGAATGAGACAAAACAAAAAAAAAGCTGAAAACCAACACGAAGAAGCCAAAATATTTCAGGACATAAAAATTTTAGAAAATAATAACTCACTAAAGAGATAGACAACATAAGAGAGGATATAACATAATTTAAAGAAATGAAGGAGTCATTTAGGGAATTACAAAATACAGCAGAAAGCTTTAATAACTGGTTAGACCAAGCACAAGAAAGAATATCAGAGCTTGAACTAACCCAGTCAGTAAAAGATGCCGAAAAACGAATAAGGAATAGTGGACAGTCACTCAGAGAAATATGGGACCATGTGAAATGAGCCAGTGTGTGAATTATAGATATCCCGGAGGGAAAAGAAGAGAAAGCAAAAAGCATGGAAAACCTATTTAAAGGAATTATTGAGAACTTCCCTGGTATCACCAAAGATTTAGATATCCTGACACAATATAGTCAATGAACACCAGGAAGATTCATAGCAAATAGGACATCATCAAGACACGTAGTCATCAATATGGCCAAAGTCAAAGTGAAAGAGAAAATTCTGCAAGCTCTTGCAACAACCAACCTACAAAGGAGACCCCATCAGGCTAACAACAGATTTCTAAGCAGAGACCTTACAAGCCAGAAAGGATTGGGGTCCCATTGTTAGTCTTCTTAAACAGAACAACTCTCAGCCAAGAATTCTGTAGCCTACAAAACTAAGTTTCATAAATGATAGAGAAATAAAGACTTTTCCAGACAAGCAAACACTAAGGGAATTTGTCACCACTAGACCTTCCCTACAGGAAATGCTCAAAAGTGCATTATGCATGGAACAGCATGATAAATATCCACCAGAGTAAAAATACCCAAAAGTTCAAGCTTACAGTTTTTATATTAATAAAACAATAGAGCAAGAGGGAAAACAACACAACAAGGAATCATCCAACATGATGAACAGAAAGATATCCCAGATATTAATACTAACACTGAATGTGAATGGTCTGAATGTCCCATTTAAAAAACATAGACTGGCTGAATGGATGAAAAAAACATAATCCAAGTATTCGCTGTCTCCAAGAAACACATCTAATCCACAAACACTCACACAGACTCAACGTATAGGGATGGAAAAAAAAATATTCCACACAAATGGAAACCAGAAGCCAGCAGGTGTAGCTATTCTCATATAAGATAAAATAGACTTTAAATCAACAATGGTAAAAAATTTGAAAACATTATACTATGTGAAATAAAACAGATACAAAATAGTAAATATTGTGTAATTTCTCTATATGAAACATCTGGAATAGACAAATTCATAGAGACAAATTTATGGAAATAGGCAAATTCTTGGGGAACCCTTGGCTTAATGGGAACAGAGTTTTTGTTTGAGGTGATAGAAACATTTTGGAAATAGGTGATGGTTGCACATTATCATGAATGTAATTAATGATACTAAATTCACATTTAAAATGGTTAAATGGCAAATTTATGTTATATATATTTTTCCACAATAAAAAAATGAAAAAGAAAAAAAAATCTCAAGGACAAAGAGAAATTAGAGGAAACATGGGCAGACAGGAGAGTCAACAGATTTCTGTAAAACTGGCATACGATGGAGGTGTAATAACTGAAATAGCAAGATGGAATAAACTACAAATCAAGAGCCTACAGAAGGGAATGCAAAGGGAAAATGAGTCAATCCATCATTCTTCAGCACCAGGTGTGAGAGAAGGCAGCTTCCAGGTGTGGGGTGAACAATCACGAGTTGGTTGAAAGTCAGTGCACAGAGTAAGTGCCTTCCCAAACTTAGTGCAGGCAAATAACTATGTCTCTCAACAGAAAACAGGAAGTTTATTCTCTGGAAGAACCAAACTACAGTAACTCCAGATTCAGGGGCATGGGATAGGGTGGGGAGCATGGATGAAGTGTGAGACTAAAAGCAAGAAATTACATGAAAGTTTGCAAAATAAATGTTGGTCACCTAATCCCCTATCTCCTGACCTGCTCGCAGCACTTCTACGACTGAAATTTTGGTTAATGGAAAGGGAAATCTGGAATGGATGAAGTAGGTGGGAAACAATAAATATTAACTATGATCTTTGATCACATACAGCGGCGGGGCCTACAGGTTGTCCCAGTAATGTACTTGTACTAAGTTTTTCAGAGCTTACGAGTCGCTGTCCCCTTGAAGAGGACTGTGTGATGAAGTGGACTTAATGAAGGCCTTGAATAGATCTGAAGGGTGCAAGGTAAGCTGTATTAGACACCTCTTGCACACCACTGCCAAACCCCTCCTCAGTCCTGTCTCTCGCTCCTGCTGCTACTGTGACGGTCAGTTCTGAGCAGTGGAATTGCACCAGTTCTGTACACTGTACAGCACCTCACCCCAAGTTCATACCACGTACATACCTCCTGCTCCCTGCCTTGGAGCTTCTCTGATTTCACAGCATGGGATGCTTGCGAAAAAGACGCACTCACATGTGCATGACCAGGACACAATGAGGAAGAACATCTATGAGGCCACCTGTAACCAGTGGGAGATGGGAGCTGATGGATAAAGGCATCTCCCTCTTGTCCTCCATATAACCTTCACCGTCACTTGCAGCAGTGGCCCACTCCACAGACCGCCTTCATGTTGTTTTGCACTCTATCCCTACTGCACTCCCCTGGTCCTCACTCCTGTTCCTTGGAACATTCCCAAGATCCACCTAAATGCACATTCTTGTTCATTTTCTGCTTTGGGTGTGAGGGATCCAAATTAAGACAAATGTAGAATGTTTTATCCAACTATGTGAGCAAAAATATGAAATATGAAACTATAATACAAACATTTTCAGACATATAACGAAAAGGAAGGAAGGAAGGAAGGAAGGAAGGAAGGAAGGGAGGGAGGGAAAGAAAGAGAAAAAGAAAGAAAGAGACATGAGATCAAGGAAAACTAAAACTAAATCCAATTCAGGAAATTGGAAGTTCAGGAAATTCAGGATAACAGCTGTGTGGCAGATTCAAAGAACGAGCACTGCAGATTAAACTTCCAGGAGGGCTAACTCTAGGGGGAAAAACAATTTAAAGAAGATTTCGCATGTATGAGCATTTGGGGAGAAAATAACCATATATAGTAAAACTGACAGGTCAGATGGTAAAATTCCAAAATATGTACATAGAAAACAACATAAGAAAGATATTTATTTCCTCCCCCACACTTCCAAGAGAGGAAATGTAACCATAGTAAACATATAGCCCACTAGCGAACAATATTTAGACAGCCATAATCATATAAATTTGTATGATTGATTTTTCTAAACACATAGCTGTGTTGGTAGGATAAGGGAGGAAAGGTTTGTGTGTAGGGAGAAAGCATGAAATAGACCTAATTCATTATTTCTCACACAAAAAAGACAATAGAAAAATATTTAAATGCATAAATCAACAAGAAGCAGCAAAAAACAGGTATTCGGCTAATGCCATGGTCTGCTTCTGCGCGCGGTGCGCAGCCTCAGTCTAAGAGTGACAGTGTCAGCATGAGATCACTGTGTTTTCTCCTCTGATCTCTACCTTCCACGGTGCTACACTAAATTTCATTTCCCTTTGCTAAATCGCCTCTTGGCCAGATCCTACAGCTTCCCGGCTACTTTAAGAAAAGTGTGAAATGTCTGGTCCAACTTCCTTCAATTTTAAGACTTCAGTCTTAGATCCCAGGAACATGCTCCTCCTCTCCCATCTCCAGCTGAGTCTCCATGGAAGAACTCAGCAAGGAGGAGACTGGCTGGCCGTCCACCCGCCTGCATTTTGGCTGGGAAATGGATCCCATTTTCCTGGGATCATAGAGAAGGTGCCAGTAAAAGCAAAGGCGGGAAACACCAGTTTCCCACCCTTGGCTTGTGATTCTCAATATCTTTCTAGAGTTTTCAGTGTTCTGCTCACATGGGCTGGAGAAGAAGGGGTGGGTCTGGGCAGCAAAGCCACTGAGAGGCGATATCCAGTAATTGTTCAGAGTCAGACAACCCCATATGAAACCGTTTCTGCCCTTGGGCAGAGTGACTTAACCTCTCTACTCCTTAGTAACCTCACCTGTAAACTAGAGGGACTTCCTAGGGTCACTGAAATAGTTAAGTGAATAAATAAATCTCAGGCATTTAGAATAGGACCTGGGACATGGTAAGGACTGTATTTGTGTTATCTATTCTTATTATTTCTGCCACACGTTAGAAAGATTTTAGGAGATGACTCCTGTCATCTTGTCAATTCTCTTTAGACGGCTGGAGTTCTTAGCAACTATTATTTTCAGCTTTGAGGCTATAGCCACAGTTCTGACACCAAAGCAAAAATCTATTTAATGTCCTGTTACACATATTATTTAGAAATACAGAGATAAATACTAGAAGAAATAGCTATAAGAGTAGACAGTGATTGCCTCCAGAGAGTAAGACTTGGGGATTTCGTCCCAGGGTGGGCTGCTGGCTCATTATGAGCCCTTTAGTACTATTTGATTTCTAAAAACTAGATACATGCATTACTTTGACAAAATTAATTTCTAATTTTTAAAGAAGAAAACACGAAACACAATGCTATATGTTAATCAGCACTCATCTTTGTTTTGGTTGTATTTTAAAAGTGTCATGACAACCCCAGAAAAATGATAAATAACACCCAAGGTTATCACCCAATTGGGATTAGAAAACTTGCACGTAGACAGTGTGAAAACCCTTCAGTAATTCTTTAATTCTCGTTTTTTTCCCCTTTCCTTCCTTTTTCTTTCATAACCAAAAGGAAAACATGCCCCATTTTTAATTAAACAAAGCACTCTCAGATGAAATTTTCAGTAAATCAGTACAATGTTTCTTGGTGGACTATCACATTTAATCAGATTTAGAATTCTTTATTGCCTGGTTTATTCAGGCTGTTCGCTGCTTCACGAGTTACCTACCATCTTCCCGGTGACAATTTTTAACCCTCGTGTGGAGGACACAGGAGGTATGCTGTCCTAGTCCTCAAGCCTGTGCATGTTGGCTAGAGAAGCGACCTGGCTGCATGTGGACCACGATGCCAGGGCAGCTAGAACAGGAAGGATCTAGAAGCAGGCACCACACTCATGCATGGCACCACCTTCCCCTCCGACCACAGGCCCTGCCCGTGTTAGGTCTCAGCCATCGAAACAGATTCATTCCTCCTTTGGGTCAAATACTCTACCAGCACCTTGCCGATTCTCTGTGTACTTTGCTCTCTATTTTTAACCAATCCTCCATTTCCCAGCTCCATCTGTGGCTGTTAGGACCCCAGTGGTTCAGTTTAATTCTTTTCCCAGAAGATTCCTCAGTTTTGTTGCCCAAACGCACACTGCACTCGTCTCCGTCTCTTGGCTTCACAGCTGTAACTGGGAGGAAGGAGAGGTCTCAACACGCAGCAAGTATGTTCATTGTCAAAGGAGTGGGTGCCTCTGTGGACGAAACCATTATTGCAGTTATTTTCACAGCTTTGTGGAGGTGTAATTTACCTATTTAAAAATTCACCCACTGGAAGCACGCAGTTGGATAAGTTTTAACCATTGTATATAGTTGTGTAACAACCACCACAATCAATACAGAAAAGTTCCCTCACCCTAAAAACTTCCACTGGGCCCCTTACAGCCATAGCTTTTGAAATAAAGCATAGATTTATCTGCACTGAGGAGGTCAAGAAAGATTTCCTAGGAGGGATTGAGCAAGAGCTGGGCTAGAATGAGAGCAGAATTTTGATGGGCAGAGGAGGAGAGGAGGATCCAAATGGCATAAGAGCAGATTCGAAGAGCAATGATCACCCCAATTGGGGAGAATGGAGGAGCGGGCGTGTCAATGTTGAGAGGTAAGACTAGAAAATCAGATTCGTGTCACAGAGGGACCTTAATGCCAGGCTGAGGAGTATGGAATTGTACATAGTTGACCATGTGCAATTGGGACCTGTTGTACTGAACCTGAAGCCATCAAGTAAAAGGATCTAAATGATATATATTTACTAAAAGTCTGGATTGCTTTCAGTTAGCTCTAATGGCAACCTCCACCTGGGAGAAGGACAAATCAATATAACCCAAGTGGGCGAGTAAGGCTTCGAGGAGAGCAGGGTTCTGGACATTGGAGCAGCGTCTGTTTCTTATCCTGAAATTTCCAAAGGATTCATCTTCCTAAAATCCACCCAGGACCTCCCATCCATGATGACTCCAAACTTTAGGCCTCCTACCCACATAAGGAGCTAAGCAGATAAGATCCTGCTTCTTTCTCTCCCATCCATACAAGAGAAAACTTGCCCCACCACCACCCCAAAAAAATACTGCTGACTCCCAAATATACCATGCCAAGCTGTAAGTCTCCTAGCCAATATGAGCATTGGTGACTTGGTCAAGATAGATAGCTCAAGAAGCCAGCTAACTCTCTCTGCACCCACCTGCAGTGCATCCTCTTTGAAAGCCCATGGGCAATAAGAACAAAAATCATCAGGGTCCCCACTCTTGAAGTGAAAAGACACTGGTGGGCTTCTACAGATGCAAGGTGTCAGGTGAACCTGAAACGAACTCTCCCAAATGTTTATTAAACACCTCTGGTGGAACAAGATTCTTTTGTCCCTTTTGGCTTTTCCTGTACTTTATCTCTTCACCTTTGTTTAAAAGAGGCCATTGGTAAAAGAGCATAAAAGAGGCATTTTGTTAGCACAATAACCTTTACAAGTTACGCTATTAAGAGTTGGGCAGTATTAGCATGGATGATGTTTGCGGATCTTGTAAAGATTTCCAAACGACTCAGACCTTCTCCTGGGAAGGTCAGAGGATGGACCTTGGCCCTCCAGAGTGGGCCAGGAGTCCTGATCACAATTTTGGACCTTGTGACACATGCTGGGCTGGTCCAGAACATGGAAGAAGGGCAAGGAGGAGGAAAGACCAAGCAGGGTGGGGAGAAGAGAAATGAAGGGAGATGAGAGATGGGAAAGCCACTGAACACCCAGTTAGGTTAATTCAACAACTATTTGTTAGATGTTTTGTGCTACGCAGTGTTCTCAAGACATTGGGGTTCATCAGGGAACAAAACATACAAAACCATTGCCCTCTTAGAGCTGGTAGTCTGCCCATCCAAGCTGATGGCTTGAAAGAGAACTTCATGGGAAAAGCACATAAGCATATTTCACCATAATCTGGACTCCATGTTTTTATCACTGTGCGATAGTGAGGTTACTTCATTTCTCACAAGGAGCTATTCCTATATACCCTTCCTGCCACATGTAGGATAGACTGAGCTGGGTCAAACCTATGAAGATATACCAAAGACCAAGACCATTGGCCACAGCCTAGGAGATCATATTGCAACTTTTTTTTTTTTTTTTGAGACAAGATCTCGCTCTGTTTCCTGGGCTAGAGTGCAGTGGCATCATCATAGCTTCCTGCAGCCTCCAACTCCTGGGCTCAAATGATCCTCCTGCCTCAGCTTCCCGAGTAGCTGGGACTATAATCACGTTCCACCACGCCCAGCTAATTTTTCTATTTTTTTAAAGACAGGATCTGGCTATGTTGCCCAGGCTAGTCTGAAGCTCCTGGGCTCAAGTGACCCTCCTGCCTCAGCTTCCCAAAGTGCTGGGATTACAAGTATGAGTCTGGCTTAGATTCACTGGGAGACATATACATGGTTTGTGGTCAGTTGTTCTAACCATTCTGGCTTTTAGGAATATCCCCACTGCACACAGTCAGCTCAGCTGGAGGTTCACACAACATCAGTAGAACAGAAACAGTGTGAAATAAATGGGCACAAGGTTTGTCTTACCCCAGACAACTAACCATGCAAGCAGATACTTCAGTTCTCATTGACACATGGTTGAAAATGCAAATCCTCTTGCTCTAGGAATTTGTGCAATGATACAGTGCATAGAATTGCAAACACATTTCACATTTATGTTTCTTTTCTGATGGGAGCCAAGCCAGAGAGAGGATATCAGAATTCCCACATTTGTAGGTTACAGACGCACAGCAAGACGAGAAACAAGTACAGCTGTGGAAGGAGACACATGTTTCCTGAGATCCAATTATCAATCATTAAAAACAAGTTTCAATCTGAAAGGCGGAATCATCCATCTTCGCTTTAGAAGATGTAATACAAGTACTGTCACGGGAAGGGGTGATCGAAAAGTACGCAGTCAAGAAATGTAAAAAAAATCAGAAGGATTTTGTCAAGCAGTTCATTAATAATTGTATTTGGTATTTTTCTGGATTTTGTGATGTATATAGTATTTGTTGGCTTTTACATATTTAATAATTTGTTGGATTTCTTGTCTGCTTCTAAATAAATTTTTACTTGTGCATCAAATTTTCTATTTTTTTTCCTTAAAGAGGGATCCTTAATTGTTTCAACCTCAGGTCTCCCAAAATCTCTATCTGTCCCTGCTAAAACATTAATGTTTTCAGTAAAATTGTTTCACTGGAAAGGGTTCTCTTTCTCAGCGGTTGCACAGATGATAACACAGAAAAGTGGATCTATTTGCCCCAGGTCACACAGCAAGTTACTGGTGGTGTCAGGACTAGAACATGTGGACTCTGAGCTGGAGTTCTCCATGTTCCCTCCTGGGGTCTCCTGTGTACCATGATCTCCCAAGCTCAAGGCCTCCTAGCCCAAGGATGACTGTGTAACACACAGCTCTCAGTACTCATTTACTAAGGTTATTCTGAGTGTGCTTCACTAATACAGTCCTGTAGCTCATCCTCTAGAGCTGTCTCTTCCTGGTCTCTCCCCTCTCAGGGAGGAAAGGTTAAAGGGAGAGCAACTGGATGATTTTCCCAATCTGTTTTTCTATTTCCTTCCAGGAGGCATTTCATTTCTTTTGCTCTCCGACCAAATGACCTTTCTGCTCTAGCCAGCCACAAAATGCCATGTTATCTTTCTCAGATGCAAATGTCACCTTGTCATTCCCTGCTTAAAGCATTTAGAAGGCTCCCACGTGGATGCAGAATAAAGCCAGGACTATTTGGCATGATATGGGCCAGCTCACCTCCCTGGCATCACCATTGCCCACTCCCTTTTCATCCACACCTCCACCCATCCATCCATCTACCTATCCACCCATCCATCCATTCATCCATCCATCCACCCATCCACCCATTCATCCATCCATCCACTCATCCACCCATCCATCAATTCATCCATCCACCCATCCATTCACCCATCCCTCCATCCATCCATCCACTCACCCACCCATCCATCTGTCTACCCATCCATCTACCCATCCATTTGCCCAGCTATTCACCCATCCATTTATCCATCCATCCATCCATCCATCCATTCTATGAATCTGTCAATCAGTCATGCCTACATTCTTTCTCCTTAATTCTCAACAATTACCCACAAATATATTTTGCTATAACCCCACATGTGCAGATGGGAAAACTGAGCCTCAAAGAAATCAAGTAACTCGTTCATGTACAGGGAACACCATTGATTTCCTACACTGTGTCAATTTGCCCTTTCTTCCTTCCTAATAAAATCCTGATCCTGTTAAAAGAATACCCCTCATCCACACAGCCCTCAATCCCAGCACTTGGAATTCACAGACAGCAATAAGTCTAAGCCAAGGATAGACAAACATTTTTTTGTAGAGAATCAGATAATAAATATTTTAGGTTTGTGGGCCATATGGCCTCTGTTTGCTATGGTTTCAATGTGTCCCCTACAACAGCAGTCCCCAACCTTTTTGGCATCAGGGACCATTTTCATGGAAGACAATTTTTCCATGGACCAGTGGGTGAAGGGGGAGGATGGTTTGGGATGATTCAAGGGCATTACATTTATCATACATTTCATTTCTATTATTATCACATTGTAATGTATAATGAAATAATTACACAACTCACCATAGGTTGGGGACCCCCACAAAGCATGTGTTGGAAACTTAATCCCCAATGCAATAATGTTGGGAAGTGGGGCCTAATGGGAGATGTTTAGGTCATGAAGGCTCCACCCTGATGAATGAATTAATACCAATTATAAAAGTGCTTGAGGCTGTGAGTTAGATCTCTTGCTCTCTCTTTTACCCTCACTTTGTCCCTCCACCATGAAATAATGCAGTAGAAGTCCCTCCTTGCATGTTACTGGCTCCTCAATCTTAGACTTCCCAGCCTACAGAACCATGAGCCAATAACTTTCTGTTCATTATAAATTACCCAGTGTGTTATTGTTATAGCAGCACAAAATGGACTAAGAAACTGTTGCAACTCCTCAACTTTGCCATTGTATTAAAAACACAGCCACAGATGACACGTAATCCAAGGGGTGTGGTTGTGTTCTGATAAAATTTATTTATGAACACTGAAATTCGAATTTGATATAATTTAACATGTCATAAAATATTATTCTTCTTTTAATTTTGTTCAACCATTTGAAATGTAAAAACCATTTTTTGCTCCTTGGCCACACAAAAACAGATGGCAAGCTGGATTTTGTCCCACAGAATGTGATTTGCCAACCCCTAGTCTAAGCCATTTGATGCATAGTGTTTTCTGGGCAATACCAGGGGAGACATATGACCTAAGGGGACCCAATCACATTCCAGGGAAGAACCTAGAGTGTCCATTATAAGTTTGAGAGCAATCCATTCTCTTCCTACTCAAGACAACTAAGGATGCCTTTGACCAGGTGCTACTGGCCTCTCTCTTATGATTGAAAGAGGTCTCAGGGTCTCCCAGCTGGTGGCCTCAGGAGATGGCACCTCACAGACCTCCCCTGAGACAATCAGATGGGACAAGTGAGGCCCCAAAGTCTCAAGTAGTGTACTACTCAGGGTCTCCAAAGAAACAGAACCAATAGGAGGGTGGTTCTGTCTCATTCATTCATTCATTCACCTAGACACACGCATACATATCTGTATAGAGGGGAAGAGAGAGAGAGAGAGAAAGATTTTAAGGAATTGGCCCATGAAATTATAGAGGCTGGCAAGTTTGAAATCTGCAGAGTAGACTGGCAGGCTGGAGACTCAGGGAAGAGTTGGTGTTGCAGTCTGAGTCCAAAAGCATTCTGCTGGTAGAATGAGTTCCCTCCTCCTCAGGGGAAATCAACCGTTATCTGAAGGCCTTCAGCTGACTGACCAAGACCTACCCACATTATGGAGGGCAATCTGTTTTTCTCAAAGTCTTTTGATTTAAGTGTTATAATAATCTCATGTTTAAAAAAAAACCTTCACAGAAACATCCAGATGTGCTTGTCCAAATATCTGAGTAGTGTGCTGTAGCCAAGTTGAAACATAGCATTAATCATCACAGATGGTATATAACACTAATAGAATTATTCTTCAGTCCACAACTGGGGTTCTCAATTTCCATCCCCAGGCTGAGGTTGGTGCAGAATAAGGTTCGCACTCAGGTTTTGCAACACATCTCTGGAGAGATCATTTTGAGAAGATCAAATATGGCCCTCCTGAATCTTAGGACTGATAAGCTGCCCTCTGCGAGAACAAAGACTGATCTGACCCACACCGTCCCTCCTGGTTCACCAGGACTGACTCCCATGAGAGAGGCCCTAGGAGTCATGCCAGAAATGATCCAAATATTAACAGAAGGAGAAGATGGATACACTTCTGATATGCCATGCAATGTTCAATATTGATTTTGATGCAACGAGACTAATTAAAATTATCTATTCCAATCAGTTGCCAAACTTACTTTCTCAGTGATATGTCTAAATTCATTAACCATTTTGCTTTAGCAATATTTCATTCTAAAGTTTTATTTTATCTACATATTAGCTTCATTTTACTTATGCAAATAACAGCTTTATGGCAATAACTCATTATCATCCCTTTGCTAAGCCAGGAGGGAATTTGCCACTTTGGAGACTATCCAGTACTTTTCATTGGGGAGTTTATGTCAAAGTTCTGTTGTCTTGAAGTCACTTGCACTCACAGATCAAGGGACAAGCATGGCTCTGACACATGAGCGATAGCCAGTGAAAAGCTCGCCTTTAGAAATACTACCTCTGCCCTCTGCAGGACTGAGCCTTGGGCTAGCTGGACTTAGCAAATATTGGTGGCAAAAAAAAAAAGGTCTTTTTTGGGATGTTCTCTTGAGCCCATCCCTGACATTTCCTGCTCATCTGGTGGTAAAGTTAAAATATTTAGTGGTACGGGAAGGGTGTTCAGGATACATTAAATACTGAATGTCTCCAAGCAATGCCCCACTACATTTAACATGGCAGTTCTCGCTCAAGATCAGTCCTTAAATCAATCTGAGCACCTCTGCAAGGACAGTTTTCTGGTGCTTTTCTAAAAGGATTATTTATTGAAAAACTAGTCAGTCTTTCCCCACATGCAATGGGATTATCGAGAATGTTCTTGGAAGAGAGAGAGAAAGAGAGGGAGGGAGGAGACACCATTTGGGTCATGCACACTGTATGGCCAAAGGGGCCAACCAAAATGCCAGGATTTGGGAAGCAAAACAGCTGGAAGCTCTTAGCCTGATGGATAACAGGAAGGAGCTCACATTGCACACTTGAGAATGTTCTCAGCACTGCTCTGAGTGCTTTGCCTGCAGTGTCTCATGTACATCCCACCATGAGACTACAAGCCAGGTAATACCACCCCTGGTTTGTAGATGAGAAAGTTAAGGTGCAGGAGGTAATAAATATGGTGCATGGGTGACATACGAGGTGTCCATAAGCTTGTGCCATGCTGGCCCGCAGGGTTTAATTGAATCCTTGAAATGTAACTGTGAGCTTGCGTTTTATCTCCATTTCACAGATGAGAAAACTGAGGCTCTAAGACGGAAAGTGCCTTGCTTAAGTCATCAAAATTCATGGGATGCACATGCAGAGTATTCTATCTCATATTTGTCTGGCTTCCCAAGCCCTTGCCCCTTGACTCAGGTCACACTGCCCACAGCAGGGAAACAGCTCAGCCATCGCCGCATCCACCCCAGGGCCAAGCCCAGTGTTCAGGAACCGTTTAGCAGGTAAATCCAAGGAACGAAGGAGGGTGGGACAAACACTTGGAGGGGAGAGCAAGGCAGAGTCCACTAAAAGAGCTGTCCAGGCACCTTCGCAAATTGAAAGCGCTTGGCTTGTGTGGGACTTTCGGCATCTCAGAGAGATGAAGTTCGTTCAGATGAAAGGAGTGTGTCTGGGGAGCCCATCAGCCTGTGAGTACGGGCGGGCTGCGACAAGAGTGCAGAGCCCCTGGTTCAAGGCTGGGCTGGGAAAGGTCCAGAGATTTCTAGAGTAGCCCTAGGCTGAAGGGGGAAGGTTAACAGTGGAGTTCCTACATACCAGTGAGCGCTGTGCAGGAGATTCCCGGAGCCTGTAGGAGCGTCGCTACTGCCCTTCAGGTAGAAACACTGCATGACCCTCTTACCCTCTCCAAGCCTGGCCTAAAGGCCCCTAATTATCAGCCCCCTTTTGGGGGAACCAGGGAGACAGAGGTGTGCACCCTACGGACTCATGGTTTGTTTAGGGAGAACGTGATTGCAAGTGAGGGGAACCCATTGTGAACTGGCTTAGGCAAAGGAAGGAATTTATTGGCTCACGTGATCCAACAAACAGTTGGATGAACAAGCCTTGGAATGGGCAGGATGGAAATGGGCATCAGAATTCTCTAGAACCAGAGACGGGCTCTTCCTCTCGTCCTTGCCTTTCTCTGCATTTTGATTTCTTCGTGCTCCCTGCCACCTGCATTTCTACACATGGTTGGAACATAGATGCCAACAGTCACCAAATGTTAGAGTTTTTGCTACTATAGAGGTGTTCTCATGATAAAGGCATCACACATTCAAGCATTTCAGGGAAGGAAATCGTAACCTTGTTTGGGTGAGGTGCTGAGCCCCAGACAAATAGGCTGTGTGTGCGTGTGTGTGTGCGTGTGTGTGTGCACGTGTGTGCATGTGTGTGTATGTGTGTGTCGTGGGATAAACAATGTCATGGCAGAATGTGGCAGCTCCTTTAGGGATGGGAGAGAGTGGTTATTTCCCAAGAGGAAATTCCAAACAGATAATCTCACAGAGTTCCATCACAGGGCTCAGCCCTCTGCTTCCTACATGTTCATGTCATTCTCCAAAGCTTAGACGGGGGTCTGGCACTTGCTACTTCGATGTCCCTGACATGCCAGAGAGACACCATCTTGAGTACGTGTGTGTCCTGATTGAAAACAGCTGCCACTGCTGTGGATACAAAGATGAGAACAAAGCCATTTTCCAATAAAAATGTCCCTAGCTGCCATTTAAACTAAATTTACATAACGAAGGGAAAATCACCCTGGGAGAGAGAGAGCTCAGGTGTCTGTGAGATTCTTAGTTTTATGACACAGGGTGTGATTTTCATCTTTTTGCAAACGTAGAGAGAGTCTGGCTTCTTGCAAATTGCTTGGGTTTCTCAGTCTGACACTGTGTGTTGGGTCATGTGCCCATACATGTCCCCTTGCACACACAGGTGTGTGCACACACATGCACACAGACACATGAAGTTTTCTATGGAAGGAGCTCTGGATTAAGAGTGTAGGGACCTCATTCCACCCTTGCCTCTGCATGTGTGAGTTTGGACACAGCTCTTTGCTTCACCCACTCAATTTCCTCACCCTGAGTTAGGCTCCAACAGGGACATCTGGAAATGTGTGAGGAGGGTTTGAATTGCTCTGTTAACTTTGGGGAAGGGAACAGGAGCTCTAAGGGCATTGAATGGGCCAAGGATGCTTACTGCTCAGCAAGAGGTAATGGAGGGCTGTCCTGCCCCAATGCTGACAGTGCCCAGGCTGGGGAACCCCGGCTGATGGCCCCTGAGGCCTCTCCATGCCACAGAAAACAAGGCCAAGGCTTCCTTGTCTCTCACAAAGGCTGGAGCAGAGGAGAGGGCAGAGAGTCTGACCAGCCCTTGGCGTCTCAAGATCACAAGTCCTGAGTCATCTGTTGGGCTCTTCCCCTCTGGACCTGTCCAGGTCTGGCTTCTGCAAGGAGCTCCCAGTACCAGGCAAACCCGCACCTTGGCTGGCTCCCTCTCCTCCCCCTGTCTCTCCCCTGATAAGGACTATACATCCCATGGAACACCGGATTTCTTTAAAATTCCCTAACTGTGCATTTTACAAATTCAGTTCATGTAAGATTCTGCGTTGTCACTGCTAAAATAAGAATGGTGAGAAACTCTGCAGTAGTGCTCCAAAGGGTGGATGGGGGCTCCACTCCATTCGACCTGTCACTGCGACACCTGAAGGTCTCTCTCCCTCCCCATCAGGATCCGCTGACGGTAGGGCAGAGACGGCGAGTCTTGCGCTGACTCCATACCCTTAGAGATTGATGCCAGGAGTAGAGGGGCGAGCAGGACCCTGGGACCAGGTTCGGCAGAATGACACTCTCTGCTCAGTTAATGTGACATTTTGTGGAACAAATGGAATGTATTTACCATTCCTGCTCCAGGGGAATCAATTCTTTCCAGCCTTGAAAGGAACGTCCAGGTGGAGTCTGAAAGCAGAAGAAAAGTCGGGAAAAAATGTACGAGAGACAATGGGCTGGTTGTCTGCATGGAGCCCAGGGGTGTTCTCACCAATGGACGAGAGGCCACCTCTGCTGCCAATGGTCAAACAACAGACCACTCGGGGGCCAAGCTGGAGCCCCCAGATGCTGCTGTTCTCGGCGTGACCCTGCCTTTGAGTCAAGCGGGCTGTCCCGCCTTGGGTGGGTGGGCTGTCTCCGTCAAGCCTCTAACTGGCAAAACCCCACTCCGTCCAGAACAAAAGGCAGCCTGAGACTCACCACAAGGGATCACAGGAGACAGGCCGGAGCCTCCACAGCCAGGAGCACAGGCTGTGTCGAGTTCTAGAACCCACCTCTCCCCCCTCCCCCTGCAGCACAGAGAGCACTGCTCCATGGAGGGGTGCAGGACCCCAACCCCGGGCTCCTGAATGCTGGACACCTTTCCCACCCTCACCAGGAATAAATGCTGCAGAAGACCTCCTTCCTTGTGTCACTGTCTTCTAAACTGTTCTCTGACAGTCACATCTAATTGGCATCACTGTGCCCTAGTTGCAAAGGGGTCTGGAAAAGAAATCCTGGCTTCTCTCTTGATCAGGCAAGACCCAAAAGCTTAGAAATTTCCCAACGTAAGAAAGGTTCTCAAAAAATGTCAAGGCAGCCCAAGACACACGCATCTGCTGCAGAGATTCACCCAGACAGTGAGGAGAGCGTCGGGGCAGGTGGGTCCTTATGTGAGGTTCAGCACAATTGCAGCTGCTCCTCGACTTCCGATGGGGCTGCCTCTGAACAAGTCCATCGTGAATTGAAGATACCCTGAGTCAAACATGCATTTAATACATCTAACCTACTGATCATCATAGCTTGGCCAAGCCTACCTTAAGCCTGCTCAGAACACTTACTTTAGCCTACAGCTGGAAAAAATCATCTAACACAAAGTCTATCTTATAATAAAGTTATTATAAATAATTTTGAATCAAAATTCTAAAGTCAAAGCATGGCGTCTACTGCATGCATATCACATTCACGCCATCCTAACATCGAAAATCGTACGTGGAGAACTGTCTGCACAATTCGAGCAGTTTCCTGCCCCCTTAAATCGACAGAGACCTCATATCTAGTCAGCAGTCGCACTCTGTTCCCTCCCTCTCTATGGATTTGCATATCCCGGATACTTCCTGTAAATGGAAACATACCGTACGTGACCTTTTGTGCCGGCTTCTTGCACTTAGCGTGACGGGTCCAAGGCTCATCCGTGCCCCAGCAGCCATTTTTATTTTGACACATGTTAGTTTTCTAGGGCTTCCATAACAAAGTACCAGTCCTGCTCCAGGGGAGCAGATGGAGTGGTTTAAACGACAGAACTTTATCCTCTCACAGTTCTGGAGGCCAGAAGTCCAAGATCACAGAGTCGGCAGGGTTGGGTCCTTCCGAGGCCTTGCGCCTTGGCTTGCAGATGCTGTCTTCTCCCTGCGTCTCTCCACGCTGTCTTACTCTGTGTACATCTGGGTCCAAATCCCCCTTTTGTATACGTGTCGGGTTGTACTGTGAAATGTCGTTTCTGGGTGTGCTCTTAGCCAAAGAATGACCAGACACACAGAAAGCAAGGTAAGCATGAAAATGAGGTTTATTGAGGAGAGGGAGGATTGTAGAGCAAGAGCAAGGTATAGGTTTACAGAATGAGAGCAAGATACATATGCCACAAACAACGAACAGACCCCTTCTCGTGACAAAAAGGCCTTGGTTATGGTCTGGGTCTTGTTTTATAGTGTCTGGATTGGACCCTCCTTGTGGCTCAGACATGGCCATGGAACCACTTTGATTGGACAGTTGGGAGTTATATTACCTGAGTCTTATTACACATGCAGACCTCCTATGAGCCCCTCTGAAAGCCCCTTGTTCTAGGTCACTTTCCAGACTCGATTGTACCTATGCTGCCTGGCCCGTGGGCTACAGAGTCGTCTGCATTCTTCTGCGGTTGGCGAACTAAGTTCTGACTGGCAGATTCGTGGGTGTTCCTTCCTCCCCCAGGTGTGGCGGTCACCTGTCTTGTCCCCAGGGGGGTCCTAGAGGTCCCTAGCTGTCTACCTAACATAAGGTCACCAGTCTTGTTGGATTAGGGCTCACTCTAATGATCTCATTTTAACTTGATAACCTCTGCAAAGACCCTATTTCTAAGTAAGGTCACATTCTGAGGTATTGGGGGTAAGCACCTCAACACAGGAATTTTAGGAGGGACACAATTCAACCAATAGCATATATATATATATTTAATATTTTTTTCCTAAATATTAGATGAAACAAAGGAGGTATCTGAAGATAGTGCTGACATAGACAAGTCTAATAGATTTGCACCCTCTAATTGCTTGAACTTGCTTTTGGTGGTTATTATAAGCCCAAAGGCATCTCTCTTCTCTTGTGTTCTTGAGGTCAGTCACCTGTTCGCTTCTTGGTCTCCCTCTCCATGAAAGCCTTAGTCCCAGGAATTTCCTGACAAGACCCTTCTGACTCCTAGGTGCAACCCAATTGCACACAACTTAGACACCTCGTATGTCAAGAGTCTTCAGACTTCTGCTAGGCCAGAATGTTCACTGTGGTCCCTCAGCCCTGGGACCCCTGCAGACCCCTGCCTATGCCCAGCCTGTGACCTTCTCTCTCTCTCAGCCCTTTTCTCCCACCCTCAGGGACCTAACGTCCCACCAAGCCATAGTGCAGGATGACAAGTTCAATCCAATCAATTAGTCCTTCCTTCTGGGAGAACCTTCCCAGAGAACTTTCCCCAGGTGAAATGTTGCTAAGGTACACGACAATGGTAGGGAACTTGAGGTTTGGAGACAAGTGTGACACCTTGTCCCAGGGGCTGGGATTTCTCCTGCAGGGACAATGTGATCCGTTTCATCTAGAGTCTCTTTTCCCTTTCCCTTCTGCAAGCACGTGGATTCAGAGCTACTGAATGAGAAGGGACCACAGCACAGTGAAAGAGACCATGGCACGCCTTGTACAGTGTGACTTGACATGTGGCGAGTGGCACGCCGTGTATAGCTATCCGGGTCTCAGTCTACTCATTTGCCAAATGGGACTAATCCCACCCATTCTCAGCATCACTCAACATGTAAAAGGCAATCAGAAATAAAGGGGATTTTTTTTCTTCTAATTTTTTGTTCATTTAGCCCTGCAATAAACATCTAATAGAGGTTCTTGTCGGGGTGGAGCCCCAGGGAACATGCTCTGAGCTCACCTTGCCTCTTCTAACCTCGTGCAAACAATTTTTCTTGCTTCCAGAGAAAGAAAATCCAACGCTTCATTTAGCGAATTAACCTCAGATGTTAGAAATGATTTCTTCCTAGCTACAGGGAGGCCATCCGGGTTATGTCAAAGTACCGTTCCGTGAGCGAGGCCAAAAGCCAATCTATTGAAAAAGCAATCTGGATTTATCTGAAAAGGGGATTTATCCTTCAGAGATTTATCCTTCTGCAGACAGCAGAGCAAGGGATTGGCGAGAGCTCACAGATCAATTCTCTTTTAACCTTTGAACTGTGAGTCTGTGTCATGTTGTTCCGAGTCCAGACGGGCTGAAGCCTCTTCTGAGCAAAACAATCATCATCTCGTATACAGTAAAACAGATGAAGTGGCAGAAATATGTTAACCAGCGCCGTGATGGGCAATTGCCTGTGTTCACAAGACGCCCAAGCCCCGTCGCCACACAGCTCCGCATGCTACATTAACTTTAGCCTCCGAGTAAGGTTTTTACTCAGACGTGAAATAATTGTTCCTCTAACAACATGTGACAACAGGGAAATGCCCAGTATTAATACTGACACGTTCTAATCTGTCCTAATGTGTATAGTGACTGAGTTCCCTAAATGATGTGGCTAAATCTTAAAGGTGCAATCCTTCCCCGGTCCGAAGCCAAATTTAATCTGTGTTACAAATGCGTGCTCCAGTGCTAGAGGAATAATTTATGCTTCCCCGCATGTAGGAGCTCTGTGCATTTCAATTATATTTATTACGGTGCCGAAATGAAAGGAGGAAGGTGCTTGGGGGAAGACTGTTGGAGAGGAAGAGAACTATTCTGGTTGCTCCAACTGCTCCTTAGAGCCTCCTCCCACAGCCCTGCCATCTGGGCAGCCCAGAAAAGATCCGACCGACTTTCACTCCTCTGAAAGTGCTTTGCCAGCTGCGGGGCTTTGGTGATCTCAGCTGCAGCTTCATCCGGATTTAAGGGGATGCAATTCATCTAAGCCAGGGTATTTGAACTCATGCACTGAAAGCAAATAGTTTCAAGATGGTTTTTCAGGTTGCAAGGGTGTTTCCCGTTCCTCGCTGAAGCATCCTAACAACCACAGGATGAAGACCAAGGTTCTCAAACCGGAGTGGGCATCCGAAGCCCTGGAGGGCCTGTCAACACACTTTCCCGGGCGCTGCCCTCGGATTTCCTGATTCCGTGGATCGCGGGTGGGATCTGAGAATTAGCATTTGTGCTGAGTTCCCACGCGCTGCTGATGCGACGTCTAGGGACCAAACCGTGAGAACCGCTGATGTAAATCATCATCTCCATCTTACAGGAGGAGACGGAGGCACAGAGAGCGTCGGGGACTCCTCCAGGATCACACAGACCAACCTTGATCTCCTGCCATCTCCTGGTCGTAAGCCTCGCACGCGCAGAATCTGGCTTTACCTCCTCAAGGGGTCTTGAGTTATTCCTTGGCGATGCCCAAGTTCCTGTTTTCAGTCCAAAATTCACTGTTCTAGATGGAGGAGACAGAAATCAAACAGGGTCGCTGTGTCACCCATCTGTCTTCATCACCCCATCAGAGCAGGCAGGGACTCTGCATGGACTTGACCCTTCATCTGCTCTGATTATCATCAGAAAACCCCTGTTGCCTTTTTCTCTGCTGTGCTGGCAGCTCTCGGTGTGCAGGGCTTTCGCTCTCCCCATGCTTCTCTTGCAGATCGGTCCTGGGCCACGTGTCCTCATTGCTCCCTTTTGGATGTGCAGCATTCATGCTTGAGCTCAGCTGACAGTTTTCTTGTGAATTCTCCCCTTCTCTCCTCTCCAGGGCCTCATAAAATGGTGTGCTCAGTGCTGGGGGGCCTTGCTGTGCAGCTCCACCTCCTGGAATGGTGCCGATCGCTTTTCTGAGCCTTTTGCTGCTGCCCAGGAGGGCAGACATGACGCCACTCCCTGGGGACAGCCTTCCCTCCCTTGGTTGCCACAGACTCCATGCTCATTTATCCTCAGGACTCCAGTCGCTTCCGTTGTGCCAACCGAGAGTGCTCTGTTGGTTGGAGTCAAGCCCAGGGTGGCAGTTTTCCCTTCTTGCCTTTTCTCCCCTCCGGGAAGGGATATTGGCAGACCAGTCAAACATATGGCAGGTACTCTGGATCTCATCTGGTGGGACTTCCCAGCTGATGTCAGCGCCGAGTCTGGACTTTGTTTCTGTCACTCCCACGCATTGACTCTGGGCCAGTCGGGTGATTCCTAATCCTCATGCAGCACCCCGCTGAGCTGGGGCTCAGCACCAAGTTCCTCTGTCTGCTCTCCTCGCTCTCCCAAATGCCTTCTAGACAGCGTCCATGCACTGCCAAGTGCGTGCAGACAGAGTGGCCCTGTGCACACAGAGCTGCTCCATCTGGCCCCAGAATAAAGTTAATGTCTTTGCACTCACACGTGCACACACACATGCACACGCACACCCCACACACCTCTTCCACCTATCTAGCCCCACTGTTGTCAATTTCATATACTGGGCTTCCGGGTAAGATTTCATCAGAAGTAAAGATTTACTACAGTGCCATTATTTAAATCATAGATACTGAAAGTGGGGGCTCTGAAGTTATGTGTACCCCAAATTATAGCACTAATCAGTGACACAGCCAGGGACATTCAGTTGCCCTCTCTCTTTCTTCACCCTTCCCTTTTTCTACCTGTTTCCCTCCTCCTCTTCCTCCTCCTCCTCCCCTCTTCCTCCTCCTCCTCATTCTATTCTTATTCTCCTTTTTAGCCTCTTTTCAACACACCATATTACCCAAGGAATTGCTTTTTTACAAAACAGCTGTTATTAATTAGAAGTAAGGAGGCTATAAAAAATCACTTGGTAAAATTTAAAACTTTTTAATTCCGTGAAATTAAATGTCATAGGTATGTGTCATGAGCTAAATAGGTTTTCATGGTGAATCTTGTAAAATGCAACCTCCCTCTAGATTCTGATGAGCCGGTTTTCCTTCCAAGGCTTGCTCTGTCTACTTCACAGAATCTATTCCGCAACACTCAGGAACAGAAGCTATTAGGTTATTTTCACTTCCTAATAAAATTCAGTTAGGCTTTAAAGACCCTTGGCAAGATTGCTTAGATCCAGATATCAGCTCTCAACAGGCCCCTCCTCTCCCATACAGTCCTGGGGAGGGGAGGCTCAAACCATCCATACATTCCAGGAAGGGCTCGCCACACTGGCCTTCAAAGGTCCTTCTTGGGGAGCGCCCATGACCACAGTGTTTAGGATTCAGGTCCCACGGGTCCTTGTGCCACCCCTCTCAGGGGTCTCACCCATCTTGGGGTGTCATGTGAGAACAGACCACGGGGTTACTCAAAGTGAGAAACCACCACCTCTATATCCTTTGCTGGCCTCAGAAATCACCCTGGCCCCTAAGTTCAGGGCCCTCTACTGCTTAAACTTCCTCTCTAGGACAATCTAGCTATTTTCTTCTATAATTTTTGCTGCTCAAAAAACAGAAGCCTCTTATCTTGTCTCTGGAGTAAACCCAGACCAACCAATTACAAACCCAAATGTGTTATCATAAGAGGTAAAAGGGGAATAAAACCCTCTCCTTCTTCGGTGACAAGCCTACAAGGAAAAAAGGCAGAGTTACCATCTCATTCTGTGTGCCTGAAGCTACCCGTGCCACCTCCCTGTCATCCCCTGATGACATCCCCACAAAGAGAAAGGGCAACGGTTTCATGGCACTGCTCAGCATCTCTGGGCCATGGCTGGGCCGTGCAGACCATGCACGTGCTGGGCTCCAACACACAGGCCCTGCTGTGGCCCACACCCCTTCCAGCATCCACCTGGGGACAGCCTTTCCCCCACCCTTGCCCAGAGCAGCCATCCGGCAGGTGCAGGGGCTGCTGAAGAGCTGTCTCCTCTGCTCCCCGGCCCCAGGTGTTTTGCCCTGTCCTGAGCACAGCCCTCCAGCGTCCCAGGCCTGCAGTGCACCCCAATCAATTCCTTTTATAGGCTTCTGCTACAGAACCATTATTACTAACCTCTTGTATTGCAGAAAGTTTCATCAATTCTTTCCCTTTTCCCCACCAAACCATCACGTTCCTCAAATAAGAAAATGTGCCTTGTCCTCCTTTCATCCCCTCGGTGCTCCACACAGGCATACGTATTTTGATTTTCATTATATTGTCAAAAAAAATCCAAGTTTGTACCTATGAAAGTATTAATTATTCTTACCTCTCGGAACAAGGGCCGAACATCCAAGAGCTGGGCCAGTCATTTTGTGTTCTAGATTTTTTTTTCTCTTCTTTCTTCCTCCTCACGCCAGTGCTTAGTTATTTCTTTTGTGTAACTGCTCCTGAAAGCAATGAAATGAATGTCAACCCTCTCACGGATGGGGGCCTCCCGATGTGACTTTCAAACCATGTGGGTTGGGGAGAGGACAATTGTTACAAAAGCTGGAGGCCTGTTCACCGGAAGAATCCTCAGCGCCGCCACCCAGCCCCGCCCCAGATGTGGGCGCCGGGAGCCAGAGAGGCTCATTGGTGACACATTTTAATAAAGTATGCTAAATTATATGCTGGTGGCATTAATAGCAATCAGCCCCGCAGAACATGGGATCTAATGGCTCGTAAATGAGATGCAAGTTCATTTTTGCAGGCCCACTATAATAAACTAATTATTTTGGAACTCTCCAATTATGCATTTTTCAAAAAGCTGAATTGCATTAAAAACATGTTATGGCTTTATAGATCTTGTCTTTAGGGAGAGGAGGAGATACATCTGCTCCACAAGTGCCCAAGGAAAGAGAAAGAGGGAAGTGAGTGTCAGAGTCACAGGCAGTAGATAAAGAATAAGCCAGCTGCCACATGACAAATGTAGTGGAGGAAGACAAAGAGCTGTCAGTTTCCTCATCAATTACAGCTGGTCGCTTCCCCACGAGGGAGCAAATTGCCGCAGCCATCAGAGATGGCTCTGTTAGAATTATGGAGTTTGAGATCGCCACTGATTTATTCAGTGCCTGGGGTACGGAAGGGTGTCTGTTGCTTTGGGATTAAGATTTCTCCGCTCAAAGCCATCCGGAAGCTCATGGACAGCCCATCGATGTCAGAAACACTCTGGCTCTGGATTGCGGGGTACAAGGAGGCGTCTGACAGGCCTGCCAAGCAAGCCAGAGGCTGCCAATGTGCCCACCGAGGCCGCGGGGTGAAGCTGCAGGGAGCGTGCTGGGAGGGGCTGACATGCCACACAGTTAATTAGAGGGAAGACCCATGGGAGAACGGAACATTGCACCTGTCTCCAAAAGACCCACACACCCACCCAGGTTACCTGGGTGGCCAGGTGGGTTTAAATCCCAGCTCTGCCCCTCATCTTCCATGGGACAGCCACACATGTCACTTAACCTTGGAGAGGAGGGGATGTTGTCCAAGCTTTATTCTTTTTGCACTTTAGAAAACATTATATGCTTATGGTAGAATAATGGATGTAATGGTTTCACAGCCATCCAGGGCATCAGGGTGGTCTCATCGTCTTTATTTTTCTGATTAATGTAACTAAGCCTCTTCATGACTTACTAGCAGGACGTCTCGTGTCATCTTCTTCTCCCTGAATTGTCCAAACATGCTGGGCACTCAAATGGGACAACTGGACCTCTGTGCTCACAGGGATTGACGCGGGGGGCTCAGCTACTGCTGCCTTTGCACGCACGTGTCAGAGCTGCTGGCGCCCTGCACGGTGTCGAGCAGAAGGTGGGTGATGGTTGGAAGGGTGTCAATTCCACCCCTGCTGCTGAAGCTGCCAACCAACCGCCGCAGCTTCGCCAGGAAGAAAGACCCCCCCATCCTCTCTGGCAGATCTCAGCCAAGGGCCCTGAATGTGGGTGCCCACAGTCACAGACTCCAGTGCCCACTTCTCTGGCTCCCACACACCACCACTCTCAGGGTGCCTCCAAGCCCAGGGTGCTGGGCGTGGGTTGGTTCTACAGACCCAGAACCGATGTCCATATTACCCCCAGGGACTCAGCACTGGCGCATCCACCACTTTCCTTCTCAACTCTCAAAACCAAAGCGCTGGATTAAACTCTCTGTTCCCAGTGGTTTTTCTCCCCCATTCCTCTGGGGGAAGCCCCCTTCAGTAAGTCAGAGGGAATGTCTCTAAAGGAGAATCCTAAACCAAAGCCCAGGTGCCCACGGCATCCTACGCAGCAACAGGAAGTAAAGGCAATTTGCTGACATCTCACTCTAGAAAGAGGAAAAACCCACAAATTTCATCTCTGTTGGGCAGAGTACACCTTCCCCCACCTGGAGAAACCAACATTCTGTGCAATATCCTCCTTCGCTTTTCCTAAGCCACGTAATGCCTCGTTCTTCTGCCCCAAAATATAATCGTTCTGTTCTTATGACATGTTAATATTTCTAAAATTCAGATGTGTGTTTAACTGATCCATATATTCTTTAAAAATATTTTATTTTGAATAACTATATTACATAGTACATATTAGATCTAAAATCAATATATTATTACAGTTAGAGGAATTTTAGGATAAATCTAATAAATACTTTTGAGTAGATAAGTAAAATGTTTGTTTATTGATTTTTCCTCACCAAATTGAGATCATACCACTCACATATAGTTTGTATCCAATTTTTTTATCTACTATTATACCATGAGTATATCTGTTGTCATTAAATATTTCTCAAAGTCATGATATAAGCATTGGTCAAAATTAACAAGTGAACTATTATACTGATGTGGTTACTTTAATTGTCCAGGTTTCTTTCCTTGGACATTAAAATTGCTTTTGTTCCAAGAGAATATATATGCTATGAATATTCTTAGATATAAATCTTTGTCTGCAGATTTGATTATTTTATTTCTTTCACATAAGTTCCTAGAAGTACAATTACAGTCAAATAATGTGAACATTTTAAAGACCCTTGGGCAATATTGCCAAAATACTACCCAAAGACCTTACGCTACAAACTTATTTCTCTACAACTGTGCTAGCTTTGGGTATTACCATTAAAAAAATAAATAAATTAGCTAACTTAATAGTATAAAATTAACTCATTTTAATCTGCACTTCAATCATTGTTAACAAAATGAAGAATTTTTATATACTATTTTCTAATCAAATACGTTTCCTCGTTTGCAAATTGCCAACTTTTGCACTTTGTCTACTTACCTAATGATGTCACTGTGCTTTTTGTATCAGCATGTACAAATATGGATATAGAAGCCCCCTCACCCTACCAAGATCATAGGTGAATACACAGGCAGAAACAAGGGTGATGAACTCTATCTCCCCTGCGGGGTGGCACCCAGGGTGTTGAAACTTTGATCTCTGTGTCACTAGAAACCGGCCCAACAAATGTGAAAGGAATGAGTTCATTACAAGTAATCACAGCAGGCTTTTAATGTCATATTTTTGACAAGTCCATTTATTTGCCTTTAAGTATTTTTATGTGCATATACACAGAATCTTTGGAATCTCCTTTGTGGTTTCTTATCCCGCTCCTAACCCATGGAGGTCTTCCCCACCCCAGAGTTTGGTAAATCCGCAACTCTGTTTTCTGCTCATTTTACCACTGTTTGCTGTCCTGCAATAAAATTTATTTCTCATGTTCTTAATGGAAGCCAAGCAGCTGGACAGGACCCACGAATGGCTCTTTTGAAGCAAAGGCTCAGGTAAACACCCCTTCCCCGGGGAGCGCACCTGAGGAGGTGGCTCAATGCACTGCATGTTTTCCTGCATCTGCTGCCAGCTGGCCTTCCAGAGAGAATAATTTTTAACAGCAGGCCGAGCCCCTCTGCCAGGAAGGATGTTATAAACACCAGTCCTCTCCTCCCAGCATGGGGCTTCCTACTAAATCAGTTAATTTTCTTCCCCCCACCTGAGAAGCAGGCTGAGCAGGGCCTTTATTTACAAAGGTTAAACATTCCTTTAATTGGATTGCTGGCATTTAAGCCCCAAGCCCTCTCCTCTTTCTCTTTGTCCCTCTCATCCATACCTGGAGAAGTGCCCGAGAGAAATGCCAGGGGAAGATTTCATTTTAATAAAGCAGAGATGCGGAAGGTCCCTTTGGAGACTTATGTTACAGCTTTGAGCTACCACAAACTAATGAATTGAATCACAAAAGGTCCCCAGTCCCTGGATTATTGAGCAGAGGAAATGCTAGAACTCTGTGGGCTGAGGGGAAGCAGGGTACAGAATATGCATGGTCCCTTCTCCACCAAGTGCTACTTCCCGCACTGAGATCAAGGCCATCGTCAAATGCATGTTCATAGTCCGACCACCTGAAAGCAGTCATGGGGGTCATATGTTGACAAGGATAACATGGGCAAGAGACAGAGAACAAAGTCTCCTTCCAAACTTGGCCACCGTCTGACTGTAACAAGGGGTATGTCATTCCCTCACCAGGCCCCGGGCTCCCCACTCCTGAATAATCCCTGAGTTCCCGCCCATCTGCAACACTTTTTGTCCCTCTTTTCTTTCTAGATCAATCATGCCAATTGTGTACATAGAGAGTCCATGACAACAAAGGCAAAGGGAAGTCTCGGGATTAATCCAGAGATGTGCACATTTACATACTTTCCTCCGTGAGACTATGCCAACTCGAGAGGTCAAAAGCCTACATTCTTTGTATACACGTTTAAACTAAGAAGCAAAATCCTTCCAAACTGGATTCAGTTCTTGATTCCCTGAGATGACAGAGCAGTAAAAAAAAAGCATAAAGAAATCTTCTTAAAAAGAAAATAAAAACAAAAAACAATCAACCCCAGAAAGTACACCTGTTCATTTATCACCGGTTTGGGTCCAGCCTGTGCCGGGCACTTTCTCTACCTGCACACAATATTGTCCGCGTTCTGCAGATCTAGAAACGAACATTAAGAGCACCGTGCCCCCACCCTTCCCAATGGATGGGAGGCTGCAGGAAGACAGGGTCTCTTTTTGTTGTTATTGCTTGAGTGAATGTATTCTCAATACCTAGCACATTGAATTAATAAGTACTGTGTAAATATTTGTTGAATCAATGAACAAGTGGATTTAAATTGCCCCAAATCCAGGGTAACACTGGTAGAGTTAAATCACAATCCCCGTGTTCGTGGGGATCCTGGCAGGAATAGGTGGAAAACTCAGCTGGGGTTTTGAAGAGACTTTTAAATAGAGAGGTGGGTACAGAGGTATGAGCAGCACTAGGGAACCCACAGAGGATGCTGAGGTGTCACGCGGGAGCCTGAGGAATCACAGGGAGGAAAGAGCGTTATGTGAGGTGGGGCAGCAGCGTGAGTCCGTCATGGAAGAGACACCAAGGAGGAAAACAGAGCAGGGAGGACACAGGAGGAATCAACCCCTGTCTAGGCTCCCCTCCTGCTCGCCCATGCCTTACCTGTGCCTCCCGTGTGCCACATCTAACTGGAAACCCCAGGACCCGGAGGACCTGGTGATGCCAGCCAGAGAGGTCAGACTTTTGGGCTGCAGAGGTGGGTAGAGACAGGCACAGAAAGAGTCTGGAGTCAAACAGAATAATCAGCACAGTTCGGTCTTTTTACTGCACACCCCAGCCTCGCTCTCTCCTGTGGACATTTGAAACTCCAGAGAACATTTGAAAACTGTAATGGAGTTAAAGATGGTTCTCACACTTTAGCATGCATCTAAATCACCTAGAGGGCTTACTAAACTCCAGATTCCAGCTGGGTGCTGTGGGTCACACCTGTGATTCCAGCACTTTGGGGGAACGAGGGTGAAAGGATCCCTTGAGGTCAGGGATTTTAGACTAGCTTGAGCAATACAGTGAGACCCCTCTCTACAAAAATAAATAAATAAATAAATAAGAAAAATTAGCTGGGCATGGTGGCACACGCCTGTAGTCCCAGCTACTTGGGAGGCTGAGGCAGGAGGATTGCTTGAGCCCAGGAGTTTGAGGTTGCTGTGAGCTAGGCTGACGCCACGGCACTCTAGCCCAGGTGACAGAGCAAGACTCCATCTCAAAAACAGAACAAAAAAAGAGAGAGAGAGAGAATAAGTGAAATGAAATGAATTTACAGCTAGGGAAATGTTGCAAAATAAAGCAAAAAACAAAAAATGGGTGAGAAAGAGCGTTCTTCCTGCTTATCCTTTGCTCAATCTTCAGTGAATCAAACATTTCGCTCTCAAACTCAATCTTCAATCGACCCAATTATTATTTACAATATTTATTCATCTCAAATATATAATTGAAGTATGCTCTCTTTAGGAAAATAAGAAAAAACAAAGAAGCAAAGTGAACAAAATGTTAAAATCATCATTTATCCCACTCTAACAAATTAACTACTGTTAATTATTTTGTCTAGTTTCCTTTCAGGTTTCTAAAACTTTTTTTATTGGTTTCCGCTATAAAAATTGTTTGATACTTTTTTAGTTTTAATATATTCTGAATATCTTCATTATCTAGTAATGTTCCCTAAGTCACTATTTTAATGACTTTACATTATCTAATTGTATAATATATTATAACATATTTAGTCAGTTCTGTATTATTAAATATTCATTTGTTTTCATTCTTGGTAACATAAACAATTCTGAAATGCAAAGTCATAATAAAATTTTTGCATATTGCTTTAATTATTTTCTTAGAGCAAAAAACGTGGAATTCTGGATCAGTATTTATGCATATTTTTAAGGTTTTGAAAGTACACTATCAAGCCATCACCAAGAAAGGTTGGGACAATTTGTACTCCCATCACTGTTTTGAACTACTCGGTCCCGTGGATTTGTCACTATCGTGGGTATTACCATGTATAAGTAAAAATCTTTGCCAAATCGGCAGAAGAAAAAAAGTATATCGCTACTTTCTATTTCTTTGATTATAAGTAAAGTTGAGCAATTTTTCTTATGTGTATTGGAGAGCTTTATTTTGTTGAGAGTAATTTCATTGCATTTATTCTCTATTTTGCTTCGTTCTTCTTTTTAATAAATACTTCTTTTCCCCAAGCTGCTATAAAACACCTTATTTTTTCTTTGCAAGAAATGTTTTATTTTCATATCCTTAATTAAAGAAGAGGGCTCGAGAGCAAGACATAAATCAGTTTTGTTCTCACAGGCACAGTGCGCCCACGATGTGCGTTTTTGTTTTGCGGGAGTTAGATGGTGAATCAGTTGGTGTCACATATGGGAGGGAGGTCAGCCCTGAGGATTCCGCTCAGCCGATCCTGGCTTCCGCACCTCCCCTCGGAACTTCTTTTCCACAAATGCCCTCTTAACTGTTAGATTCCAAATCTCCCTCCCTAACCTCTTGCACCTTTCTGCAGAAATTTCTCTGCACCGTTTTGTACCACACTTCCCGAGGTGAGGTCTCTGTGATTGATCCGTCGTGGGTTTCCTGCCACTGCCTCAATGACTCCTCCTGCGCCTACTCCCGCGCCTACTCCTTTCTGCATCCATCCCGCACGTCTCCCCAGCTCAGCCTGGCATCCGTGTTAGTTTCCTATGGCTGCTGCAACCAACTACCAAGACCCACATGGCTTAATGCAACAGAAATGTGTTGTCTCATACTTCCGGAGGCTAGAAGTCCACAATCAAGGTTTTGGCGGGGCAACGCTCCTTCTGGTGGTTCAAGGGGAGAAACTTCTTTGCCTCTTGTAGCTTCTGGTGTTTGCCACCAACTGCTGACATCCGTTGGCGCGCAGCTGCCGAGCACAAACACGTGGTCACCTCTGTGTCTTCACACCACCTTCCCACTTCATAAGGACACCACTCTATTGGATTAGAGTCAAGTAAGTCCTTACATATATTAAATATTCCTAAAACTCTCAGATACATGGAAACTAACCCAAATCCTTTTCACGTTCACATAATTTGGGTAAATCTGGTAAACAAGACTAGTTTCATATTTTTAGTTTAATAAGGCAGATATGTCTTCCGAATCATCGCGTGTATTAGGTTGATATGTTGATATACATGGAATAAAAGTTCTATGAATGGACTTTTCAATAATAATTATGTTTTATAATATCTGCCTAACGTCAATTTCCAAATCTTTTTGGTAACTTGCACCCTTAGAGGATAGCGAAAGTTGTAGAAGGTTTGCAGAAAATCTTGTAAAGAGAATCTTACCCCATGTGCTCAAGGCTGGCTAAGATTGGATTGACTGATGGTTAAGTTTTTTTAACAAATGAGCTTTAACATCAATATTGATACAAAACTAGATTCTGATTTTCTTTTTCTTAAAATGACAGTTTTCTCGGACTATCGGTCTGGTCTTAATAACAGGCTGTAAGAAGTTTTTCTTTACCTTTCAGTTAACCCACCTAGAGAACAACGACTCTTGTCTTCCCAAAATAATTTTCTGTGCTTTATGCAGACTTTGTCATGTCCTTGATTATTTAAGAGAACTGAGTCTTCTGGCTTTTAAAAGAGCTAAGGGTTTTCACAATCCTGTTGCCTTCTATAGTTACTTTTGAAATCTTTTATTGTGACTTTGGTGAAATAGGTAGCTAAGTATTCTCTCCCTATGACCTGTTTAGTCAAGCATTCAAACCTTTTGACATTTTTGTCAATTTTGCCTTCCCCAAATCAAATTCTGAATTAAACCTTCTTGATTGCGAACTGACTTTGAGATTTCCCAGAGGAGGGCCCTGGAAAACCTCCAAAGATTTGTTTTCTTACCTCGTAGAAAAACAAATGTTAAAAAATAATTAGATTTATTTGATGTGCTCAATTGCATGAAAAGCATTGTCAAATCAGAAGACATGCCAAACGTTCCCTGTGTTATATTTGTGGGGGTAAATATTATCAAGGCAAGTATTTCAGAATTTTATACAGTTCCTAGAAATTAGTCCATGCCCTCACTGTCCATAATATGTTCTCATACTGCTTTGCCGAGTAATAGACAACAACAATATAATGTTATCAGTCACAAATCCAGTTATTATTTTAAAACATCGCATGTCGTAGAAACTACCAAATTTTCTTGTCATTTGTGTCATGTTTATAATGAACTCTCATCAGATCTTTAACAATGGCCATTTTAAGTCTTTTGTTATTCACAGATAGTGTTTTTTTTTTTTTTAATTTTTATTCTTCTACAAAGGCATTTTCAATCAGCTACAGGTCAAAGTGCGTCCTCTTCAACAAAAGGCAACGCTCTCGGAGACCTGCAGAAAGGACCATGCCAGGTGCTTTGGCTTTTAATGGTGTCGTGTGAACAACTTTGTGACAAACCACTGAGCTGAGTAAGGATTTCTAGAACTCTGGTTGAGAAGCCGATGGGTTCATAAAACGGCTAACTCAAGATGAAACCAAATAAGAATTAATAACATGGGGCTGAAGGAACTGATGAAAAATGATTATGATTTTTTAATAGTTGTTTTTGGAACATAGCTAGTTCCTTAATTTTTTTTTATATATAAGAAAACCCTTTCCTTTTTCTCTTAAAGCTATCTAAAACTTACAACAATGTAGTATGCTTTTGAAGCAGAAATGAATCATTTATCTTTTTCTCTCCATCTGATGCTTCCAAAATTTAGAAACTGTTATTGAGAATTTTTGCTTTCATGGCAATGTAATATTTAAACAAATCCAATAAAAATCTGTTCTTGCAACGGGATAATTGGAAACACTGGTTGTATAACCAAGACTTTGACTGGACTGTTACATTTGAGAATGATGTGCACAGAATCAGAGATGACCAGACAATTTTTGTTTGTTTGTTTGTTTGTTTGTTTTTGAGACTGCAGTGGCACTATCACAACTCACTATCATAGCTCAGCAGCCTCAAACTCCTGGGCTCAAGTGATCCTCCCACCTCGACCTCCCAAACAGCTGAGACTACAGGCATGCACCACTACATCCAGCTAATTTTTCCTTTTTTTTTTTTTTTTCGTGGAAATGGGGTCTTGCTCTTGCTCAGGCTGGTCTCAAACTCCTAACCTCAAGAGATCCTCCTTCCTCAGCCTCCCAAAGTGCTAGGATTATAGGTGTGAGACACTGCACCTGGCTGACCAGACAATTTTAAGGAATTAAGGTTGACTTTATGAAACCAATGTTTACAGAGCCCCTTTGGGAAAGCAGGCTTGGTATCTGGCTTACAGTGTCCCCAGCCTTATCGGTGAGTAATGAAAGTCACTTCCTGGAAGGCCAAGGAACCTTAGGATATTTGGGGGGCTTAAAAAGAAAAGAACTCAACTAAATCTGTAGGTACTTTGAGTGAAATCTAGTAGTGAGTTCTTGGCTTGCCTTTCTAGCCTTGAGAGCCTTTTAAAAGTCTAAGATTCTTTATAAAATGTGCCAGCAAAGCAAACTTAAAAAGGTCTATGTGGTCAATTATTATTCTTGCTACACTAATGTATATCATCAGGCCAAATCTAACAAGACCAGATTTATTTTGCTAACAAGGATCCCTTACTTTGGTTATCTTTGATCAAAAATGGGGTGAAGGAGGGCGACTGTAGAGAGAAATTTTATATTTCAGTGGAAAACTACGGCACCTCTTTGTGAGTTATCAGGTTCTGGTCCTGTTCATTGTCTTTGAGGTTTTCTTATCTACTCAAAGTAGGACTGGATCCCCCCATCTTGCATATTTGGCCAGTCCACACCAAATTCTCAATCCATCTAGTTTCCTTTAATATCTGGCTACAACTTTTCACATTGATGTTTCCAATTTTTCTCCCGTTCTCCTGACTTGGCATTGCTGGTAACTAAATCCTTACGGGGACTCTAGGTTGCCTTGTAGTTGACTTTTCTCCCAAGATCTAAAGATGCTCTGAGAGCTGAAGATCAATACCTTGAATGTGAAACTTCAGGGACCCATCATTGCAACAGATCATGTGTGGGCCACCTCCATGCCTGGAGCTATTGTCGTGTGGGCTGCCCAGAAAGTGCCCTGAACTGCCTCTGCCACGCTCTGCTCCAGGAAATGACAATGACAGCGGACAGTCTGACCCCAACATTCCCCATCATTAAATGCCACACTATCCAGGAGATATCTTCTACTCCCGAGTCCCAACACTCTACTGCTCAGTTTGTCTTTAAAGAACAAAAGATCACTGAATGAGAAATGAGCTTATATTCTTTAGAGGAAAAAAAATTGTTAGTTTTTTTCTTAAACAAGAGAAGGGACAACAAAGACTTTCTCCTTGGTCAGGCTTCAGTTAGGCTCCTCTGAGCCATCCTCTTGACAAAGCCTTGACCTTGCCCTTCCATGTCCATCCTGCCTGACCCAGCCTGCATCACCCAGTCTAGCAAGAATCCTGCTAATTCAAGTTAACGAGAACCTCCCGCCCTTGGTATCTTATCAAGTTCTTCATCCTCCATCTTTGGTGTATATATAAGTTCTTGACCTGACTTTAAATCCTGTGAGTTCAGCAAAAATGCCCCACCCCTAATGTCTCCTGTTAGTACTTTTCCATCCGCTCACCCCCTGCTCCTTGACTAGAATCTCTACTTGTCCTTGCTGCGTTCAGTGTTGAGCCTGATCCCTACTGCAATAGTCTTGAATAAAGTCTTCCTTATCATTTTAACGAGTGTCAGAATAATTTTTTTCTTTAAAAACAGAAGCCCCAGGGAATTGATACACTCCCCTTCCATATGGGATTTTATTTGTTTATTTGTTTTGTTTTGTTGGTACGGCACATACACATACAAAATGAACATCTTGCCAAATTTAGTGTTGAATGGAACGATGCCATAGGCTAAGAAATCCTGCAAAAAGCAGGTCTAGTGAGCTGAGGCAGGCAACAGAAATGCAAATGTTATCCCTTTTAAAAAGCAACAAAGCCACTGTGGTTCAGCCCTGATTGCCTCTTTTAGTTAGAAAAAGTGACCCTGCTGGAGGCATAGATCTCAGTGGCCTAGAAGGCAGAGGTAAAAATCCCAACAGCTTCCCAGATAAAGTCTTCTGTAGGTTGTGTAGCCATAGACAGAGTCATGAGTTGTAGACCCAGGGACCCTTTGTAAGAATGTTCTCAGCACTGTGACGTCTCCTTGTGGAGTTGTTTTTATTGTCCTTGTGTGTTTTTCCATGACAGTGAGTCTTAACACTCTGGCATAACCAGAAGGGCTTTTATGCCATCTTCAGAGACAGTAAGCATGTGGGGAACTAAGGAGCCTCTTTTCTGAGGGAGAAGGAAGGGAAAGGAAGCTCCGGGAGTGGACAGGTTCCAGGACTACTATGGGCGAGGAGAGCAGGGCAGGTCCCTGGGGTCTGGGGCCAAGGACAAAAGCTGGGCACAGAGGGCTGGGCCAGCTCAAAAGGAAATGTCAACCTCAAACATCTCATCAATAATGAGCATTTTCCAGGTGAGTCAGCAGCTCAGACCAAGGGGAAAGCGCAGGCTTCCAGGTCTAGGAGTCCCTTGCAGGGTGGTTAGAAAAGGCCCACAACCGACATCCACGTAGGTGCGTATGGAGGCACATAATTCCCTGATACGTTTTTGCTTTTATTTTGTAGTGCACAGGAATGATGGACAGTTGAGAATAAAGTAGGTGGGAAATGAGATAAAGAGGAGACATTGCCCTTACGTGGAGCACATGTCAATACTCAGGTGGGGGATACAGATCTTAAAGACAAGTAGAAGGTGGACTGATTGTGGCAAAATGCAATTTATGTTTCCCTCTCTTCCTCGTTGTCTCCTGCTCATCCTGGTGTGGGCTGTGTCTTTTAGGCAGCTTGTCCTGGGCTATTGGACTATGACCTACTAACAAGTCCCCAAAATGAGAAACTAAAAGGCTGATGTCCCTGAACTTGCCTTCCGCTTTCTCCTGCCCTGCCCACCTCACCACCTTCCCAAACAGGTCCACAGAGGCAGCCCACGGCAAGCTGAGGAGTCGGGGCCGGAAGAGCTGGAAACCTAACATGCATGCGTTCGCGTGGCCCACTCCTCCTCCCTGGGAATCAGTCACGATGTCTTTGGCAGCACATAAAGGACAGACTTGACTCAACTGCCGTAAACAATGAGTAAATTGACTATCACACTCAAAAATAAATTCAAAAGGATGACCAGTGGCTTAATAATGTAATGAAGGGCCTGGGGTCCTTCCGTCTCTCCTCCCTGCTCTTCTCCGGGGTCACATCTTTCTGAGGCCAGACAGGACACGCTGCGTGGGGTGGGATGGGGTGGAGTGCGGGCTGCCCCGGAACTACACACACACACACACACACACACGAAGGCAGGTGCGGGGGCCAAGCAGCAGTGTAGCCTCAGATTGTCTGAAAGCTGAAGGCCAAAGATTAGAGATGAAAGCCCAGCCCATATAGAGAAGCCAAATTTGAAAATGAACCCCAAAGACGAAGGGGTCAGGTGAGAGTCTGGCCATAAATGGCCAGGGAGGTCTACAGTGAAGTGGATGCAATAAAGTGAGCAATGAAGACAAGCACAAGTGAGGTCATGTCAGGAGGTTAAGGAAACTTAAATCATCATTCCTGTGCCCGGGGAGGGATACTACCAAACCTGGCATGTTCGTGACAGAATGAAACACTGCTTTGACGGTGTCCTAAAGCAATACCAGGGAAATTCACTCTAACTTTTCTGCAGTTCTTCATCCACATCACTGTGTTGCAGAAGATGCCGCATCCTTTTGTTCTTTCCCTGATAAGATGAACTGTGAGCAAAATGATGGCCACCTTGTTTTCTCTACAGATGGATGCTCCAGCTGGGTCTCCCTTCCTGGGGACTGGCTCCTCGTAGCAGAAGCAGGTGAGCTGCAAAGGTCTCCTCTCTGTCCCTTCCACCGTGCGGCCAGCACCCAGTGAGCAAAGCATTCGGCCTTATCCTTTTCCAAGTCTGGACCCGTGTTCATCTTTCCTACATCATGCCTCTCCTCTTCCTCTGCAGCTTGGCTTATCCAGCTCCCGAATTCTGGCCTCATGTCCTGTTCCTGGGCCTGTACTTGCCTCTGGACATGATAAAAATTTGACATCTTTTGACCCAAGTAATTTTGGTGACTTCTCTCATTTATTTAAAAAAAAAATTCAAAGTGACTGAGGTTGTCTAGACTGGGCAGACAGAGAGGATGCATTTGTGAGCCCCTGACTCTCACTTCTTCTGAGATAGCATTTAGCAAAGAAGTTGGAACATGTCTGATTCACCCAGGATGTCGTGTAGAATCAGCCGGATGATACATGCTTTTTTGGTGAATGTTTTGTTCCCTTCTGAAAATAGACACTGGCTTTGGAAGAGCCCCAAAGTCCTGCTTCTTGGCTCCAACCCCATCCCTGCAGCCTCCACCTGCCTCTTTACACAGTCATTCTCAGCCTTTGAAAACAGAAACCAAGAGCCCGATGGCCAATGCCTGGTTGCAGTAGATCTTGGTCTTTTAGAGATTAAGTGTTCTGTATATATTCTTGAATGTTAGATATTTGGGGAGGATAATTGAAAAGACAAGAAGGTATATACTGTTTTTAAAAAGCAAACAAATTTTTGGCGGAAAAAATCTTTCCAAAGTTGTCCACTCTAAGTTCTGTGTGACTGAGCAAAAATGCCCACCCCTCTTTCCATTTTCCCCATATGTGAGTTTCCTGGTGCTGGCTGGACATTGCAGAATGTCTCTTACTTCCTATGCCCAGTAGATTGTACTCCCATCTTATGCCTCATGTACTTCTCAACATTTCACTACAGAGAAAAACAGAAATTCTATGTACCCTCAGTTGCAGGGAAGAGCAATTTCATACACCCATTACAATGAGACTGTGTGCATGCATAAGATACATGAAACACTATGTGTGGTAACAAGCTGTTAACAGTATTACCTTTGTGACTCCCACCAGGCTGTAGCTGAAAAGCTAGACCCACTACAGAGGCCAACAGGGTCTAGAAAGCCATGTCCAAACAAGCTGGAACCAGGATCTAAGGAGAACCAGTGGTGGTTAATACAATCATCTAAGCCTTGTCCAGAGATGAGCAAAGCTCAGAAGATGAGCTCATTTGTCACCCAACCATGTGACCAACTAGAGGAAAGTGGACATGATGGCCAAGGTAGAATATGTCAAGATGTGGGACACTACTGTTGATTAAATTGTGTCCCCTCCAGAAAAAAAGTTATGCTGAAGTCCAAGCTTCCAGTACCTCAAAATGTGACCTTATTTTGACATAAAGTCTTTACAGAGGGAATAAAGATAAAATGAAGTCATAACATCTACAGGTAGAAAAATATCACATATACCTCACATAGGGACATACGCACATGCATAAACATAGGAACAGACACAAACAGAGACCTTATAGTTCTCATCCCAAAATTTTAGCCACGAGTTGGGCAAACACAGCAATACAGAATGCACTGGTTTCTATAAAATAGTTGGCTTTTGTCTTTGCCCCACTTCCTAGTTTATCCAAATTGTGTTTCTGATGGAAGGAACAAGATAAAGCCACCTGCTCAGTGTGAAGGTTAAAGCTTTTTACCAATACTTACGGAGGAGGCTTTTAAGATTTTCATTTGCTCTGATATACACTTGCTTCCTGGGGCCCCTGAGTCCTTTGAAAGCCTTCAGTGGGGGTAGGGGTCTAAAGTGCCAGTGACTATTGAGAGTTGAGGGGCCAGAGAGGGACGGGAAAGGTCTGGTAGAGTGAACAGGGGGATAGAGGAGTCGGGGGCTTGCAGGGGGACATGTCAAAGGGTTTGGATCCTGAAGGGAAGATTGAGGTGGTAAAAGGAGGAAAGAACAAGGGATGGGAGGAGAAAGGAGAGGTCTTAGAGAAGCCAGTTTGGAAAGGCCTTAAGTTTCCCAGTGAAGTCATTGACATTCCAAATTATCCTCAGAAAATCATGTCAACAAGAAAGGAAGCAGAAAGGGTGAGCACCATGCTGAGGTCTAATAAGGGGGTTTCAGGCAGCTGAAGTTCCCATGTTCTTAACTAATGGGACCTTGCAAAGAAGCCTGAGGCTCTAACCCAGCTTCTAGAGTACATTTAGAATCTTAGGAATCAAAATCTGCCCTCACTGTGCTTTAACAGATGTTTGTCCAGAGTAATGGATTGGATTAGGAGTTGGACTCACCAATGGATCCCAATCAATCAGTCAGGAGTGGAGACAAAAGCTTTCAAGGGCTTCCATGGGACCAGAGGTCCCATGTGAGAGGACCAGCAGTCTGATGTTGAATCTGATACTATTCAAGTCACAGGCAGCATAACTGTTAAATAAAAAATTATTCTGACACTTGTTAAAATGGTAAGGAAGACTTTATGTGAGATTATTGCCATAGGGGAGAGAGATTGGGCTCAAATCCAAATACGAGAATAACAAGTGGGGGTTTATAGCTACGCAGGAGGGTGACAGAGCCAATGGATGGAAAATCACTAAGAGAAGACATCAAGGGTAGGGGATTCCTACTAAATGAACATGATTCTGGCTAAAGGCAGGCCAAGGACTTAAACATCAAAGGTAGGGGATGAATAGCTTGATCAGATATCAAGTGTGATCAAATATCAAGAGTACCGGGGGTGGATATTCTCTAAATTGACATAGCAACATTCCTGCTGAGACTGAGCAGTGCAGGCCCAGCAGGGGTAGGATGCCCAGGGAAGGCCCAGGCTAAGGCCTAGTCGAGAAGAGAGCTCAGAGGAACCTAACTTGAGTTTAGGCAAGGAGATGGTCTTTGTCACTATAACAAAATACCACAAACTTGGTGGCTTAAAATAAGAAAAATTTATTCTCTGACATTTCTGGGGACCAGAAGTAGGAAGTCAATCTCAGCAGGGCCACATTCCTTCTGCAGAATCCATTCCTTATCTTTCCCAGCGTCCAGTGGCTGCTACATTCCTTGGCTTGTGGTCACATCACCCCAACCCTGCCTCTGTCTTCACGCTGCCTTCTCTCTGTGTGTGATGTTTGAATCTCCCTCTGCCTCCCTCTTACAGAGACACTTGAGGTGATCTTTCCTACAAGGTGTTGCTAAGTGAGGGCCCAACAATATAATCCAAGGCCATCTCTTCATCTCAAGATCTTTAATTTAACCACACCTGTAAAAATAAGGTAACATTACCTTTCCAAATAAGGCAACATTCACAGGTTCTAGAGATTGGATGCAGATATCTTTTGGGGGGACATTTTTTAACCTATACAGGTAGTCTCACATTACAGTGTGTTTGGGACCTCCTGAGTTACACAGAGAGGAAGGGACAAATGATCCATTATTCTCCCTTTATTTCTTCTTGCTATAAGAGAGTTGTACCAGACTAGTTAAACAGGCAAGGAAGACTTTATTCAAGACTACCACGAGTGGGGTTGAAACTGTTGCAATGAGGGAGAGATTGAACTCAACACTGAGTGCAATAGAGGCAGCTGGGGATTTTTCACCAATAGGCAGGATAAAAGGGAGGATGTAAAATTACTAAGGGGAATATGATTAGGTATGGGGAGATGAACTAGATTAGATATCAAGGATGGGGAGCTGAGGAACCTGGTTGTATATCAAGGTTGAGAGGATTACTTCAGATGAGGGTTTAGAAGAGCCTGACTGAAGTTTGATAAAGGAGGGAGTTGCTGTCACTATAAAAATAGTGCCAAGTAATATCTAGATATTATCTGCATACTAATTCTGTCCCTATACCTGAAGATGAGAGTCATCAATGATCTGAACTTTTTCAGGGCACCAGCCAGGTCTTTGGGAAAGGATAACAGAAGTGGTGTCCACCATCTGCAGCCAGGCCTGTGCCAACACAGCCAGATGACCGCTGTATGTTAGCAAGGTGCTTTGAGTACTACTACTGATACCCTCTTAACAAAAATTATGAGCCAGAGACAAAAATCACTTACAATTGTCTTGCCTAGGGCCTCCATATATACAGGTGTGCATGTGTACCCTATGTACGGGCACATGGCTGAGGGGGTGACTGGGAGCTGACAGTCATGTTCAGCCTTCACCTGTAGCAAGGGGTGCTTCTTTACAATGCAAAGACACCTCCATTCAGAGCTCATGTGTCCTCATGTGAATTCATATGTCCATAAGACTGCATTCTCCTGGAGAGAATACTATTATCTAAATATTAACAATAAAGGCAATGAACAGCCAGTAGTGGTCCTGCATTCAATCCATTTGGGACACTTTGGTTTCTAGGTCATATTTACATACAATGAAATAGTGAGAGGAATTGTTAAAGACTTAATAGAGAGGTATACAATGTCTATGGATTGGAAACTCAATATTGTGAAGACATCATTCTCTCCAAATTGACCTACAGACTCAGTGCAAGCCCAGAGAAAGTAAAAGCAGGCTGGAGTGTGCGTGTGTGTGTGTATGTGCATGTGTGTGTGTAAAATTGACAGCTTATTTTAAAATGTATATGTAAATACAAAGAGCCAAGAAAAGTCAAGGCAATCTTGAAAATCTTGAAGACTTTCAAATTTATTTATTTCACAAATAAATACTTTTTATAAGGCTTCAGTATTTAATGAAAATGTTGCTAAACAACGTTAAGTAGCACAAAGATAGTAGCACAAAATAATAGTCCAGAAACATACCCACATTATACAAGTGACACAATTTATGATCATGTATATGCAATGAGGTAGAGAAAGGATGATATTTCTTATATGTGTTTCTGAGCTAACTGGAAATCCAGTTAGCTAAAAACAAAAATTGACCTCTAACTCATATTTTATGTGTATGCGTGCGTGCACACACATACACACATACACACACTCATACACATATACTTACTTCCAGCTGGATTGTAGATCTATATGTGAGAGATTAAATATAAATCTTTTAGAAGCAAATACAGGAGAATATTTTTGCAACTTTAGTATAGACAAGGTTTTTTAAACAATAGACAAAACTGTGCTTATCATAATAAGCACATAAGAGAAAAATGAGCAATTGAACTACATTAAAATTAAAAACTTCTGTTCATCTACAGACACTAATCCACTAAAAGAATGAAAAGACAAGCCATACAGAAAATATCTCAGAAAGGACTCATTTAAATATGTAGAAAAAGAAAACAAACCAAAAAAAACACCCTAAAATCAACAACAAAATGTTAGACATGTCAGTAGTACAATGTGCAAAAGACATGAACAGATTTCACAAAGTAAAATATCCAAATGGTCAATAAATATTTAAAAAGTGACTTAACTTTACTTGTCATAAGGGAAGTACAAATAAAAGACACAATAAAAAGTTGCCACAGATGGACCGGAATGACTAACCTGATGAAATGATCAACAATGCCAAGTATTGGCAAGAAAGTGGAGCAACTGGAACTCTCACACTGTGGATGGGAGTGCAAACTGGTGTAACTTTAGCAGCATCTACTCAATCTAAATGCAGGAATATCTTATGACCCAGCAATATACTAAAAAAAAAGTGTACATAAATCCACCAAAAGGTATGTTCAAGAATGTTCACAGGAATACAACTGGTAATAGCAAAACCCTGGAAACAACCCAAATGTCCATCTACACTAGAACTGATAAATAAATTGTGTAATATTCATGCAGTGGAATACTATAGAGTAACGAGAATGAACAAATTACAACACAGTAACTGATTAAATCTCACAAATGTAATAGTGAGCCAAAGAAGGAAGACTCACAAGAGTACCTACTTTATGATCCCATTTATATAAAGCTCAAACACTAACCTAGGGGGCTGTAAAACAGGATTATGGTGACCTTTGGGAAATGGGGTTAACAGGAGAGAGTGCAGTGGGGCTTCTGAGTTGTTGGTCATGTTCTGTTTCTTGATTTGGTGCTAGCTACATGGATGAGTTCACTGTGATAATTCTTCAAGCTGTACTCTTATAATTTATATGCTTTTCTTTGTACATTTTATACTTTGAAAAATTCACTAGAAAGTAGAACAGTACACATCAGTGAAAATTAGCCAACTATATCTGCACATTTCAAAATTATAATGTTGAGCAAAGAAGCAAGTATAATATTTTAAAAGATGAAAATGTATTATATGTATATATGTGTACACACATGCACACACACACACATACACATATATATACAATGTGGGTTGAAATGTTCAGCTCCTCATTTCCAGCCTTCTGCCCTTACCATCCTAACCCCCCTAGTTCTCAGCTAGAAGCAGGTCTCCACTACCTCCAAACAGATGGTTTCTGTGTCTCACCTGGCTTTCCTAGTTGTCTCTACAGGACTCTTGTTTGTCACCCGCTGTTCCAGCCTACCTGGATGCAAAAGTCTCTGATTTCCATTTCTTCTTCGTCCTCCTCCTCCTTCTCATCCTTTTTTCTTCTTCCTTTTCTTCTCTAACTTTTTCAAATAGGACAACGTACTTTTAGAGGGAAGGGACCATCTTCCATCTCTCATTGCACCCACAGCACCTGGGCCAATGCCACTCAGTCATATCTGTGGACTAGAATTGACAGCAAACTCTAGCATGGAGCTAAGTCCATGGCAGATGCTCAACAAATCAGTCCATTGACTCAAAGCAGTACAAAACATTGGGAATAAAATCACAGAGCCAGTGTCCTAGAGACCGTCCTATCCAAGTCCCTCGTGGCACAGATGAAGACCACAAAGCCCTATGAGGCGGAGGGATGCCCTAAAGCTACAGGCACGTCAGAGGCACAGGCAGGGAGTGAGACCAAGGCCACTGATCCCTTCACACATCATTTCTCCTAAACCAGCCACTGAAGTCTCCCTCACTGCCACGTGGCCAAGATGGAATCAAAAAGGGTTTAGTCCCAAGTGCTACACAAGAAATTTTGATTGCATGAGGGTCCCCTGAGCCTGCCTTATACTCCTTTCTGATTTAAAGGAGGCTGGAAAGGACACCCTGTTGTCAAGATGTCATACTGGGAGCTGAGTGGGAGGGCGCGGGATGCTTCCTCTTTGTTTCTGCAAACATCCCAGTATCTGTTTTGGCTCTGGTTCAATACCTTTGAGCCTTTATCTCCCATTCTTGCTGATCTGTTTTTATAATGCCTAAAATTACAGTGTACCAGATTCAGTCAACTGCTTGCCAGATTCCCTTAAAAGTATATAACATTGTTAAAACCGTTGTTTTTAAAAAGCTCCTTTAAAACATGACATTTATTAGCCATTATATTAAGATAAACGATAAAGTTATCCCCAATGTAGATTTTACCCTTTGATTTAAATTCCAACTTGAGTAAACTAGGCAAGGAACATTAAAAGCAGAATGGGTTTTAGGACCCACTGGGTAATGCTAGAATTTGTGGCATGCTAAACACCAGCACAGCATATGCCAGCGAGTCTTGGTTAATCACATTTGGGGCCCAATTAAACTTTTCCGGCTTGCTCCAGTTTCTACCTGAGCCCCAGCGAAGGGAGCACCGCAGGTGAAATCGCCGTGGGCAGAAGGAAACGTGGGCCCAGGCTGGGGAAGACAGGTTTGCTGCTCATTAACTGGGCTCATTGCAGACTCTAAAGGACAAGCAAGAACAGAGGCAGAGCAAAGCCACTGATGGGGACATAAGGCCCTGGATTCTGCTCTATCCTTCCCATGAACCAGAGCTTACCTGTGAGTGGTGGCAAGGGTCCTCACACCTGGCCAGGCAGACCAGCTCTGCAGGATGAATGCACTGGGACGAGAAATAGCTTGAGCCCCTTTGGGGGATCACACCATCCTTCTGTGATCTTTGTTAAATTCAGTTGCCACCATACCACAGATACGTGGTAATCCATGGTACCTTTCTTTATTTCCTTTCAAATTTATTGAGAAGGCCATCCAGAAGGTTGACCTTAATCTCCCGAAGGTAACTGTCCAAGGTTTCCAAACTGAAAGGATCTGGGAAAGACTTGCTTGACGCTTCTTCCCTTGGAAGAAGTGATCCCTTTGGTCAACCTCATGTCCCTTTAAGGTGTTTTGGTTACTATAATAAAAGGGCAAGGGGTGCTGAAGGGGCATTGGAGGGAAGATCTGTCAGAACCTAGGAGGCGGAGATAGAGCTGACATCTGATCCAAGGGAATCTTTGTCGGGAGGTATTTTTCTCCTGTTCTTGATGCCAGAAATCTAGGGATGCCTCTTGGGGAGGGAAAGGAATCCAGGAAGAAGGGAAATTGCTGCCAAGTTGTCTACTGGAGTGAACATGAAACGCAGGAGCTTCAGGAAAGCGGTGCAGGTGGCCCTTGGTCTCCTGCCACAGCCTCCAGGTGTTTTGAGCAAAGCCGCTGGGGACCATGCGGCAGTCTCCACTCTCCCCAAGTCCCCAGACCCACTGAAACGTGCCCAGGAGGAACCCAGCAGCAGCCTTCAGCCCCCTGCTCCTGGCAGAACGGCCCTCAGAGCCCAGCTTCCCAAATTGCCCCCAAACACCTGTGGCTCCCTCTTCTGTGTCCCGGGACTCATCCACATCTCCCTGGGTGACTCTTGACTAGCTGTTCACCTCTTCTCCATTCTTTTCTTCATCAAATACTTCTCCATCCCCTGCTATGTGCCAGACATCATGCAAGCCACTAGAGCTGTGACAAGTCCTCACTGTCAAGGAGCAGCACGTACATTCTGTTGGGGTGGAAGGTAGACAATGCACACAGAAATCAATAATTCCAGGCAGTGGAAAATGGGAAAGGCAATAAATAGGGTGGAATGAGAGGGGCCTTCTTTAGCATGGAGGTCAGACAATGCCACCGGGAGAAAGGAACATTAGAGCTGAGGTCTAGGCAATGCAAAATAAATAAATTAATAAAATAATAAGAGTAAGAACTTTCTAGGACAAAGAGGACCACAAATTCAGACATATGCATGTGGGAAAGAGGACAGCATGTATTAGGTGCACAAAAGAGGCCCAAGTGGCTGGAGCAAGTGAGCAGGGACTGGAGGGAGACTGAGCCCTGAGGAGACCCAAGCCACCAGACAGTTTTCAACAGAGTGGCGACACGATCTAATTTGTATTCTGCGAGGCTCATTCTGCGTGAGTAATGGGTGGGAGAGGAACAAGATTGGAGACAGAGAAACCAATTAGGAGGCCACCGTGGTAAACTACCTGGGAGGTGACGGGATTCAGACCAGCGTGACGCGGCCAAGTGGGAGACTGCAAAGGAACGGATCCTACACGACCTGCCTGTCCCTTGGGTGTGGGAACGAGGGAAGGATGGGTCTGGCTTTGAGCAGCTGGGTGGATGGCGGTGACATCTGCTGAGATGGGAGGACTGAGTGAGTGACCAGTGTGGAGGTGCGGGTACGGGGTGCTCCAGGCCTCCCTTCAGATGAGTTGAGCTGGAGATGGATTTGACATTCACATGAAAAGTTGAGCAGGCAGCTGCATATACATCTGGAGCTCAAGGCAACGCCAGCTGTGCTCCTGGCTCCGGGCTACTCCTCTGTCGGCCTCCCTTAGGGGAGACAGTGAGGTGCCACAGAGGACGGGGCAGGGGGGGATCTCAGCTTTGGCAATAGAGAAATGGGGACTCGAATCTTCTCTGGGCCATTCAATAAGCGGGTGATTTTGGGCAAGGTGCTCCATCTCTCTTCCCTTTTGGTGTAACCCTACAGGGCTGCAGTGGGTGTCCGTGGGTTGGGCCAGAGAAGGCAGGTAATACACATTCCCTTCTTGCCCTTTCCCATTCCTGGTGCCTCAGTTACTGCCCAGGCCTGGAGTCTACCTGGTTCCTGTGAGCTTCCCTCTCCCAAGGGTTTATCCTTAAACCAAGTCACTCACCAAATTTTGACTCATGGAATCCACTTCCCCGGGACTCCCTGAGGGAACCCCATAACCATTTTAGCTTAGAGTCACATGCTGGCTAAAGGGTATGGCCCTGTGTCTCCTGAGAGGTCCTCGTCCTCTCCCTGTCCTGTCCTGTATTCTCAGACTGAATGAACTTCCTCCTCCCTGCAAGAAGACATAGGCTTTTCTCTCTGCCTGTGCCCTCCAGCAGATTCATTTTCCCCTGAAATAAGACTCAACTCCCTTTATATCACTTCCTTGCATGCAAACATTCGATGGTTCCTTTCTGCCCACAAAAATAAGTACAAGATCACCTTGGCATCCAAAATGTTATGCAACGTGTCCCTGGCCTACCTTACAGAACTTCACATAGGCCATATTCAGCTGGGAAGTTCTCAAACTTTTTTGGTCCCTTTACACTTTTACAGATTATTGAGAGTCCTCCAAATGTTTCCATTTATGTGGGTTAACATCAATTTATACTGTATTATAGATTAAAACTGAGATGTTTTAAATATATTTATTAACTCAATAACAATACGCCCATTGTATGATAATGTAAATAACATATTTAAAAAAAAAACCTCTATTTTCCAAACAAAAAGTTAGTGAGAGGAGCAGCATTGTTTTACATTTTTGCAAATCTCTAGTGTCTGGCTTAATGGAAGACAGCTGGATTTCCAAATCTGCTTCTTCCTTCAATCTGCTGCAAAATGTTATTTTGGTTAAATTATATATAGAAAATCCAGCCTCACACAGATATGTAGGTGGGAAAGGGAGGCCCTCGTGGGTCCCAGAAAAGGTCTTGGAGACCTGCA
>VBSM01002153.1:29376071-29425901 GCA_008086735.1 Cheirogaleus medius | reverse complement strand
CTCAGGCTGTCATAACAAAATGCTGCAGACTGGGTGGTTTAAACAACAGAAATTAGTTTTCCCACAGCTCCGGAGGCTAGAAGTCCAAGATCAAAGTGCTGGCAGGTTGGATTGCTCCTGAGACTTCTCTCCTTGGCCTGGCTTGGCTTGCAGGTGGCTGCCCCTTTGCGGTGTCCCCACATGGCCTTGCCTCTGTACATGTGCGTCTCTGACACCTCCCCCGCTCTTACAAGGCCACCAGTCCCATTGGATGAGGGCCCCACCCTTATGGTCTCATTTAACTTTAATTACCTCCTTAAAGGCCCTGTCTCCAAATACAGTCACACTGGGGCTTCAGTATACAAATGGAGGTGGGCACAGCTCAGTCCATGCCACATGCTGAGACCCAAAGCAGTCATTCTTCCCCAGTCGCCTCCTCTATACAGCAAAATTATTTTCAGCAAAAATCAAGAAATAAGATAAATATTAATAATACTAATCATGTTGAGAAAAGAAATGCAGACAGTGAAAATTCTCTTTTCTTAAACTTTTTATATGTCCTCATATAGTAAAAAGTATTAAATATTACAGTGTGAAAAAGGGAAAAGAAAAATATATTACTATGTTTTCATTATATTAAAATATTTTTGATAATAGAGGGGGAAATTCAGACTCATTTGTACATGGAATGAGAGAACCGAAGTAACGCAAGTTCTGTTTCTTTTTCTTTACAATACCCATAGCATCTTTTATTTCAAATCATTAGATTCAAACAAGTTAAACAATTCATGTTTTAAACAATTTAGCCAATCTGTGTTTAAATACTGGAATACATAGTTTAGAGATATGAACTTCACCTGAAGCAAGTTTAAATGATTCCAAACCATTAGGAACTTACCCTCAGAAGCAATGTGTGTAGCTGAGTCCGTGTATGTTGAGACCAACTACAAAGCTAGAAGTTCTCTGATGTGATTTCCACGTAGAAGATAATCTTTAACAAAAGATGAGTAATGATAATAATATGCTAACTTGGAGCTTACATGTGTATTATATATCAATCACTTTATTAAAGCTCAGAAATTATTGAAACAATTGTCTAGAATTTAGAGCAACAGAAAATTTTGGAGGAGGAACATTCATCACGACATTATTGGAATTGTTGGTGCAAGGTGATAATAAAAAGCTGACTAACTTCTAGTCAATGTTACTGTTGTTTTTAATTATCAATGGACAATGAATTTCCATATTGCTTTCACCCAAGGTGGACCCTTCCATTGCCCTGCCCTTGATATGCCAATGGCTGTAACTCTGCCCAGTTATAAAATTCCATCTGCTCCTTAGTTCATCCCAACTGTAAGCGAAGATCTGCCTGTGCCCAAAGGACTCTTAGACAGGGCCACGTCTTGTTGCAGGTGATGAGATTGCAGGGATGGTGGAATGCAGCTCTCTCTCCAGGCAGATTTGCATGTGTAGAAGGCTTGTGCAAGGGTGAGGTGCCTGGGACAATATGTAGGAGCAAGGGTGTTACCTGTAGCATGTTACCTGTTCTTCCTGCCCAGATCCATGGGCTCTTGTCTGAGCCCTATGGCAAGACAGAGAGAGATAATGCAGACAGAAGGCTAAGAGGTGTTTTCATGAGGGACTCAGGAAAACACAACAGCTCAATCCTACAGCTACTAAGGTCTCAGGTGAAAAAGTGGGACCCAAAGTCAGGAAGGATGATGTTCTCCTCACTTGGCACAGAACAGCTGACTGCTCTGGCCCTTCAAGGCAGCTTTGGAAGTGCCCAGAAGCAGCAGCAGCAGCACAGAAATGGACATTCTCTGGGGAAATGCCACCATCCACAGCAATATCAAGACTCCTGTTGGCTTTGTGGATGGAGCCCATTACAGAAGAGCTCTTTCTGGGCTCCAGGTGGTAACCTTTGCTAGGAAGTAAGGAAGACTCACCTACCTGGCTCAAGAGAAACTTGGGTCGGCCTCACGTCTGCATCAAGTGTATTTTTCTGCTTCTCCCGGAGTCTACTTGGAGTGTTTCCTGCAAACACGGCTGCTCACAACGGGCACAAGACAGGGAGTGTCTTCACAATGGGGAACCTTGGTGCAGACCAGGTCCCAGAGCTGCCCAGATGGCCCAGGCCCAGCCCTGCACTCACCCCACAGTGCCTGTCTATTTGCTCTTCCATCTTCCGTCTCTTCCCTGCCCTGGAGTCCCCATCTCGAAGGCTTAGGGACCGCCCGGATCACACCTGCTGGCTTTGCTGCAGCCCTGCCCCTAAACTCATCTTAAGGTCATGTTCTCCCTGACCTTGCATCTCAGCCCAGTACTTCCTGCTAGACATTAGTGATCCATTCCCTTTCCATGCACTGCATCAGGAGCGGCCTCCACCCATGCTGATCCTCATTCCGACCACACCTTTGGACCAGGAAAACACTGCCCCACCATTCCCCAGAGAGAAAGACCTTTTCCTATGAGGTACCCAAACTGCCTCCCTCTTCCTTTGGACCCTTTTTTTAAGAGTATCATTCTGTTCCATTTCCATAGTACAGTTAACAGAGCATGGGATTTGGGGAGAACACTCTGCTTTCGTTTTTTACTCCCCACGTAGCCTTCGGCAATTTGGCAAACCTGTGAGAGTTGCAGTTTCCTTTGTCGAAAGCAGTGATCACCCTGCCCTGCCTTCCCCACCTGCCTGCCGTGAGGGTGGGTCAGGCCCCACATGGCCAGAGCTCAGCACAAGCTGTGGGCAGAGACACTCAGTGAGAACAAGTGCCCCTGTGCCCACACCCGCCATGGGGGGCCGCACTGACCGAGCTCCTCTTTCCGTGTGGCTTGCCTCTGCACTCTTATTCAAAGCACACATCTGGATCTGGGGGCTCCAGTGATCACCATTTCCTCATTCGATCAGCACGTGGTGACTGGGTCCCCGCCATGCGCCAAGGCTTGAGTTTAGGCAGCAGGGTTCCAGAAATGAGCAAGACATGTTCCTTGCTCATGGCCAGGACCGCTTCCCCTCCGGCAGGGGGAGGGCAGATGTGGAAACAGCAATGAGTGGCTACAATAGATGAGTATGTCAGCATCCCCTGGCCCTGCCAGGTACCATCGGGGTCTTCCTAGAGTCCCCTGCCCCTTCCTAGTCCAGGGCATGCCCAGTGAGATGGATGCCAGGGTCTCAATTTACCCGTCTTTAAAGTGGGGGTGCACTTAATTTCCAACGGCATTGCAAGGGTTCCCGACCAGGGAGGGTCGAATCTGGCTCTAACTTGCTCCCAAACAAGCCCCTGAGGGTTTCTCCGTCTTGGCAAAATACTGCACGGTGGCTTCTCAAGCAATCAGTTAAAATATCTGAAAGAACAATTTCCTCTACAACAAAACAAAGCAAAGCAAAGCACATAAGCCTGACTAGAGAGAGCAGGATGTTAGCATTTCCTCGGGGCAGCTCTGGCTTTCAGATCCCTCCCGCCCCTCCCTGTTGGTTCCCAGAGGAGGGGACGCTCCCAGAGCCTCTGCTCCTTCATCCGCGGAGCTTCTGCCCGCTCCCCTCTGCCATGGCTCAGGGCTGTGTGCTCAGAACAAATTGTTCCGTTAGAAGCCTGGACTCGCCTAAGCGGCCTGATTACATTAGCTCCCTAAGCATTCTGCTGCTCCCCGAGCTGGGAGCTGGGAAGAGGTTAAAGGAATAAAATCACCTCTAATAGGTGATTACAGGTTCCCAGGGCTTCTTAACTGTGGCTTCAACATGCAAAGAACCATAAAGACTCAGGTCCTTCTGAGGAGCTGACATGGGAGTGTCCCTGCTGAGCAAAGCAATCCACATGGAACATTTGTTCCCTATTTGGGGGAGGGGCTGGGGCACTTCCTGGTACCTTCCATACTGCAGGCAACCCCGCCCTTCCAACAGGGCATCTCATTTCAAATTCCCAGCATTTCTAGAAGCTGAGTCTTACATCCCCTACTTATTCTGTGGGTTGTCCAAAGTCACTTAGATATAAGGGGAGACCCCAGGATTCAAAACAGGTGTGTCTGATTTCCAAAGCCCTTGTTCTTCGTCCTAATCCACAATGCCTCCTACTGAAGTCTCAGAGCGGGAAGGGACCTCTCATGGTGACGTGGGATCTCAGGCCAGTGATAGCCCTGGGATATCGCTTCCAAATTGACTGCAGTCAGCCCTTCACCTAGCTTGGCTAGGCCACCTACTAGCACATCAGACCTCGGGGCTCCCCCATTTAAGAGAGGAGGAGATATCACCTCTGCTCACTAGAAACCATCCCCCTTCCCCACTAAAGACTTACAGCTGCTACCTTTTCAATGTGCTTTAAGGTATTCAGATGTGTTTATTAATTACTCATCATTATTGACTTGACATCTTGCTGTCATTTAAATAAATTTGGTGAAATTAATGAGGCCCCTAATAATATGCAGGCTTCTTGTGCTAATTATTTTTTGGTGACAAAATTCATTGTTAATATAAACAGCAATATTAATCATGCCAAGGATCAATATGTGTGTGGGAGGTGAGCCCCAGAGTCTAAGAGAAAGGACACTGTGATGTTGGTGGGTGCTGGGAGAAGGTCTGAGACAAGCCTAAGGAGAAGGCGGCCTTGCCTAAGGAAGGGGTGGAGTGGGAGCTTCAAGGATGCCAGGGTGGGAGCAGGTTGGTCACCAAAAGCAGAGAGGGAGTCCGTGAAAGTGCTCGATGTGCAGTCATTGTGGCCTGCTAAGGTTCGAACACTAACACAAGTTCAGACACACCAAAGATTCTGCCACTGCCTTCCCCCACCCCAAGCCACATCCAACTGATCTCCAAGACCCCACTGATCTGACCATCCAAAAGCACTCTCAGTCAATACTTTTTCTCAATGCCCTTCTCCCAGATCTGCTTAAAACTTGCACCTTGGCTTCCATTCCCACCCTCACTGGCCCTTGCAACCCACATCCACTCGGCTCCTCTAATCCCACCTCCACACTGGAGACCAAAGACCAGAGGAGAAAATTGCTCCTCAAGTCCAGTCCAAGTCCCCCTTGTAGTGCAGGCTCTTTTCCTGGAGTTCAAGCCTCCAGATCTTAATGTGCCTGTCTCCCCAGCCTTGCATGTCACATGTGCGAAATGCCCCTGGAACTCTCCCCTCGCCCCACCATTTCAACTAGTTAACCTCTGCACACCTCTGCCCTTAAAATCTCACTTCTGTAGGGGACCTTCCTTGAACCCCTGGCTGGAGCCTCTTCTCTGCTCCCATGACTCCTGGGTGTCCCCTTTGTGTACCTCTTACCATGCTAATTTCCAATTTATGTGTCTTTCTTATTCCCGGGACTGTGAACCTCTCAAGGGCATGATGTTTGCCTGACTCATCCCAGGCCCCACAAAGCCCCTGTGGGCCATAAGTGTTTGATGAATAAACAAATGGCTGAATAAATCCTTGTGGGAGAAAGGACTGTGGGAGAGCCTGAGGAGCAGCAGGCAGGTGGGCTGGGGACAGAACCACAGTGACAAATGGAGAGCGAGAGTGAAGGGGCAGGTGGTGCCATCTGCAGGGGCTTTGGAAGCTTCTGCCAGTTTTCAGTAAGCAGATTCAGTATAGACTAAGGATGTTTGTTCATAAGGAACTCATGGAAAAAAATAGGCAAAAGTGCAGACTCCTGCACCCAGGCCCAGCAAGGACCACTGATGCTGGCAGAGGACACAGCTTGAGAGACTGGGACAGACTCACCAACCACGTTGAGCTTGAGCTCTGCGTATGCATTTCAGGAGGGCCCAATGGGCAAGGAACAGCTTGCTGATCAGAAAGAACGCCAGGCTCCCTTCAACCCTATGGAGTGGCCTTTCTGAAAGGTTAGCATCTCCTGCTCTGAGAAGTGGTGGGTGCCTTGCTGAGGGGGGCATTTATCTGCTGAGCAAGCCACATGGCCATGAACTATCAGGTGTCCTCAGCTCCCTCCCCAAGCATCCTGGGAGCCTCGGGACTCTGGTCATGAGAGAACACTAGAAGATTCCCAGGGTCTCTTGGAATGCAGACAGGTGGGAGGATCCCATCACCCAACTCTGAGCAAGCTCTCAGGCCACACAAGCATCAGCACTCCTCAGAGTCACACAGAGATACCCGGCCTTCTGGCTATGGGGTGTAACTCCCCCTACATCCCAAGAGGGGTGTACTGAACCCCTACCATGTAGCAGGCACTGCTCTAAGGGCTCCATCTCAAGGAGTCCTTCGTGGTCTGATGAGTTTCTTAAATGTACTAGTTCCCCATAGATGGTATCTCAGGGAGCATTATTTCTGGGAAACAGCCAAAGGGCTTTAGTGCTGGTCTGGAATTTTGATCTCTTGCAACTGTTTGGCAGATTGTTCTCTTCTCCTTGATGAGAAGTGAGCTAATGTAAGAATGAGGATTCTTTTCCAGCATAAAACAGGAAGATTATATATGTGAGCTCAGCTTTATTGGAGTTGAATACCCCAAAACTTTCTACCAAGTAGAGGGAGTCCAGTATGTCAGAAGGCTTCATGCCCCCGGGGAAACGAAATTGCATTAGTATTCAGAGATTGTCCAACATCTCTTCAAGTTTCACAACTGATACTAAATTAAGCCATGAAGTGCAACCGTTCTAATTGGCGAGAGGCATATGACAGACAATAATGGGGTAAAAGTTCATTTCTTACTCCAATTAATTACAAAAGAGGATTTTTTTTTAAAAATGGAAAAACGAACTCACACATTCACCATATGGATCCTAAAGCACCTTTCTTGTACAGAGTGACACCATGACTCCATTTTCCACAGAACGAATGGGAAATGAAATATTTCTGAATATCAGCATGTCAAGACATAATGTGCCAAGTCCAATGTGGTGTTTTAATGCAACTGAATACACTTTTGGGTTGATAAATAATGTATGGCACAAATCCTCCAACCGAGACAGATATCACTGAGTTTGGATTCTTTAGGGTGGGGGTGCCATCTTTAGCTGTGTGATTTGGGTCACTGAGTTTCCTCTGCCCTAGTATCTGTCAGAGATTGTAAGGAGAGCAGACTTGCCCCCATCTCTACCAGACTCTAACCGATGGGGAAGAGATTTAAGGAATTGCAAATGGGAGCAAACAATCAGCTTTATTAAAGTGTTCAATAATTGCCAAAATATGAGACAACGTTGGCTTGAGATGTGGCCTGGATATGAGGCCACAGTAGGGGCATCCTAACACTTCATATCTTAGCTTGGATTCCCCCAAACCAGAGTCTGGGTTGAAGGGAGATTATTTCCAAGAAAATCTCAGGGAGCTGCAGTGACAAGCTAGGGACAGTGAGGGAAGCATAAACCCGTATTGGGCAAACAATTGAGTTCACTGCTGCCGGGGGCCCTCAGGGGCTCTCAGAATCTTCTACCCAAAACTGGAGGCCATTCTCTTATTGAAACAACTCAGACACAGAAAGACAAATATCCCACGTTCTCATTTGTAAGTGGGAGCTAACTAATGAGTACACATGGCAGTAAAGTGTGGAATGATAGACAGTGGAAACTTGGAAGTGGGGAGGGTGGTGGATGATGAGAAATGGCTTAAAGGGTACACAATGTACATTACTCCAGTGATGGATACACTCGAAGCCCTGACTTCACCACTATCCAATATATCCATGCAACAAAATTACACGTGTACCCCATACATTTGTACAATGTTTTTTAAAAAAAGAAAGAAAAAGAATTTTCCACCCAAGATCGACCTGCAAGTGTATATTCATTGGCTCCAAGACTCATGGGATGAGTGACCCTTGACCTCCAAGCTTGGCATATGTGCTTGATGGGTGAGCTCCTACCAATGACAGGAGTGTCAGAAAAACAGTAGGGGCAGAAAATGGAAGGTCATTATGAGCATTTGAGGAAAGCTGCTTGCAGATTGAGGTGGGTAGAAACCCACCCAGGAACTTTCCATGGCAGCTGCAGCTAAAACTGGATGGGAGGATGAGAGGATGAGAAGGAGGGCACCAGAGGTCTGTGACACACTCTCCCAGTGTGCACAGTGAGGCCACCACAGGGCACAGAAGATGGCAGGATCCAGAGCACACAAGTTCCAATCCTCAGCTCTCCTTAAGAGGCAACCTCAGGTCCTAATCCAGGTTGTGGTTTCGCCCCTTTAGTATGTGGACTCAGATCACCATGTTCTTCTGCATTAAGGGGAGAGGGTAAGCAGGACTCTGAATGCACAGGTTCTATGGGACAGAGATGGACATGGTTCCTAGGACTTCTGCTCACTTTCCATAAGCTGATCTCAGCAACTTGGCCACAGTTAACTCAAAGGAAGGCTGTGAAATTGACTCAAATGATACATGTAGGAAGAGGATAAAACATGTTTAAGGAACAGCTAGCCAGTCTGTGTCAGAAATTCCCTCCATTAGTAAGACATGGCTCAAAGGATAATTAGGTCTCACTACTCAGATCTGTTAACCCTCCTCCCTTGAAAGAGGACAGGTGTAAGGGAAGATGGAGAAGTATGAAGTGTTCACTCCAATAATCTCTCCTTGTTAGGAGGGGAGTAGAAGTTCCTGTCTCAGTAATAATAATAATAATAAACAGCTAACATTACATAGCACTTACTATGTGCTAGGCACTATTCTAAGACCTTTACTAGATTAAGCCATTTGAACTTCACAACAACCTTATGTAATAGGTAATATCATTCTCCCTATTGTATAGATGAGGAAATCAAGAAGCAGAGAGGTTAGGAGATTTTCCCAAGGTCACACAACCACTAAGCTGCACAGCTAGGATTCCAACGCAGGCATCTGTCTCTGGAGCCCATGCTTTTGTCCACTATATTATATACTACTCTTCCTACTTCGAGGAAATGTGGGTTAGCTTGCCTAACTGTCCTAATCTATAGCAATAATTTTAGAGATTCTTTATCACAGATCTTATAAAGTCTACAAGCTCATATTAGGGAATGAGAACTCTGCATTTTTTCATATGTGCTTTCAGATCCCCCTAGAGACATAAAGGATACACTGATTTTAGTAAGCATATTCCTCCTTGCTGAGGAGCTAGTGATATAGACTTTAATATGGTGGCAACAATAGTCTGAATATTTGTGTCTCCCCACCAACCAAACTTCATGTGTTGAAACCCTAACCCCCAATATGATGGTATTAGGAGGAGGTGGGGCCTTTGGGAGGTGATTAGGTCATAAGGGTGGAGCCTTCATCAATGGGATTAGTGACCTAACAGAAGAGGTCCAAGCAAACCCCTTTACCCCTTCTGCCATGTGACGTTACAGCAAAAAGACAGCTGTCTATGAACAAGGAAACAGCCACTCACCAGACATCAAATCCACCAGTCCCTTGATCTTAGCCTTCCCAGCTTTCAGAACTGAGAAATAAATGTCTATTGTTTCTGACTGTTTATAAGCCACCCAGTCTGTAGTAGTTTGTGATAGCAACCCAAATAGACTAAGACAGTGGCTAAGGAAATAGATCTTACTTAGTTGATCTCATGCCTTTTGTCATATCCATTTCATGCTTAAGGATCCTCATTACCCTTAAGCAACCTCCTGGTCTTTGCATGTGACTTTACTCAAGTGCAGACTTTAGGGAATCCATTTTTCAACCAACTTTTATAGAAAGCCTTGCCTCCCTCCTGTGTTTTCTGCTCATGCAACCTGCCTTCTCCCTGTTAGTTACAATGTTTGCGCGACACTGCATTGTCTCTGCATCTCTGCCACAACTGCATGATCTCTCGTATGACCACAGGTGGGTGATTCTCACCTAGTGTGCCTCAAAGTTTAATGTGCATAAAAATACCCTGAAGAACTTGTTAAAATACAGAGAGTGATTCGCTATTTCTGGGAGGCCTGAGAGTCAGCATTTGTATCACATACCTGGGTGATTCTGGTGCCCTGCCAGCACTTTGGTTGGCAAGGTTCCAAACCTGTCGGGCTCAGATAGTTGCATCCTATTCAGAGTCTGAGCAAATTGTCAATGTGTTATCTCTCAGTCCCACCCCTTTTTGCATGGCTTTGTGATATTAGAGCTGGGCCGTTTAAGCCTTCCTCATTTACCAGAAGGCAGAATGTTCTGCCCTGTAGTACTCTGACAAATAATGGTGACAGGAAGTCATCTCCCATCTGAGTTCTGGCCCTACATTATTTTTATTTGGTGTGGGAGCCCAGAGACCCACATAGACAAGTCCCAACTAGGCACTCAGGCCATGTTTCCCTAACTGGTGGTCACTTCCAAACAGTTCCACCCTCAGCCACACCCTCCAGTGACAGCCAGCCACTTCTAGCAAGCAGCACCTCCCTCCACCCTCCAGCAAGTTCCTTTGCCACCAGCAAGCTGCCTGTTCCCGTGGTGTCCATGAAGACTATGAATCTCAGCTGTGCAGGATTGGAGTCTCTCTTCTGCCCTTAGTTCCTTTCATGCTCACCCTTCATCGTCCTAGAGGTAGCAGCTGCTTCTTTGTACCTGCTGCTTCTGGACCCTCTTAGAATCCTTAATACCCCTTAATAGCCAACCACCTTCTTACTACTTAACAATTCTCTACACTGTATTTTTTCTGAATGTGGTTTGTCTGATGTAGAGTCCAACATGAAAAGAGACGTCCCACATCTCACAGCCACAGAATCTTTCTGTAACAGGCACGAAGCTTTCCTGAGAAGCAGCGAATGACAAGCAGCTTTAGCCTACCTTCCCACATCCCATTCCACATGGGCTACATGCTCATGTCAGATGCTAAGTCAATAATAAGAAACCACAAAGTCCAGAATTGTAAGGGACTGCAGTGGTCATGTGGTCTGGCCTGTAGGTTTACAGATGGGGAGACCAGTGGCGAGACGTGATTTGCTCCAGGGTCACATAAGGAGTTCATGGGGCAGGAACACAGGAAGTCACCTTGAGTGTACTTTCTGATGTACCGTGTTTACCGACAGACAGAATACAAAATAAATGAGCGAAAGGCTTTGGTGCTTACCATGTATTCTAAGCAAACTGCAGACCATTTTTCTGTACCTAGGTATAGCTTTTCCAGGAATAAGATTCAATCTATTGAATCTTAAAACTATTTTTTAAATACTTTTACTTTGCTAGGGTTGCCATAATAATGTACCGCAAACTGAGGGTTTAAACAACAGAAACGTATTGTCTCTCAGCTCTGGGGGCTGGAAGTCCAAGATCAAGGAGTCTGTAAGGCCATGCTCCTTCTCAAGGCACTAGGGAAGGATCTTTTCTAGTCATCTCAGACATTCCTTGGCTTGGGGCAGCGAAACTCCACTCTCCCATGGTTTTCTTCCTGTGCGTGTATCTGTCTCCAAATTTCCCCTTTCTATTAAGATGCTAGTTGTATTATTTAAGGACCCACCCTAGTCCAGGATGGCCTCACCTTAACTTAATGTTTGCAACCTTTTTCCCAGGTAAGGTCACATTCTGAGGACTGGGAGTTAGGACTTCAATTAAGGAGGAGTTACCCACAGTTCAACCCAAGAATTAATTTATGTACAAGTATCTATTCAGTACCCCACATATGCACAATTTCTCTGTCAGGATGCTTTGTTACCCTAGTGTGACAGATGGCGAAGCCAAGTGGTTTGCCCAAGTTCACCCTGTTGGTGGGAGCCTCAGGATTTGAACCCACATCTTTTGTATCTGAGCCTACTACTCTTTGATGTGCCCTCAGGGTGGAAAAGGAGGACCAGGAATTATGTCCTTAACTTTTCTTATTTACATTCAGAAAATGTACCAGAGATTGAATCATTCCATTTTTGTTTTTAGCTGAAAAGACTAAATCAAGAGACAGAACATGAGTGATATTAATCTTCTAGGACTGACACAAAAAATACTACAGACCGAGTGGCTTAAACAACAGAAATTTATTGGTTTTGGAGGCTGGAGGTCTGAGATCCGGGTGTCAGCAGGGCAGGTTTCTTCAAAGGCTGTGAGGGGACAATCTGTCCCAGGCCTCTCTCCCAGCAGGTGGTGGTTTGCTGGTGACCTGGCGTTCCTTGACTATAGGTGCATCACCCGAATCTCTGTGTTCATGTTCTCCTGATGCTCTCCCTGTGCGTGTGTCTGTCTTTGTGTCCACATTCCCCATTTTTATAAGAACCGCAGTCATACTGTATTACAACCACCCTAATGACCTTGTTTTAACTTGATTACCTTTATAAAGACCCTGTCTCCCAAAAGGTAACATTTGGCGGCACTGGGGTTTAGGACACCAACATATCCTTTCGAGTGAGGGATGCAATTCAGCCCATAACACAAAGGGGCTGGAATTCTTTACCTTACCCAGGGAGTCATCGATCAATTCTAATGGGAGAGCAAAGGGTTGGTGTCTGCCTCGGAGACCCAAGGCTGGGAGCTATTAATGAAAACAACACGCAGGGGTGACCCAATGCATCCCTCGGATTTTAGGGAACTGGGATCTACTTGTATCTTCCTGATTCAGAGTGATCTCAAGGCTGGGATCCCCCTGGTTTTCCAGCAAAATGGGGACTTAGTGGTTTGCTGACCCACATCCAAGATTTGGGGTGAAAGTCCCCCTGGTTAGGAATTTCCCTCACTTCTGAAGTGAAATGTAGAAGTCAAGCCCCATTTCCAAAGAAAATGTTACATTTCCCTTTCTATTTTCCTCCAGGTTGTATTTTAGACAAAGAATTTTCTGCAATTAGGTAGCCGTAGCTGTATCTTATTTCCTTTACCATTAATCTTTTATAAACTGTGAAATTAACAAGCCTCCCCATGACCAACCTATGAAATCTGCCATCTCTCACTGCCATTTACTGAAGGTCTCTGCTTGGAGATGCTTTACCGATAGCACTTGAACAATTTTGATGAATGTTTCTCTCCTTCTCATTACAAGAAATGCTAATCTTCTGACATCCCTCTCTATGTACATTCATTAAAGGACTCCAAGCTCTCCACACTGCAGTGGAGGTGAAATTCAGCACTATATTTGCTGACATTACAGTGGTCTGCTCACACAGAATTATCTGATGATGTAGTATTAAAGAATTAGGTCAAATAATCTGGATAAACCTTTAGGATTAAGGGATCTGTGGTTGTCTCACTGACCAATATTTTGAAAACCTAGTTATACTCAAGCACACACAGTGTACTCATTGTTCATTCATTCCACAAATTGTAGTGTGCGCTTACTATGTGTCAGGTGCTCTTCTAGGCACGGAAGAAGCAGACCTCTGGCTTTCCAGGAACTTGCAGTAGAGAGAGGAAGATGGGAGACAGAACACACTAATGAGGACAATACCATGAGAGTCAGAGGAGGGGGTGACGAGCTCCACCTGCAGTCAGAGTGGGTTTCACAAACAAGGTGAGATTTGAGCTCATCTTGAAGGATGGGAAAGAGTTTGCTGGGTGCAGCATGGTGTGGATATGTGGGGGCCTTCCAGGAACAGGGAATAGCATGTGCACGAGGGAAGAGCATGGTGTGTTCGGAGAAGAATATTTGTCTTCCCAACACAGAACATGCACAGCAGAAGATGTGCTGGAGAAACACAAGGTCAGTAACTTGAAACCACACTTTATGAAGGCAAAGCCCCTGCAGCCATTTCAGAGAGAAGGGCATGGTAGGGAGGACAGCAGGGGGAGAGCTGAGTTTTCCACCCCACTTTAGTCAAAGCAACTTGGCTCCAGTGAGGACAGTGGGTATGGTTGTGGGGATGAGAGAGAAAGCACAGATTCTAGAAGCATTCCAAAAGTGGATGTGTTAGTCAACATCCTCCGAAGAAACAGAACCAATGGGAAATAAGTACAGATATAAGGAGATTCACTATAAGCAATTGGCTCAGGTAAACATGGAGGCTGAGAAGTACCGAGATCTGCAGTCAGCAAGCTGGGGATCCAGGGGAGTCAATGGTGTAAGTTCCAGTTTGAATGCTGGCAGGCTCAGGACACCAGAAGAATTGATGTTTCAGTTCGAGTCCAAAGACAAGATCAATGCTCCAGCTCAAGCAATCAGGCAAAAGGAGTTCCCTCTTATCCATGAGATGATCAGCCTTTTTGTTTTATTTAGAACTCCAACTAAGTGCATAAGGGTCCCCACATTATAAAGAGCCCAGCTGCTTTACTCAGTTTACCCATTCAAATGCTAATCCCATCCACAAACACCCTCATAGACACACCTTGAGTAATGTTTGACCAGATATCTGGGCACCCTGTGACCAAGTCAAGTTGACACATAAAATTAACCATCACAGTGAGATTAAAAAAAAACTTGGACTCTCCAAGGTAGCTCTGGAGATTGAAGGACTGGAATAAGTTGAGACTAAGTCTAAGGTTTGCAGATAGAGCAAGGAGGAGCAAAGAGACACCTTAGGTGAGAGGGCATATGTCAGTCTGTACACAGCAAGAGCCTATTGCTGGCAACTCATGCCTTGCGTCTGGCGGCCAATGTCTATACTTCCTGGTCCAGGTGAAAGCTAGATGGAGGCATGAACCTTGCCTTTTCTCTTTTTATCATATTTCCAAAGAAGGTCTTTACAACCATGTCATGTTCAGGATCATCAAAGGCCAAATTACCCACGGTCATTTCAGAGGCATGTTTGACACCTGTGCAGGGGATGTTTGGTATCGTCTCCTACAAAACACTAAGAGCAGGATTGTGTGCTTCATGAGTTTGTGGGGCAAGACTGTGAGTCAGCACAGCCTACGGTGATGCGAAGGGGCCTGACCTACAAAGATGGACTGAGACAATGCATGATATGGCCTCCGCCCTCCCTTGTACTTCTGATGAGACCAAAAGTGGCACCTGATCAAGGATCACCAAGTCAAGTATCCTGTGGCAGGGCCTGATCTACATAGACAAGCTGAAGCTGCGAGACTCTCACTCTTGGAAACGTGCAGAGGCTAAACCGAGGCACACCAGGGGAAAAGCCAAAGGATGAGATGAGGCAGAAACAGGGCCCTGGCACCCCAACACTGTGCATAGCAAAAGTTTTGGGGAGCAAGAGCGATGAGTCAACACAGGCTGCAACCACAGCAGGGATCAGAAAAATGAAGATGGAGGGAGTAGCCGTCCCCCACTCTTCTGAGACCAGGGCTGGTTCCCATGGATTTTAACAGTGTCTCCCCCACAATCTACTTTTGAAGAAATTTAAGTATTTATTTTTTTCTTTTTTTGCAAACAAAGAAGCCAGCCCAGCTCCACCCACTAAGGGTCTCAGAAACCTGAAGCTTTGTAAGGCTCCAGATGCAGCTAATGACTGTTGACAGACACCCAGACACCCAAGAATCCCCTTCAGGGCTGCAGGCACCACGCACAACCACACGGGAATCAAAGGACTCTGTGCAGCCCATTCTCCAACCCAGGCTGGGAAGCTGAGCCTCTCCCTTCCTGCTGAAGGTGCTGAGGATTCAGTCCTTTTCTTCTTGGTTCTGGCTCCACCCACACATCTACTTCCATCCCTGTCTCCCCCTCGGCTGTCCTTCCCAGGCCTGCCTGCAGCACGGGACACAGTCTGCCTGGCTCCCCCAAGACGAGAACACTGACCCACCTCCTGCTAAAGAGCGCATGCCTTTTACCACGGGACAACACTCAGGAGATGGGGACGACACACGTGAGATTTACACTCACAAAGGTCTTCCAGTCCCAGAACCCTGCTCACAGTCATCCCTTTCTGAGCCCCCAGACTCTCCAGGGCTCCTCCCTCCCTGCACAGGGTGGAGCTCGGCAGGCCTCCCAGCGACTCTCCAGGCCCCTGACAATTCCCTCCTTCTCCGCCAAGTTTTTGCAACGTGGGCAGAGGGGCAGGCAGGTTGGAGCCATATGTGGGAGTCAGTGGCCATGGCGGGGGACCCCCCCATTCTCAATTAAATCATCTGCTCCTCAGTGATCCCCCATGTGAGGCTCTGCCTGACCCAGGAATGTCCCCTTGGGTTATAGCCTCTTTTTGCCCATCCCTGGGTGTTCCTGTAGTTTGCAATGACTGGAATCCAAACGCTTCCCTCCCCACAGGTAACTCCTAGTTCCCCATCTCCCATTTCCACACCAGGGCCGCCGGATGAAACCTGGCACCCCAAATCCATACCGTGTTGTTTTCTTTCTTTTGCCTCACAGGGAACTTGTTCAGCAAGATATCCCACTTTAAGATGTGCTGACATCTCTACCGAGCCTTCTGCTTCTAGACTGAGGGTCCACAGGATTGCTAGAGGAAGGGGCTTTCCTCCGGGGTGCCAGGGCTGCCACAGCAACAGAGCACCCATCAGGAACACCTGAAGCACTGCGGGCCCCCCGAAAGTACAGTACGGTGTGAAGGAAACTGTGCTGGGAGTCAACAAACTCTTCAGCCACTTCCTTACTCAACAAATATTTAGTAAGTGTCAGCCACGTGAATTAGCACTGCCCCAAGAGTTAAGAAAACACCTTAGTAAACAAGACAAGCAGCATCCTTCACAGAACAAAGGGGAAAGTTCCTTTATGTCCTTGAGCCGTGCGACCTTGGGCAATTAGCCTGATCCCCCTTAAGCCTGACTCCTCTTCTGGTAGGATGATGACGTAAACTTTCTGGAGTGTCAAACTGAGGGCCATGTGTGACCACCCATGGTCCAGAGCCCGGCACATTCTAGGCATTCAGAAGCCATTTGCGGACATGCAGAGATTGTCCGTCTTGACCTGGAATCCCTGGGAACACCCTCACGTTGATGGGAACAACCCTACTGCACCATCAGATTGAAACTGGGGGTTTGTGATCCAGCCTGAAAATATTCAAAGTGTGAAAATTCACGGACTATGGCAGAAAAGCAAATATAAGCCTCTTTATGTGGTTCCCTGCTTAATTTATTTCCAGCTTTGTCTTAAGTGATATTTCTCACTGATATCTATGAAATGGGAAATATCTAATGAGAGTTAAAATTCCCGGTGAGTGCTCCAGATTCCTAACTCTGCTCCCGCGGGTGCCGGGAAGCAGGTTGGTGGCGTGCTACTGCCCCCGTGTGTAGCGAGCTTGGCTAGCAAGGACCTGGGAACCGAGCAGACCGAGCAGACCTAGGATCTTTCTTTCTTTTTAATTTTTTTTTTTTTTTAGCAAGAACACTTAAGAAGGAGAAAATGGACTCTCAAAAATCCTCTTTATCCAAGATCAAATAGAATAAAACCCAATTAAGTCAGTGCAGCTGTCGGCTGTTTAACCAACTCAAAAGGCACATCCTTCCCCTCCGTGCCCTTCGGCTCTCCCTTTGCCTGGTGCGATTGGACACCCGGCTGCCTTTACAGGAAACGGATTCATTAACCTCAAAGATAGGAAAAAATTCCCTAATGGTATGCAGGGCTCACACATTCCCCCAGATGGAATTGTTTGATGCCAGGTGTGGGGAGGCCTCCCGGATTCATGGCTTCTGCCCAGAACAATCTCTGGGGCGCAGTTGTTCCGTTGGCCTGAGGTCTGTTCTCTGACCACAAGGCGCCTCTCAACTCCTCTGCCTCAAGCCGGCAGAATGGGTCTTTGTGCTGCTGGGCCAAGAAACATTCACCGAACTAGGTCTCACAACCCTGCTGGGAGTCCATGATTTAAGGATTGTATAATCTAGGGGGAGAAATCGGTGGGTAAACTGGCATGAGATGAGGAACTGTTACTGCAGAGCCCAGAGGAGAGGGGCCCAGCCCCGGTGGAAGCAGGAAATGTCTCCCGGAAGAGTGACCACCGAGCTGCAGCTTTACAGAGGAATCAGTCATTCGGCCAAGTAGCAGGGAACCGGGAGTGGCAGGTGGAATTTGCATGTCACGGCAGCGTGCAGAGGCCTGGAAGGGCAACTGGGCAGAAAAACCGAAGAAGAAAGAAGACGGGAAGCAGAGAGCCCCAGGGAAGGGTGTTACAGCAGTCTGGGCAAGAAACCAAGTTTGAGTTAAAGACCGGAAGAAACAAAGAATTATTATAATGAAAATCCTTAGGTCTTGGGGATTGTGTAGCCAACACCGTACTCTTCCCTAATAGCCCCAGATTGGGACAATAGAAGAACCAACAACTCTTGTTCTCTCTGGGATTATCTGGTTCCCAGTGGCCACAAGAATTGGTCCTCCTGTTGCCTTGTCCCCACTTCTCACTGCCGAGAACAGATCACCAAGCATCTGTCTCTCCTCTGTCCCCTTCGTAGGTCCCTTCCATGGCCTCCACCGGGCCAGAGATGCAGACGTGGCTAGTCCTGTGTGTGAGGATTTCACAGCTGGAGACCCGCTGGCTGGACAGCTCCAAGGTGAGAACTGTGACTCTGGGCACTGGGAGAAGTCCTGCACGACAGCAGCCAGCTCACCCTGGGCTTGGGCCCAGATGACGATCTGTGCCCAGGATGTCAACAACTGATTGCTCCATAGAATATTCAAGCTTCCTACTCCGAGTTACTGGGTTTTATCAACAATCCATTACAGGGGTGCTCAGAGGTGCCATCTCTGAGTAGACAAGATGAGGAAGCTTGACCTGGGTGCTGGCTCAGTAGGTATGTTTTTTACTGAATTTTGGTACTATTTGTACAATCTGGGCAAGCCACTTAATCCTTCAGAGTTTGGGTCCTCCTCTCTGTCTCTTGGAATGACCAATGGCTTTCTCGTTGAGCAACTGAGAGGAAGGAATGACGTCATATAAGTGAAAGTGCCTCCAAAGTGCAAACCACTGAACAGGCATTTGTGACTCTTTCCATCAACGTGGAGGCTTGTGGAAACCAAGACCGGGGAGCCCTCTGCCCCACCTGACCCCGCTTTACTCCCGAGTATAAAATGAGTGCATCCAGGAGGCATGGGTCTGTGTCAGGAACCTCCAGTTTGGATGTTGTGGTTGATCCCTGCTATACCTTAACCAGTACAGAACAATTGAGATGACCCAAATGTCTTTCCTAAGTTTCCTAACAACAGAGTTTATGCAACCAAGAAAATGGCAGCTTTCAGATATTAAAGTGCATATAAGCACTGAAGAGTGTTTTCCACCCGGTGCCAATAACCAATAAAAATTAATTGATTATATTTCCCAGAGTTTTAAAAATTCCAGTTTTAAGTGGTTAAAAATTGGATCATTTACGATTACTCTCAGCGAGACAGATGGACCTCACAAATGTAATGTTGAGTGAAAGTACAAGAGTGCGTACCGAATGGTTCTGTTAATATAAAGCACTAACCGGCAACAGTATCAGTGTTGCTACAATCAGGATAGTGGTCACCCTGGAAATGAGGGTGATGACAGGCAGTGGGTGACGGAGATCCTCTGTGGAGCTGGTACTGTTCTTTTTCTTGACCTGAGTGCTGATTAAACAGGTATGTTCCATTGAGCTATACACTTATAATTATGTGTACTTTATGGATATTATACTTCAATAGAGAGGTTTCTGTGTGTGTGTTTTAAGTACATTTTTACCTACTATAAGAAAAGAAAAATCTTTGCCCACGAGTGCCATCCTAAGTCAACACAGAGGGTCTGCAAATGATAGCGATGACATTTTTATCTATCCCTTTGTCTCTACTGATATCCCTTAGCCCGGCCACCGACAGAGCACAGCTCTGCATGACTTCCTTTAGATCGCAGAGTGACTCGAAGATAGCAGGAAAAGGCGACGTAAATGTCACCTCTTCCAAGCAAGCAGCAGCTCATCTGAGCGGCCCCGAGTGCTGTTTAGGACACATCCAACACATAGACGACCTGTGGCTGCTGTTTGATCCCAAGGTTCTTAGTGGATACGGCCATGGGCCTCTGTGCTGTGTCAAATCTCCTTTGACCCACATTCAAAGACATTACCAAAGTGAACATTTGCGAAACGCGTTCTTAATGTCCAGGTCATGCCCCGAGGGCCAGGTTAGCCCAGTGGGAGGGCCACCCACATGGCAGGTCTGGGAAGAAGAGGTAGAAGACCCAGGAACTAGACTGAGATGGGAGAAGGGTTTACCTTGCATACACTGAAGCATCCTGGCCGGAGGGAGGTCTATGGAGAGTTCAAGGTCTTGACCACGAATTTGGCACTCAGCATAAAGCCTTAGGCAAAGGGAAAGGCCTAAAATGATGGTTTGAACTTCAAAATCAGATGTCAGGAGAATAGAGGAGAGGGGGGAAAGTGAGGGCGATGAGCTGTGCAGGGGTGAGGAGTTCAGAACCAAGAGTCTGAAAATGAGAGTTAGAGAATTTCCCTCTTAAGTGATGCCTCACGTGGCAGGAGGTAAATTAAAATTTTAAAAAATTGGAATAAGGGAGGCCATTGTAAGACCATGGTGTCCACACTAACAGTGTAATTCTGAAAATAAACATCCCAAATGAAACTTTCCTTCAAGTTGTTTACTCTGTGCTTCTGAAATAAGTCAATCTCCAAGTCATTATGAGGCACCAATGATGAGTCTGGCTTTGTGGCATATGGAGAAATGGGACCTTGTCCCTAGCAGGCTTACAACAAATTAGATAAGAGCGTTCCAAGGACTACTGTAAGTGTTCAGGACACAGGCAGAGGGTGCTCGTTGGGTTATTGAGATTAGGGGTGGCTTTGAAAAGTCTGGGAAACTTGAAAGAGTTCAAGATCTTTGGGACTATAGTAATCCTACCCAGATAGAATTGACACTAGCCAGAGAACATGAACATGAGCTGCAACTAAGACAGTATAGTGTTGTTTGTTCTATAGCATAAGTCTTCAAAATGCACTTGAGTGTAGTTTTAAAGTCAATTCACCTATTTTTGGAAGATGAGGTTCTCTGAGTGATTTATACAAGGGCAATGACTAAGATAAAATTTACTATAAAAGTCAGAGCCTGGGATAATATTCAGAATTATCACCCACCAAACAGAACACACACTGGCCAGGTCAGAATGGGTGTCAGTACAACATGCATACAAACCTATGTCAGAAAAATGTAATGACAGAGTTCTGGGACTTGAGAGCTAGAAAGTGTCATAGATCTCTTCTTAATCCTTCCCCCAAATCACCCCTTGGAGGGCTCCCATTCTCCCAGAGTTTTATCCACCCCATGCATTACATTTGCCTGGAAGTTCCGCTCACCAGGTTTCCTTTGGTACAACAGAGGGATTTTTGTGTTTTGCCCATGGGCAGTGAGTTAATACTATTAGTAAACATAATTACACAGGAGCATTTTGTTCTAAATCTATTTATTGAAAGCAAACTGATCTGAGCCTCCTTCCAAGGATAAATTATAAATTCAGGCCAGACACTGAAACTTACAGTATCACTATTGAATGGGAAAGCTGGCCTGGGGTCTTGTGACTGGGACCTAAGGTTCTTTTTGAAGGGATTCCCAGTCAGAAGCTCACTGGGGTTCCTGTGCTGGACTTTGGGGTTGAGATTCTGGAGTTCCACAGACTAACGTCCTACAACAAGAGCATTTAATATTAACCCAGCTGGAAAATCAGAACATGAGAAACACAAGGGATTTTGGACTCAGAAAGATGGCGTTATTTCAGGGTACCAGTGAGGACTGAGATGCAGGGGAGGAGCTGCAGCAGAGAACACATCCCAAATCCCTGTCCCAGACCAATGTGGATCTAGCTCTGGCTTCAGATGTTGAAAGCTAAAGACACATGAAATGGGACCCCAGCCCATAAACCCAGGGAACCAAAAGTCTCAGGGCACAGACCTACAACAGTGCCCAGAGAGCAGATGTTGGTGATGGCTTCTTGCTATCGAAGATCAAAGCTGCCCCCTTCTATTTTGTCTTATTGTCCAACAATGGCCCATCTCCTAGTTGATCTGACCCCACACCAGATGAACAGATTGGTGCCTGTTCAGAGAGGAATAAGTTCTGGTCCTCATCACTCCACTTTGTATGGGAGTGCTGAACACAGCCACGGTAGTCCATGCTCCAAAGAAGCTTGCAGCATGGTCAGGGAACGAGGATCTGGACTGTGCTCAGAGAGCTGGGTCACAGTGCCAGCTGTGCAGAAACATACAATGTGTTAGGATGTTGAGGAAGACACATAGATCTGGCAACAAAATTAGAGCAAGGTTGTTTTATTATTAATCAATGGCATTTTTTTCATGGTCATATAGCTCAATAGGGAAGAAATGTAATGGAAAAACCAGGAACATAAGGTTTGAAAGTGGAAAGACTTGAATCTAACCCTACCTCCTAAACATGTGACCTTGGGCAAGTCATTCCACATCTCTGAGCTTCAGCCTCTTGGCAAATTGGAGACAAAAACCCTCAACTCCTAGATTCCACTGACGACTAAATGAGATAATGGACTTAAATCACTTAGCACCACTCCTGAAAAATACACAAACTCAGCAAATGTTTGTCTTTAAGAATCACATTTCTCAACAGAAAGAGGGGATTTGAGCAAATGACTGCTTTTCAGAAACAAAGCACACCAAAAAGGGGAGCAACATGAACATGTGTGACAAATCCCAGATTGCAGGCAGGTGCTGGATTTATTGAATGGTTCAATAGTGATTCAAACCAAAGAATTAAAATAATAATAATAACCGCCTTGTGTCTTAGTCCACTTGGGCTGCTATAACAAAAATACCAGAGACTGGGTGATTAATAAACAACAGAAATTTACTTCTCACAGGTCTGGAGGCTGGGAAGTTCAAGATCAAGGTGACGCAGAATCTGTGTATGGCAAGGGCCCCACTTCCTGGTTCATAGCTGGCACCTTCTAGCTGTGGTAGAAAGAGCGAGGCAACTCTCTAGGGCCTCTTATATAAGGGAACTGATCCCATTCAAGAGGATTCCACTCTCATGACCCCATCACTTCCCAAAGACCCCACCTCCAAATACCATCACATTGGGTATTCAGATTAACATATGAATTTGGGGGGAACACAAACATTCAGTCTATAGCACTCTGTTCAGACCAACATGTAATGAATACCAGTGTGTTATTCATTAAACCTGAACCAAAGCCAGGGTATACACTAAGCCCAATTTACGTTTGCTCTGGTGGCCACTCCTGGAATCAGGTTTAACCAAGGAGTGGACACTGTGGCAGCTGGAGCCCAGGGCAAGCTACTTTGATCCCGAAGCTACTTCCAGTGCAGAAATTTCATTTTCTCCCACGTGCGAGAAGTTTAACAGTCTCACTCCCTGTCTCACACCGGCAGGAAACTTGCTAAACAATTCCCTTCTGCATGTGAGCGCAGTCCTCAAAAGTATCTTCCCCGAAGCTCAGATCCTCGGTGGACCGGGTAGTTTCCACGCTTCACCGTCAGAAGCCAGCATTAGGTCTCTAACAGTAGGGTTTTTAATGAATAGTCGAGGAGTTTTCTTTGAAAATGAGTCTACTGGATAGGATTTTGTCTCTTTTGTCTTGCCTTCAACTACACTTATAATCAAGGTGACCATTTACTTTGTAATGAAGAGTAAGACACTTCAGAGTATGAAATGGACACTGTGAATTTAGCAGAGTCGCAGCAAAAACCAATATGGTTAGCCTACCCATAGCGTATTATCTATGATTTCCAGTTAGAGTTTCTTTAGCACACTTCAGAAGCATTCTGAGACAATATCTACACCTCTCTTTTCAACTTTCATAGTTATTATACGTATCCTAATTGGAGGCCAATATTTTTAGCCACTTGGCCTGTATTAAGACTTGCCCAGATAGTCAATTCAGTTTTCGTATACAAACTTCCTTTTATTTTGCACTCCTATTGCATCTGCTTATATAATAATTGAATTATGTATTCACAATACATGCAACTGGCATAAATACAACTGATTCTTGGTGAGCAAGCAACTCAGTTGAGAGCATCAGTGCATGGTACAGCAGACAGTAGCCTAACAGCTGTGAGGGATTATCATAATATGAGTCAGCAGGTTTCCCAGAGGTGAGAGGCAGTAAAGCACAGTGGTTAAAACCAAGGATGGCGGCTGAGTTCTTTCAAGTCTGAGCTCTGATTAGCTGTCTGAACATGGGAAAGTACTTAACCACGCCATTCCTCAGTTCCCCATCTATAAAATGGGGTTATAATAGCATCACTTCATAGAGTTGTTGTGAGGATCAAATGACTTAATGGAAGTAGAGTTCAGAGCATGCTTGGAACACAGGGAGTACTACGTTAAGTCTGTCCTCTTGTCATTGTGACCATTATTATTAAGAAGAAAGCATTTTTAATCTAGTTAATTGGTTCTGGGGAAGAAGTTTTTACTATATGTGGCCAATAAAAAAATGTCTACTATTGAATAGAAATAAGTATACAAAAGGCAGTGAGGCTGCCTTGAATTCAGAGGTAAGATAATTCTATCACCACGGGCTAGGAGAGGCCCATCCTCTGTCAAATTCCCAGAAATGGGACTCTGATGGGTGACTGATTTAGGATCTATCAAAATAATGGCACTTCAGACAAAGGGTTCAGCCAGCACTAGGCCAGGTGACTCCAGAAATAAGGCCATGTTTGAAAGGGCTGGACATGGTAGGAGAGATAAGAGGATGAGGTCAGGAGTGACAGAGATGAGGTAGGAAAGATGAGTAGGAGCCAGGCTCATTTCCTGGAGAAAAGGAGGGCAGACGTGGGAGGGAGCCTCCCACACAGCTATGGTGTTGGTGGAGGTGGTCTCCCGCAGGTGGTCTCCTTAGCAAGGAGGGGCAGGCCATAGCCATGCACCCATCCACTGTGGAAGCCAGAAAATCTTCCTCAACCTGAAATGCAAATAATGTATTTGAATTCAAATGTATAAGAACAGTCCGGGCCTCAGTGCAAGCTGTCCATCACATCTGGCTGTGAGCGTGTTTACAGCAGGATGTAAACTGATGTTCAATTACCCACGGAACTTTATCATTAAAACAGAACTTTAAAATATGCATGTAGAATTTTAAAAAATAGCTTGCACTAACGAAACCAATTTTTAAAAGTCTGAAACAGGGCTTTGCCAGGTTTTCAAAGCCATCTGTTTTCAAAGCCTACCTTCCTCCCTTGTTTACCGCAGTCTGTCTGCTGTTTTAACAACCTCCAGTGGGATTTCACACGCCTCATTATGCAAAATCACTGCTTATGCATTCACTCTGCCACTTGTCTAACTAATCTCAACTCGTAACACCTTTCTGAGGAAGATTCCCCAGTCTGGAGTTCTCCTACAGGGCTGTAGATCAAGAACACTGGTAGAAGAGTGTTGGAGCAAGACAAAACACATCCTCCAGTGAATTACTGTTATGAGACAGGCTTGATCTGAGACCTTACTTGAGGTGAGAAACAAAAAAAGCAATAATGATCGTAATATAAATTCAAAATCCCTCTATCCCTCCCTCCCCCCAGAAAAGGAAGGTCTTGCATCAGGTATGAGTTAGAAAAGTAAGTTTGATTGCTTTCTCATCCATTGTTTCCCTCCTATAAGTTATCTACTAAAATATTTTTAATTTTTCCTTTTGAATACAGCTTTGGACCTATTATCTTTTGGTTCAGAACCATCAGGAGCCTAGCTAGGTTCAAATCCTAGCTCTCCTGGAGAACTGGTCCCTACCTGCAACCTCAGGTAAGACATTTAGGAAGACCAAGTACCATTGGATCGTTGTCTAAATAGTGAACCAGGCAGATAGGCTCCGGTAATGTAAGAGGACCACCAAGTCAAAACCTGGATCTCCTAAGTGTTGGGTCACAGTGTTCAAATCAATGATGCTCCTTCATTTAGGGGACCAACCACTAAGTAAGGTCTCAAACCAGATACACATGGGGCAAAGTGACTCTATGAAAGATGTTGGCTCTTGGTCTAGCATGGTGAATCTTGACTCTGGCTACAAGTAAGAATCAGCAGGAAGCCACAAAGGTCCCATCCCTCAAACCCCAGCATGTCACCCACATTCTCATTCAGTTGGTCTTAGGTGAGGCCTGGGGGCCAATATTTGCTTTTATAGTAAACTTTTATATTGAAGACTAGATTGATACAACAAATTACACAAATCTTCAATGTACCACTCGATTAAAAGTTTCAGAAAGTAAACATACCCATGAGAGCCCTGCCTAAAACAAGGTACAGAGCACTACCATCGTTCCAAAGCTTCCCTCTTGCATTTTCTCAATCCTTAATCCCCACCCTAAGGTAACCACGCTTCTGACTTCTGTCACCATGAAACTACCTGCCGCTCACCTTTGTATAAGTGGAATCATATAGTACAGTTTCTTTCTTTCTTTCTTTTTTTGGTCTAACTTCTTTTTGCTCAGCATATGTCTGTGATATTCATCCAAGTCATGGTGTATAGCAACAATTGCTACATGGTGTTGAATTCTATAGACCACCATTCATCCATTCTGATGATGAATCTTCAGGTTGTACCCAGTTTGGGGCTATGATAAATAATGTTGTTAGGAGCATCCCTGTGCGTGTTGTTTGGTGGCCACATACATTTCTCTTGGATGTGTATATATCAGAACTGAAATTGCTAAGTCACAGCTTATATATTGCTTCATCTTGAGTAGAATGGAAATAGTTTTCCAGAGGAGCTGAACCAATCACTTTCCCGCCAACCGCGTATGACGGTTTAGTTGTTCCGCATCCTCATCAATAAATGTCCGTGTATAGTGGTACCACATTTGGGATTTGATTTGCATCATTCTGATGACTTGTGAGGTTGAGTACTTTTTAACGTACTCATGGCATTTGGATACACTCTTTTGTGAGGTTCTTCTTTCACCCAATTTTTAATTTGGAATGTCAGTGTTTTTGTACAGATTTATAGTTCTTTCAAAATTTATTATAGGTGTCCTTTGGGATATATGTATTGCGTAGATCTTTCCCCACTGTGTGGTTTGCCTTTTCACTTCCTTAGTTCATGTCTCTCAATGAACAGGACTTCGTAATTTTAGTGAACTCCAATTTATACGTCTTGTTTTTTACAGTAAGTGCTTTTAGAGTCCTATATAATTTTTCCTCCCCTAGAGCCATAAAGATGCTCTATATTACCTTCCAGAAGCTACATGTTTCTTCTTTCTTAGTTAGGTGTATGATCCAGCTGGAATTGATTTGGAATACTGTGTGAGGCACAGGTCAAGATTCATTTTTTTTCATAAAGATACCCAATTGGCCCAGTTATTGAAAAGACCAACCTTTTCCCCATCCCACGATAGTGGCAATCAGTATTTCTTCAAACACTCATGGTGGGGCTAACTGATTTTAATATGCTTTGAGGGTTGTGATTTGCCAATCTAGATCAAAGAAAAATGGTGAGTCCTCAAGGTGTGAAGCAAAACTGCAACTAGATGTGTGGACTCCTGAAACGGAGAAAGTGCCCATATCTTTGAGAGTAGGTTTAGGGAAAATTGAATAATTGAGGCTGAGTTGAGAAATCCAGAAATCTACAAAACAATGCACAGCTGGGCAGCAGTAACTACAGCCAAGAAAGGTTGAGCTCGGAACCTGGCCCTGCCTCTGCCTGGTTTCCTCTCGAAGGGTCCGTGAGAAAATGGCGGCAAAGCAGGTGAACACGCTTCAACCTCCCCCAGGAACAACTATGCAATGTTGTGGGATGAGAAGGAGTTGTTTCCCAACCCAGGAATCTTGTTTCCCCTGATAATTGGTTCTTAAGAGCTAAGCGAAGGACCACTCCCGTTTTCCCCAGAGAGAAAACTGAGGGTGAGACAGATTGAGGGGTTTGCCCAAAGTCACCAGCAACCTTGTGTAAGAGCCAGAGGCATACTGAGTTCGAGAGGAAACAGGTTCCCAAAGGTGGCCCTGTTCCCAAGCCTCCAGAACAAAGGCTCCATTCTAGGAAGAGCAACTTTCCTTTCCAATGCTCACTCGGGAGACTTTAGTAATTAATTACTAGTTGCCAAATAGTAAATTGGAGTTAATTATCTGGACGGATCTAATTGCAGCTACAACTTTGTTGAAATTAAATAAAACACCACTTGTAAGTGCACAAAGCCTTTAAAGACATTACTTAAGGGTGTCTGGACATGTCCGGCTGAGACAGTGAGCTTCCCGGGACGGTGACACTGAAGAATTGTGCTGTCACACTCCAACCCTTCATGGAACACCATCTTCCACTTCATCTGACTCCCAGCAACCCCAAGGTCCCAGGAGGGAAGGATGTGGCTCCTCCTGCCTGCCCTCTGTCCCTACTGCACGTCTGATTCAAGCCCGAGGCGCTGGCATAGTCTGATGAGTTCTTCCCTATTTCTGGTTCTCCTTGAACTTAACCTTGTCATGGAGCCAGATCCAGGGCCACGGCTCCCACTCTAACAGAACCTCCACGGGAGGGGCAGCCATGGGCACAGCCCCAGGAATTCAGGGAGGACAGCTCCCAGAAGGAGACACCGAACCTGGCTGATGCCTGGAAGGAAAACAAGAGTTAGCCTGATAAAGCAAGCAGATCAGGGATGTGCAAAGGGCTGAAGGCCAAAGGCATCTGGAATAAATGAAATCTACCAGTGGTCATTGTGGTGGAGGGTGAATGAGCACAGGTTGACTAGGAGCAGAGAGAACCTTGTGGGTCACCACAAAGAGTTGAGACGTCACCCCGAAGAACATTCTTGCTGTAGGGATGCATTGAAGGAGGACAAGATTGGAGGACTCCTACCAGAAAAGAAAGTTGTTGTGTCACTGGAAAAGTTCTGAACTGAGAGTCAGAACACCAAATTCTTGTCCCCTGTTGGCCAATGAGCCAGCTGCATAATTTCCCTCCTTCTTAATCTCCTCATCTATGAAAAAGGAACAAATGCTTGTCTAGCCTCCCTCACAGGGGAAAATTAGGGAACATTGATTGACTCTTCGTGGCTGAATTGAGAAATCTAAAAATCCACACAACGGTGCAGAGTTGGGCAGCAGTAGTGACACCCAAGAATGACTGAGCTCAGAGCCTGACCCTGACCCTCCCCGGGTCCCTTTCCGAGGGTCGGTAAGGAAATGGCAGTGACAGCACCAGCTCCAGGCCTGAGATATGCTCAGTGGTAAGGCTGGTCAACATTCTCCAACCTCACCCAGGAACAGTGTCTAAGATGAGATCACAACGTAGACCTTGCCCAGCGGTCAAAGCACGTGAGCGCTAGCTCAGCCTGTGTGGCGAGTGCCAAGCTCAGATGGGCGGTGAGGCTGGGCGGTGAAGAGGTGAAGAGGGAGAGCCAGTCTACCGGGTGGGATTCTGGATTCAATAGCTACGTAACAGCAAGTCACTTAACTTACCTGAGCTCCCACTTCCTGGCCTTCCAAAAGGACAGTTTTAGCCTAAAATTCCCTACACTCAGTTAATGGTTCGCCGATGCTCACCCAAGGAGAGCAAAGACACAGAACGGAGCCGGGAGAATCTCTGGGGTCCAGACTCTTCTAATCCCTGTGCAGGGAGGACATCTCGAGTGGGCAGGTGGCAGCAGCGTTGCAGCCCAGTGCTGACAAGGTCAGGGCCACATACAGCTGCCACCCACCTCCCAGTGGCAACGCAGCCACCACCTGTGTTCATCTCTGAGAGCCCAGTGTCCCAAAGCCAGCACCGTGTGTACAGAAGGAACTGTAGCCTGGACTCCAGCGTACTCCAGACTGTCCCAGTTCTCCTGCACTGGCCTTGTGACTTTGTAAAACCCTTTCCCTCTGAGGATGTCAGTTGCATCCATGACAGACTTAAACTTGAACTCACCTTCCCTCCAGCCCCATCCAGCTCTGAAATGCTACGAGTCAACAACACAATGAAAGGCAGAAACAACAGTACTTGTAATAATAGCTAGCTTGGAGCGCTCACTCCCTTTCAGACACGGAACACATTACACGCATTGGTTATTACACTGTAATGACCACAGACGTGGGCATTGTCTTTACCCCATTTCAGACATAGGAAATGGGCACGGTGGGATCCGTAGCCTGCCAGTTCTCTCGGCAGTAGGTGCCAGCCTCACTCACAGCCCCACGCTGCCTTAGGTCACCGTTCCCAGGGCTGCTTTCCCTGGGGGCCACCCAGGTGTGTGGCTTCCTGCAGCCGGGCACCGGCAGGGGATGCTCACTGCACTTGAAAAACACCAGCTGGAAGTATAATGTGGTCTTGAAATTCAATAAGCTTCAGAGCGAAACTTGAGAGAGGAAAGAAGACACCCCTAGAGAAACTGATTGTGGTTAGCGAGAAGTCGGGAAGCTGGATTTATACGTCCCAAGCAACCCTTCAAGACGGTGCAAATAATCAGAGGGAACCAAACCCAGCATCGGAATGTGAATAGAAGCTTGGCCGGGAGCAAAAGCTGCCCCGAGTGTGTCTGAAAATCACTGGGGGGGACCGGCACATCAGACAGGCATCTGCCTGGGCTAGTGGGTCCCTCCTCCCTGCCACCACCGCCCAGGTGTCCATGATGAGTTGCCCTGTGCCAGGCCCTGTGGGTGCACCAGGCAGTGGGGCCCTGCCCTCGGGGAGCTGACAGTCCAGGGGCAGGGGCTGTGCTGGCGACAGAGGGCTGGGATGCTCCGCGGTGGCGAAACCAGCTCTGCCTGCCAGGGCTGGCACGGCTGCAGAGAGGAAGTGACTTGTGAGCTGATAACAGGATTTTACAAGGTGATAAAGAGCATTTCAGACAGAAAAGAAAGAAGGAAAACAGTTGTAAAGATGTAGACAGGAATTCAGAGAAGAGATTCTGGAAGGAGGTGACTGGCTGGGGCTGGGATTGGATCTTACCTCGCAAGGGGGAGTGGGAGGGCAGTGAGACCCGGAAGGCCAGAGAGGGAGGCAGAAAATGCCACACACAGGAGTGTGGCATCTCCTTCGGCATTTAAAGGTCATAGGCAGGGGAGTCACATTGAGAGCAGCCCACCGGGCAGCAGAGAGCCAGTGGAGGGGGATTAGGGCAGGAACAGCTGGAGGCAGAGAGACCACTGGCCAGGACAGGTATGGAGAGGAGGTCCCGGTTGCAAGGGGCAACTCAGAGGTTGAATTTCAGGTCTCACTGTTGGTCACACTGGTGTCAGGCAGGGGACAGAAGAGTTGGCCGCAGGTGTTTTCGATGCCTGGCCCTGCACTGAGAGGCAGCCGCGCTGTGGGTGCGGAGTAGCACGGCCAGCCTGGAGCTCAGATGCAGAGCGAGGCGGCTGCTCACTTAGCTTCTCCTGTGGCTGGCTGCTGCCACTTAAGGCGGCACAAACTGGCACTCAAAGATTTGGCTACTGGCTGCCTAGCAACCTGGCTTCTCATTACCGACACACACACACACACACGCACACTCTTATCCATTCACACACGCACATACATATGCATGTGCACATGCACTAGCACACAGTCATACACACACACGGACACACCTATGCACACACTCACCCATGTACACACACACTCACACATGTACCCATTCACACATACACATACATATGCATGTTCATATGCACTAGCACACAGTCATGCACATACACGGACACACCTATGCACACATGCGCACATGCACACTCACCCATGCACACACACACATATGCATGTGCACACGCACTAGAACACACTGGGGCACACACATGGACATACATATGCACACATGCTCACGTGCACACTCACCCACACATGCACTTGCACGTACACGTATTCACACACCACATGCATATGCATGTGCACATGCACTAACACACACCCATACACACACACGGACATACATATGCACACATGCTCACGTGCACACTCACCCACACACGTGCTTGCACGTACACACATTCACACACACATACATATGCATGTGCACATGCACTAACACACATTCATACAGACATACCTATGCACATACGCCCACATGCGCACTCACCCACACATGCACTTGCACACACACAGGCAGGTTCATGCCTTCTGGCCTTGCCCACCCAGGGCCCTCCTGTCATCCTTCCTGCAAAACCCATGCCCTGTCCTGATCCACCCCAGCCTCCCCTTCTCCGAAAAGTTGTCCCTGACTTCACACTAACTGTTCACCACTGGGGCCCCGTGGTGCCTTTCTTCCACATCCTCTTGCAGTGTCACTGCAGACAACTGTCATGAGTGGAGTGCGAACTGAGGGATCCCAGGGGGAAACTAGATGCTGGGTGGGGCCAGGGGAGGGCCAGGGGTAGAGGGGAGTGCCCCTGGGAAACAGATCCTATTCCATTCGCCGGGGTTTGGATGCCAGGCTGACAGTTGGGAGCACAGAGCAGCTGTGCTAAGGGTGTCCAGGCCGGCAGGAGAGACAGGTGTGAGGCACTGGAGGGGGTGGATCCCTCAGAAGCTCACGGCAGAGGGAGTTGTAATCAAAGCCCTCGAGAACAGCGAAAGAGAACCAAATCCCAAGGAGCCCTGCCTTCCCACGCGGACGGGGGGCCCCTTGCTCTGGGGGACCTCCCTAGGCTCCAGAACCAGGTCAGAAGTACCCCCCACCAGAGGCCCAGGGCAGCAGGCCCCCAAGCGGGGCTGAGACCACCACCTCGGGCTGCCAATGCCCTGCTTTCAGACACCCAGAGTAGCATCGGTCACCCGAAGACGGACAGAGGTGTGGGTATAAAACACCTTGGGCTCAGGATGGGGATGCCGACAGCAACAGCGGCCACACAGAGGCAGAGGCAGCCGAGGGGGCAGGCAGGGAGGGAAGCGGCTGGCATCGGCCAGGGCAGGGCGACCACCTGGGAACGCTGCAGGAGGCAGAAGGCACTTGTGGGGACCGGCGCAGAGTCTGTGATTAAGCAGGTGGGGCCTGAGGCAGCCGGTCTCGCCTTCTTGCTGTCACAGGGACTCATGGGACTGACTCCCCAGAATTAATCCCTTCTTCCTCCCACAGCTTCTCCCGAGCTCCCTGGTGTGCCTGCCACCCCACCCAGCCTCTGCCTCGGAAAGCTGCCAAGTGCTACAACATCCAGGGGACCCAGAGGGTGATGCAGAGCCAAGGGCAGTTTTGCAGGATGTCCCTGGTGTCCCATTCTGAGTGTTCCTAGATGAAAGACGCAGTGTCACATGCTTCATCCAGCCTTCCCTGTCCTCATCCTGGGCAGCTGGGATGGGCCCAGGTGGCCCAGGAGCCCCCAGTGACAGCAGCACCACGTGTCAGCCAATTCCCACCCCTCAGAGCACCTGCCAGCTCCCGGGCACTGGTGGACTCTTACAGGGGCTCTTTCCTGAGAGGGGGTTAGCCCATCGTCTATAGCGGGTGGGGTCCTTAGAGAGCCTCTGCTTTTCCTTCTTACTGTGAGGATGGTCTTGCAATAGAGTGGTAGTGAAGAATCGGACAGACACGAGCTTTAATCTCAGCTCTATCCCCTCCTGGCTGTGCAACCATGGGAAGGCCGCATACCCTCTCTGAACCTGTTTCCTCATCTGTAAAAATAAAGCTAAAAGTACTAGGGCAATCAGGATGAAAGGTGATGATGTGCCTGCCATGTGGCAGGCACTGACTAACGATGACTCTTGATCCTCCATCCTCCTGTTCTTGCTGTTGCTGTATTTAAGGGCAGCAATTTGTAAAGGCAGAAGCCTAGCCTTTCAAGCTACATTTCCCCGGGTTCAGCTCTCACTCTGCTATTTGTAAGTCACCCTAGCTTCCAGACCCTTGGTTTCAGCAATGGCAAAATGGGATAATAATGGAGAAACCACAGGGCCAAGGCAGCAATTGAAGGTGAGGAACCTAACAGCAGGCCAGAGGCACAGTTGGGCTCAGCGACATGTGTCCTGCCCTTGCTGGGACGAACAAGACAATGGCCATCAGAGTGGGCTCCTCCCCGTGTCAAGAACAGCGTGGTCCTGAACTCCAGGATTTCCTGGCTGTTGTTTCCTTTGCAAGGGCTGAAACAGGTTGACCAGGACCTCTCTCCATTCTGTCCTCAGAATGACCTACACACTTGCCCAGCTTCTGCCACAAACAGCTTGATCCAAATCCCCCTCCTTCGTGGATTCTAGTAGAAGTATAACTGTGAGGTACTGCTAATGTTAACTCTAAAATGATTATGATATGGGATTCCTAATGGGCAGTTTTAAGTTCTTCCACTAAGAGGCTACAAACAAGACCAATCCTTGCAGTTTGTCATCTGTGAAATCTGTCCTTGCCAGCTGCTATCTTTGGAGTGCTTGCACCTGGTACTGTGCGGGGCAGATTCATTGCAAAAGTGGCTATTCATTAGAATGTGGTTTGCAGCAACTCCTATCGAGAGGTTAAAATCTATTCTTCCACCCCTTGAATGACTTGCTTTGGCCAATAGAATGTGATAGAAGGGACGCGGTGCCAGTTTCAAAAGCTGTGCATGCTTCTGCCACTCTTTTGGGTCCCCGCCATGTGAATCCGCCCAAGCTGGCCTGCTGATGTCTGAGAGACGTGTGGTCCAATAACTCCAGCTGCCCGCCAGCCAACTGCCAGACATGCAAACGAGGCCATGCTAGACAGCCAAGCCTCGGCCCAGCCATCAGCTCAGCACAAGAGCCTGCGTGAGCCCAGCCAAGATCAGCCAAGCCTGGCCCAAACTAGCAGAATTCTCAGCTGACACACACGCTGGCGAGAAATAACAAACACTTTGTCATTTTAGCTTCTGCTTTTTAGGGTGCTCTGTGAACAAATCCACCAGCCTAAGTCCCTCGAGTATATCATCTCACTTTATCTTTATAACAACCCCAGGAGCTAGGAATGTTTTTATCCCAATTGTACAGTAGAGGAAACTGGGGTTCAAAAGGCTTTAGCCACTTGCCTGAGTTGTCACAGCTAAAAATTGGTAGAGCCATGAATAAAACTCAGATCTGCTTGACTCCCTAGGCTGTGCTCTTTCTCCCAAAGCAACTTCTCTCTTCCCCGGGTAAGAATAACAGCTGGTTAACTAAAAACGGGGATTGGAAAGGCCCAAGCCAGGGTGATCGTCCCCATAAGGGACAAATCATACTATGCAGCTAACTTTCCTTACCCTAGCCTCTTGGATTGTGGGGCAGGTATTTTTTCTCTTTAAATGCAACTTGCCTTTAAGAATCTCAGTCCTTTTCAGCAAGTCTAAAAGCTGTAGCTTTGACCTTCCTTTGCTTGTTAATTAGGGTGTTGGAGGGGAAACAGAGAAACCATGTGGATGGGCAGAAGGGGAGTTTTCAAAAATAAATGCTCCTTAGGCCCACTCGACTGAAAAATTTCATTAATTCATTAATTAAGACATAAGCATGAGAATTCCAGGGAAAGGAACAAATACCATCTGTACTGTGGAGGGGCCAAATTTTTCTTTTAGCCTCTAAGACCCAGTAATGAGCACATGCTCTGAATTATTCTCCAAATTAACTGCTTCATGGGAGAAGAGCAGCATTGGCAATCCGATTAGGTGTCAGACAGTGCTCAGAGAGCTGCATCTGTGAGGCTTAGGAGTGATGTTCTTGGGCCTTAACCATGGGGAGGCAGGTTCCAGCTCTATACAGGAAACTTCCTTCCAAGAGTCAGAAGTGTCTTGGGAAGGAATGGGCTGCTTCACAAGGTGGTGAGTCCACCAGCACCAGGAGCATGCAATTAGAGCCCGAGTCTGGGTGGAAGAATGGCTATTTTGTGTAGGAGGCTGGAGGCTGGACCAAATGATCACTCAGGCCCCTCGCAATTGTGAGAGTCTATTTAGTGTCTTCTAAATGATCCCTTTACCCAAAGATAATTCCTTCTTTGACTGGGTGATTAGACTATCAGTGCACACGTGGTCTCAGATATGGAACACCTTCAGTGGCCTTAGCAGTGATCGTCTAACACTGAACCACTTCAGTGGCCAAAGCTGTGTGCCAGTACTAGACATTATAGATGACTTTCCAGCAGGATGCTGGGTGCAATGAATCATTAAAATTGGAAGCATTTTCTCACTTGCTTTAAAATATCCAGCTTTGATAGCTCAAATTGGGGGCCGAGCAGGAGGCATTTCAAAAGAAATTGTGAATGATGGTGTTATTTTGGCCTCGATGGGGCCAGCAGTTTGGGTGACCATGAGGCATCAGGCAAGAAACCTCTTCTGACACCTTACAAAATGTTTAGATTAATCAAATTTTAAGGCCAGCTCCTGCGTGGAGAGGATGGAGCTTGCGGGAGTGGCTAGAATATTTTACCCTATCTGGGTTGACCGTAGAGGGTAATGCCTTTGCGTTTCTAGCCATTACAAACATTGAGTCAGACAAGTGTTGCATGGGTATGTTTAACTAGTAAAAAAAAAAAAAAAAATACTCTAATTATATTTTTAATAGATGGTTTCTGACAGCAGAAACAACAAAAATGATTGATTTTTTGTGTGAAATCTTTGGAGGGGAAAGTCTCTTGCTTTCAAATTTGTTTAGAAGCCATTTCTCAGAAGCCTCTTCAGTTAACATTTGGGCTATGGTGAGCCTCTCGTGTGCAGAGTGTGTTTCAAATGTTAATGGGGGTCTAAATCTGTGTTCTTTCTCAGCTCAACCTTTTGCACTCAAAATTCATGAGTGTATATTGATTTAGGCAGCCTTCCCAGGACCCCCTGTACCACTGGGCTCTTTTGTTCAATGTTAATATACCCCAACTTATCAATTATTAACTTGCTAAGTGAAAGCAGTATAAATCTAGCCTTCTGAGCAAAAAGAACTGCTCTTTTCATTCCCTGAAAATATGATGGCAGCAGAGGCTGGTGACTTAGCCAAACTCACACTTGATTTAGTGAGTAACAATGATTGTGGGTCCCCCAGAGTTTTTGTCCCTTCTGTTTGTGGTGCAAATGTGAGAAAACCAGAGTAAACCCCAAATTAGCAAATATGAAAATAATAGAACAGGTTTTCTACATCATAATTTGAGGGGGAAAACGAAAGAAAGAGTAAGAAAGTAAGATTGCAATCAAGATCTAACGTATAAAAGGAAACGTCACAGATTATCTCAACACAGAGGTCTCTGCCATGTCTCTGTTCTCCTAAAATGACCATGGGCCATGCTGATAGTCAAGCTACACTTCATGCATAACCCACCTCTGGCCCCCCAGCACCACTGCCAGGTAAGCGGTGTACATTTTGCAGATGAAGAAGCTGAGATATAAAAAGGGAATGTTGTTAGCTGAAAATCACACCACCCAGAAAAAGGTGGGGTATGAATTTGAGCCCAATTTGATTTACCCAGAATACGTGCATTTAATCATCTTGAGATGCTACCCTGTCAGCTTCATCGGGGTCACACAGCTAGCAGGAGTCAGAACCAGGATTTGTAAGGGGGGGCTGCCATGATGCAAAACCCCCACTTACTTGCTTCTAGCTCTGATGTTCCCCAAATGCCTCTGATACTCTTTCATGTTTGGGATCAGCAAAGCAATATTCACTAATGATTAAGATACTTCTCGATTTTCTCATCTATAAAATGGGAGAGTAATGTTAGCTTTACATGGTAGTTACAAGGATTGAACCAGACAATAGTATTTATGTAAAGTACCAAGCACACCTTAGACCCTCCATAAAAGCTGTTTTCATTTCCCCTCTGCCTTGACTCCTTCCCTCCCTAACCTTGATAGGAAAGAGAACTTAGTTATGTTGGCATATTCACAGCATGACTTGGAATTACAAAGGGTTTCTGGCTAATTAACTTTCAGTTAATCAGATAATTCAATTAACCACGACACCCCCCATTCCCCTGAGCAATTAGTTAATTGAAGTTTTATTATATACAAAGCATTACAGAGTGACATACAGTAATGCTACTTGTTCAAGAAACAGAAGCAAGAAAGGAATTTCGTGTGAGAAATGGCAGATCATGTCATCTCTGAGTCAGCTGCCCCTTCCCCATCTCCTACCCTTCCCTTCTCTGGGATCTGCATGCCCTCCTTTGCCAGCTTACTGGGTCCTTTACCAACAGCATCACAGCTCCTGTCTCTCCCAGCAGGGGCTGCAGTTGGATCTTCACCCCAAAGCCCAACCCTGGAGCACCCACCATCACCCACCCCTGCTATGGTTGCATGCTGCATGGCAACGCAGGCGGTAGACACTGTTCTTAACTCACCCCTCTTCACCTCCTCAACCCGCTACTCAATCATTGCTCTTGCATGCTTCTTTCCTGCTAAAAACTCCTCTCTCCTAAGACACGTCTTTGAAAAGGCAGGATGCATCCAACATAAAGGGCCCTGCCATTGGCTCCTCTGTCATCCCAGTTGGCCTGGAATCATCTTGCCTTATACCTGTGGTCTCAGCATAATTAATATCACCACCCCCTTTTAGTCCCAAAGGGTTCCAGTTTGAATGATAAAGCATGTGGTTGCCCAACCACTCACGGTCCTCCAAGGTCACCTTGGCGTGTGGCTGTCCTAAGGCAAACTCACCATGCAGTGGCCCAGTGATGAACAAAGACTGCAGGAGTAGAACTTGCTCTGGGTGAGCCAGTGAGTGAGAGGTGAGTGAACATGAAAGCCTAGGACACTACTGTCCACTACTGTAGACTTTATGAATACTCTACACTTAGGCTACACTAAATTTATAAAAAAATTCTTTCTTCAATAATAAATGAAACTTAGCTTATTGTAACTTTTTACTTCATATATAAGTTTTAAATTTTTTTAGTTTTTTTGACTCTTTTGTAATAACACTTAGCTTAAAACACAAACACATTGTACAGCTGGATGAAAATATTTTCTTTCATAATATCCTTATTCTATAAGCTTTTTTTCTACTTTCAAAACTTAATTTTTTTCTTTTTAAATTTTTTTATGAAAAACTAAGACACAAACACACACATGAGCCTAGGCCTACACAGGGTCAGGATCATCAACGTCTCTGTCTTCCACCTCCACATCTTGTCCCACGGGAAGGTCTTCAGGGGCAGTAACACACATGGACAACATAACAGTAACACACATATGACAACAGTGCCTTCCTCTGGAAGACCTCCTGAAGGACCTGCCGGGGCTATTTCACAGTTCACAGTGTTTTAAAGTAAAAGGAGTACACTCTAAAATAATGATAAAAAGTATAGTAAAGCAAATATAAAAACCAGCACCATAGCCATTTATTATGAAGTATTATGTACTGTACATAATCGTGCGTGCTAAACTTCTATATGACTGGCAGTGCAGTGGGTTCGTTTATAGCAGCATCACCACAAACACGTGAGTAATGCGTTTCGCTATGACGTCACAGCGGCTGTAACGTCACCAGGCAATAGGAATTTTTTGGCTCCATTATGATCTTATGGGAGCTGGTTCTCAATCAATCGCCCTCCTTCACTCATTACAAAATATTTCAGATATGTTGTCTATTTCTTTATCTTTACTTTCTAGCCACTTCCGAACTCCCTGTGGCATGCCTTCTAGAAAAACACTCCCCTGAAAGGCTCTCTTAGAAGTCACTAAAGATATCCTTGCTCCCTCCTGCACCTTGCATCTGTGAATTCCTCTGTCTCTGACATCTAGACCCCAGTTTTTTACAAAAAACAAGCTCATATGATTAGGGTCAACCTGCCCTGATAATATCCCTTTCTTAAAGTCTGCTTACTCAATCATGTGAATCAAATCCATCATATTCACAGTTCCAGGGATCATGCAGGGGTGTGCTCAGAGGGGAGCTGGGACCACACCAGGGGATAATAACACTCAGCCGGCAGGATTGCTGTGAGAAATAAGATAATGCGCGCTGAGCCCTGAGCGTGGGGCTGATCACGTAGCAAGCACTTGATGTATTCAGTTTTGCTTTTCTTGGCAGCCCCGTGAATCCAAGGTGTCCTGATCCCTGGAATTCCTTTTCAGAGACAGCCTTGACAGGGCTCCCTCCCGCTGAAATCCTTATTCCACCCACATCGGAGATCAGGCCCTCACTCACCACCCTCCAGCCCCCTTTTTCCGTGCACCGACGGCTGGAACACCCATCTCAGAAGCAATGGGAACGTTTCTGCTAGAAAGCCAAGGCAGAAATTCCTGCTGGCCTCGTCTGAAATCAGCACAATGCTTGTTGTGAGGATTATGTTGATAGATCAGTATCTCCCCCGATGCCTTCAGAAGCACAATGTGAATACTGGAGCTGTCAGTGTTAATAACACACTACAATCCTGTTCTTTAAAAGAATAAAAAAAAACTCCGACTTCTAAAGGCAGATAAAGAGAAGCTAATTGAAACCATCACATGCAATCTTCTCTAAGTAGCAGCTACTACATCAATATTTAGTAAAGAAATTCTGTTTTGTTTTATTCCCCTCCCCCTAAATTATTTACAGGAAAACATTGAAATGCCTGCTAGTTCCAGCTTGATGATTTTTTTTTCTTTAAAAACCCTGGACTGGAAATCCAAGAACCTAGATGTTATTTCTCACCCTGCAGCTGACTCTCAAAGTGACATCATGCGGGTCTTTCTCTCTCTGGACCTCACGTCCTGGGATAAGGGGTGCTGAGCTTTCCTTAAGCTCTAGAATGCACAGGAAATAATCCCCCAAAGATCCTGCCCATAACCTTCCCTCTCTGAGCAACCCTAGAGCCTGTGCCCCACAACACAGCGTGTCATCTTCCTATGACAATTTCTTTCCCAGTGTGTGATGTCTCCCTAGCTGGACTTGGGTCCTGTGGGCCTCTGGCTGCTTTATACCTCATTCATTTCCTCCTTTGATATGAGTATTTATCGTGTGCCAACTCCAGGACACATATTGTGCCAGCCCCAGAGGATAGAGTGATGGATGATACAAGCTCCTCCCACAAGGACGTCACAGTCCAGGTGAGATCGGGTCCATAAACACGTGACTGCAGCCCAGCCTTGGAGCACGGCACAAGGCACAGGGCCCAGGGCTTGGAGAGAAGCCGGAGAGGACAGTGAGGAAAGAAGGAGGTGGTGCTGGGTCTTGAGGGAGGCCGAGGAAGGCACAAAGGGCAGGAGAGGACTGTTGGTTCTGGGAAACCGCAAAAAATTGGGGATGGCGGAAGGACAGGGCTTGGGGGAGTTGGAAGGGTGGGAGGTGGGAGAGAGGTGGGCAAAAGCCAAGTCTGGAAGGCTTCATGTGACAGGCTAAGGGTCTTGGGTTGAGTCTTGCGGCCACCCGGGAGCCCGAGTAAGGACTTTCAGTGGAACCGTAACAAGGGAAGACTGATATTTTACAGAAGTTAATCTGTCATTCTCCCCCTCATTTCAGGACTCCAGAGAGCACCTTTCATATCATGGAAATTCTGGGTCAGGGATGCCCCCAAAAGGCCACAGCCCCTAATGTGAACAGGAAGGGCCCCTGGGGTTGGGGGATTACTCAGCAAGACAGCAGTGACAAGCATGGCCTCAAGGGGGCAGGACGGAGGCAGGGAGAAGTCAGGGGAGAATGAACTCGGAACCAAAGCAGGCTGCTCCTTTCAGAACCCAAGTTACGGAGCTTAGGTCACGACACAGTCAGTAACGTTTGGTTGGAGCACCCACGTTGGTTCAAAGCAGAGCCGCCATGCCCCCAGGCACCCAGGCAGCAGCAGAGAGGGGCTGGCTGGCTGGCTAGAAACGCAGGCTGCTCTCCTCTCTGCAGACCCATGAATCCCAAGGGCCTTCTGAACATGTCTGGGAGTTCCCACGGGGCCTGCGGCCCTGGAGCACCCAGTCTGAAGAACGGACCTCCTCCATCATTGGGTCTTTTCTTTTGCTGCAGGAAGCTGGGCAGACGGAAATGAGCCCATAGGTCCAGAAGAGAGAGGAGACCTGCCACCACCAGCCAAGCACCCTCACCTGGAGTCTCTGAGCCCCGCAGGCCCTACAGACTAGAAGCCCTTGGTTTGGATGGAGAAAGAGCCAAAGCCAAAGGCCTGAAGTGGACCATAAATAAAAACCAGGTGTCCTTTGAAGTTCATTTCCTCTCAAAGGAGGTAAATCAAAAGGCATGTTAGAGCCTCGCAAGATGGTGTGACAATGTTACCAAAAAAAAAAAAAAAAAAAATCTATCGGGAAACCAGCCTAGAAAGGCTCATCTTTAAAGATCCCTCAAACGAATGGCATCGTGCCCATTTCCCATCACAACTGGCCCTACACGGTAATTGAAAGGAGACCCACTAAGCAGATCGCCATAAAGCAACGACCCTTCTCTCCTGGTAATTATGTGATCAAATTATGAAGCCCTTTGAGCCAACGCATTTCAGCTTTTATGATGCAGTTGAAGACCTGTTGCTGCCTACTGGGGGGAGGAAGAAAGGGACCCTGGCCAGGCGTCTCTCTGCTACCATCTGAAAGGGACATTCTCCCTTTTCTGTATTCCCTTTGAATTATCAGGGGCAGACAGTTCTCTTTGACACGGAGAATGCAGGCATTTGCTAGATTTACATTTGCCACTTGTTTTGCTACCGAGATGAACCTTTGGGAGAGAGACCCCTTAGCTGTAGGTTCACCTTCTTATGTTCACGTATTCAACATTTGTAATATGGAATGTTACAAATGCCCTGGGGTGATTTCGTCCACATTCATGGATATGCTTAGATCTCCAAAAGCTGTGACTATAAACTGAGGTCACATCTCCATTAATGCCCAAATAATGAAGCCTGCAGAGCCCAACCTGCCCATGCAGGGCCTTAGGGTCCCTTTGTGAGCACCTCAAGTGCTTTTGAGAGACCTGTGATGGGTGGAGGGTGTCCGTCTGTTCTTGTTCCTGTACCAGGACGTCTATGCATCTCTCCTCTCTGTTGATGCTGCTGAGGAAGTCCTTCTGGAGAAGGACCCCTGGCACCAGCTCCCGACTTCCCAAAACGGATCCAGGAAGAACTGCCCCAACAACTGCAAACCTCACTTAGCCACCTGGACCCTGAAGCAGCATGGTCCACCCAGAGTCTCACACAGTCCCTCATGAAAACTGTCCTCGACATCTAGATACAGCCTCTCCCACCCATTCTCCACCCCATACCCACACCTTCTCCCAAGTCCCACATCTTCTCCCAAGTCAACGAGATTATCTGAGTATAAATGCAGCTCAAACTCCGCTTACAAACACAGCAATTCTCTAAAGGACAAGATCTGGAGCGGTGCCCCTCCACCTATGACACAGACACACCTCGTAAAATCAGACGAAACCGGTGAGGTCCAGGAAGCCACACTGTCTCGAGCATCCCCAGTCCCAAAGAAGGTTTGTGCTGTATCTGTTCTAACCTAAAGCCACATACTGATGGCTTTCCTTGAGCAAAGGATCATCTACACCCAAAAGATTCCTCCAGACAGCTTTGGAAAGGTAAAGTATTAAGGTGATGCTCCTCAAATTTTAACATAATTCTCTCTAGCTCTCAGATGTGCTCATTTCTTCCCTATGTTGGTTTCAATCCTAAGCTTCCCTTATTGGCAAGATGTCAGCCAAAGCTCCACTGCCATACCCTCCTAGGGTCAAGGTCAGAGATAAGAGTGTGCCTCCACTCATATCTCACTAGCTCTAACCAGGTCAGGACTTCCCATGTGTTAATTGCTATGGCTAGGGTAATGCAATACTCTAATTGGACAGACCCTGATCACATGTCTATGCTGAAACTGAGTGTGGAATCAATTGCAGCTGAAGCATAGGGGCTAAGAGTGGTGGAGAGAATGGTTTTCTAGTGGAAAAGTAAGGTATGGTTACCAGGAAAGAGTGAATAAAGTCTGGACAATAATGGAAACAAAGCGGATGTCTACTATAGCTTCTTCATTGCTTTCCATGTTTCTAACCTCTATCTTCTCCAATCCATCCTCTACCAAGGCTCACTGACTATGGCCCTCATGCCAAATCTGGCCCATAGCTGGTTTTTATAAATAAAGTTTTATGGGAACACAGTCACACCCATCCATTTACATATGACGGCTCTCATGCCATAGGGCATAGTGAAATAGTTGTGACCAAGACCGTGTGCCTGGTAAAGTGAAAAGAGTTACAGTCAGACTCTTGACAATAAATGTTTGCTGACCCTGGACCCTTGCTCTAAGTGACCATTAGAAGTCTTCCCACTTTACTTTTTTTCATTTAAAATCTTCAATAGTTTCCCATTGGTTAAAGATGAACTCTAAACTCCTTGGGATAGCAGCATTCCTGTTGACAGTTAAAATTGTGCTTTAATCTCTTCTTCAGTCGCAGGGGCAGCAGAGAACCCCACAGGCTGCCCTTGGGAGCATGCACAATCCCAGTGAGAAACAAGGAAATAAGTCTCTTGTGCATCAAGTCTGACCCCCTTGGGGACAACCAATCAAGTGCTATTGTCCAGTAAGAAAGAAGGAAACAGCTTTTGACTTAAAAGCCCTCTGGGTGAGTCCTTTCCTCCAAAGACAATATGTGCAAACAGCTCTTTGTGTTCTGAAGGTCCAGGTCACCAACCAGAGGCAATCAATCTGTTTTGTTTGATAAAGAACATGAAAATGAGACTCTTTAGATTTAAGAGCCTCTGAGGAAGGAACGTGGTTGGCAGGGATAGAAGGTGGCCGGGCTTTGTAAAGGTGGCAGAAACCTACCTCACAGGCATCCTGCCTTGTGTCCTGCAGCAGTGGCCTGGGAGGGGCTGTGGGCTAAATTCAGAGGAGGAAAAGATATGCTAAGTAGCATCGTGCTCATGCCCAGAGTAGACGTCAGAAACAAAGAGTCAAGCCAATGTCGTGCTCAAGGATACGGCTTGTGTAGGTGGCACCCTGCTTCCACTGGGTTCCTCTGGAAGGAGGGATGGCCCAGTAAACTCCTGGCTACCATGTGAGTCAGCATTTCAGCCAGTTGTGCACTTTGGAGACACTGTGCACCCATTTCCCTGATTGCTCCTTGGGTTGGGTCCTGGGGCTCGAGCCCTGTACTGTTAAAACACGCCAGCTAACATGGAGCTGAAAGATAGGAACGGACACCACTGTCACATGAATGTGACACAGCACGCCTTTTCACTGCAAGTCCATCGCTGCTGTACAGCCAGGTCTACTGCCACCCACATCCTTTTTCTTAGCCTGGAACTTCACTCACTCACCATTCCCCAGGCAACCCACACCCTCCCAAGCCTGCACTTGCTCTACTTGAAAGGCCCATTCCCCTTGCCACTAAATGAAATTATATTTAACCTCCAAGACCCAGCTTAGATGTCACCTTCTTAGGTGATGGCATTGGCCGGAACATGGCACCAACGGAGACAGAGGGGTAGGAGACGCAGGAGGGAAGACAGAATGAGAGAGGGATGGACCAGGTTAGGCAAAAGAAGGTGAATCAGGTCACAGGTACAGTCACAAGATCTTCTGAAGAACGTTTTTAAGGATTATTCAAAGAAAGATTGCAAACGAAACAATCCTTTACTAACTTTCTGTTCCTGGTAGATTCAGAAGCCATGACCTCAAATGTGACCTCAAATGCAGTCCAGCCATGGTGCCCTGAGCTCTTCACTGACTTCAGAGTCAAGACACCTCCAGGCCCCCACGCATACCTGAGCAAAACAAGCTACTGCCCCCTCCCCACTGACAGTCATTCCTGGACAGGCCCCACGTGCTCCTCCCACATCCCCACCTGCTCCTGCCTCCACCTTTCGCATTCTCTCACTGTTTGGTGATTCTCCACCTCACCAGACCTTTAGGCCCCATGCGTGCTTTTGACTTTGACTCGCCTTCCAGCTAGTTTTGTTGTTGCTTTTTTTTTCTCTCCTCCTTTTCTCATAATGTGTGTGGATTAACATTTTTTCTTTTTTTTATTGTGATAAAATGGATATAACATAAAATTTACCATTTTAATCAGTTTTAAGTGTACAGGTCAGTGGCATCTGTGAAACCATCACCACTGTGTAGTTCCAGAACTTTTCCGATACCCCAAATAAAAAGCCATGTCTCTTAAATAGTTACTCCCACGCTCCCTCCCCCATCTCCTGACAACCACTAATCTGCTTTCTGTCTCTACAGATTAGTATTTCATGTTAAAGGACTCACACAATATGTGGCCTTTTGTGCCTGGCTTCTTTCACTTAGTGTGATGTTTTCAAGGTGCATCCGTGATGTAGTATATATCAGTACATTGTTGTTTGTTATGGATGAATAGTATTCCGTTATATGGATGTAGCACATTTTTTTATTGATTGGTGAACATTTGGGTTATTTCTACCTTCTGGCTATCATGAATGGCGAATGCCACTATGGACATGAGTGTGCAAGTTTTTGTTTGGACGCCTGTTTTCACTTCTTTGGGGTATGTACCTAGCAGTGAAATTACTGGGTCAGTTGGCAATTCTAGGTTTAACTTATTGAGGGACTGCCCAATCATCTTTGTGGATAACTTATAAGTAACCCCTTTCCAACACAATCCATGCCATAGGATCCCCCTCCCATATGCCTGCTCAAAGGTGGCACCTAGAACTTGGAAAACAGACCAAGATTTGTCCTGATTTTTTGGAGGATCTCTTGGATTTCACCCCACTCTTTCTGCCTTTGGGTGGTTAAGTGCCGGACCCTGCCAATCAGTATACGGTTTCAGGTTCTCCCTAGCAGGGGCAGAAAGATGGAGGGTTGCACAGGTTTTTTAAGTCGGCGCTAGAAGGAGATACTTGACTTCTTCCGGAATCCTATTTGGCCATGTGAACTCAGTCACATGATCCCAACCCATCAGCAAGGAAGGCAGGGAAATGTTCTTGTCCTGCATGCACATTGGGGAAGAGAAAAACCAATCGGGATTCAGTGAATACGGCTTTGTCTCAGCAGAAAGGCCCGAGGCCCCAAATGGTGTGAGATGTGGAGCAGCACTGAGGCCTGGACGGAGAGGCAGGAAAAGGATGTGGGTGGCCACCAGAGTGAAAGTGAGTGGCGGTCACTCCTGGCAACAGAGAGGGACCAAGGGGCTCGTACCAAGTAAGTGTCAGCTTCCAGCTCTAACAAAGCACCCCTGCCAAGACATGTCCCAGCCCAGGGAGGCTCCTGAGGGTGTTAGAGCCAGAAAGAGCCAGAAACATCATCTTATTCAATCCTGCCATTTTTGTAGAAGAGGAAACTGAGGCCCAGAACGGGACAGTGACGTGCCCACGGACAAGGCACAGAAACACAGCTGGCTGGCCGCCATCTCGCTGGGCACAACTGCATCTCCCCAGAAACAAGCTCTACTGTTCTCAGGGATGGAGCCGAAGCTCCTCGGGGCACCCCGGGGGACACTGGAAACACTCCCAGTGCCTCCGGGCTGCGCAGGGAGACCAATTACTCTCCTGTCATCCGCCGAGTGGCATTTGAAACCTGTGACGTCCTGGGAGTCCACAGTCCCACACATGCTGCTTTCTCTCCTGATCCGTGCCCTGTTCCTCACCGCAGTCACCCCGGCAGCCTCTCTCTGACAGCACTGCAGCTGCTCCGACGGTGGAAGGCTTCAAGTTCAGTGAAAACTGACCTGACAGGCTAAAATAAAAACAAGACCAACAGCACAATGGCCAAAGTCCTGTGCATATTTTAAAGTAGTTCAGTAATGCAAAATAGCATTCTTAATAATAAGAGGTCATAGCGTATGATTATTACAATAATGACAAAGCCAACTGTCACTATTGAGTCACATAACATAAGCAACAGACAGCAAAAGGAAGAGCATGGATTGCAGAGTTTGCCTGACTTGCCAAACACCCAATTTCAGATCTCTTAAACTCCTCATTAGGCGTGATTTTAGGTTGGTCTATCTTTCATCTCAGTAACCTTTAATGGAGTTAATTAAAGGTACCTTTTAAAAGTACCCCTGTAGCTTTTTTGATTACAGTTATAAAACATACCATAGTAACCTTTCCCGCTTTTGTAATTACTGGTTTGTGAAATTCCGATTATTTCCCCTGTATGAACAATCACCTTTAAAGAAAGTTTCCCTGGTCATTGTGATGTAGCTCTGGGTTTGATACCAGAAATTACAAACCGCTACAGCCCACTATTACAGGCCGTAAAATCCATGTCATGCAATGTTGCGTGTAATTACATACTGCTTTAATCGGCTCATCTCGCCATTGACAGGCTGCTTTGTGGTTCTTTGTTTACGTGTCTGTTTCTTCCACCGGATTCCGAAACGTTCAAGGGCTGGCACCTGCGATATCTAATTCTTCTCTGTACCTCTGGTGCCAAACATAGGGTTTGCCCTCGTGGGTTCTTATTTCTTGGGTAGATGGGTGGCTGGATGAGCATCAGAGATACCATTTGGAATGCTTCCCTCCTTCTTTGGCTCAGTAGAAAAGCACTTCCTCCTCCAAGCATCTTTTCTGTGCATAATACATAACACTTGTTTGTTTGGGGTCTTTTCTTTAAACCCAATCTGAAAGAAATCATCCTAAACGTCAAAAATTCTTATCTCAAAATAGCCAGGCAAATGGTGATCTACATTTTCTTCTTTATGCTGTTTTGTATTTTCCAAATTCTCTCTAATTAACATACATTTCTTTACAATCTCAACTTATTTAATAAATGGAGCCTCTAAGTTTTAATAAAGTAAGTGTATTTTTAAGAAAAAATGTATATGCACACCTACTATGTGCCAGGCATAGTGAATGGAGCCCAGTGCAGACAGCCTGCTGGATGGGAGGCGGCACTCACAGACTCAGTATCACTCTCTGTTGTTATTAACTGTCTACATCACCTCGAGCTAGTCATGGAAGGGCTTTCGTCCTGTTATCTATAAAATTAGGAGGGCAAATGCCGGGATCTTCAAGGTCCCCTCTGGATCCCCAATTCTATGGTCTAAATGACTAATTTTCACTAAGAAATCATCCATATCATCGGCGAGACACAGGTAAAATGATCTGAGAATGCCAGCGAGTGTGAGATTACTTCTGGCTGGGGGATCAGGACAAATTTCATGAAGGAAGGGACGACAGAGCTGGGTTGGGGGGATGGGTAGGACGTCAGCCTGCAGTGAGGACTGAGGAAGGGCGGTGCAGAAGGAAGCAGCCTGAGCAAGCACATGGCAGGAGGAGGGAGCTGGGGGGTAAGAGAAGAGTGAACTAAGAACAAGGGATGAAGTGGGTGGGAGGGCTAAAAAGTCAGTATAACGGTTAATCCTATGTGTCAACGTGGCTAGGCCATGGCACCCAGATGTTTGGTCAAACACTAGTCTAGATGTTGCTGTGAAGGTATTTTTTCAATGAGATTAACATTTAAATCTAGTAGACCATGAGTAGAGCATAGTACCTTGAGTAGAGCATGATGCAGGTAGGCCTCTCCCAATCAACCGAAGGCCTTAAGAGGAAAAGAAACCCTGCCATGCCCCAAGGAAGAGGGAATCCGGCCTCCAGGCTGTCTTCTGGCTTGAACTGCAACATCAATTCTTCCCTGGGTCTCAAGCCTGCTGGCCTACCCTGCAGATTTTGGACTTTCCAGCCTTTAGAATCATATGAGCCAATTCCTTTAAATAAATCGAGAGAGAAAGAGGAAGAGAAATGGATACGCACTACACACACACACACACACACACACACACTATTGGTTCTGTTTCTCTGGCAAACGCTGACCAATAGTCAGTCTCACGTGGTTAACAACTACAAACCCTCAAGATGACAGAGCAAAGATTATATGGCCAGATCTTTGGCTAAAATAAAGCCATGTGTGCCCAAAATGACTGGGCAGCACAAGTTACAGTAAAAGCCTCTTAGCCAGCAAGATTGGGACTGATGGCCCATCATCAGTGAAAAGTGGGTGAGAGTGTGGAATCACAGAGAGAGGATACAAACACAGTTGCAATATCATATTTTAGCTTTAAAATATATAAATATGCACCCATTCTTTGGCTACATGCTCACCACTTGGAGTTCTGCCTGATTTCCAAATCTCCTGTTTTATTTACGTGAAGTAGAAAAAGAACTTGAAGACACTTCAAAGCCACTGAAGCCCAGAATCCTTCTAGATTTATATAATCGTTCCCAAAATTTTACAGTTGCTTTGCCTGCACTCCATTTGACAGCAGTTGTTAAGCAATTTGCCTTTATTAAGTCTTTCCCAAGCATTCAACTTAATTTTCCTAGAAACGACAACTCTATTACTTTCATACACTCCATCAGTACTGCAATATTTATCTAATTCTGTAATTGCCATAAGAAATATATTTGCATGAACAGGTTTGGGGACAAGTGTAATTGACTCTTGGTAAGCAAGCAGTTTCCCTGATTGGACCCGCCATGAACGTCAGAGGAGTGAAAGCATTGGCCAGTAGGTTTCACAGAGGACAAGAGCACATGTTAGCAGAGTGAGATGGTTAACCACTTCGGTACCAG
>VBSM01002153.1:29298207-29375971 GCA_008086735.1 Cheirogaleus medius | reverse complement strand
AGTGGTTAAGGGGTCAGCTAAGAGCAGTGGTGTGCTGGGAACTGTCTAACAACTGGCTCTGGGTGGGGGTTGATTTCTGGTGTTTGCAGATTTCGGTGGTGTCAACGCTCCCAACATGACATCACTCACTGCATGTGGACTTGAAAAAGATGGGTACAATCGGCTCTTGTGCCCAATAAAAGCCAGCTCTGGTGCAACCTGGTACAACCTTTGGTCATAGCAACGATAGATCTCTCCAAGTTGATAGGTAGTAAGTGATGAGGCTCCTGAGAATTTCCAGGTTAATGCCTTTCAAATTGGTTACTTTTAAAAAAAGAAGGAAATATTTTCATAAAATAACCTTTCAGCAGTTGCACTTGTGTCCTCTCTGTTGGGCCTGTACCTTTCTCCTCTCCCCATCACTGAGCTAATACCTGCAACCTCCTCTCCTGGTGGAAAAGCCACCTGAGTCACCTGCATCATTCATATGACTTCAAACTCAAAACAGATCCCCAGGATGTGGGAGTAAAGAGACCCTGGGGCGGACCTGGTTGGGGGTAGTCTGGACCTCAGCCTGCTGTGTAAAGGGGGGCAGCTGGAGAAGAGGAGGCAGAAAGGGAAGGAATGGGGTTGGGGTGTGATGGCTCAGGAGAGAGACCACGGGGTTTCTGGAGCACAAGCCCGGGTGCTGGGTGCTCAGGTCCCTTTGTGCCAGTCCACGGCCACCCATGCCTGCACAGCCAGTCCTGTGGAGGTAGCTGCCATTTTATTCCCTGTGATTTGCCAAAGACGTTACCCCAGACTGTAAATCAGGGGTCAGGGGCTCAGTCCTACTGTTCAAGTAACTCTAACTGTGCACCTACCATGAACCAGGCGTTTACCGTGTTCACCGTGCAAGGATCCAATCCCAGCCCTGCAGCCCGGCAGCCTTCTCAAGCGGTGAGGGAGTAATTTGAAATTCTTTAGTGGTTCTCAACTTTTCACACATTGTATAGAACCTCCTACTTCATCAAAGAACCTGGGTTTCAAGTCAAGCGAAACCAAAAACCCACATGTCCTGAGAAAGAAATTAGCGCGTTTACAAACATAGTACTGTCGCTGTCATTTATGGAGGTAAGGACTCCAACGGCACAAGTACTCTTGTTGATGCTCTGAAACACAAGTGAACAAAGCGGCACTTCCATTGGTAATCCGTAATTGTTACAGATCTGGTGAGCATAAATATTACTATTATGGCAATTACTGTAAAACAGGAGGAAAAAGAAATAGTCATAGTCATGGAGGTAGGTACAGGTGAGGGATTCTCATTCTCAGGAGTAGTTACATAGACCCTCTGATGTTCCCCAGAGTCTGTTCTCCACCTGCTACCTGTGTGAGCATCTGGTTGGTAGCCAGCATGGACTGGGTGGTCCCAGGGTCCTTTCAAATCCATCTCAGCCATTTCTACAGTCTGATTCTCAGAGGGTTATATTGAGTCACCTCTGTTGGAAACCAGCTTGGCCCCTTTTAGCATTTTCCCCAGATGTGTCTCAACCCCGTTCCTTGGTCAGCAGGTCTCCACTGCAGGATGATGGCTGAGGCTGGAGCAGATGTCCTGCCACACACAGGGAGGAGATGAGGGTCCCATAGGCAGACCCCTGCCTGGTGAACCTATCACTGGTGCTTGCTCTGGAGGATTAACCAACCACAGACCTCCCCAGATCTCGAACCCCAAACTGGTCCTGTCCTCATTTTCAGAACCCCATTGGGACCCAGACACCTGCCAATTGGGCCCCCTTCCAGCCCAGCACCCGTTCCCCTTTGGGGTCCCAGGATGGCTGTCCTCACTCTCTTTGCATGTCCCTAAACAAGGACCAGAAAATTGGACTCCTTCCATCCCTCCTGCTCAGATATTCCTCAGACACAAAGCGTGGAGAACTTGGCATCCCCAGATGCTGTAGGAGAATGAAAGGGGGAAGGAGAAAGGGGTGCAAGGATGTACGACTTGGTGGGAAAGAGCAGTTACCACTTCCAAACCACTGTGTCTCCACACTGTGATGTCACCTGGGGTGGGGGTGAGTGATAAAACCCCAGAGCATGTGCTCCCACTAACACAGCTGGGCCACAGTCTACCCCTGCAGGAGAGGTGACCCAGGGGCCCTCATCCTCTCCCCTAAGTGAAGTTGAACAGATATTTGGGAGGCATCAGTGAGAGGAAACCAAAATCCTCAGTGCCCCCCACAGGCCTCTGGCAGGAGTCTCCTCCTCAGCCCCCAAGGCTGAAGGCAAAGGAGGGGGCTCTCCCCTCCCTGAAGGAAGCACAGGCAACCTTTTGGTTCAGGAAGGATTCTTATTAATCTTCACAGCAGGGAAGACACCTGTAGTTCTCACCTGAGAGGAAAGGAACTATTGGAAGAACTGCAGGAACTATGTGAGAGCCCAGCACAGGTCTGCAGCTGGGGGGCTGGGGGGGTGTCCTGCAGCTCTTCTTATAATATTATAAGAGACAAAAGTATTATATTATTATCAAGTATTGTTATATACTATTTATCAGTCAATAAATGAGAATACACATAGAAAGGCACCCAAGGAAGTTTTTGCACAAAGCAGGGGCTCAATAAATGTGGGTTTCCTTTGCATGATTTAAGAGGAAATCACATCTTAGAGAAATCTCCAGAGTGTTTCCATCAGGTCAGTGCTCAAATGGCATAGCTGGGTGCTATGGACTGAATTGTGTCTCCTCAAAATTCCTAAGTGGGAATGTGATGGTATATGGAAGTGCAGCCTTTGGGAGTCATTAGGTTTAGATGAGGTCAGGAGGGTGGGGCCCCCATCGCGGGATTAATGCCCTTATAAAAAGAGGCACCAGAGAGTTGCTAGATCTCTCTCTCTCCCTCTCTTTGCCATGTGAGGGCACAGCAAGAAGGCAGCCGTCTGCAAGCCAGGAAGAGAGCCCTCACCAGAACTCGACCACGCCACCACCCTGACCTTAGACTTCCACTCTCCAAAACTGAGAAAATAAATTCCTTTCATTTAAGCCACTCGGTCTTTAGTATTTTGTTATGGCAGCTGACTAAGACACCAGGACAAGAAATTGGCTTCTGTATGCCCCGGCAGGTCCCTTCGGGTCCTCATGCCCTAGTGAGGCTTTCAGCAAAGGCCTTGGGACGGCCTAGGGAAGCACTTCTCACTCTAGCTTCCCTTCCTTATTTTTTTTTGTTTTGTTTTAACTTTTTATTTATAGTTTTAGATTTACAGAAAAATTGCAAACATAGTACAGAATTCTCATATACCCCACTCGAATTCCCCCATCATTAACATCTGACATTACCACGGTACATCTGCCACAGTGAATGAACCAATATTGGTGTACTGGTCTGTTTGCATTGGTATAAAGAAAATACCTGAGGCTGGGTAATTTATAAAGAAAAGAGGTGTATTTGGCTCACGGTTCTGAGGACTGTACAAGAAGCCTGGCGCCAGCATCTGCTTCTGGTGAGGGCCCCAGGGAGCTGCCAGCCAAGGCAGAAGGGGAAGAGGGGGCAGGCCTGTCACATGGCAAGAGAAGGGGCAAGGCCGGGAGGAGGGGGTGCCCGGCTCTCTTCAACAGCCAGCTCTCGCGTGAACTATTCTAGCAAAGCGAGAGCTCGCTCACTAACGCGGGGAGGCACCAACCATTCCTGAGGGATCCGCCCCAAACCCCAGCCCCTCCCAGCGGCCCCACACTCAACACTGGGGATCCACTTCAGCGTGAGCTTTGGAGGGGCCAAACGTCCAAATCGCATCCGCTGGTAAGTTAGTTTTAGCTAAATCCTGTACTTTATTCACACATCCTTGGCTTTTACTTCACATCCTTCATCCTCTCATCCGGGACACCACATTATGTGCAGGGACAGCTGCACGTTACGTTCCGTCATCCCGTCTCCTTAGGCTCCTCCCACTATGACCGCTTCTTAGACTTTCCGGGTGTTGGGCCTTCCCTTCTTTAGACAAATGTTTATTGAAGTGTAGTATATTCAAAGAACGGTAGCCAAATGGAAAGTGCTCAACTTGACGCATTTCCGCGGCAGGAGCACAGCTCGGTGGCCAGCACCCAGATCACCAATGAGAGCATCATTGGCGCTCAGGTGCCCCCTGGCCCCTTAGGGTCACTACCCACCACCTCGAAGCGCAGTGCCTGTCCTGGGATCAGTGGGCAAGGTTTCTGGACTTTGGATGTGCAAGACTGTGCAGTATGTCTCTTCTGCATTCGCCTCCTGTTGTTCAGGGCATCCTTGCCTCTGGTGTCCTGAGAATGGCTCTTTTATGGTGGAAATATCCCACTCACTCAGCCTAGGCCCCTGGAGACAGAAGGTGTTGAGATAAAACCAGCTTCCAGGACCGCAAGATCATGGGATGTTGGGGAACCACGTGAGCCTCTTCGCCACCAAATGTGGCGTGGAAAACCAGGCTTTTCCTCAAGTGCAGGTCTGAAAGGCCCCCCTGGCTCCCTGCTGCACCAGGCTATCCCTGAAGACCGGCCCTCCGAGTTTCCCAGTTCCTCTTCTTCTTACCCCCAGGAAAAGTCTAAAAATCTTTCCGAAAATACACACAAAAGGAAACAAAATAATCAACATGATAAACAAGATAAACAAGTTACAAACTCAAATGGCCTAATTACATAGACCAGCCCCCTTAACATCCTTCAGTACTGAGAAACAAAAATAACATCCTAAGCCCCCAACTGACTAGACTAAACAGACCCTCCTTGACCAAGGGGACACAAGAGAAACCTTATAACAGAGGTCCCAGCCATGACAGGATGGGAGGTCAGACGCCTCCTTACACCCTCTCTCTTGCTAACCGCCATTGAGCTTTCTTCCCTAGGGGTTAAACAGAGCCAGCCTTTTGGAAAGACTTGCTCCCCGGCTGATTCTAACCAACTACCTAATGCTGCTCCTCCCTTTTTGTGGTTTCAACACAACGACTGACCAGCATTCCTTCCTGATGCAAAGCCACTGACTATGGAGTGGCTCTGAGCATTCTACAAAGGCTGTGCACAAGAAGTTTTTATGTCCTCTGCTTCACTTTTTCACATCAGAGGGCAAAAAACTCCACCCTTGGATCATGCTAAGGCCACCATTTTCTGAATATGGATCCCATGAAGTAGCATGAAGCTCAATTGCACTTGCACATGTTTCTCTTATCATAAACATTCATGACTCCTCCTGTAGCTTGTTAAATATGTATATTCATTCTTCCACCCTACTCAGCATAAATTCCTGTTCTCATTATCCCTCCCTCTTGGCTTCTGCCTAAGGCTATTGCTTCCCAGCCTGCAAGGTGGCCAGCCTGTGGGGTGCAACCCTTTATGGGAAATAAAGCTCCCCTTTCCAAATGTATGAACTTTGTCATTCTTCAGTTGACAGTACCTTTCCTTTAGTGCACCCAGCACTGAAAAGTGCCTTTTGTTTTAGCGAACTTGGTTAATACTAACGTCTCTCTCCCTGTTGCAGTAATCTGAATAAAGTCCATCTGACCTCCTTTAACAAGTGTCTGGCTTTGTTTCTCTTTAACAGCAGGTAGGGTGGACAGAGGCCAAGGGAGAAAGCAACAGTGAAGGCCACCTGGTTGTCTCACTTGCATCCTCCCTCTGCCAGGGCCAAGTGCCCAAGGTGCACACAGGCTGCCTCGGGTGACTGGGGAAGAGGGTCTGAACCTCCTCCGTGGAATAAGGACTGTTAGCACAGTTCTCACCAAACAAACCATGCCAGAGGTCCCATGGAGAAGAATTAATAATGTTTGTGAATCCCCCTTTTTGAAGTTCTTTTCCTGCGGCTCTTCTCCCTAACTCTTTAGAGAGAGCTTAGTTTCTTTCTTTCAAGCTTTGCCAGAGACATGGCCCCAGTGTAAGATAACAGGATTAAGCCCCAGGGAGGCTGGAGTAGCTCTCATTCTGAGTCACAGCCTTCGTTCTCCGGAGAAGTTATAGAAAGTGGACCTGCCAGGTGCCAAAGTGGGTGACGTGGAAGGTCCCCCAAGCCTCAAAACTAGGTGGCACCTACACACACACACACTTTTTCACCCCATCAGGAGGAAGCAACACCAAAGGGGACCAGCACATGCTCCAAAGCTTGGAGTTTTACTACCGCCATCAGAGGTTTGAGAACAAAAAGCCGGAAGGACAGCTTGAGGATAATATTCGATGAGGAATAAAAAGGCCTGAAAAAGACTGTGCCTTGGTAGCCTCTTGGTGGCTTGAGATTTCACTCATTGTGATGAAAAGCATCAAAGTATGCTCACACCCAGTTTGGACAAATTCCTAAAACAGGTGTCACTGTTGCTCAGGACTCCCTGGGACAGGCTGTGGCAAGTAAGGAGGTGTCCAAGGCATCTTGGGTGTAAGGGAAGGTGGAGACTCAAGACTGGGAGTGCCTCGGGATGGAGGAGGCCCTGGGAGAGCCTTAGGCTCGAGGGAATGCTCTTTGGGGATAATCCACCAGCTCTCTGACCATCCCCTGCTCCACAGTGGTCCTTCACGTCTTTGCTTTAAGTACCACCTCCTCAGGATGGCCTTCCCTGACCCAGCCACTCTCAGTCACATCCCTCTCCATTCATTATTTATTTATCTGGTCAATTTTCTTTGTATGATGTGTAATTATGTATGCAATGATGTGCTCATTTAACATGTCTCTCCACAGTGGTCTATGATAGCCTTGAGAGCAGGAATTGTCTGTTTGGTCCACTGCGGGGATACAGTACACAACAGACACTTGGTGAATTTAATGCATGAATGCGTGACTTGTCTGCCATGACACTTCATGAGGCTGAACACTGGGAATCCCCATGTTCCACCTGCTTGGATGGAACCCCATGTTCCACCTGCTTGGATGCCCCCCCAAGAAGCTTGGTGGTTCTCTCATCATCCCTAGTCCTGCCCTACCCCAGGTCTAAACCCTGATGTAACCATTCAGTCCCCCTCTTCCTTTCTGGAGAGCAGGACAGTGACGGGGCATCAGCACTGAAGAGAGGGTTCCTGGAGCACCATGATGCTTCCTGTTGAAACTCATTCTTTCCATCGGCAAGTATTTAGGAGGTGTGGACAAGGCTCCAAACCCCACTCTAGGTCCTGGGATATAGATATAAATACAATGCGGCTCCCACACTTACAAACCTTGTAATCAAGGAAGACAAGTAAATGGATTATTCCAGAAGCTCTTAAGTGCTATCATACAAAGTGTGCTGTGGAACTAAAGGAAAAGAATCCCTAACTCTGTCTGGGTGTACCAGGGCTCTCCAGAGAAACTGAGCCAATAAGGTATGTGTACATAAAGATGTATTTTAAGGGACATGCTCACATGATGATGGAAGCTGGCAATCCCAAAATCTGTAGGGAGGGGCCAGCAGACAGGAGACTCAGGGAAAGGCTGATGTTTCAGTTCAAGTTCAAAGGCCATCTGATGGCAGAATTTCTTCTTGCTAGGGGAAGGTCAGTCTTTGTTCTATTCTGGCTTTTAACTGATTGAATAAGGCCCACCCACATTATGGAAGGCAATCTGCTTTATATGGAGTCCACCAATTTAAATGTTAATCTCATCCAAATAAAAAAAACACACACGCCATCACAGAAACATCCAGAATAATGTCTGAACACACATCGGGGTACTGTGGCCCAGCCAAGTTGACACAGAATTCACCATCACACTGGGGGCACAGGCATGGCAGCCAGAGGGTGGTGAGCTTTGAGCTAAATCTCAATGAATGGGCCGAGTGAGGATGAAAGAGATAAAGAGGAATTCACGAGGCTGAGAGTGTAAGAAGGAGGAGAGGCATCCCTGGAGAGAAAACAGCACATGCTCAACCAGTGCTGGGACAAAAACAAGGGGCTTTGGGGCAACTGGGTGCAGACCAGAGTATGGAATTCAGGGGTTTGGTGACAGGAGTTGACTCTGGCCTTTGTGGCAGCCCACGAAGTTCCTTCCTGAGCCTCCGCGCCCCCTGCCAGGGTCATCTTCATGTACTGATGCCCAGAATGTTCACTACCACCTCTTTTGGCTAGGATGACAGCCACTGAAGGATTTTTCCAAAGCATCTGTAGCATCCAAGACATAAAATCTGTCCCATGGGCTCAAAGTCATTTATAAACAGGAGGCGACATAACCCACAGCTTCAGAAACCCCAGAAACTAAAGTACACAGCTAAGCTGCCCTTCTGGTTTCTGCTGTCTCCACACGTACCTCCAGCCTGTGAGCTAATATCCAAAATCCCACTAACTGCTCACTTAGCTTTGACAGTGACACAGCAGGAATAAATGCTAATTTTCCTGGAAGCAGAAACAGAGGGACTCAGGAGCATGTTGCTGACGTGAAGCAAATAAAGGTGTTTATGAGAGGATCTGTATCAACCTGCCAGGGCTATGGTAACAGAGCACCGCAAACTGGGTGGCTTAAACAACAGAGACTGTTGTCTTACAGTTCTGGAGACCAGAAGTCCAACATCAAGGTGTCCACAGCGCTGGTTCCTTCTGAGAGATAAGTGGGACGGATCTGCTCCAGGCCTCTCTTCTTGGCTCACAGATGGCCATGTTCTCCCTGCGTCTTCAAATCATCTTCTCTGTGTGAGCCCACGTCTCTGTGTTCAAATTTCCCATTTGTATAAGGACACTGGTCATGTTGGATTAGAACCCACCCTTATGACTTCATTTGAACTTGATCATCTCTATAAAGACCCTATCTCCAAACAAAGTCACATCCTAAGATACTGGGGATTAGAACGTCAACGTATGAATGGGAGGGGGACACAATTCAACCCAAGCAGGACCTAAGTTGGGGGGAGCTGGAAATGATGAGAACAGCACCTAAAGCGGAGAGTAAGGTTGCCTAACAATAGTGCAGGCAGTTCTCTACTAGACTACCCAGGTAATGTCTTCTGGAGGCCACATGTCCCCTTGGGGCTTCTAACATCCCCAGCCCACCTCCACAGGTCTCCAGGAGACCTCCATGAAGACAAACCTGGGATGCAGCGGGATATACTGTGTGATAACAGCATGCAGTGAAACAGACTGGGAGTAGACAGCAGACAATTGGAAAAGGGAATAGGATGTGTAGGGAGCAGCTGTGAGTGGAGAGGGGCCAGGAAGAGTCCTGCCATGAGCACCCAGCCAACCAGGGCCAGCCATAAATGTCACGACAGCATCTAAGAAGCAGCCACAAGATCCAGGATGAGAAACCCGAGCCACCCACAGCCTGTTTCATCTCAACCAGAAGCCCACCACCGAGGGTCCTACCTGGCTGCTTCCAGAGTGGGCCCCTCACTGCTGGGGCTCTTTGCTCCGGCCACACTGTGCCACTTTCAGCAGGACCACATTGCTGTAGGTCCAACTGCTGCTCAGAAATACTCATTCTCTCCCCCTCCCCCTCCTTGGGAAGAGTATCCCCCTCCCCACTGGGGATTTGGCCACATAATTTGCATTGGCCAATGGCACGTGGAAAAAACCATGCAAAGAAGGATGTGAAATGTGTGTGTGTGGTTAGTGTGCCCTCTTCTGCTCCCACATAGCCGTGAGAAGAGTTTCTCCTAGGTAGCTGATCCTCCTCACCCTGGGCCCTGGAGTGAAGTCACAGAGAGCAGAACCGCCCCAGCCAAACCAATTCACAAACAAGAACATACAATCGTTGTTGTTTGCCACTGAGATTTTTGTTACACAGCTTCATTGTGGCCATAGCTAACTAACACACATACGCCCACCCTCAGAGACATTGCCTGTGCTCTTCCCTCTGCCTGGAATAATCTTCTCCCACCCTCCTGGGGCACTTCTGTTGATCCTTTAGGTCTCAGCTGAAACATCACTTCCTCTGGGGAGCTTTCCCCACCCTGCCCCAAGGCTTGATCACATGTTGCTCCATCCACACTTTTCTTAATCTCCTCTATTACTTACTATTATTGGTCACATGACATTGTAATCACTGGTTTACTTGTCTGTAACCTCCTGTGAAAGCAAAAATCATACTGTTATGAGCTGAATTGTGACTCCCAAAAATTCATATGTTAAAGTCCTAACTCTCAGTACCTCGGACCTTAACCATATTTGGTGGCAATATGGTCTTTAAAGATGTAATTAATTTAAACTGAGGTCTAAGCATGGACCCTAATCAATATGACAGGTGTCCTTATAAGAAGAGGAAACAGATATGCAGAGGGAAGACAATGTGAAGATATAGGGAGAAGGTGGCCAGCTACATTCTAAGGACAGAAGCCTGGAACAGATCCTTCCCCCGTAACCCTCAGAAGGAGCCAGCCCTGCCAACACCCAGGCTTTCAGCCCCAGAACTGAGTCAATAAATTCTGTCCTTTAAGCTATCCCATCTGTGGGACTTTGCTACAACAGCCATAGCAAGTGAACACACATACCTTATTCACATGCCAGTGCTGAGCACAAAGCCAGGAAGAGATTCAGCACTTCATGAATAATTTTTAAGTAAATGAAAGAATGCGTCATCATCCTAGAAAATCCAGGACTTGGTCCAGGGTGTACGATTGAATTTAATCCAGGACTGATAAAATGCCGTAGATGTTCACGGAAATTGGATATCACTCATGGAGTCCTCACTAGACCCGAGGAGGGAGTATGAAACACTACTTACCAGTCCCATCCTGCAGTGGTTACAGCCCAGCCAGGGTCACTGCCCGCTGCCCGAGAGGAAGCCAGTACACTGAGACGGCAGGGGCTACAGCAGAGAAAGAAGTTAATATCGCAGGTGCCATGCAAGGAGATGAGAGCAATTTCTCAAATCCATCTCCCTGAGAATTTGGGAGAAAGGGTTTTTTAAGATAGTTTGGAGGGCAAAGGGCTAGGGAATTGGGTCTGCTGATTGGTGGGGGATGAACTCATAGGGTCAGGAGGCAGAGATTATCTTCTCAGTTGGAGATTTCCTGGGTAGGGGGGTCCCAAGGCTGTTGGATCCATTCCCATACCTATCCACAGGTCCGGTTGGCATCAGTGGGTACCCCAGGAATGCAGAGTCTGAAAATTACTTTAAAGACCAGACTTGGGCTTTATGTTAATAATAGTAATATTATCTGTAGAAGAACACATACTTGGGCTTTGAAATGACAATGTTATCTATAAAAGTAGTGGGGACGTCTCAAATCATGTACCTGTCAGGGAGGATAGTGTCATTAAGCAGTAACCAGTTACAGCAATAAGGAAGTTAGGGAACAATGGCTAGTTTACAATGGCTATATGTATACTTTTATAAAATTCAGACTTTGGGGCCAGGCACGGTGGCTCATGCCTGTAATCCCAGCACTCTGAGAGGCCAAGGCAGGAGGATCCCTTGAGCCCAGGAGTTTGAGGTTGCAGTGAGCTATGATGATGCCACTGCACTCTAGCCAGGGTGACAGCGTGAGACTCTGTCTCACAAAAAAAAAAAAAAATCAGACTTTGATTACTATGTATACCTTATAGACCTACATTATTTTATTATAATATAAATGGTTTCACCATGGTTTATGGTCAGACGTGCAGGGGGACATACAACATAACTACAGTCGAAGACAAAATTCAAGGTCATGAAAAACATAAACACAGAATGCGACGGAAGCATGAAGGAGGAGGGGTATCAGGACGAGATGGCTGAAGCAAAGAGCCTTGCTGGGTGTGCTTCACTAACAGAAGTAGCAAGAAAAGAGCAATGCAAGGCACAGCACAGGTGGAGGTGTAGAAGGGAAGAATGTTCCAGGAACAGAACAGGAGCCTGTCTGGTTGAAGCATAGATTCACCCAGGGGAGCCACAGAGGACAAATCCACCAAGAGGGGCAATATTGGGCAGGGCCTTGAACGCCAGTCTGGAACATTCCTGAAATCAATGTCTCTGCATTTACTCTCATAAAGACTGGGAAGTATGACTATTAGCTCTTCCTCCATCCCCCTACCTTCCCTTAAAGAAAGCATCCTTTGGCTTAATTATTCATCGCAAACACTATCTTCTTCCCTTCTCCATTTTTTACTGTAATTTTCAATAGGAAATTTATGTACGGTCAATTAGCCCTCCAAGAACGTGCTCAGCTCTGATGGATGAGCCTAGTCTTGGTTAAGACACTGCTTGGTGCGTGTGTATATGTCTGCGTGTCATGGCAGAGGACTGGAAATTAGTCCCGAAAACTAATCACCTCCTTCAAACAAAGGCAGCCAGAAGTTCTCTCCTCTGCACATTTAGATTCCGTAAATCACTTGACAACCACAGGGCTTCTCAGCACAGGGTGTGCAAACAAATCTCTGTCCTCATTCAAGGTGGCCCCAGGGGTCATCTCATTCGCATGCTGATAATGCCCTGAAGGTCTGTGTAGCTTGTCACCATCCCTCAAGCACAGCCCTTGAACTTGGAAGTGCCAGCCTCTCTCCACACCTGCGCTTGACCTTGTTCTAGGGCAGGGTTGCTGCAAACCGTCAGGCCCTCATCAGTGAACAGCACATCAGAAACCTGAGGCCAGCGGAGGCTGGGAAGGAGGTGGTCAGGTCTTATACGGGATGGAAAAGGAATTACTTGCTTTAAGTTTCTATCTGAATTTTTTAATATCCCACATTCTTGCCAAAATGCTGTGAGGCAACCGATGCTTAGTGCTGTAAATGTCTCTCATTGCATAGGCGCTCGTTGCTCAGGTTCCCCAATTTTTCCCACCCTAATGCACCTAAGAGCCACCATTATTAATATCCAGAGCGAGCGAATATGAAGGAAATGGCCAGTGAGGAAGCCGCAAGGTTTGTGAAAGTCCCCATTGGGGACCCCTGTTGTGCTTCTGACATGGACATGCCCTCCCTGCATCTCAGAGGTACTGTTCTGGAATGTAACACAGCAGTGAAATAGGCTTCCCGACCAGGGCCACGCTGCCCACGAGATGATTGGCATTTACCCACAACTGAAGGACCTCACGGAATTTCACCCCAAAATAGGACTCCTTGGTATAAAGAGTATTTCGAATTAAAGGTCCTTAGAGATCAATAGGCATTGGAAGGGGCTTTCCCCCTATCTGCATAAAACCAGACAGACTCATCAAAAAGAACAATTGACTTCCCTTCCCTTCCCTGTTATCTCACTATATTGCAGGAAAGAAGATGAAAGATGCAGCCAGACCTGGCCCAACCCATTTTAAAGATAGCACCTATGTCTCAGGTTAATTTAATTTCCAAAGAGAATCATTTATAAATCAATCCCTTCCCCCATCATCCATTCATCCTCCCAAATAACTATTCTTCCTCCCTAATAACCATTTATTGCCCCTAAACAGAATTACCCATATTCCTTTTCTCCTCCTCCCCGCTAAAATGAGGGAATATAAACTTCTGGCCCCACTGGGCTACTGGGGAATCACTCAGAGAATGTCCCTGTGTGCACAGTGATAAATGTGTAATCTTTTTCTCTTATTGATCTGCTCTATCGTGAGTTGATCTTTCAGCAAACCTTCCGGGGCAAGGGGACATCGTCCTTCTCCCCCAGAGAACCTTCCCCACTAGAGCTGACTATTATTAGAGAAAGATAAAGCAGAGGACGCCTGTGACCCTGGCCTTCGGTGTGCACATCCAGATTGTTCTGCCAGGAGCTTCAAAACCTGAGTTCAGATCCTAAAGCTGCTGGTACTTGAGTTTTGACCTAAACCTTTTTAGACTCAGTTTCCCCATCTGCAAGGAAGGAAGATGGTGGGATTCGGAGGTAACTGGAGTCCTCTCAGGTTCTATAATAATATCCTATGATGAGTAGTGCGACTAAGAAATCTCTGAAGTTTGCACATCAGCATCCAAAGAGGTTCTGCCCACACCCCCTCCTACCCTGCCACCAAGTTACATGTCTACTTTTGGCCTTTCCTTTCCCCTTCGAGGACATTTTCAATATTCATTTCTCCTACCTCCCCAGTAACACATCCTGGGGCAGAGCAGGAGCACCCAGCTAACATCTGCCCAGGGCCCCTTCTTTGGGAGCCCGGGGGCCACCATCCTGCCAGGAGCAGGGTGGCCTCATCTTTCATTGTGGTGGCTCCTAGCGGACTTGGCCTTGGCCTGGATGAGTGGCCCAATCACGTGTCCCAGGCTGAGCACCCGGCGCTGGTTCAGTTAGGGGTGGGCTTTGGCAAAGCTCGTGTCTCCAGCCCCAGTTCTTTTTTAACTTTATGTGTCTATGAATTTAAAGGGAAATAAGAACCAGATGCTTCTGATACCTTTACACTTAACTCATCAGAAAGCTGTCTGGGCAGGGCATTTGAGAGCTAACAAAAACATTTTTCTAAGACTCTTTGTTTAGGAAGTAAAAATCACATTTTTTTCCAGAAATCAAGTTTCATGCGAGACCCTTTATTTACCTTTGCACCATCTCCCCTTCCCCTCCACATCGGGATCCTCCGTTAATTGGGACCATCTGTCTCTGGAATAATCATTATAATTCATCACATTTGTGTCGCTTTCCACCGTTCCTGCCGATATCAATGATCTCATTGTATTCGCCTACAAACCTGGTGACCGAAGCAGGGCAGGGACAGTTATCTTTGCCCATGGGGCGATCAAAGGGGTTAAGTGATCAGTCAACAGAAAAGAACCCAAACTCTGTAAAATAATTTAAAGAGGTTTATTCTGAGCCTAATATATGAGAGCCATGCCCAAGAAGTCTTGAACAGGTAGTCTCCCTGTGGTTGGGTTACAGTTTGGTTTTATACATTTCAGGGAGACAGGAATTACACATAAAGTCATAAATCAACACATGGAAGGTGTACATTGGTTTGGCCCAAAAACGCAGGAGATCTCGAAGCAGAGCATTACAGGTGATAGGTGGGTTTAAAGATTCTTTGATTCATAATTGGTTAGAGAAATGAAGCTTTGTCTAAAGGCTTAGGATTTTTTTTTAAGGCTTAGAATGTTTTCAGTTAAGATAAGAAAGTCTGTTAATCAGAGACAAGCTACTGGACATATACCGTACAGATACCCAAACTCAAATGATCTGTTAAGCAAATTGATGACCTGCAGGTGTTGTTTAAGCTTTGTGTTGTATAGCCTTTGGCCGGTTAATGAGTCACAAAGGACATCTCCAAGAAGGGAAGGGGGCTATGATGAGGCATGTCTGACCTCCCCTTTCCTGGCCAGCAACTCAGCTTTAGGTTACTTCTTGGGTTCCCTTGGCCAAGAGGGGGCCCATTCAGTCAGCTGGGAGCTTAAGATTTTATTTTAGTTCACATCCGCTTAACTGGCACAGCCTGGGCCAGACTCTAGGCTCCTAATTCCAAGACCTCGGTTCTCAAACATGAGCCTACACCAGAATCGCCAGCCGGAAGCCTGGTTAAAATGCAGACTGCTGGGCCGCACCCCACAGTGGGTCTGGAAGGAGTCCTGAGAATTTGCTTTTGTGAACAATCCCAGATGATGTTCCAGATGCTGATGGCCTTGAGCCCACACCTAGAGACCCACTGTCCCAAATGTCCCCCCAGGGGACCTCGTTGAATCCTCCCTGAGTGTGCAGAGTTGTCTTCCCCGGTATTATCCAAGCCCAACAGATAAAAAAGGAACTTTCTTTCATCACATATTGGCAAAGACCTGTCAGCAACAACAGGCCATTTTTGCTGGGACTTGTCCCCTGACCGTGAGCGACAGACACCTCCCCGCCGCTGCTTCTCAGCTTCCTCCGCTCGGCTTCCCCCGCTGGAGTTCCCTTCACCTCAGTTTGTTTTGTCTCCTAACATCTTATGACATTTCCCCGCTATTACATCTGACACCTCAGAGGTAATGGGACTGGATATCACTCACAACTCATCGTTCCCTCTCAGTGACTACCGCGTTCCTTAGCGCCACCTCCACAGGCAGAATCCCCACGGGGGCAATATTGCCTTTTTGGCATCGTCAGTTAATTTGTTCATTTCCATGTACGTTATTGAAAGCACTCTGAGTCTTAATTAGTCCTCTTTAGCTGCTTTTCCCCGCAGCCCTGTGTCGCAGAACCGAAGGCAGCGAAGCACGGTGAGGAACAGGCCTAATTAACAGGCCCATGATTGAAACTCTGCGATGGAATCTGCGGAAGACAGACACGACGCGTATGTAAAACTGGCGCAGTGACGGGGAGAGGAACAGGGCAGAAGGGCGTTAGGTTTTGTGAGCGATATCTGTTGTGTGTGGCTGCCTCGCACCTCCTTTCCTTCCAGAAACTGCCTCCAATTACAAATGGCTCTCGGGGGACTGTCAATCGCAGAGTCAAGATCCCAACCCCGGCTGAAGATGGGTAACGTGACCAGGGTCTGGCCATCCGGAGGGCGCCATCCTTCCGGGGTCAGTTCTGGCATATAGCACAGAATCCCAGCTGGGTCAGCCAGAGTTCATTCCTGGGGTTTTCTGCCAGTACAGCTGGGAGATCTGCCTTTGGCCAGTGGGATCATAGGACTGGAAGGATACGGCTCTTTAACTGCCAAGGGTCATCTTCCCTGCAGCATGGAAGAAGCCCGTCTATAGCAAAAGAGAATGGGACCAAAATTCAGCAAGCGGCAGAGCCAGGAGGGGGAGGGAGATCAGAGGGCCCTCCAGACAGAATTGAGCCCCGGCACTGCAATGCCAGCACTATCCCTGGTAAGTTCATCAGGCAAGGACTTCCTAGTTTGCGTCACGTGCCACTAAGACGTAAGCAAGCTCATGTGAACAGTGTCACCTGCCCGTCTTCAGACCAGTTGCCATCATAGGGACCTGACCCTGAGGTGGTCCCTATTAGGTCAAGAAAGTGGCCACGAAGACACTTTTCATATCTCTCATCCCTTTGGGCCCATCCCAGGAACTGTGTTTCTGCCTCATTTAAACCTACAGGACCAATTTCCCTAAAGTACCGGGGCCTGTTCCCTGTATTAGGGTGTCAGCCACAGGTTGTCACATCCCTTCGGATGCTGTGGCCACATGCTGGCCACCCCACTTGGGGGACATCCTTATGTAACCAGTTACTACCCACCCTGTTCCTGCTCTGAACCAGCCTCAGCCCTTTTCTCTGGACTCATTCCACAGGAAATATTTATTGGGCACTTAGCATGTGGTTGGCATGTCTGGGAATCAAACAGACATGTGTCCTTTTGCAGGGAAGTCACAGTCCAGCAAGGTGCAGAAGCTTCTGGAAACAGCTTGCCCAGTGAAGATGGTTCCTTTGTCTTATCTACACATGTCCATGTGCAAACTCAATGTCCAGCCCGCAGGCCCTCAGTGGTCCTGCTGGGCAGGGCACAGGGCTTCTCACCCCCAGTAATCCTGGTAGGAAAACCCAGTTCAGCTTTAGTCCCACAGAAAAAAGATTCTGACCAGAGTTGGGCATGGACTAGGGGATTCCTAAGAGCCCTTTTGATCCTGAGCTTCCAGATTCTGACACTGTTTTCCTTAGGACACAAAACCATCTCCATATACAAGTACTTTTACCACTTCCTGTATTTTTTTTCCTTTTATAAAACATCCTTGTTTGGCCCTCTGGAGATTTTTGCTTTACCTTGTTTTGTTTTATGGATTTTTATTTCAAATGTCTTCTTGGTTGAAAAATAAGGCATGTTCATTATAGATCATTTAGAAAAGAGAAAAATTAAAAGAAACAAAAAAAATAACCACAGTCTTGGTGTCCCAAGATAACTGGTATTGGCATTATGCTATATCATATGGACAGTCATGTGTTGCTTAACAACAGGAAAGCATTCTGAGAAATGCATCATCAGGCAATCTTGTCATTGTGCAAACATCACAGAATGTATTTACACAAACCTAGATTGTGTAGCCCACTACATGCCTAGGCTATGTGGAGTAGCACATTGCTCCCAGGCCACAAAGCTGTGCAGCATGTTATTGTACTGAATACTGTAGGCAACTGTAACACAATGGTAACTATTTGTGTATCTAAACATACCTAACCATAGAAAATGTACAGTAAAATTATGGTATTATAATCTTATGGGACTACATATTATATGTGCTCCATCACTGACCGAAATGTCATTATGCAGTGCATGACTGTATATAGAGATTTGTTTTTAATAAATAAATTTCCTATTTTATATAAAATTTGAGATCCCACTTTCCTCACTTTACCCTGAGTAAGTTTTTTCCTATCTTAATTACTCTCTCAATAAATCATGATTTTTTTAGATTGTATAATATTGTATCACATGAACCTATCAAAATTTATTTGAGTCCCATATTGTTGGGCATTTAGGTTCTGTTATTTGCTATTATAATTAGCACTGCCATGAACATCTTTGAGCACCAGTAACTTTCCTCAACATAGTTTCTCAATGATGGAATTACTAGTCAAATAGCAAGCATTTTCAGATTCTTAAAATAAGCTGTCAAAGTAAATTCCATCCAAATTATACTAATTGCATTAGTTTCCTATTACTTCTGTAATAAATCACTGGCACAAACTCAGTGCTTTAAAACCACACAAGTTTACTATCTCACAGTTCTGTAGATTAGAAGTCCAAAATGGGTCTTGCTGGGCTAAAATCAAGGTGTCAACAACACTGCCTGCCTTCTTGCAGGTTCTAGGGGAGAATCCATTTCCTTGCCTTCTCCAGCATTTGGAGGCCACCTGCAACTCTTGGCTAGTGGCCCCTCCCTCCATGCCCAAAGCCAGCAACGGTAGTTCGAGTCCTCCTCACATCACATCACTGATCCTCTCTTCTGCCTCCCTCTACCACCACTCGTAAGGACTCTCGTGATTACATGGGGCCCACCCAACTAATCCAGGATCATCTTTTTATTTTACGGTTAGTTTATCAGCAACTGTAATTCCCTCTGCAACCTTAATTCATCCATGCTACGTAACATAACATATCCTCAGGCTCTGGGAATTCGGACACAGATGTTATTCTGCCCACTGTTAATTTGGACCACAACAACTAGTGGGGAAAATGTTTCTATCATTGCATTCTCATCAGCATGAGACATTTATTTACCTTTAATCTTTGACAAATTGGTAGGTAGAAAACAGGCTTTATTAGTTATTGTTATTTTAACTAATATTTTTACCACTTTAAATTTTTTTCTGTCTAGAGCATACCTGTTCTTTCTGTCATTCCATCTTTCTTTCTCATCTTTACTTTTTAAATGGAAAATAGGAACAGCCAGTTCAAGGGTATCTGTGAGAATAATCCATGACCAAAATCTAAGAGACTAAATGCCTTGTCACTTCATTCATGCTGCAAAAGACTCTTCTGGAATCCCAAAGTCCCTCTCATTTCAGCCCTCGGATTCTCCCAAACTCCCATTCAACCTCCTGGAAAGATCAGCAGATGTCCCTCAGAAAGCCTGATTTATGATAATATATTAACCCACAAGCTCACGCAGGGAACTAGTAGACTCAACCCAAGTTTCACCTGGCAGAACTCTACTGGGACTATCTTTCTAGAATCTTCCAGACCTGACAAAAGAAAACCCATTATTGAAAAACCCCATCATCTCCCATCTCTGTCACTCCCAGTGTCTGTTTTCCTGAGGAGACCCTACTGGAAACAGGGAAGGAGGTGAGTGGAAGGCTTTGCCAGCCACCATCCCTCCAGCCAACCCTTCCAGGTAAGTTCTCTCCACTCTCGATGTGGCAGGGAACCCAGAGTCACGCTGTGAGATGGTATGTCCCCACCCTGTGGTGACCACAGGCTCCTGAGTCTTTAAGGTGGGAGCAGAGCCCCAGATCAGGACTCAATAGGGGAATCATCAGAGACCTAAGAAGCTCCAGCAATGGCCAAGCCAAGGACCCAGTGACGACTCTGTGTGGCTGCAAAGTGGACCTGCCAGCAATATGTGCACCTCAGTGGCGGTGGAGACTTGCAGTTGGTGGCGGGTTGAGAGAGGGCACACCAGGTAGGTGTCTGCATGTGATCAAGGCTTCAGGATGAATCACAGGCTCTTAGCATGGTGCTCAAGGCCCTTCCCCATCTGGCCTCACTCTGCGCTCTTGAGCTCATCTAGCACCAAGACACCCCCACACCCCACGAGCCCTGACTCTGTGCATCTCCACACGGTCCTGCTTCCACCCCTCAGCCTTTCATGTGTATCTTCTGTTTGGGATCCGCTTTCCCACTGCACCAAACCCAACTCCTCACTGGAGCTCCAGCTTCCATTCTCCTTCCCTGGGAAGCCTTTGCTGATCCTTCACCTCCCATGTGCCCCGCGAGATTAACCGCTGCCTTCCCGGTGTGTGCCCATAATTCTTATGCATCATCCAGCATTCCTGCTACCAATATTATCATACTCATTACAGAATTATTTCTTAAGTGCCAAAAACAGGCCCTGCTCTGAGAATCAAATGTAAATAAAGTAGACACAGTCCTTGCCCTCGAATACATTATAGAATAGTCGGGAATAAAGACAAGTAAGCCACTGGCTTTAACACAATGGTATCCCAACATACACGGGGGAGCACTTATCCCAGGCACGAGGAATCAGAGAACACTTCCTAGAAGAAACAAGATCCCATCTGATAATTGGAAGATGAGCAGGAGCCTAGAGAAGAGGAAAAGAAAAGTATTCTACACAGAGGAGCAACAATTTATTTAGTAAATATCTATATAGCTCCTTCCTTACATCATCTCACTGAATTGCTATAAACAGTCTGTGAGGTAGGTGTTACATTCATGCCTGTGTTACATATAGGGAAATCAAGGCGCAGTGAGATTAAGTAACCTGCCGAGGGTCACATCACTGTAAGAAGTGAAGCTGGGGTTTGAAGCCAGCTGTCTGGCTTTTCAGTCCAAACTTTTAATCTCTATGTTATGTGGCCTGTATAAAAGCTTAGAAGGAAGAGAGAACCCAAGCAGTTTGAGGGTCCAAAGGAAATTAGAGTGGCTGGGTCACAAAGTGAGGGCAGCTTGAGATGAGTTCAAGAGAGATCAGGACCTTGAAGGTGAAGACAGGAGCTTCCACCTGTGTGCTCACAACAGTGGGAACATGCTACAGCAAAGCCTTGGGGTGGGGAACGGACCGGAAGCCACAAGAGAGGAGGTGATGCAGGCAGGTTAAGGCTGCTGCTGTCTTACAGGAAGACAAGGATGTTGCCTTGGACTCCAGCGACAGTGGAGATGGAGGAAAGCAGATAAACATGAGAGATAAGTAGGAGATCAAAGAAGCATTTGGTGATTGATTAGATGTGGAGTAAGAAAAGAAGTGGCTGGGAGGACACCTCTTTCTGTCCATTGGGACGTGCATAGTTGGTGTTTCCATTGCCTGCAACAGTGAGCAGAGGTGGAGAAGTGGCTTTGAGAAAGACTACGATGAGTTCAACTTGGGATACAGTGGCTATAAACGCATATACAATAGCTGTGAGCTGCAGGCAATTGGGTGTGTAGATTTGCAGCCCAGGCAAGAGTGCTGGGGTGGCACTGTGGGAGTGGTAGGCACATTGACGGCTTGAAGGGGCACATGAGATCACCCAGGGAAAGCATGTCACGCTGAGTAAAAGGACCAGACACCAACACCAGAGGAGAGAGCAGCCAAAGGGAGGGATACAAAGGAGATAATAACAGCAAACCATCATTTAGCACATACTTTGTGCCAGGAATTGTTCCAAGTGTTTTATATGTCTTAACTAATTTAATATTCATGACAGTCCTTTGAGTCAGAGGCACAGAGGGTGTATGGAACTTGCCCAGAGGCACGAGCTAGTAAGCGCTGGACCCGGGATTTGAACACAGACTATGAGGGGCTAAAGCCTATGCTCTTCACATGCTGTGTAACCACAGTATCAACCAGAAACACGGGAAGAGGCTGTTCCAAGTAAGAGGGAGTAGTCGTCAATGTCATACACTGCTAAAAACTCGAGGAAGAAAGACCACAAATGGCCCATTGGATCTAGCACGACACCCACCATTAGTGATGTTTCTCTTGGGTAATGGGTGAAACCCAGAGTGCAGTGATTTGAGGAGAAAGGAAATAAGGAAGGGTAGGGAGGGAGTACAGACAATTCTTTTAAGAATTTTTGCAATGAATAGAAAGAAGAAGTATAGGAAATATAGCAGGAAACTGAAATGAGGTAAAGGAAACATTATGATTTTTATTATGGGAGAGATTTGGGCACATTTAGTTGGTGTTGAGAAGTAGAGGAAAGAGTCAGAGGGAAGGTTCTCCATGAGTGAGATCCCCAGGTAAGTGGGGGAGATGGGATTCAGGGTTAGAGATATTAATTTAAACCTGGAAGAGAGACATGCTTACTATTGAACAAGAGGGAAGAAGGAAATGGAGATGGGGTTATAAGGTCGTAGAGGGGAATGTGAAGAAGGTTGCATCTGATGATTTCCGTTTCTTCTCTGCAATGTCAAGTGAGAACAGCTGCTGAGAAGAAGGTGAAGGAGACGGGTATGTATGTTTGAGGAATGTCTGGGTGTTTCCTCCTCCTGGAGCTAGGGAACATGGCTGATCCTTATCCCCAGCATCTCTCCCAATGTTGAGACAGAATAGATAGTCAGTAGGTGTGAACTGTACATCACATTGCACTGGGTTGGAATCTTCTGAGAATCTCCCAAGCTAGGACGCTGATGGAAAGAGTCTGATGAGCCTAGAATGATCTTCCCTTGTCCAGCAGCTAACTTTTCCCTGGGGTAAACTTAAGTCTGGATGGTGAAGAAGTATAAACCACACCAGGTGGCCAAAGGACCTCCTTCCAGATAGGACCCTAAGGCAGGACGAGGGAACTCAAGCTCTCTCAGAGTAACTGGGCAGAGGGTAGCTGGACAATGGCCCCCCTTCACGAGGAAGGAAAGCTGGAATGGCAATCCTTTTAAGGGCAAACAAGAACTACCATGGTTGCCCAGGATTTGTGTCCCCCTAACAAATTAGGGACTTTATCATTTGGAAACTTGTGCCACATTTAGTCAATCATCTGAAGCAAGTCTTGCTCAAGCATCCAATTTATTGTTCACATGCAGCCACTCAGTGTGACCCAATTAAAGTGTATCCAATCTTCATAAATGAAATACACTCCCTCCACAAAATTAAAGGCCCATGGGCTTGTAGGGCCCTTCTTCTGAAATCTCCATCAGTGCTCTTTCCAACAAATCATAAGACCAGGAAACTCAGCCCGATTTTTTCATGAGGAGCTAATCGTAGGTCCAGCGGTTACATCACTGATGTTAGCTCTATGCTGTTTCTTCTTATTGATAAGGTGACTAAGATTGTTCAATTTTAGCACCCTAAATTAACCCATAGTCAGCATTTTATTCACAAACCAAAGCCATTGTTGGCTCACACTATGCAGATACTACCAAGATCCATATCATTGTTGCCCTGCTGGGTGTGAACTACAGTGTCACCACTGGGATCCAGTGGGGAGGGTTGGAGCCTGGATGTGAGTGTGCATCAGCGCTGGGCTCTCTCCTGGACTTTTGATTTGGTGTTAGGTAACCAGGGTGCATGATCTCCTAGCAGGGCAATAAGGATACGCATCCTTCTCTACATGGGGCTTGGCTCTATCACTGCAAATTACAAGGGCCGTGGTCTGCAAGGACCATCCAGAAGCAGCTGAAATTGTTGGGAAATTGACATCCAAAGGACAGTTCATAACAACTCTGCAATGCAAAATAGATTGGCCTAAATAACTCCATCCAACAATCCAATTCGCTTGGTTATCTAGGACTACAATGTCCAACCCACCCCTTCTGGGGCTCCATCCAGAAGGCCAGCTTACAAAAAAAAAAACCCACACATTTGGCATAAGTCTTGTTCCTTTGTGACACAGGTGACTGACAACACCTGCCCTGAAATGTTCCAGGCCAAAACCATTGCAAAAGACTCTCAGATGTCAGCAAAACACTTGTCCAGGCCCTACAACAGGAATGAACTTCATTGAGAGGAAACATAAATATTTGTGCAGTCCACTGCCACTACCAAGAAGTGAGACAGCTGCTCTCTGGATGGGAACGGAGTCCGCCTGCTTTCACAAATAAACATCAGTTTCACAGCCTGCATGTCCAGTATCTACTGCAGCATTGTTTGATCTATTTCAAGTCTTCCACCTCGTTGAGAATCAGAAAAATCCATGAGCCAACTCCTCATCACCTCACCAAACGCACATCAAGTACACAAACATAAAATTTTGGATCATAAGGGATTTATGGACTCCCTGAAGCTCTTCTATGAACCCCTAGTGGCTTACACAGGGGAAAACTTCTGCTATTATAAAGCATATGATTTTTTTTGAGACAATGTCTCACTCTTCGCCCTGGGTAGAGAGCAGTGGTGTCATCATAGCTCACTGAAACCTCAAATTCCTGGGCTCAAGTGATCCTCCTGACTCAGCCTCCCCAGTAGCTGGGACTACAGGTGTGGGCCACCACAGCCAGCAAATTTTTTCTACTTTTGGTAGAGATGGGGTCTCTCTTTTGCTCAGGCTGGACTCAAACTCCTGACCTCAAGTGATCCTCCCACCTCAGCCTCCCAGAGTGCTAGGATACAGGCATGAGCCACGGCACCCAGCCTGACTTTTTTTTTAATGAACAGATAATATCCACACTCTAAGCACCTACTAGAGAAATCAATCTGTGAGTTGATCAATGTAAGAAAAGCAGTCTTAGGTAACAATCAGCTTTTGCTGGGTTATGCTGTGGTAACGAGCATCCCCTTGATGGCTCAGTGGCTTTTGACAGCACAGGTTTGTCTCTTGCTTGAGTTACCTGTTCTTCACTCGTCAGTTACTCCTCCAATCCTCATTCATTCCAGGCCCCAGACTGAAGGTGCAGCCCCTCTCTGGACATACTGATCATAAAGCAGAGGTAAGAGACCAGTGGCCAGACCTTGCAGTGGTCTTTAAAGTTTCTGAATGGACACAGATGCATCACTTCTGTTCACATTCCATTGCCTTTAATCGGCAGCATGGCTAGGCCTCCTGTGGATGAGGTAATAGAGATTCTCCTCTCACTAGGGGTTCGGGGTGGGAGGTTACCGTGGAATGTGACCCTCTGGGGTTAGACCAGACAGAAGAGGGGCAGCAAATATTTTGAAAAAAATCATACAGTCCACCATACTTAGGGACCTGCCAATCAATCTCACATGTTCCCAAGTTCCACCCTTGGTGCAAGGCAAGAAACAGAAAGCAGCAAAACCCTACTAAGCTAACTGACACGCATCAAAACACTTTCTCTGAAAGGGAATTTTATGTCATGGCTTTTGAGTCTGAGGGGCAATGCCTGGAAAAGGGAGAAATATTATTGCAGAAGACCTTGTCTATTAGCTATTCAATGTCCCTGAGAAAATGATCTATTGGTCACAAAAATTCCTCTTACAGTTTATGACTGGGATAACAGTTGGTGCTTCCTAGAGAACTGAATTGCTTCTTTTCTATCAGATGATGCAACTGACATATTATTTCAGATTTTCGTCTGATCTCACTTACCAAAAAGTTTAGAGTTGAATTTCACACTTAATAACAGTAAGCATGTAGCCTCATAAGTCTAGTTAAATTATAGCCTCTCATTTTCTACATGGTTCTTTTTTCTTTTTATGACTTCATTTTTAAAAATAATATTTTGTAAATTTTTTTCCAGTTTAGAAAAGTAAACATTTAATTCAGAAATTTAGAAAAATGGCCGGGCGCGGCGGCTTACGCCTGAAATCCTAGCACTCTGGGTGGCCGAGGCTGGAGGATTGCTTGAGCTCAGGAGTTCGAGAGCAGCCTGAATAAGAGCGAGACCCTGTCTCTACTAAATATAGAAAGAAATTAGCCAAACAACTAAAAATAGAAAAAATTAGCCGGGCATGGTGGCACATTCCTGTAGTCCCAGCTACCCAGGAGGCTGAGGCAGGAAGATCGCTTGAATCCAGGAGTTTGAGGTTGCTGTCAAGAGAGTGAGACTCTGTCTCGAAAAAAAAAAAAAAAGAAATTTAGAAAAAAACAACAGAAAGCAAAAAGAAAGAAAAGTTATCCATATTACTTCTACCCCCTCCCCCAAAACAGCCCTGATAATATTTTGGTATATGACTTCCAATATTATATTATATCTATTTATGTATAAATAGATATGATATATTTTTATTTATTTTTTATATTTATATATTGGATTTGGTTTGCTAGTATTTAGTTGAGGATTTCTGCATTTATGTTCATCAGGGATATTGGGCTATAGTTTTCTTTTCTTGCAGTGGCTTTATCTGGCTTTGGTAGGAGGGTAATGCTGACCTTGTGAAATGAGTTTGAAAGTATTCCTTCCTCTTCAATTTTTTGGAAGAGTTTGAGAAGCTCTGGCATTAATTCTTCTTTAAATGTTTGTTAGAAATCACTCAGAAAGCCATCTAGTCTGTGGCTTTTCTTTGTTGGGAGGCTGTTGAGTGCTGCTCTTTCTCCTTACTTGTTATTGATTGATTTGCAGTTTTCCACCATGATTCAGTCTTGCTCTTTTGCTGTGTGTTTGTGTGGCTGAGGGAGTAGCCACTCAGAGGTACGATGAAGTTGCTTTTTATGTACTTTTAAATGCTTCCATCTTAAAATAGTGTTTTTATAATATTAACACAACCTCACTTTATGCATAATACTATAAATAATACCAGGTTGTCAAACTGAAAAATAATTTCATCAAGAAGCACTTAAGTTCAAAGCGGGTGGACCAAGAAGATGGTGATTGTGTTTATGCCGTTGCTTCAAGACAAGCACTTCTGCTAGTAAACAGCAGCCCTCACCAACTCGTGGAGGAGGGGGTATACAAGCCACACTGCAGTGTATATACATGAGAACTGCCACGTGTGAGTTTGATGGCTATCATGCTATTATTTCAACATTTACTAGTGTTGTCATTTATGATGCCTTTTTATATCCTGTAACAGTGTCACTCAAGCATTCTTAAGTCAAGATACAAGTGCCAGGGCTGAAAAACACATCCTCAAATCAATAACTCAGCAGCAGAAGTTAAAGGTAATAAAGCCACATAATGTGCTCCCAGTTGATTTAGGAGACGCGCTCAGCAGAGATGCAGGCACGTGTGTACCAAGAAATGAGAGTGCTCATAGGAGTATTGTTTGTAATAGCCAAACATTAGACACAACCCAAGTGTCCGTCAACAGTCGAACGGATAACTAAATCATGGTATATACAACAGAGTGCAGCAACACAGCCAGATGGACTTCAGCCACATGCAACAATATGGATGAATTGTGCAGATGTACCATTAATCAAAACAAAGTGGACCCCCAGCTAAATGCATACTCTGTGACTTCGGTTACATCAAGTTCAAGAACCAGGCATGACAAGATCAAACTCAAGTTTGAGGATGCATGTGAAAGTATGAAGAAAAGCAAATAAGTGATTCCTAATAAAAGTCAGGGTGGTGCTTCTGTTAGGGAGGAGGGTGTGGTGCTTGGGAAGAGACCCAAGGAGGACTCTGGACACTGGCCAAGTTCTGCCTCTTGGCCCCTGGGGGTAGTTACACGGCTTTGTTTGCTCTGTGATAAATCATCAAGTTGTGTATCTTTGTTTTGTCTGCTTTGTCGCACATGGGTTATATTCCACTGTATAAAAGGCTATCAAGACCACAGTGACAGGGTTATAGAATCCAGTGTGACAGGTGAGTTATCTCAGATTGTGAGTGTGGCTGTTCTATTTGAAGAATAGAACATTCTCTCCATTCTCTTGCCCTTACTCTGAGGGCAGCCTACCCATCATGACGTGAGAACAAAGACTGAAAGTGCCAGAGGAAGATGATAGAGTATGAGACCAGTGTCTCCTAATCCAGAGACTGTATAAAGCCAGACCTGGGATTGGAGGACAGGAAGCACCACATCGGAATAGGAGGAAAATGATGGGGGAAGATGAAGCTGGGACATTCCTCGAGAGAGAATCAAGATGCAGAAGAGCAGAATGCAAGCTGCTCCTGAGCAGTGGCCTTCCCTGCACACAGAACTCACACAAACACACTCACTCTTTGCCCTGCCTGTGACCACCCAGGATTCTTGTAAGTTCCACCCGATTTCCTCCAACTCAGGGGAGGACACTCAGAATCGCTACATGGAGATGTGGGCGATGAGAGACCCTTGACCACTGACCAAGGCAGAACCAAAGGGAAGCAGTGTAAATGTCACCACCAGCAGAACAGCAGGGGGGACCCCATCACTGTCCCAGACATTTTGCCCCATGGAGGTCAAGAATGAACCTGCTGTTAGCTGGGGAAATGAGCACTCTATCCCTGCTTCATGGTTTTTATAGGCACATTCAGAATTTTTTTTTTTTTTTTGAGAGAGAGAGAGAGTCTCACTCTGTTGCCCTGGGTATCAGCCTAGCTCACAGCAACCTCAAACTCCTGGGCTCAAGTGATCCTCCTGCCTCAGCCTCCCCAGTAGTTGGGGCTACAGGTGCGTGCCACGACGGCCGGCTAATTTTTCTATTTTTAGTGGAGACAGGGTCTTGATCTTGCTCTTGCTCAGGCTGGTCTCGAACTCCTGACCTCAAGCGATCCTCCCGCCTCGGCCTCCCAGAGTGCTAGGATTACAGGTGTGAACCACCTCGCCCGGCCAAGGAAATTTTTGACCTAGCTTATTTTTAATATCCTCTCTTTCCAGAAGTAATGATGACATTTGAATTCTGTTTTCAAAACATATTTACAACAGTTACTTAAATTCAACCTGTGTTTTGATGACTTCAGTGCTTGCTGTCTTCTTCTTTATGCCCAGTTGGGTTATTTGTGGATTCTTTACCATGAGTCACACTTTGGGTGGCTGGCATGCCTCTTTCTTAGCTTTCTGAGTGTAGGTCGGTGGCTGGGGTTGCTCTTGAGTCATTGCCTCTCTGAGGATGCCTTCCTTGTGCCTTCACACATGGGCAGAGTCATGTACGACGACACATTTTCCCTTCAAAGCTGTCATCGTTTGTCCATGTTGTCTCCTCATTAGAGCTGCAAAAGACAAGCCAAGGTAAGCCTGACTTTTATTCTTTTGTCATTAGTCTGTTCTCTCTGGAGTCTGCGTGGGTGATTATTTCTTTGTCCTTGAAGTTCAAGAATTTCACCAGAGTATTTCTAGGTGTTGATCTGTTTTCATTCTTTCTGCCTGGTGCCTGGCGAGCACTTTTGATCTGCAGATGTGGGTCTTTCTCCAGCTCAGCACTGTTTTATTCTGTTATTTCTTTGAATGCTGCTCCTATTCCATGTGCTCTGATCTCTCCTTCAGTGACACGGCTTTTCAGAGCACTGACGCTCCATTGTCTGTTCCCTATAGCCATGCTCACCGCTCTGAGCTTTCATCTCTCATCACTTTGTCCTTTTCTGGGCAGTCTGCTCAGGCTTACATCCAATCAGGAGCTGTAATTGGGGTGTTTATTCAAATAGGTCAGCGCTCAACCTATTTCCTCCCCTCCAGCTCATAGAGACTGACTTTTCTGCTATATAATTTTTGTCAAAGGTAAATTCCACCCACCTGGCGCTGAAACAAGAGGAGAGGTGTTGCTTTCAGCCCCAAGTACAGGCTGTTACAACAAGAGCAATACAGGAATCATTCAGAGTTGGGCAGACTGTCAGAGACTCCTGGAACAGTCGGCATCCTCAGTCTTTTGCATATTCATTATACATCTGGCATCTGACCTGCAAAGCACAGCCAAGGAAAAACATCAGAAGCTGGTTCTCTGCTGAAGAAATACCAACCGGATGCCCTGTTTCTAATGTTGGCAATTATGGCCAGTTTCTTTGTAGCGGCCAAGCTGGGGAGGTCCCTGACCACTCACTCACTGGTCATCCAAGCAAGTGATACAATCGTTCCCTCATTGCCTGCAAGCAAGAGATGAGCACAGGTCAGCTCTGGCTGGGTTTTGGACTGATCTCCTAATCATAACCACATTAGAGTGATGCCGGGGAGTAGAAATTACATCTGCCATTCCAAGTACAGGAAAGGTTTAGAGGAAAATACACTCCTAATTTATATCATTTGCTGAGATATCACGCGATTGTCTCTTTAAGGCTTTTCTCTTTAAGGGTTTCCTGGTGACAGATTTCCAATCACTGGCTAGATCTGTTACCCAGTACACTGAACATGGCAAATGCCAGGCTTTATGTGTGGTGTTGGTTGTACATTTTTGATATTTAAATGATTTTTAGACATCCTCTTTATCTCATATCCTCTTTGGGGAAGGCTATGACATAAATTATAAAGAGATCTCTGCAACCTAAACGCCTTTGGTTTCACAAGCTTGTCAACACAAATGTCTTCACATTAGCGTTAACACTTAGCTTACGACTTAATTCTAGCTATACCGCGTTGAGATCTCACCTACTTGTGTGGAAAATCTAGTCTCTTGATGTATTCAGCCAGGTGTTTTAGCCTGTGCTCTCCCAAAAGGGAGTCCAGGTATTTTATTTGGGGGAATTAATCCCAATGAACAAGAGCACAGTCTTGGGGAGTGAAATTGGGGGGCTCAAAGACAATCTATGGCTGTGATCTTAAGCTGGGCACCCTACAAGATCCTGGAGTGCTGACCTCCAGAGCACAGCCATGTAGAGTGTAGAGAATTGTGTGTCCTAGGATGGAGGGGGTGGTATTTAAATGCCAACTCCCAACCACTATTGGTCAAGTGCTGCCCAATGGGTGTTGGTTCCCTCTCACTTCCATAAGTACTCAAGGGCATGTATCAGAGTGGCCAAGTGGCTCCTGCAGACATCCCAAGAGAGAGAAGCTTCAGTAAGAGAGGCCTGGTGCAGCTCAGAAAAGGTTACACCTGCAGATAGACATCAAGTTACACCTGCAGACAGCTAGTTACCACAGCAACAGCCAGACCATAAGGTAGGCTGAAAGGATGTTAAGTAGAGAACAAGACACGTCCTCTGCACTGGGTATTTGTAAGGAGTGGCTCTTCTATGTGTCTTGTCAATGTTCACTATTGAAACTAGCAGGGCTGGTGCTCTGTAGCCAGTGGCTACAGAAGAGAACCCACCACCCTGTGTACTTGGGAAGAGATGGAGATGAGAGAGAGAGATACTCTACTTAATAAAATTAGATAAATGGAATATTTTCTAAATAAATATAAATTTAATATAAATATAAAAGCATTCTTCTGGGCACTTGTACACATACAAACTCTTTTACTTTTCACTGAAAACATGGGAGGTAGACATTATCTTCATTTCATAGATTAGAAAGGCGAGTTTCAGAGACTTAATGCCTCCAAGATTATATCATTAGTGAGTATCCAAGCCAAGGCTTGGATTCAGGACTATATCATGCACCATATAGTACCTGAGACACTCAATATTTTGGATTTTAACTTTTATAAAATCTGTAAACTTCATTATTTTAGCCAACAAACTGGCTTGAACACTTTTCTTGTTTGGTTGTTTTGTTATTTGGTTGGTTTTATTTTAATGTGTGTGACAGTTTCAGGCTCTCTTTCCAATTAGTGGGTGACTAATGTGTTACCAGTATGCAAATGAGAAGGTAAATATGGCAGGGATGGCTTTTGGCAATATGCATACTGAGCTGACACAGGCCGGCCCCACCCTTGCCAAAACAAATAGAAATTTTGGATATAATCTAACTATAAAATATGGGGTGAGTTTACAACTAAGAAAGTGACGTCCTCAACTGCCGAATGCAATGAGAAAAATTAAAAATGGAATGATAAACCAAGCTGACTCCATGGGGAGACACTTGGCTGCTTTTCCAGACTATACAATAGATCCCAGTGGCTTGGATTTTAATTCCTACATGGGGACAGGAAATGTGGGTTCAGGGCTGAGAAGAGTGGGGAGCTGAAACTAAACTACCTGTGTGACATTCAGCGATTCAAAGTACTGTCTCAGCCTTAGATAGGAAATTAGTTGTATATACCTGCCCAAGGAAGCTTTTGGAAAGAACGTTACTTATAAAATATCCAAATTTCAGGCAAGTTCCACATGAAGATGTAAAGTCCAAATTACATTTCCTGAGAAAAAAGGAAGTATAAGCTGTCAACAGAAAAGAACCCAAACTCTGTAAAATAATTTAAAGAGGTTTATTCTCACATTATTCTAATACGTGAGACCATGGCCCAGAGAGCTACGCCCAAGAAGCCTTGAGCAAGTGGCCTCCCTGTGGTTGGGTTACAGTTTGATTTTATACATTTCAGGGAGACAGGGATTATACGTAAAGTCATAACTCAATACATGGAAGGCATACACTGGTTTGGCCCCAAAAGGCAGGACATCTCAAAGCGGAGCATTACAGGTTATAGGTGGGTTTAAAGAGTCTTCAGTTGTAATTGGTTAAAGAAATAAAGTTTTGTCTAAGGGCTTGGAACATTTTAAGTTAAGATAAGGAAGTCTGTTAATCAAAGATAAGCCACTGGACATATACCAAGACTCAAATGACCTGTTAAGCAAATTGATGACCTGCAGGTGTGGTTTAAGCTTTGTCTTGTATAGACTTAGGTCTGTTAATGGATACAAAGGATATCTCCAAGAAGGGCATGACCAGACATGTGTTACCTCCCTTTTCATGTCCAGTAACACAGCTTTAGGGTATTTCTGGGGTCCCCTTGGCAAAGAGAGGGTCCATTCAGTCAGCTTGGGGACTTAAGATTTTATTTTAGTTCACAAAACCAATTATTCAACATAAAAAAAAAAGCTTTTGTAGGTCAGTGGAGCCCCAAAATGGTATCAACAAAAACTATCAATTGCTCCAAAGGGAATAATATACAACTGAGTACCAAAACTTTCCCCAGAAGTAGATAATCCCGATTAATATGAATTTTCAGTACAAAACTACCAAAAAATAAGAAAAATGAACCACACTGAGGGACTGTGAGCAAATTCAATAAAGACATCTGGCTCCCAAGAACTGCATATAAAGGAATGATAAGAAAGAAAGTGTGAAATAGGTAGGCTTGAAATTACTAGTTTAAAAAGAAGGTATAATGAAGAACAGATCTGTATGAAAAAAGAAGAGACAGATTTGGAAAGGAGCTATTAGGACTTCAAGAAATGAAAGGGAAAGAAATAAACATTTAAAACTCCGTGGTTAGGTTAAACATGGGATCAGGAAAATTTTTAAGACTGTAGCATGAACTGGAAGATAAATTTAGGGAAATCACCAGAATGCACCAACAAGATAGAGAGATGAAAAATATAAAAGATGGATCAAGAGCCATGGAGAATAGCATACAACAACTAACAGCTGACAAACACGTATTTGGAGCTCTAGAGACAAAAACGAGGGGAGGAATGGCAATAATTAAAGGATTTCCAATTGAAAAATTTCTAGAATTGAACCAAGGTGTGAGTCTTTAAATGGAAGAATCACAAATTCCAAAATCCAGATAGACTGAAATGAAAAGCAAATGCATCAAAAAGAAAGAAAAGAAAAAAAAACCTTCAAAGTAATTTTTAAAAGGAAAATTAAAGCTGAATTAGAAACAGTTCAGTCTTCTCATCAATAGAGAAAGATATCAGAAAACCATGGAATAATAGTTTCAAAGCACTTAGGGAAAATAACTGTTGAACTAGAATTCTATATCCAGATAAATTATTTTTAAGAATGAAGGGAATAGAAAGACGTTTTCAGATAAAATCAGATTAATATTTTCACTCACATACCTTTGTTAAATTAAGTTTAGCCTACAGCTGCTCTTTACATAGATTAAGTTTGGCCCAAAGGTTCCTCCATACATAGTGAACTGCAGCCCAACTGGATGTATAAACAGACTATAACCTACTCTTGTGCCAATTACCGAGTTTCGGCCAATCGAAGGCGGCCAGCTATTCAAACTGTGTTCACATAAGGCAAACGCCAGCTGCAGCCAATCAGCTATTTCTGTACCTTACTTTTTGTTTTCTATACATCACTTCCCTTTTCCTGTTGTAAGTCTTTGACCCGATGGCAGCGTTACAGTTGCCCTGAACCTATTCCGGTTCCGGGGCTGCCCAATTCGGGAATGGTTCCTGGCCCAATTAAACTCTCATGAACCAAAAATAAAACCCTACGCTCCACCAACTAAAAAGACACCATCTCAGCTGTGGGGACCACAGGAAAAAACCTTAAAATTGAGTTCCCAGCCATGCAGGGTTGGGGGCTATAAATTACACATTTACAATTACACATTCGTGTTTTCTATTCATAAATATTCATGACTCCTCCTATAGTTTGTTAGATATGTATATTTAGCCGCTTGGTATAAAATCCTGTTCCCTTTTATCTCTCCCCTGAAACCCGTGTTCCTGGCTTGTGGACAGAGCAGAGCTTGCCAGTTCGCCAGAACGGCCACTGCAAGCTGAGAGGCCTGCACCAGAAATAAAGCACTCCTTTCTCCAAAGTATAAACTTCATGGGCTTTTTTCATTTTGTTATATATATATATATATATTTTTTAGGTAACACTCTGTTAAATTTAATTTGTCTAAAGGTTTTTTTCAACACTCACTTCGGAAGCGCTACAAAAAATATACGTTAGTAAAATTGAAATTGAACTCAGAAGGAGGGTATGGGGTGCAAGAAGAAATAACGAGTGTTCTCCACACACCTGCACACACACACAGAAGTAGGTATGTGGATGCCGAGGCATTTATAGTAAAAAATAATAATCAAGTTTGAAATGGGGGAGGGGTTATAGCAATGTGGAACTAAAATACTGGATAACAATTGAAGTAAAAGTAGAGAAGATTATAAAGCGTTCTAAAGATCATGTACTTTTCAGAACAAAAATAAGGATAAACTTTAAACTCCATCAGATATGCATGTTAAAAACTTTTGGAGTAACTTCTAACAGATTAGGAAAAGAAAATACAATTTCCATAGCAATAGCAGGAAAGGAGATGCTATATGACACCAACCGAGGCCAACTGAGTGAATAGTGGTGTTTTTTCTAAGATGGAGAATGTGGAAGGGGGGGGCAGGTGTCACTTCTCCAGGACTGTGACCTCATCTGTATAACAGAAACAACCTATGTGCCCTTCCAACCTTCCTCTCAGGGTGGGTTTTTAGATCTTAGGATCTGCCTATGCCTATGCCAACATTTAGCATATTTTAGAGAAGTCCAGATCTTCCTACCCTGGGCTCGGGTTACCAACAGCTAAGACACTCCCTTCATCAGTCATAAGTATGGACCAGGGAATTATTAGAAGAGCATGGAGAAAACCAATGGCTCTCCACTTAACCCAACAAAAACCAACCTCTTAAAAACACACATACATGGGCCAGGCGCAGTGGCTCATGTCCATAATCCTGGCACTCTGTGAGGCAGGAGGATCACTTGAGCTCAGGAGTTCGAGACCAGCCTGAGTAAGAGTGAGATCCCATCTCACCAAAAATAAAAAAAAATTAGCTGGGTGTGGTGGTATGCACCTGTAGTCCCAGCTACTTGGGAGGTTGAGGTGCGAGTATCGCTTCAGCCCAGGAGTTGGAGGTTGCAGTGAGCTATGATGATGCCACTGCACTCTACCCAGGGTGACAGAGGGAGACTCTGTCTCAAAACACACACACACGACAGCATGTACTATTGCTAGATTCGGTAAACAGCACGTGTGATTTGACTTTGTTTTACAATAGTAGGAATGGGCTGCACTGATCCTTCGCCTTGTCTACTTATTCACCAGAAGAATGTATATATTATAAAACTGAGAAAAATGAAAGGCATAGCTGACTGCCCCTCAACAGGACTGGACCTGCATCCTTAGACCCCTACACACCCATCTTCCACCTGCAAAACGAACCACAAAGAAAAAGGCCCAAATTCCCATCCATCTATGCTTTTCTATCACCACCTTCTGGTCCACTTGCTCTAGAACCACAGGCCACCAATTCTTTGATATCTTTGGAGACTTCCAATCCATTCATTCTACTACTTCTTCACTATCTATCACCTTTCTCAGGTCCTCACTTCCCTCTCGACACAGTCTAGATTCCACGCATCCCTTTACAAACACCTCTTCTGTCCACCTCTCGCTGCCAGCTACCCACTGGCTCACTGAACCCCTCCATCCACCTCCTCTGCCTGTACTCAGGCAGCTGGATGCTGCTGGAAAAGAAATCCCACAGGTATGCTGAAATTTGTGACCATGTATCTCAAATCAGTGCTCACCACTGGCCAACAATCCTGCCCTATTATCCTAGCAGTGTCACCTTCTCGCTTTCTGAGGTGCCATCACAACTTCTTTCTTGTCAAACCTCCAAGACATCTCCCACCGCCTGGGCTGACAGCATCCCCTTGTGCATTTTGAGGATACAGGAACTATCAGATAAGAACGACGTCTGTTTTCCATTATCAAATCCAGCTGTCTCCTGACACTCATGTCCGTGTACTCGCTCCCATTCAGTTACAGGGGATGAATTGTCCCTGATAATATCACAGGCCAGTTGAATGCTGCTTTCCCTCCCCTTTCACCCACTCAAGGGTTTTATTACTACAATGATCCCCTATCTTTCTGTATCTTCCATTGATTCCTCCATCTTGAATCACAGAAAGATGTTTCAATACCTCCCATTTTAAAGATATCCCACCAACTCTTGGTCCATTTTCAGTTATCCTTCATAGTAAAATTCATCAAAAATATTTCTATACTTACTGCTTCTTCTTTCTCATCTCTCATTCTTTCATAAGTAAGTCAAAAGGATCTTCATGTAATTACTTAGTCTCTCCCACTTTTTCTTTTTCTTTCTTTTTTTTTTTTAGAGGCAATGGTCTTGCCCTGTGGCCTAGCCCAGGCTGGAGTGCAGTGGGGCAATCACAGCTCACTGCAGCCTTGAACTCTGCCTCAGGCGATCCTCCCACCTCAGGCTCCCAAAGTGCTAGGATTACAGGGGTGGGCCACTGCATCAGGCCCTCCATCCTATTTTTTAGGTCAAGAGACTGAGACCCATTCATATGTCCTTGTGCAAGATCTCACAGCTCATCAGTGGCAAAGCCAAGACCAGAACTCCTGAATCTGGACTCTTGTTCCTTTCAGGATATCTGCACCCCATCCCAACATCTTTGGTCTCACCCCCTAGCCTGCTGACTTCACTTAATCAAATTTGACATCAGAAGAGCTTCCCAACTCCCATTTCCCCGAAGCAGACCCAGGTGAGCCATCTTCTGCTTCTCCACAGTCCACGCTCACGTTCAGACTTTTCTTCAGCTCCACCCTGGTTCCTCGGGTATCCGGGCACTCGAGAGAGAGGCAGAAATGAGAGTTCGCCAATCCCATTATCTTCAACATCCCTTGTTTCCTCAAGTGCAAATTGAGTAAATCACATGTGCAATTGAACTCTTAATCAAGAGATGCTCGATTCTGACTTCAGAGACTTACTTTTATGTCTCTTCTAGTGTCAGGTATGAAAATGAAGAATGTCTTACTTGCCCCATTGCGATGCTCACGCGCAGTAAATCACAGAGGCACGGCAGAGAAACGAGACTATATTTCAGGAAGCAAATGTGAAGGGAAGGACCTGGCACAGCAGAGACAGGCGGAGAGGAGGGGACAGAAGGCAAAGCCCAGAAGTTCAGGTGTTTACAAAGCGTGCTTTCTGGAAGCCAGGCTGACAGCCAGTAAAGAAGGGGAATTTCACCCTCGCTGTTTTCTCAGTAACAGTCCTGGGGCAACTGAGTGCGGCTTTCCCAGGCCAGGAACTCTCCAACTGGAGAAGAGAAGCTTCGACTCCACAAACCAGAGGGAAGAATCCAGCCGACCCCTGGCCATTTCCGTCTGCGAGACCCCCATTTACTATGCTGTCATTCCTACAGCTATGGTTAACTTGCCCAATAATATATGGTTCCAGGTGGCCCCCAAGGTGGCCTTCTTTCCCTCACACTCTCACTCCTTGTTCTCTTAGTCCTACTTCCTGGCTCCATACCTAGTTTGCCTTAGAAGCTTCTGGTCTCCTTTCACTTGGTTACCAGAATTAAGTAACTCATTTTCCACTCATTGTCTTCCAACTCAACCCTAAAAGCCCTTTTGATTATATTGATCAACCCAGAAAGTCTCTCTGTCTTTTGTAGGTCCTCAGGTCCCCAGGTGTCTTTCCTTTGTCATAATTAGTGGGGAGATGGGGGAAGAGCTCTTACAGAAGCTTCTTCAGGGAAAACTGTGTTTTTTTAATTAACCATTTTTTCAGTTAGGAATAATATTGGTTGCATGTTACAGAGACCCAACCTATACTGGCTGAACAAAATAGCATTTTCTTTTTCTCATACAATAAGAAATCCAAAAGCAGGCTTTCCAGGACTGCTGCTATAGCTCCATGATGCCATCAGAGACCTTAGTTTCTGCTTATCTTTCTACACAGTCACCCCTTAGAGAGTGCTTCTTGCCTCATGGACACAATATGGTTGCTCTACCTCCCACATCACATCTAAGTTTCAGGAAGGCATAACAAGGTTCTTCTGCTGGTCTTGAGTGAGCTGATTCATGCCTCTGAGCTCAACTGGCCAATGATGGCCCCACTCCCATGTCTGATGGTTGGCTGGCCATCAGCTGGGGTGATGAGGGTAAGAGAACTATGTGTCTCTCATCATCCAACAGGCTGGCCTGGGCTCTTCAACACAGTAGTGGTCACAGTTTTCCAAGAGAGAGCAATCAATCCCCAATGTACAAGCAGTTTTCAAGCATCTATTTGCCAACATCCCACTGGCCAAAAGCAAATCACCGATTCCATGTGGGGATAGCTTATATGCAAGAATGAGAACAAGTTGTAGCCATTTTTGCAATCTACCACACTACCCTGAAGAAATTTACATGATAACTAGCTATACCTGATGTGACCTACTTTGTCCCACAGAAATTAACCATTAGGAAGAAAAATCTTAACCTTAAATAATTTTATTTCCTGATATACATCTTTCTTTGTAAACATACTCTCATTCTTCTCTAAGAAAATACCTAAAAAGAGTAATAATAGAGCTTTTAGGTAAAAAAAAAAAAAAAAAGGCGTCCTTATCTAACTACCAATTCTGAAAAAAGTAAGCAGACTTTGTCAAAAGCATGTCCCTGCTTGCACAATTCTTATAAGAACTTTTGTGCCTCATGTTGAGTTCAAAAGAGATGGACCCTATTTAATTTTATACCCTGTGAAAATTCTAGAATTTTAGTTAGTTTGGTTTTTTTTATTTTTTATTTTTTGGCATGGAAAAGAGGGGAGTTACTGTTTAATGGGTACAGAGAGTTTCTTTGATACGATGAAAAAATTCTCTAAATGGGTACTGGTGATGGCTGTGCAACATTATGAACATACTTAATGCTCTTGACTTTTATACTTAAAAATGGCTAAAATGGTAAATTTTATGTTACATACATTTTCCCACAATAAAAATTGCATTTAAAAAAGGGATTGGGCCGGGTGTGGTGGCTCACGTCTGTAATCCTAGCACTCTGGGAGGCTGAGGCGAGCAGATCGTTTGAGCTCAGGAGTTCAAGACCAGCTTGAGCAAGAGTGAGAACCCATCTCTACTAAAAATAGAAAGAAATTAGCTGGACAACTAAAAACATATAGAAAAAATAAGCTGGGCATGGTGGCACATGCCTGTAGTCCCAGCTACTCGGGAGACCTAGGCAGGATTGCTTGAGCCCAGGAGTTTGAGGTTGCTGTGAGCTATGCTGACGCCACGGCACTCTAGCCCGGGCAGCAGAGCGAGATGCTGTCTCAAAAAAAAGGATTGGATGGATGGATCTGTAAGGTTAGTGATATTATAAGTTTATTTTTTAGTTTTAAAAGACTAAGAACACATTCAATTCTTGCACCTGTTCAACAGTTGCATTTCTGTGTTGGCATGGTTTCTCCACGGTCACAGACACTGGTGGTTGCCAGAGAGGCCACAGAAAAATCACGCCCAGTGGAACCTTGGGGAAGTACACACAATCAGTTTGTATGGCTGGATCGGGACTTGGGGGCTGGGTGTACTGCATGGAAGATGGTGAGGGGGTTGGGTCAATGCTGGTGAGTTTATGGCCTGACTGGTGGCCTTGGGTGCTCAGGATTTCCATAGCAGCTCCCCAAGAGAGTGATGTGTCCAGAGTCTTCTGTACATTTGGGCCTTCAGTTCACTGGGCATGTGCAGATGGCCAGTGCACTGGGAGTAGCCATCTTGTCCTGACCAGCGATGTTCCTGCCTGACGATTAGCATGCATTTTTCCCTGCGTGGCCAGAATGGAGTCCTGGCCTCTGACTTGTTCAAGAATGGCCATGACCAAAGAGGGGAGGGGTGCAGTATGGGAGGAAAACCTCAGGGGGTCCTGCTGGGGGTCTCAACACCCCCAGAAAGATCCCTTCAACCTGATCATTCACTTATTTAATAAATCTCTTGGAAAGGAGATTGTATCCTTGAATTTGCCCCTCACCCCATTCTCTTCTAGGTTAGCACCCCAGGCAGGGGGGATGCTCAAGATATTAGCAAGGATGGCCAACCAAGCCAACCAGGGACTGGCAGTGGAACTGTAGGTGTGTGTCTGACTAAGCATTGGCAGTGCTTGCAGGCAAGGACATGGCTCGGGGCCTACCACAGTGGGGATGCACCCTATAGAGACCAGGAGAGCAGATCCAACCTGCCCAACAACGCCAAGCTCCCTGACTCGCGCAAGTCTACAGCTAAATGTCTCTGACTACCGGCAGCCCTCAGCAGCCTCCGGACTGTTGCATGGACCAGCTTGCACATCACCAGGGAAAGCTGGCTTTGGAGTCAGACAGCCTGCCTGTGCAACCTTGGGCAGGTCACACATGTCTCCAAGCTTCCAATCTTCATCTGTAAGGTAGATATCCTGACGCTATCACCTCATAAGGCTGTCGAAGGGAACCAGGAAGCTTAGCCCTATAAACTAGGCATCAGCAAACTTTTCTATAGAGAGTCAGGTAGTCATTTTTTAGACTTCGTTAGTTGAGTTGGTCTCAACTACTCAATTCTGCCGCAGTAGCTGTGAAGCAGCCATAGGCAATAATATGCAAATGAATGGGAATGTCTACGTTCCAGTAAAACTATTTACCAAAACCAATCTGGCCCATGGACCTTAGTCTGCTGACCCCTGAGTAAATGCTTAGCACCGTGCACAGCCCACAGTAGGGAGCTACAATCCCTCCGTGTCTTTATGTCTCTGTAGCTCTATCTTTATCCAAATGACTGTATAGATATGTAACGCTTAGACATGTGTCCCAAAGGCCCAACTCACTGTGGACTCACATCCTCGCTAGACCACATGTTTACTAGAAGCTTCCACAAGAGTGACCACATGGAAGGCAAATAAAGCTGATCCATGTGGAAACACAGTGAAAATCATGAGAAAATATAGCTAAGCATTTTGTATGGACAGGTCAAGAGTGCATAGAAATGCAGAGGTTATAGGAATTAAATTTAACTTGAGAAGAGTTAATAACACAAAATGTAAAAATGTGGACCAATCATAATACAAGAGACAGGCTGGACAGGAAGACACTAATCGCCACATGTTGATAAAGACAGTGGGTCCCGAAGGAATTTTGAGAACGCAGGGAGAGCCCTCCTCTAACCCGTGTTGAGAAAGGGCCAGCAGGGACCTGGTCTGGCATAGGGCCCACCTGGCAAGTAGATCTTGGGGTACAGTGCAGAAAAGAGACAGACGCAGCCAGCACGGCCTGAATTTTTAAATGTGGTTGCAGAAAGTCTCCAAGAGACCTGCATGACCTGCAAAATCAATGACCCAGGCAGATTGGAGCCACTCTCTGATCCATTTTGTCAAAGTCCCTTGTACTTTCTCCATCATGGTGTCTGGGTAACCAAACCACAACTGTCCTCAGCACCCCCAGTCTCAACAGCCATTTCTCTGATCCTTGAACACACGGAAGTCATTCTGGCCTTAAGGATCTGCCCTGCCCTTAGAGTGTCAACAATGCCTCTACACCTACCCTCTTCTTTTCTTCCCAGATGCTCAAATACAGGTCTCTTTAGAAAACCCTTCACTGACCACTCACCATCAGTATCCGCCGATGCCCCCCTCCCCGCCCCCCGGCTTGTTGCCATCAGATTGTTTATTGCTAGCTGTCATGGGCTGAATTATGTCCCCACAAAATTTATATGCTGAAGTCCTTAACCCCTAGGACCTCAGAATGACTGTATTTGGAGATAGGGTCTTTAAAGAGGTAATTAAGTTAAAATGAGGTCATTAGTGTGGGCCCTAATCCAACATGACTAGTGTCCTTACAAGAAGAGGAAATGTGGACACAGACACGTACAGAGGGAAGACCATGCGAATTTACGGGGAGGAGACAGCCATCTGCAAGCCGAGGTCATATGACACCAGCCCTGCTCACACCTTGATCTTAAACTTCTAGCCTCTAGAAATGTGAGAAAATAAATTTCTCTTGTTTAAGCCACCCAGTTGGTGGTACACTGTTAAGTCAACTCTAGAAAACTCATACACTAGCTAATATTCTCTTACTGTTTGTTTAATTACTTGGCTGGTTTGCTTCTCTAACTAGAAACATAAATTTCAAAAGAGCAGGGATGGATGGTATAAGCTTCACTCACTGGCACCTTGCACTATACTTGACATTTATAGGCCCTTACTAAATATTTCTTGAATATATGAATGTGCCTGCAAGAGCAGTGAAAATACTGACTTGAAGTCAAACACTTTATCTTCATCATTTCAAGACAGGAAGAAGGCCAAGGGGAGAGAGAGAGAGTGACACTCCCAGCAGCCTTCCACCTCTGTCTCATCCGTCAGACAAGGGAGGCTGAGAAATTAGGCGTTTGGCTAGGGACGATGCCACCCTGAACAGTCAGGGTTCAGCCAGCAGGAAACAGAAGGAGAGAATATTTGGCAGGCAGCCAACAGTGTCCACTCTGGTGGCTTTTCTGAATTGGCCTGGCTTGATACCAACAGCAAAGACGGTCTTGAGAGCTTTCCTTCAAGACCGAGGAGGAAAATCCCACGCGCGGTAGGATATCTACAGACGGGGTGGCCAACACCTGCCAAATTCATGACTGGCCATCGGTCCAACTGTTAGTAGCAGTGGAAGGAGTATGGTGGAGGGATGTAGAGACATAGAAAGGAAAAGAAAAGAGAGAGAAGAGCTATTCTCTTGGCTTCTAGCCCCCTGCTGAGCATGGCAACAACTCCCAGTTCCCTCCTCAGTCCCCTTCACTCAGCTACTCACATCTCAGGCCTCACCACCCTGCGATGACCTGGCTGTGAGTGCACAAGGCCCTTCACTGCTGCCTGTGCTGCCAATGACCTTTCTGAGATTGCTGGACACAGTTGACCTCCCAGTACGGTGGCTGCTGTCTGCACTGTGGCCTTGGGCGGGGAACACTGCCCCTTCCATTTTGCCACTTCCTCCAGTGTGTGGGAGAGGCTCTTGGGGAACTTTCCACAGCAAAGCTGAGACTAGGCCTTTTCAAGACTTCATGGAAGGCCTGAGGACAATATAAAGGTAAAGCAACACAGAGTGGCTTACTATGAGCATCCAGAGCCATCCTGACCTGTCCCCAGCCTGCTATCCTGTGAGCCCGGGGCACTCGCCCCCAACAGTGGAAATGTGCTCGAGTCCCCATACCCTGGAGTTCAGGCCAAGCTCACTTCTATCTATCCCTAGAGCAAGGAAGACACTTTCTCCCTTCTGGAGAAATCTGGGTCTGCCTTCCAAGTCCTCACTTCCTGCCCCAGAGCTGATCTCTTCCCAGGATGATGGAAGGTGGGACCACCTACTCCCTTCAAAGGAAGTTTGACCCCCATCCACAGGGGAATGGTCTGACCCTAAGGCCCTGGCGAGACAGTCACACCACGGTGCCACATCAGTCCTATTCTCAAAATCTGAGTGTGGAGCGCAGCAGGAGGCTATGGCCGGCTCAGTCTACTTCCTTTTCAAGTTGTCTTCATCAGGGGTTCAAAAGCCTTAGGGTTGCTCCAGTCTTGCCCACTGCTTCCCCTGTCATCTCATGTTCCATTTTTCCAGTTTTCAGACACTCCCCTGAGTTACCCAATACACCCAAATCCAAATCCTCATGTTTCAATGCTTTAGAACCTCTGAGCCAATAGTTTTCACCCTTCCCCATCTCCCCATCACAAGCCAAGAGTCACAGACACGCTTGTGATCTACGGGTGCTCACTATGCAGCCTCTGTGAGCCAGATGACTAGCAATGTGAGGGCTAAGATCAATGGAAAGTCCTGTGGGTGAAAGAAAATGGAAGTTGCCAAGGAGAGTCCAAAGTAACCAGAGGGGCAGGACCATTAGCAAACACAGCATCTCCCAGGCAACAGTTGCCTGCAAGTCCAAAGAAACCAACTGATCAATAGATAGCAGGACACTAAAGGAAGACACAGCACTCTGCATTCCTTCCAGCAGCCACCCTGCTAAGGACAGACTCCCCCGAAAGATGGCCACAATTATCGACTGAAGCAAAACTAGGTTTACTAATCTATTGCGGTCAGAGAGAGCATCACTTAACAGAGTCTCAGACGCATCACAGAAGGAAGTATTTATAAGATTTGAGGGTCTGGGCTCAAGTGACTTAAAGTGGGTTTCTCACTATCGTGAGCTATTAGCATTGGGCAAAATTCAAGTCATAATAGTTTAGGACCGATGGACACAGTCTGGATAAGTATACAGTTGTTTGATCAGTGAGCTATTAATATTTGCCCAGAGGAACAAACTTTTGCTTGAATAAATTGGTTTACAAAAAATTTCGGATCCAAGCAGTGAAGATATTTATTGATTTATAGTCTTATTTTCCTGAGCAAGGATTTCCTGGACCAATTTAATAAAGTCATATTGACACACAAGTGGTGTTAGTTGTCAGTACAGATCGTTGAGCTCTGTGTATTCAAGTGGTCTCAATCCTCAACACCAAACCAGTACAGCGCTACCCCAGTGGTGAATGGGAGCTTCTCTGTGTCCTGAGAGCACAAGACTTGTAGAGAAGTCCCTCACATTCACCAGGCTTTGAAGACACCAGACCGAAAGATGTGCAGAGAGTGCAGGGAGCTCTCCCAGGGAAAACCATCCTCCAGCTGCCTGAAGACAGGTCTGGCATCCCGAAGACAAGTGCCAGACCAGGGTACCCTGCAATACTCCCAGCCTTGATGCAAGACGTGCAGAGAAACAAATGTTGGCGGAGCCTGCCCAAGCTCTGTCCGGAGGGCGGGATGCCTTGTCAAATGGGCTTTGACTGTGATGGTCCCACTGGCAAAATAGCCCCCTATGACAGACGTGGACTCAGCAAGTTGTCAGATCCTGAGGCCATTCAGCTTTCAAGATCACATAATTAAAAACCTCTTTGCTGGGCCGGGCGCGGTGGCTCACGCCTGTAATCCTAGCACTCTGGGAGGCCGAGGCGGGTGGATAGCTCAAGGTCAGGAGTTCGAAACCAGCCTGACCAAGAGCGAGACCCCGTCAAAAAAAAAAAAAAAAAAAACCTCTTTGCTTAGATTCTGTGCTCAACAGGAGACCTCCTGATTGGAGCCTTCCCACAGAGCTCGCCTCCAGGGAGAGAATGTGATGTAGGGGGTCTCTTAAGTGTCAATTCCCTTAACAGTTACAGCGCACCCTCGCTCGTGATAAATTTTTAAATTGGCATTCTGGTTTTACACATCAGACTCTGCTATCTGAATGGGTCCTTTTCTGAGAGATAGATCTACAACTGGTGTGCAGATAAATCACGTTTCTGAACCTGCCAGCCCGAAAGCTAGATTTTGAATGGGGACGAATACAACCTGAAGCTACCTGAACTTCTCCTAATGGAAACCAAACCTTGTAGCTCACCTCCCAAGCAGTGAAGCTTGCGCGATCATTCATTTAATCACCATGCCACATTCTTTATCTGGGGAAAATATATTCTGACTTCAAAATTGGTAACTTACAAATGCATATTTAGGGCACAACCCATGTGTAACTTGGAAGCCACTGATAAGGAAATGGAAGAGATTCCAGGTCAGCATGGCAGACTGCACTCATGCATGAAGCCCCCTTCCCTCTCAAAGCACGTAGAAATATTGCATAATGTACATGGTTTTCACAAAATTCAAAATACATAGCTAATGAAAACCCCCCACTTGCCAGAAACGTTGCAATGAGTAGAAGGTGAAATTGTGTGGCCATAAAAGTTACTGAAGCAGAAATGTGTCTTGCATATGTGCCTTGCAGGTAAAGGTTTTAAAGCCTCCATGGAGGATAGAGTTCAGCCCAAGGCTGCTCGTTTGGCACGGGAGCTGGAACTGAACCCCTTAACAGGATCCAGGAACCAGTAAATGCCTTTCCTGATCTTAAAGTGGAATCAGAAAAACTTTTCCACTGGCCCAAGTCCATGGCCCTTAAGAAACAGAATCCCTCAACATGCCCTGCCTGAGACTATAAGATCAGAATTCTTCAACTGCCTACAAGAGACAAAAACCTTGAGGCTAGATACAAATGTAAAAATTTGCTTCTGAGATTTCTTTTATGGCCCCAACAGAAGCAACTATTAAAAATTCCCAGAGGAAAGCATCTGCAAGCCCAAATATGTGCCACCTATGTGAAAAATAGTTCATGCTAAGATACAGTCCAGACAGCGGTTGGAGAAATCGAATGATCTAAGACATCAGCAAACACAATAAACAGCCATACCCAAAGGACCACAAATAATAAATCAATATGAGGGAACTTTAAAGTAAGTTTATTTGAAGTGTACCTACATGAAGAAAGAAAAAGAGTCTATCAGGCATGAAAAAGACATGAAAATTTTAAAAAAGGACACATTTCAAAAAGATGCTAACAGAAATTATAAAAGTGAAAAAATTGATTAGGGAAAAATATTCAATGGATAGGTTAAACAGAGGATTAGAGCCAGCTAAAGAGAATTAATAGGCCAGGCACGGTGGGTGGCTCATGCCCATAATCCTAGTACTCTGGGAGGCTGAGGCAGGAGGATCGCCTGATCTCAGGAGCTTGAGACCAGCCTGAGCAAGAGTGAGACTCTATCTCTACTAAAAATAGAAAAATTAGCTGGGTGTGGTGGCATGGACCTGTAGTCCCAGCTACTTGGGAGGCTGAGGCAGGAGGATCGCTGGAGCCCAGGAGTTTGAGGTTGCTGTGAGCTAGGCTAACGCCACAGCACTCTAGCCTGGGTGACAGAGTGAGACTCCATCTCAAAAAGAAAGAGAGAGAATAGGTGAAATGAAATGAATATACAGTTAGGGCAATGTTCCAAATGAAGCAAAAAAAAAAAAAATAGAAAAGAACCAGCAACAGTGACTTAAGCAAGAGGATTATTTCCCACAGCAAACAGCCTGAGAGAAGAGGCTGCCCAGAGCAGAAGCAGCCACTCACGCCATACCAAAAATAAATAAACAAGCGAGCAAATTAATTCCAGTAGATTCAAGATATACACATGAAAAACAACTTTTAAGTCATTAGACGAAAATATTGGGAAATAATTTTATGACCTACAGTAGCGATTTCTACCAATTTTTTTAAACAGAAAAAAAATCATAGGCTAAAAAGATCAAAATTTAAATTTTTTGAATGATACTTTGGGAAAAATTAAAAGCAAAAGATTTGGAGGAAATGTGTGCAGTTCATATAAACCAATGGAAATTAGTATCCAGAGTTTCTGTAAATCATGAAGTTGTAAAGATAGAATGATACAAACAGAGGCAAAGGATAGGAAAATGCAATTCACAAAGGAAGGATGTCCCCAAATGCACAATAAACATATGAAACATGGCTCATCCTCATCCTCACTGGTGCTAAGAGAAGTGCAAATTAAAACAATGAGATAAAATTACACAATATCAAATGTTGATGAGAATGTGATGAAATGTTAAGTGAAAATTTAAGCCTTCTTGGGGGCGGGGTTTGGTGCTGCAATATAACACAGCCCCTTGGGAGAGCAATTTGGCCATGTCTGGTAAAACTTAACCATAGTAATTATTTCTAGGCTTATCCTAAAGAAATTTTCTCATGGTCACTCAAGGAGATATGCATAAGGATTTTTTTAGAGCCTTGTTAATAACAGTAATAAATTAGAACTTGATTTTTTATTACAAAGGGGCGTTTAAATAAATTTGGATATATCCATACATAAAACTGTTACAACAAATTAACTAAATTGACATACATGAACATAGATAGCCACCAAAAATGAAACCATAAGTTAAAAAAAGAGTGGCAGAAAGATATACCCAGTAGGTACATTATAATAACATTTATGTAAATTTAAAAACATGCAAAGCAATCTATACAGTGATTCTATACACATGAAGTGTGAGGACACTCTCCGAAGTGTGACAATGTTTGCTCCTGGAGAAAGAGGAATGATATTGGGGATAGATATAGGTGGGACTTCAAACTTACTTTTTGTTTTGTTTTTTAAATATCTAAAACCATTATGATAAGATCTGTATTTGTTCATTATGGGTGGTATGTACATTATTATTTGTTATTCTACATATTTTCTTAATCTTTAATCTTTCTAAACTAAAGATAAATAGCAGGAAAGTTGTAAAAACGCATTTGGCTACTTTTTAAATGAACTTTTTTTTTTAAAGTTTGCTTTTTAGGGTTCACAAACATAGAATGAGTACAAAGATGCCAAATAAGTGAAGTCGTCCTATACCCATCCTGTATCTGTTCAGCCATTTGTTTTATCAAAATAAATCATGCGTCTCAACCTTTCTTGTTGGAAATTCAAAACATTGCCTGAGAAACCTCCCCTCTACTGCCCCCTCCACCAAAAGTGATTTATTTCATTAGGCAAAAATTGAGCATATAAGAGAAGACAGAATGGGACCAAGGGAATGACAAGTTACGATGCCCTGATGAATTGCTGTTTCATCTCGATGAGCTCACTCTGCTCTTGTTTTTGTGCTAGAAAAGGGTCTCCAATAAATTATTCAGGATAAAGCATCTTTTTTTCCCAAAAAGGCCTGCACGTTGGAAGCAGTTCCATAACCATAATCATACATAGTCTTATGCAAGCGGCATTAGAGTTAACATCTAACTGGTGCCTTGACCAGGCCTTAGGCAAAAAGCCTGTTTAAATGCAATCAATATTCACAGGGTAAGACGACAAGGGTCGCATAGAGCAGAACTAGACAAGATATAGATTTCCACTTACAAGTCAGCATGGAGCTAATAATTCACCCCAGATCGACTTGTGCAGGGTAACACATGCTCTGTGACAGTGTGGACTTTTCACCAGATCCCCAGAGGATTCGTGTGTCCTGTCTCACATGCACACCCAAGGGGACAGTGGAAGAGGAAATAGGCCCAAGAAGACATTTACCTGGGGCAGGGAAATGTCATTATTAATTGAGATCCAGAGAGGAAAGATCCTGTCACTGTTGGAACTGAATAGGAAAGCTGTTTTGTTAAAAAATAAATAAATAAAAATAAAAAAGTCAATGCTTAGGAAGATTTCTCTGCTCTTTTTTTACCCCTGCAAATGGCCAACAGTGAGATCTCTGACATGTTTCCAAAACCTCAGAATCTTACATAAGATTGAGATGACGTAGCAAAAGCCCTGGGTCATCTGTGTCACTGGCTTAAGATTTAGGAGACATGAATTCTAGTCCCAGCTCTGCCACTAATAAAGGAGGTCCCTAACCTGTGGCCTCCGGGACTCTGTCTTCTCACCAGTAAAATGGGATAATACCCACTCTCACTTTGCTAGCGTGATTTGAGGAACTTTTAGCCAACATATGCATTAAGGGGCTTTTTAAAAAATCTGAAGCGAATAGAGTGCATAAGTATTTTTTTAAAAACTAACAACGAAACATGTTTATCTTGCTTTAAAAGTTTGGAAGGTTGAAGCAAAAACAAAGACACAGAATGTTTTCTCAAAAAATAATACTTTTAAATATGAGCCGTCTGACTAACCAAGTCATACATCTATGATCAAACACTTTTTTCAAAGAAGAAATTGGTGTGGCTTGGGAGATAAAGCTTGCACAAAAGTAAATCGCCATCTTCTTGAACCTGGTTTTTGACAAGTTGTGATCTTTACTGGCTAACTTAAAAAGTCCAAGCTGTTAGAACTAAGAACAAAACTGAAACACTGACATTCATTTTGAACAAGCCACAAATACATGGAATTGCTTAAACATGTAACTGGTTGAGTTGTTATTAAATAAAGATGCTCCGTAGCCACTGATAAAATTCAACGAATCTTACAATTCGGGAAAGCATACTGATGCAGACAATGACTTAAAAGATGGCCAAGGATGTTAGAACCTTCAATAAAGCACCATGGCAGTTTTCTCCCCCATCTGACTATTGTCCTTACCAAATATAATACAGTGATTATTTCCCAAAATTAATTTATATTTGAGATTAGAAGGCACTGCGCAAAATGTCCACTTGAAATAGAACCATGTTAAATCAATTATGTCCCCATCTGCAGCCTCCCCTAACTTCATGCTGGTATTTGGTCAATGCGATTAGAGACTTCCTCTCTATAGCAGGCTGAATGGGGGCCCCCAAAATAGATATTTATCCATGTCCTAATCCTCAGTACCTGCAAATATTACCTTATGTGGCAAAAGATGTAACTAAGTTGTAATTAAGATGTAAGGCTCTTAAGAGAGGCGAAGCTTATCTTGGACTGTAGGGTGGGTCCTAAAAGCTATCCCTTGTATCCTTAAAAAAGAAAGAGGCAAAGGGAGCTAGTTTTGATACAGACAAAGAACAGGAGGGAATGTGACCACAGAGGAAGAGAGTGGAGTGATGCGGCCACAAGCCAAGGAATGCCGGGAGGCACCAGAAACTGGCAGAGGCAGGAACCATCCTCTCCCAGAGCCTTTGGCGGGAGCATGGCACTGCTGACACCTTGATTTCAGACTTCCAGCCCCCAGAACTGTGAGAGAATAAATTCCTGCTGTTTAAGCCCCCCATTTATGATAATTTGTCATAGCAGCCGCAGGAAACTACTATATCCTCCTTTTGCTAACCTGCCTCTCCCTCTGTGTGCCCAGCTGCTTGGCGGGAAGTCGTGTCCACCTTGTCCGCAGGTCAGGGGCAGCTGTCCCAGCACTTACAGTCCCTGGGCGGGGCCCAGCGCGCTGCTTTGGCGTGTTGGCCTGGCACACCCTGGCATCCGCCTTCACACATCCCGTCCCCAAACCTGCACGTGTTTGTCGCCTCCAGACACTTCCAAGCCTAGGCAAAAAGCCTGAATTGGTGGCGCCTCGACGTTGGATTCCTAATGCGATGGCAGAGACTACAGGTGCCAGAACTCCTGCGGCTTGGAGTCCTGTGGAAGAAAATATTGGCTCTGCCTGGGTGACAGCGCTGTCTGTCTGTCTGTCTGTCATCTCAGCCCACTCTCTCCCGAGCAGAGTGCAGAACTCAGGCCTCCCGCTAGACCGAAGCACACAAACGCTCCAAGCAGAACAGCCTGGTGACGGCGGGACGCCGGCAAGGAAAGCATGCCGCGGAGACGCCCGCAGCCCCCACGGGAAGGCGAAATGAATCACAATGTGAGTCACGGCTAGGGAAATAACTGACTGAATCCCAGACCGAAGTTTACTTTGTGTGTCTGGCAAATAGGGCCAAAGGCCCAGGCCGCTGCTTTCCCTAGGAGCAGACCCGCTCTCAGGACGCGGGCTGCGCATGCGCGGGCGGCCGCCATCTTGTGAGGAACAAGCCCCGGGTTTACTAATTTGCAGGCCCGGAAGCTAAGGCATGAACTACTGTGCATTGGGACTTGTTTACTTATTAATTTGTTATTTACACCCACCCTTTTCCTAGATAGTCTGTGAGACATATTAAAAAAGAATATAAAAGTAATGCCAAAGAGAAAAAATGTTTAATAAATAAATAAATAACAAACACAAATGAGGGATGCAGTGGATATAAGGTTGAAAACATCGAAACGTCCGCAACACTGACTACAATGAGCTGACGGATTTCACAAATACTGTGAAGGAAGAAGCCTAAGCAGTTAACAATGTCCATGAGATGAAAAAAAAAAAAACCAATTACTGGAGACAAGGATATATTTCTTTACAGGAAAGTGAAGTGAACACCATGTAATATAATAAAACATCCTCAACAGCTTCTCTATAGTGGGCACTCCAAGGAGATCTGTGGGGCACTTTATTCTCCTGACAACCCATTCGGGCCCTTGGATCTCACTGGGAGCAAATGCAGTTCATGGGGGCAGCATGGGGAGGTCGGCAACCCCAAAGTAGAAAGAGAAGTTTCTGGACTCCCAGTCCAGTGTTTTTCCCAAGTTGCTAACAGACTAGGATGGGATGAAGCGAGACAAGAGAAATATTTCTTTAAGGATGATGATTTTTCTCACAATGAGCAGCCAAAGTGTGAGGATGGAGTAGGGTTAAAAATTCAGCCCAATGTCAAAGACATGATCATCAAGGAAGGGCTGAGGAAGAACCTTCCAAACTGAAGGAGCTGACATTTCAATGTCACCCAGGATTCTGGCTAGGAGGGACATGATTGGGACAGCCGGCAAAACTTGAATGTGGTCTGAGGATTAAATGATGGTGATGCATCAGTGTTAACATTCTGATTTTAATAATCGTATTGTGCTTTTGTAGGAGAAGGCATTTGTTTGTAGTAATGATACACAAGAATATTCAGGAATAATGGAGCATCAGGTCAACAATGTACTGTCAATTGGTTCAGAAAAAAATAATTTTAATTGTATTTTCAGCCTTTTCTGTAAGTTTGTTTCAAATTTTAAAAATAAATTTTAAAAACATTCATGGAATGAATAAACTCAACCTTGTACAGCCACAGCCAAAAAAAAAAAAGGTGATAGAGGAGGAGGATGGGAAGTGCCAGTTTTAATCATCTAAAGAAGAATGAAGGCAGGAAGCCAATGCTGCTTTCCATTTTGATGACGAATCCTGGGTTTAACAAATTTAGAGTGGGCCAACAACTGCAAGGAGAGGAGCATTTTACCCCCAAGACCTCAGCGATTTAGTTAAGGTTAACAGTAGACACTCTAGCCAAAGGCTACACAAACTGTACCAATGTGTGGCATTAGACACCCAATTCTGAAATTGTCCACACGCTTGCTATGACCTGTCTATCACATGAGCCTGTTCTTTCCTGAGCAATGAGGCAGAAGAGACATTCATTTGTAGAGGCAGAATTTTAAATTGTCTCTAAAAAGGAGGATCTCAGCTGGAGCTTCAGCCCCTAGACACTGCACATGTGGAGGGTTGGTGGATGTGCCTTCTAATGGTCAATTGAATGGAGAAGTTATCTGGGAAAAAATTGCAAAATCTAATTCTAATTTAAGCTCAGAGGAGGAGATATTTTGAGCAGGGCTACGTGTCTGTCAGTCTAATGGGCCCTTGCCCCAGGTCCCCAGTGGCTATTGCCTCTGTCCTAAGGTGGATGTTGCAAACAAAAGGCCAGTAAACACTGGCCAGCCTCCATTTGTTTAGCATCAGAAGAGACCACTTGCTCCTGACCAAGTCATGTTACCCTCTCTGCCTACATTCCATTATGTATTCAACAAAGCCATTCCACCCTCCCACAAGTTAATATGCAAGATCTGCATGACTCTAGGTATTTGATGGCCACAGTCACAGCACTATAACTGCTGGGGAAGGTCACAAATATGCTACTGTCAAACTGAGGGTCTCATCATCCAGGCTAATACCTCCTCTCCTTCCTGATCATGTTGCATCCCTGACATAGGAGGCAGGTCATCAGAGTGTTGCAAGGAGCTGAAAGTGGAGTGCAATTGCATACAGAAGGCAGAGTTTTTCTCTTTCTTTCATGACCTCTGTTCAGAATGTAGCCTTGCTCAGGCCCTGCCTTTCATGATGCGTGGTCCAGCCTTCTCAATTAGTGAAGTCCACTAATAATCTGTTAGCAGAATGGTCTGCATCCTCTGTGAAGTTCCCTCAAAAGGGCAAAGAGCCATGGCTGCCGGGAAACAGGCGCCGGTGTGGGCATTGAAATACCAGACCCTCCACTGTGGCCCTGGTGGCCCTGGTGCAGATGTCAGCAGCCATCAGTAGTGGCTCTTAGGATGGGCCCATTGGTTTCCATTGATCACTCTAACAAATTACCACAAACTGGATGGCTAAAGATAACAGAAATTTATTCTCTTACAGTTCTGGAGGCCAGAGTCCAAAATTAGTATTACCAAACCAGAATCAAGGTGTCAGCAGGGCCACACTCCTTCCAAAGGCTCTAATGAAGAATCAATTCCTCACCTCTTCCAGCTTCTGATGGCTGCCAGCACTCCTTGGCTTGTTGTAGCTGCATCACCCCAACCTTTAAATGCAGCACCTTCAAATCTCTCTCTGCCCCATCTTCACAGAACCTTCTCTTCCATATGGGTTAAATCTCCCTCTGCTTCCTTCATACACAGATACATGTGATTGCATTTAGTGTCCACCTGGATAATCATCTCCTCATTTCAAAATCCTTAACATAATCACATCTGCAAAGACCCTTCCTCCAAATAAGGTAAATTTACAGGTTCCAGGGACCTGATTTATTTGGAGTGTCATTTTCAGCTGACTACAATGGGTAAGGGTAAGTACTTGTACTCTAAACTGCGATGTGGGCGTACTCCCCACTGGCCAGTAGCCAGAGAGGAGCCTTGGGCCAGCGTCAGCCATGTACCTGCTGTCTTTGACATGAGCAAATCCTGGCGATGTGCGCGCAGCCTGCTGGAGCAGGGAGAAGGAAACTGGCAGGTGGCTTGTGGTCCTCACACACACAAAAGACACCCTCTGCCGTTTCACCTTTCTAATTGGGAGCAACTTGAGAGTGGCTGGATTTCCTGCGTGGGGCTGGGTGGTGGCAGAGAATGACTGTTTGAGGATTATTGGTAGCATCACCTGCTTCATAACTCCTGGCTGAGGTAGCCCAAGAAAGGACACTTTAAGATCCAAATGAACTCAAGCCTCTAATCTTCTTGTCTTTTTTTTTTTTTTTAATTCCTGGCAAGATCAACAATCTGTCACTCCCAGGTGGTTGACCAACCACATAACTGTAGGTCTCAACCCCTCTTTCCTAAGTGAGCAGCAGGCAGAATGTTCCAGAACTTTAGATTTCATACCCAAATAAAATCTACAGTGTTCTTTTGGAGCCTGCCTATCACTTCAACTCTTCCTTTGGCCAACTAACAGGCAATATCACCACCATTTTATAAAAGTAAAGTTATTTTAGCCCTTAAATCATTGGGAAGATAAAGTCTCTGAATAAGGGAGAGCACTTCCCAAAAGAGCCCTTAGCAAATGTACAAGGTTGGGCACAGGATGTTGGAGGACTCTGTGATGGAGGGGACGTCTGTGACCTTTTGGAGCTTGAGTCTGCACGAGGCAGGTGGCAGGAGCTGGGGGTCGGGGGTCAGAGGCTGAGGGAAACACTACTATCCCAGTGAAAAGGGTGCCAGGAAATGACCTTAGTTGCCAGAGGAAAGGCAAGCAGATCCCGGCCACCAAAGGGGGTTCTCCATGAAAGGTGAGTCCTGTCACCCCCAGTTCACCCCCCTTTTCCTTTACCACCTACTCCCCTAACCCCCATATACAGCTTCCTGGGGCCAGTAATGTTCACTGTAGGGTGGACAGCAGTTCCCTCTTGCCAGAGAAGAGGTATGCAATAGGCCCATTTGTTGAGGGCCTAAAATTACTCCCAAAGCCCCAGGTAGACAAGGGGTGGGGAAGGTGGCCAAGGCTCTGGGTCATGAGATGGTAGAATGTCCCCACCCCATCCTCTCCCTGTTTTCTAGATCAGCTCAGACCACAGGAGGTAATGATGCAAATAAGCATCACACCAGGGCCTAAGGCAGGGATCACCATAGGGCGCCAGTCCCCAACCTTTTTGGCACCAGGAACCAGTTTCATGGAAGACAATTTTTCTACGGACTGAGGTTGGCGGGGGAGGCAGAGCTCAGGCAGCGATACAAGCAGTAAGGAGCAGCTGTAAATACAGGTGACGCTTCATTCACTCACCCACCGCTTACCTCCTGCTGTGCAACTCAATTCCTAACCCAGACCGGTACTGGTCTGTGGCCTAGGGGTTGGGGACTGCAGCCATAGGGAACCCAGGCCAGCACCACATCCCCATATACAGTGTCATGGGCTCAGCTGCAGCATGATACACCCCTCACTGCTTTCTCTGGTTGCTATGGAAATCAGAGACTGGAAACCTGAGCCCCAAACTCTGGGGATGGACTGAGACATGCTAATGAATGACAAGATGGAGATGGGAGGAGAAGGGAGAGCCCACTGCTACTGCACAGCATAATACATAGTATATTACATAATGCCACGTGCTATTATGTCTGATATGTATTAAATTTTTTTTCATTTTGCATGAACTGCTTTTTTAAAAAGTGCCAGTAATGGAAATTTAGGAACAATTGAATTAATGATTCCTCTTGTTCTCTCCTGAGGTCACACTGTGATCATGTGAATCCCTCACTTGGCAAGATCAAGACTGCATGTGATTAAGCCAGTTTGGGCGGGCTGTTTATAGCCACTGCCTAATCATCAAGAGAGTTTACACCACAAATGGGATCATCAGCCGCCCATTCAACATGAGACTGCAGTTGAATATTTACACAATTTCAACCAAAGTACCCTGCAGACCTCACCTTCTTCTCCTCGCCTCCCTTCGAAGAGAATTGATGCAGGCTACACAGGGCCCCCCCACTCTCAGCTGAGACTCTCCAAGGAAACTGCCAGATCAGTTTCATTGGTTAAAGGGCACATCTCTGACTGTCACAGCAGAGGCTATGTAATAACTCCACACACAAGGCAGTCATGCCCTGATGTCACTGTCTAGCTGATGCAGATATTGAAAGCAAAGTTCCCTGGTCTCCTAACCTACTACCCTGCCTGGGCCTCCCTGCCTTGGTCCATCCCCTGCACTCCCTTCTGACAGCCCCTGGATGGCTTTCCCTCCGAGCTAAAAATCCTTTACAACTTGACCCCAATCTTTCATCTTCCACCACTGTCTGCATTACATCCTTTACTCTGTCTGGAACTAAGCTCTGTACCCCCAAACATATCCACTCATGGATCTGATGCCTTTGCACATGTCGTCCCTGCTGCCTACATGCTCTTCCCTTTGGCCAACACTGATTCACCTGCAAGACCAAGTCCAGGTAGCACCTCCTCCATGCGCCCTTCCCTCAGAGTTCCGATTTCACAACATCTGTGCTTCTGTCCTAACACTAATCTCACTTGCTACGGCTTAGATGTTTGTTCCTTCCAAACCTCATGTTGCAATTTGATCCCCAGTGCTGGAGGTGGGGCCTAATGGGGGATGTTTGGGTCACAGAGGAAGATCCCTCATGAACAGATCAATGCCCTCCCTGGGGGTTGGGGGCTGGTTGTTAAAAAGAACCTGGCACCTCCCTCACCTTTGCTTCCTCTCTCACCGTGTGATCTCTGCACATGCCAGCTACCCTTTGCCCTCTGCCATGAGTGGAAGCAGCCTGATGCTGGTGCCATGCTTCTTGTATAGTCTGCAGAACCATGAGCCAAATAAACCTTTTCTTTATAAATTACCCAGCCTCAGGTATTCCTTTGTACAGCACAAAATGGACTGAGACAACACCATTATAAATTCATTCTACTGTGTTATAAATTCATTTTTTGTCAGTTCCTGAGCTCCCCAAGGACAGGAGTATGTCTTGTGTTTCCAGTTTCTGCAGGAAAGCCTACAGAAACAAGCTTCAGTGCAAATCCAGTATATAAATACCTTTGAATGAACTGGCTTTGAGGAGCACCTCACAAAGGCCTTCCCCACGCAACCTCTAACATGGCTACAGAGGGCACCTGTCCTCATGTTTCCAATTCTAAGACAGTTACTTTCAGGTTTCATTGAGGTTCAGAGGACCCAGTTCATGGCACTGATCAACAAAAGTTGTATCTATTAATAGTTTACCCTGCTATGTGATAAGGATTAGTGGAAAATTCAAAAGCAAGACCTTGCCTTTGATAGATTTGCATTCTGGGACTCACATAAGCAAAACGGTGACAGAAAACTACTTGGCAAATCACTTGAGTTAAAAAAAGGTAGGAGCAGTGGTTTGAAATTTTCAAGTCCTGATACATCAGTGGGCTGTAATCAGTTTGGTGAATCATGACTAAAATTTTTAAATGGAATGTGATGGATGAGACAAGATAGGCTGGTGTAGCATAGCATTGCAGAGAATAGAAAAGAGAACTGGTGCATCAGAGGCAGCAAGAGTAAGTATCGCATGAGTATTTTAAGTCATGTTATGCTATGTTTTTGACTAAGGGTCATGGCCAAAACTACTGTCTTAAAACTTGAAGATCAATAGGGATGAGGCAATGAGAGAGCTGGCCAAAGTGCCTTATATAAGAAATTTGATCCCAAAAAGAGTGGAGAAGAAAGGGGAAAATGAGTAAAATATCAAGTAATCTATGATCAAAGATTACAAAAATGTCCCTGGTGATGGATTGTCAAAGATATTTTAAGAATAAGAAGGCTAATGTTCAATTAGAGGCTATTTTGCAGAAACAAGAAAGACTTCTGAAGTCTACTAACAGATAACCTGTCCTTCCTTGACCAAAACACACACATTAACCCACTCTGCAAATGATGGAATCTATGTGTTTAAGCAGCATTGCCATTGATTCATTCTAATTATATATGGAACAGAGACAGCAAGACAGCTTACAGGATGGTCCAACCACTACATGGCGGAAGAGGGGCTCGCAGTCAGAGGACAGCAAAACAAAGTAAGCCTCTAGGAATTTGCAAAAGTCTTAGCAAGGACTCTGTAACGTCATGGGGGGAAATGAGGGTTTGAGCTAATTGTCTCTAGCCAATTGATCCCAACCAATGTCCAAGTCTTCTGTGAATATTCACACTGCCTGTTGGTGAGGAGTGTCACAGTTAGGTCACAAGGACAGAATGATGTGTCACCAATCCAGCCAGATATCTCACTGTCTTCTCTCAGGAGCCATCCAGACACCACCATACATATCTGCAGAGAGGGAGATGGTGCCCTGAGGTCAGGCAAAACCACTCCTATAGGATATCCCCTTTGAATTCCGAGCTCCTACTCTCTGCCCCCTGCCTTGAATCTTCTCCTCTCCTGATCTAACAGCCACAAATCATTCCCCAAGCTTTCCTCAAGGACATGGCTTTTATTTCCCCTCACCAGCTAGTCACCCTTATCCAAACACACTCCACTTTATCCATGGTTCTTTTCTGGGGGCGTGGGGATACCTCAGATTGCACATAGAGCTCCAGATGTGGGTGGCTGTACACAGGATGCAGGGGCCTCAGCCACCCTTGCTTGCAATGCTGTATTTACACTAAGACACTCTGAGGTCCCAGGAATAATTGTGGTTGTTGACAATCATCGAGTTTGCCTAATTAAGCTTGTAGGAATTTAGAGGCTTATGCACATCCTGTCCAGCTGCCCCATGGCTTTCAAAGCACGAGTTCTTGCTAATTCAATATAAAGAGTCTGTGTTTCCTCTACAGATCCTAACAACAGAAAATGTGATTTCCTGCCGCTTATTCATGATAACAAAGTTCCACCACAACAAAACAATCCAATGTTCCTGTGGTTATAATAGTGTTTTGCTATTTTCATCCAATAAGTAGTCTCATGAAACTTTCTCCTTGGTCTAGATTTTTGAAATCGTGATATTGATTGGTATTCAGCTTCGTGTACCAGAAAGAGAACAGAGAATGAATGAGGCTGCCTGGCTCCATCATTAACAAGCTCTGTGACTTTTGAAAGCACCTTGACCTTGACCTCAACTCTCAGTACCACAGTTTTCTCATCTATAAAAGAAGGAAAATAAAAGTACTCATTGGCTGTTGTGACGTTTGAATGCAGTGATGCGTATGAAGTGCTCAGCACCAAGCCTGATGTCTGGCAAGTGTCCAATAAACAGAGTGATCATTTAATCTGTTGCTCTAATTGGGGTAATTTCAAAAGTAAAAAGGAATACTATTAAAATTATAAAGAGACACAGTATAAACTGGGATGTATGGCCTCCCATCAACATGCATCAACCATTATGATGATGATGATGGTGATGATGATGATGATGACATGCTACATACCTGAGTCCTCATTTCCTGTTCTACTAAAGGAAGATAATATACTGACATTATTGGATTATTGAGAGGATTAGAGGCAATCTAATCTACATAAATTGCCTAGGACAGAGTAGTCATTCAATAAACATCAGTTTTTGTAATGTTATTTTCCTGGCTACCAGCCTAAAGTTCATTTCCTTCATGGTGTGCCCCTTCTGACATCATAAACAGGGGTGGGGGAATCCTGCTTCTGATGGCTTTACATCCAAGTACAGCCCATTAATAATTGAAGAGGATGGAATAGCCATGCAGGGAGAGGCAATATGAGTCCTTTCTTGGCTGCAGCTGATGAATATAAATGATTTGAAAATTAAAAAGCCATTAGGCTATTAAAAATAGCTTCTAAGAACAATCTCTCAATAAATTATTTTCATGCTTAAAAACCCAACTGGAAAGAATATAAATGGTAATACAGGCCATCTGAAAAGTCAATAACCAGATATAATGGTCAATTTCTCTGATATTATTGTCTAATTAAGCAATTTAGCATTCATTGAAATTGCATTTAACTGAGTCAGTATAGTCTAAAAGTGATGTAGAACCAATTTCTTTGGAGCTAAAGAGAAAAAAATCAAACTTTAATACAAGGAAGAACAGATTCTGATTTATGTTTTGTATTCGACTGGCTAGATTTCCAAAGTGCAATTCAGAAGCAAAAAGGGAACCCATCAAATGAGCCAGTGATCAGAGCTGAGCTGCACAGACCCCAGTCTTCAGAAGGCAGCAGCCCTCTGCAGGTCTGTGTACCTGGGAGACGGGAAATGCTCCATCTTGACAGCCTCTCACCCACAGAAGCAAGAGATTCTGAATGGTTCTCTCTCAGTTCAGTGATTCTCAAGTTTTTGGAAGCTTTTAAAATTCCATTGCCCAAAGAATTCCCCAGGCCAATCAATTCAGAATCACTGGTTATGGGACACCAGCTTCAGTATATTTTAAAGCTCCCGGGAGATTCCGATGTGCACTCAGGGTTGAGAGCCACTGTTCTGGATGATTCCTAAAGCATCTACAAGCACCAGTAAGGTGGTCAAAAAATTGCTGAAGATCATGACCTTTCCAGTTCCTGGCATCAGTGCTCTAAAAAGCAAGATAGGTCAGCAGGATCTCCCGACATCTGCACTGATGCCCCAGAGGATCCTGGGGGAACGCACCCAGCAAGAAAACTGCAGCATGAAACGTGAACATTCCTCATGATGAGAGCAAAATTCTCTTGGATGCCTCAGCTCATTACTGCCGATGCCTCCAAGTACTCACCTTCCTGGAAACCGTAGCCTGCCCTTGAACCCATGACATAACTAGTGATGTGTGTGTGGAATGCAGCTTCCACGATGGCCCAGGTGATTCCCCCTTCCTGAGTTCACGCCCTCGGGTAGTCCCCTCTACACTGCATCAGGTTGGTTCTGTGTAACTAATAGCATAAGGCAGACCTGATGGTGTGTGACTTCCAAGACGTCACGGCTTCTGCCTTGCTCCCTCTTGAATCAGTCACTCTGGAAGAAGCCAACTGCCATAACATGAAGACACAGAAGCAGCCCTATGAAGAGTTGTGCATGACGAGAATTCAAGGCCTCTATCCAACAGGCAGCAAAGAGCTCTGCCTCCTGCTAACAGCCACGTGAGTATGTTTAGAAATGGATCCTTCATCCCAGTTAAGCCTTCAGATGCTCATAGCCCCAGTCTGCACCTCGCCTATAACCTCATGAGAGACCTTGAGCCGGAATCACCCAGCTAACCTCCTCCTGAATTGCAGACCCACAGAAACCATGAGATAATAAAAGTTTGTCATTTTAAGCCACTAAGTGTTGGCATAATTTGCTACCCAGCAAGAGAAAACTAACAGTGTATACACGCAGAGTCTAATGTGCCCCTCAACACTCCCATATAACATGCAGGGCCCCACTCTTTTCTCCTGGGTTGGGGATGGAGTACTGGGGTTTGCTAGTCCAGAATCAGGTTTCAGCAAGGAAGGAGTGGGAGAACGGGTGCATCTTCTGGTGGTGAAATTAGTCCCTCACTGTTTTTATCAGCTACCATCCCTAAACGTTGGCCTTGGCAATGCCACGTGTAGCTCCATCTTGTGAAGGAGTTCATGTGGAAGCTCACAGGACCCCAAACTTACCATATACAAAACAGAACTATTGATTTTCCTTTATAGCAGACACTACTGTTGCCTAACTACAGCATTACTGGCACCCCGTGCAGACAGAGCTCTGATTTTATTGGGTTGTCCACTCTTCCCTCAAGTGATTCAGAAATAAATCCGAACTAGATAAGCACATCCCCCCTTGATAATGATTGACTTAGAAGGAGGCACATGACCCAATCCTAGCCAATGAGAAGCAGGCTGCTAGAGAGCTGCTGGGAAGAGCTAGAGGCTGCTGGGAAAGACTAGAGGCTGCTGGGAAAGGGTTCCTTAATAGAGATTCTCAGGAAAACATGATCACTCTAATTCTACTGCGTGCTATTGTTTGCAAATGAGACCTGAAATTTTAGATCCATTTTGACAGGGAGACCACATAATATAGGGTCATATTAGAGGAAGAAAGAAGAGCCACTGTTCCTGTTACCCTGATGCAACACACATAAAGCAGGACTGTCCGGGCAGCCAGGACATTTTAGTTACCCTCACCTTAAGACTGGGAAGGGATCTGGCCTGAGGATGGCAGAGCAAAAAGCCATGTAAAACTTTAATAATATTATTGAGCTGCTGAAATGATCAACTGTGGAGCCACCTTTTTATATAAAGTGAGGGAACAAGTTATGGTTTAAACCAAATTGAAGGAGGATTTTCTGTTACTTGCAGCCAAGAGTATCCCACCCCCCACAGCAGTGAATTCCATCAGTTCTCTCTGTGCAAGGTGTCCTGAGTCCATCCATTTCTCCTCATTTCCTTAGCCCCCTCCCTAGTTCATGCCACGGTTATGTCTCAGGGTCTATTTCAATAGTCTCCCGACTCATTTCTCTGCTTCCACTCTTATGCCCTTCCCAGCTGTTCCTCCACACAGTAGCCAGAAGGAATTTTCTAGAATCGAGGTTATATCAGAAATTCCCAAACTCTCTCAGTTCGTGTCACTCTTAGTAACTCAGTAATTTTTTTACAGTGTCTCTAGGCCAAAAGGAATACCTAAAAATCCTGTTTGGTTAGATCCAAACAATACATAGGTATTGTCTTAACAATTTAGTAACTATTTGAAAAAACAGCACATGTAAATTGAAAGAAAAAACATTTTTGTATCATTTTTAAATAACACAATTCCATACTAGTGGGATGTGTGCTAGCGAGTTGTGCACTGCACAGCTGCTCAAACCTTGGAATCGGGCTGGACCCGGACACCTTCATTTCCCATTTCACATTGACTTTTGCTTTTTATCACAGCAACTAACAACCCTAATGACAGGGTTTTGTGTGCTTCTCTTGGGTCTAATCACACTGCTCAAACTTCTGCAATGAATAATATTTACATAATCACACTGCTGCCTGTTAGCTCTAAGTTTTTTCATCAACCCACAATCAAAGCCTAGAAGACATGTTTGTGCTTTAAGAAGAGATTGTAAGTATTATAAACCCACAAATAAAAATGTGATAGGGGAAAGGCAGGATCATTAACCATGTAAATGGTTAATGGATCTATGGATTAAAAGTTAGTTGTAGAGTATTTCATTCAGGTTTATGAATAGAAGAACTCAACAGAAAAACTAAAAAGTGAAAGTTGAGTGTGAGGATGGAGGTGGGAAAGACTTTCACTTTTCATTTCTGAACACTCCTCCTTTTATATCCTTCTGAACTACTTTATTTTAACCATGATTGTTACTTTTATAAGGGAAAAAGTCATACCTTCCCTTCCAGATGGGTTATTAACCCCTTCCCCTTCCACAGCCTTCCCTCCATCCATCTCACTCCTGACAAACTGGCTTAGAGTGACTTTTTACCTATGTTCCTGGTTTGTGTTCAACAGTCAGGTTTCTCTGAAGTTCCACATCATGTTGCTTGCCCTCTGCTGGTGCCGTATCTCACATGGTTCCTTCATACAGGACTCTGAAAACATGGCTTCTAACTCCTCTATCCAACTCTTTAGCTTCTAGAAGACAAAGACTATGTCTTAATTCTTACTTATATGCGCATCCCCTCTCTGTGCCTTGGAGAGGACCTCCCAGAGAAGATGCTCTGAGAATATTTTTCTTCTGACTCCAAGTCCATTTGGCTACCAAGAGAGAAGCTGAGTATTACCCCCAAGGGATGTAGAATTTATTTATTTGTCTTCTCCACTGGACTCTATTTTTCTTGATGGCAATGCTTGATTTTTATATAATCTCAAGTCATTAGAGACCAATAGATGCTAACACACACAGAGACCACTCAATACTTGTCCTAGGAATGAATAAATGGATGAATGAGCAAAATCAGCAAGTTGGAGGCAGAGTCATCTAGAATTAAAACCCCTGACTCCTGCACAAATTATCCAGTAGTGTTCTTGCCTTCAAATTCCATTTTTCATTAACCTTTGACATGAAACACTGAACTATTTTGTCTGAATCTGTCATGTGTTCAGAACCTGTGGTATTTAAAAGAGATCTTTGCTAGAGATCTCCACTACACACTTATTAAAGTCCTCATTTGGAGCTGAATTTATCGAAAAAAGGAGAAAGAGTCTAGATTTCTTTTGTTTTGTTTTTGTTTTAGCTTGCCTCAGTTAACATTATCCACAATGTTGAGAGCAGCTGGGATGGCATGCATTCTCTCTCTCTCCCTCTCTCACATACATACACACACACACACACACACACATACACTCATACACGTGCATATACAACATCCATCACTGAGCCTCTTGTACCCCATTAAAAACCCTGAGGATCCACAAGCCTTCATGAAAGATTTCCTTTGTGTGACACATCTTTGAGGTTTTCTCTGAGACGACTCCAAATCCTTGAAACACTTCAGGCTGTAGCTACTCCCTGTGTTGAGTGCAGCCCTATCTGCATCCTAAAGGCCTTTGATGTTCCATGAAAGAGTGTTCCATGTTGCCTTTGGAGCTAGGATAACCCTCAATTACTGGTAGACACTATTAGGATATGACAATGAAAATATACCAGCAGCTGGTAACATATTATCCCAAATATATTTCCTCTACCAGGCCCAGAGCTTGCACAGCAACATTCCATCCTGCATCTGTCAGACATGGCCCTTTCGTGACCTCAGCAAAAGTGCCGACAGGATGGTCACTGGCTATGACCATTAATCAAATATTTATTCTGTGTCAAGAACTGTATATTACATATATAAGAAACTTAAGACAGTGCCCACACACAGTAAATGTCACCCAAAGACCAGAGATCACCCCATGGATGAGTCTACAAATGGAACAGCAGAATGCCGGCCACTGGCTCTGTGGTGGCTCTGTCTACCTGCATGTCTTCGATGCTGGAAGAATCAGGTGTCCAGTGTCCAGCAGCTCCTCATGGTGTGGGCTGAAGGGCGGGGTTGAGGGTGAGGAGGAGGGAAGGTATCATCCCTCACTGGCATGTTACCAGTGTGAATTTGAGAGATGAATTACATTCAGCTCTTCTCTACTGCAGGTTCAAGCAATGAAGTCTGATTCATGCAGAGTCCCTATGCAACAAGAAATCAGCTGTGGTTTAGGGGTCCCCACTCTAGTTAATGTGCTCCCAGGGCCCCTCCTCTGCATATATAGGACCACATCTCCAGACTCCCAGGGTGCCCCAAATGGCCACATGGACAAGCAGCAAGAGGCCTCCATGCCCGTCACCCCCATGCTTCCTCTACCTTCTCTCTGCTTCCCCCAAATCCCCCATTTCTTTTTCTGCCATGGGTGTCATCATTTTGTCTCTGCTAGACAGAGGGAGGAGAACATGGAAGCTCTGGGGGAGTGAAGAGAAGAACTTCAGAGGTCTCCTCTGGTGAGATCTTTGGGTTGAATACGTTTTTTAAAAAAAATAGTCAGCCAGATGAATTATCCTGGTAAAGGACCCTGTATTAGTCAGGGTCCTCCAGAGAAACAGAGCTAATAGATGATGGATTGATTAGAGACAGAGAGAGAAATACATGAGAGAGCATTTATTAAGGGAATGAGCACATGTGGTTATGGAGGCTGAGAAGTCCTATGACGGGCCATCTGCAAGCTGGAGAATAAGGGAAGTTGGTGTAGTAGCTCAGTTCAAGTCTGAAGGCCTGAGAACCAGCAGGTAGAGGTGTGGGGCTCTGGTGTAAGTCCTGAAATCCAAAGTCCAGAGAACCTGGAGTTGTTATGTCTGAAGGCAAGAGAAGATGGGTGTCCCAGCTTCAGGAGAAGGAGCAAACTTGCCTTTCCTTGGCCTATTTGTTCTATCCAGGCTCTTGGCCTATTGGATCACGCCTACCCACACTTCTCTATTCAGCCACTGATTCACATGCCAGTCTCTTCTGGAAAGACCATCACAGACATACCCAGAAATAATGCTTCACCAGCTATCTGGTATCCCTTCACCCAGTCAAGTTGATGGAGGGGATCCATGGAAGGTAGAGGATGGAGCCCTGGCCTCCCCATACCCAGGGCTTTCGAAAGGCTGATTAATGACTTCTCAGATCCTACAACTCTCCTTCTGGCTCTTAAGTCTAATTCTTCTGATATATCCTTATTCCAAATATTTCTAGTTCTGCTTCCCAGACTGAACTCCAGGCAGTGAAGAGAGATTAAATAACATCCAAAGGCCACAAACTTCTGAAGTAGCAAAACCAGAAGCCAAGTAGATACAAAATTGGCCATCAGCACTGAGGCAGGGACCAGAAGTGCTGAAGCTCACTGAGCCCTGTGGATTGAGCCTGAGGAGCCCCCAGAGCTCCAGGCACGATGCCCAAATTCACGACAAGCCTCACTTGGGCACTGAAAGCCCTAGGACTAGGGTGTCCCATCCAGTGGTGGCATCTAGTGTCCAGAGCCAGTGGGTGAGACCATAAGTCTTGTGGACAAGCATCATGTCCATCAAGAGACCCCACAAATATCCAGATAACAAGATGCATCCTTCCCCTCACCCCCCCTCTGGAAGAGGGGGTAGATGAGCTGTCAGGATCCGGCCAAGCAGGACCACCGTCTCCACTTGGAACTGGGGCACAGGGAACAGGAACTGGACTTCAGGAAAGGAAGCAGCTGAATGCCAGGTTTGGGTAGCACGATGCTTTCTGGGCCCCACCCGGGGTGGGCTGTGGCCATCAGGGACTGGAGCTGTAAGGGTTTAATAAATGCTAGCTGCCTGTTAAGTACTTACCATTTTCCAGGCAAATTTGCAACAGACATAATCCTCGACCTGGCAGAGGCCAAGGGCTAGCGGGGGCCCCATCATGTGTAGCAGCAGTCCCCGCAGAGAAGCCACATAACAGGTGTTGTGTCTGCCCAGCCTGTGGCCCAATGACTGCTCCCTATAGGTAGCCACAGTTGGATTCTGTTATATTTGGAATTGTGTGCCCCTAAAAAGATACACTGAAGTCCTGACCATCAGTACATCAGAATATGAACTTATTTGGAAACGGGGTCTTTACAGAGATAACCAAGTTAAAATGAGATCATTAGGGTGGACCCTAATTACATATGACTGGTGTCCTTATCAAAAGGGGAAGTTTGGACTCAGAGAGAGATACACATGTTGAGGAGGGCGATGTGAACACACACAGGGATAAGATGGTCATGTGACTGGAATGATGTTTCTGGAGCCAAGGACCCTGAGGATGGGGGGCAATCGCTAGATGCTAGGAAAAGGCAAGGAAGGATTCTCTCCTAGAGCCATCAGAGAGAGCATGACCCTGCCTACACCTTGATTTCAGACTTCCAGCCTCCAGGACTCTGAGACAATGCATTTCAGTTTTGGGCCCTTTGTAATGGCCCACCGTCCTAAGAAACTCATGCAGATTCTCAACCCTGACAGTGACCTTGACTTTTGGCCAGAGCTGCCTGGACTCTGGAACCCTAGTCATGGGGACACGGAAGCAGAAAAAGCCAAGCAGCAAAAAGAGCAGGAAGAAGACAGAGACATAGAAAATGCAAGAGCTACAGAAAGCCAGCTTATTTGCCATTTGGATCCCTGTTTGGTCTGCTCTTGAGAGGTGACTGAATTTCTACCCCGAGAGCACCTAGATGTCCCTACAATAAATTTTTCTTGAGGTTTTAATCTAGCTCAAGTGGGTTCCTACTACGTGCTACCAAAGAGACCTAAAAAATGCAACAACAAAACAACAACGAAACGGCCATCGTGGCTCAGTGCTGTAGGGGTGCAGGTGTTACCTCTGAGACATGGCAGACAGACAGCGGGCACCGAGGATGCACCAAGGATGGGACTTCCTCAACCTGACAGTGGACGGAGGCTTTCCCTAGAGGTGGCCATTCTCCTGGACTTTGCAGGGTGTCCAGGAATTATCCAGCATTCCAGGCAGCAGGGACCACATTTTAGATTCTTGTGTTTCTGGGCTGACTGACATCGGGAAGGTTTTTATCATTCTTGGGCGGAAAAACAATCAGCCTGGAAACACCACCCCTGCCCAGTTGCCATGTGAAATTGAGCCAGGCATTGAGAGACAGAGCTGTACTCCATCCTCCTGTTCTCAAAAGGAAGCCTTGTGTTCTCTGCCAATTGAGACCACATCTATTGATCCCAAAGTAAATTGACTCCCCTGCTTGTGTATCACCATCTAGACATGGATACTAGAAATGTTGCCTCCTAGTTACGAGAGCAGCATTTGAGCTGCACAAATATTTGTTTTCTTCCTCCATACTCTGCCAATTAAGCTAAAGCACAGAGTGAAATGGCATTGCGGCAGGTGGAAGGAAATGCTGTGGTTACCAGGCACCTCAAGGGGAATGTGGAAGTGGGAGGTAGACAACAGGTCCTCCCCTCGCATCCCAGGATAGGATAATGCAAGATGTTTCTTTTAAGTCAACAGATATTATGACCCAAATGACTCCTAATGCAAGCGTTCCATAAATAAGCATCCTTATCTTAGCCCATCCCAGAATCCCATCAGTCCATGCTGCTCTGCTCTCAAGTTATTTCTCTTCCACACTTCCTCTGTTTCCCAGTCTTTCTTTCTCTGCTTTTTGGTTTTTCTCTTGCTCAGTCTTAGTTGGGGGTCTAGTGGGAAAGCAGCCTCCTGCCAAAAAAGAGGGAAAGGAAAACAATGGAAGCATTCTCCATCTGCTGGGGACACCAGGGGGAAGAAAAGATGAAAAAAAAAATCATGTGGTCTAATTTTATTCTGGGGTCAGTCTTGATGCTGACAAGTCTTCCTGGCCCCAGGCCAGTGAGTTCTGTGTCCTGGCCACACCGAGCCGGGCATAATAGGGAGATTAGAAACCCAGCTGGGGACAGAGCTGCTCTGGCAATCTGGCAGCTCTCATTAGTGTCACACTGCAGGAAAACGACCCAGTGCACACTGCACACAACCAGGGATCTCAACAAATCTCACCCGGAGAGAAAACAAGGAGGAGTGGTTCTGGAAATTACTGTTCTCTGCAATGGGAGGCAGCTCTATTGCACCAGCACAGCACTCTGCTCGTGGCCAGGTGGTCTGCAACGGTTCACTGGCATCTGCATAGACTTGAACAAGACACACCGCAGGTTTTGGAGATGCTTCAGGTCTGGCAACAGCCTTGCAGACAGAGCACCTGTGAATATGCACAAGGTAGGCAGAACACACCTCGCCAGACTAAAGTCAGGTTGGAAGGCCCTTCGAGGTGCAGCAGGTGAGGAAGGAGAGAAGAGTTTCCCAGCAAACTGAGCAGCATGAGAAAGGAGGAAGGTGTGAAGACAATATGATGTGCTGGATAAAAGCAAGAAGATTTGAGATGATCGCTGACCCAGTAAGCCTGAAATGGATTAGCCTAGGGGACAGTGGAGCAGACCTGTGTCCTTACAATACCTCACTGCTAGGTATTTAATTGCCTTTGACCAGAGATTTTGTTTTATCCAGGTCTTGTGGGAGCTGGGCATAGAACAATGACCAAGCCATGGCTCTTACTCTCGAGGGTGCCTATCTAGTGAGGGAGACCTGGTGCTTGTGCAAAAACACCTGATGGCAGGCGATGTCACATGGCATGTGCAAGATGAGGACTTGAGACTGGCATTGCTCCAGAGATTCAGAGCAGAGAGACAGCCCTGCAGACTGGGTGCTCACTGACTGGGAAAGGGGACCCTCCAGTTGGAGGGACAGTGAGAGAAATGACACAGAGCCCAGAAGAAGAGCATGACAGGGTCAGTGGTAAGACAAGCTGGGTCTCATATGCCAATCTATGACCTTGAAGAGATTAAAGTGGCATAAGGGAAAGGTCCCTGGCCAGAGCAGAGTGACATTGGCTCAATCCCTCACCCTTGTGCAGGTTTCAGAGGCTTCAGACAACAGATGAGTCAGCCTGGGAAGCCCTCGCACTCGTGCATGGTATGAGATGACAGCAAGGGCCTCCCAGGACTTGGAGAGCTCCGTTAATAAAATTAAGACATGGCAGATGAGATTGGATATATATAAAATCACCTCGAGAGACATGCTCAGGCAGAAGGCAGGAAAAGGCCTTACCTGAAGCCCAATCAATGACACCAGCAATACCCCAAGAAGGAACGTGTCGATGAGAAGTGGTGAGTGGCGTGGAACCAGGGGGACTTTGCTCACTGAGCTGTCCACAGGGAGGAATTCTCAGAGCCAAAGAGGTAATTAATAGGATGAGATGGTTTGAGGGATATTATTCCCAAGAGGAGAGCTGGATGCATCTGGCCGTCATGCCCTGACAGTGTCAGCCACAGAGGCCATCTGACCAAGTCCCTCGAAAGAAGACAGCTTCCTGTTTGGGTCAGTTAGGAATTTCTTATCCCCATGACAAAAAACCCAGCCCAAGAAGCAGAAAAGGGGGATTTGTTGGCTGAATGACAGAGGGGTCCAGGGCCGGGCTGGCCTCAGGCATGGCTAGACCTAAGGGCACAGCACTGTTATCAGGACCTGGCTGAGTAGGGGCCACCTGCTATGCTGGGAGACTGGGGACTGAAGGAGGAGTTAAAAGAAGCACAGTCCCAGCTCTGACCGAGCTTTGTTCTTCCTTGTCACCTCTCCCATCAAGCATCAGCTGCGCCCATGCAGACATCGCTAATCGATCCCTGCATGCGCTATCTGAGCTCAGCCAGGCATTCGGATCTGTTTTCCCACTGTGTTCTGGAAAAGTACTACCCATTGATTAAAATTGGTTCCATTCTTCCCCCAGAGCCTCGCAATGGTAAGTACAGCCAACACCTTGGGTGCTCACTGTGTGTTCCAAGGGCATTAGCTGCACCAACTCATTTCATCCTCAGTACGGCCCCATGAAGCAGGGACTCTGCTGCTAGCCCCATTGCACAGATGAGGAGACAGAGGCACAGAGAGATGAAGTAACTGTCCAAGGTCACAACGACTAGCAGATGATTGAGTCTGGATTTGAACCCAGACCGACTGGCTATGCTGACGGTTGCTGCCTGGGGAAGGCAGCCACTTCCCTGCTGAATCTGTAACCCGTCTTCAACGTGGAACACGATGACAGGATTTTAGAGGAAATTGCAGCATTTTCTAAAGCACTTTAGCTTTTTATCCAAACTCAGAGAGAGGAGCTGAAATGAATTAAATTATAATTGGACAATATGGGTTTTTGACTTGTAATTGTTGTAATTAATTTACCATCAATATAATGCAAGGAGTTAAAAATAATGGATTGGAAATGGTTGGAAACCCATTGAAAATGTAATATGTACAAGGGAAATACTCGTCTTACATTGAAAGTACTTAACCAAATATGACATACTCTAATAAATCTCTCTCTTATTCATTACGGGCTGCATATGTTACAGTTCACGGGCGAGTGCGTCAGTCGCGCATAAGAGCTGGTACAATTGCTCTCTAAGTCTCTCTCAAACCCCCTTTTGGCATCGGAATAAATTTCACAACAGTTCATTCTCTTAAAGCTTCTGCTTTGTGCTTGGATGTGCATCCTCGTGAGAGCGCTCAGTCCGGGGCCCGGGGCCAGATGCGCATCCGAGGCTCTGAAATGATCCCCTGCGGTAGCAGAGCAGGGACGCAGCACGGAGAAGGGCACCGTTGCGGCATCAGGCAGAGCTGGGTTCAGACTGCAGCTTGGCCACCGACAGCTGGGCGACTTTTCACCTCTTTCACCCTTGGCTTCCTGACTTTTAAAACATGGATAAGCATGTTACCTTCCCAAGGAGCAGCCGTGAGACTTTCGAGTTCATTACAGACAAAGCATTGGCACGGTGCTTAGCATATAAAAAGCATTGTTATCCATTTAAAATGTTTTCTTAATATTATAATCTACATAAACACACACTAGAACAAAATGCAAAATCTTTGTGCAATTTTAGAGCTAGTGCCACCTTCCTCTCCTCCCCAGAGGCCAACATATAAATAGGACTAGTCACACGGACCTCCCCCGACTGCAGTCAGGATTACAACTGTCATTGAATATGCACTGATGCCCTTCCAGATACCAGGAACACACAAGGCAATGAGCAAGACGGGCTTCCTGCCTTCAGAGAGCCCACGGTCTAACGCGGCACAGGAAACTAACAGCAGGGTGAAGAGCCGCAGCGAGATGAGTCTGTGCGGTCGCGCCGTCGGGAAACCCAGAGCCGCTTCCTCCACTGAAGGCCACCTCCTCGATGACGCCCTGTGCCCGACATTCCAATCCAGAGGGGCCGTAGGAGAGAGCTGGAGTGACGGTACAAAGAGGGTGGGGAAAACTAGACAGAGCTTCCGAGAAACCATCAAGCAGGCTGGGTTTGGAACCAGTGAGCATTCTAGAACCCCCAGGGCTGGCTAGACCAGACCCTGGGCAAACGGAAATCCACATGTGGTGAGACAGCGAAAGTCAGAGCTGAAAGGGAAGCCATTCCTGAACGCCAGGCGTTCCACATACAGGGCTGATGGCAGCAGAGCCAGCCTCGGGCCCCACCTGCAGAGGATGCTGCTCAGATATTGCCAAATGGAGGCCACAGCAAGGGGCACTCTTCGTTGCCAATGGCCCAAAATAAGTCCATGTCCCCAGGTGGGAACTGCAGAAGGGGAAGCCCAGTCTGTGCTCCGATGGAAGGAAGGAAGGAAGAGAGAGATAGAGGTAGGGAGGGAGAAAAGAAAGACTCAGGGCTCTTCCCAGAACCTGCGAGGACCACTCACCAACAGAGTGCTCAGACAGGGGCCGCCAGAGGTGGCAGCTGCTGCCCTTTATTTCGGTTTTACCACCAGTCAGGGAGATGCCGCTCTGCTCCGAGCAAATCCGCATTAAGATGAGAGAGATGTCTAGACACACTTAATCCAGAAAAAATCCCTCATTCAGAAAGGAAATCACTCTCTACTTGGTAGGGATACCAAGAGGCAGTTGTAAAGTGATATAAAAAGCATGGATTTGGGCATCGGACAGATTTATGCTCAAAATCCCAGGCTGACGCTTAGCAGATACCTTTGTTCTGGGCGGCGCACGACTGACTTCCCATCGTCCTGGGCAGTCTCTAGGAGTCAGATTTCTTATTACAAATGGGGACAATCGTATCGACCCCATGTGACTGTTGTCAGGATTACACGTTCATACAGTATTCACCGAGACGCTTTCAGGTGCCAAGCGCTGTGCTGGGGACCCACACGGGGCAATGAGTAAGATGAGGTCTTTCCTTCAAGGAGCTCACAGTCTAGCCAGAGACGGACAGACAAGAGCCACAGCCTGTCGGGGATTGTTGTATAAAAAAAATAAAATAAAATAAAAACACTGGGCTGGATCACAGTGCCAGAGGTAAGGGAAAGGTTCTCAGGGGAAATGTGTTGAGCTGTCTCAAAGGATGAGTTAGGACTTTCTGGTACACAAGACATCACCAGCATTCCAGGCAGAGGGACTTGCCAGGGCAAAGGCACATGCATGGCACGAGAAGGTGAAATGGCAAACATGGCAAGAAGGGGACAGTGCAGGTGAAGAGGCAGGTGGAAGCTCCACTGAGGAGGGTCTCACAGAGTGAACTGAGGTGTTTGTGCTTCTCTGTGCCAATGCGATGCTTCACCTACATCCTGCCCTGGTCCAAAAAGGCTTTGAAGGAGCCAACTCTGAACTTCATCAAAAAGTCATTGAGAAGCTTAACTTAAAGAAATAACATGATTCATTAACACATAACGTGTTAAAGTGTCTGGAATTAGTAGGTACTCAACAGATCTTGGTTTCCTTCTATGCACTGAGATTGCAGTCATTCCATTTTCTCGATGTTTCCTTCTTCCAAATATGTACTTAGTGCTTTCATGCCCCGATGTCATCTGCGGGAATCAGGGGTCGAGAGAGGGGTCATGCCAAAGATGACTATAGAGTCTCAGCTTGAATGGAGCCACCATCAGGACAGAGGAGGGGTGGGGGAAGGACACCAGGTGTGCGTCTCTGCAAAGAAACCCCACGACGCTGTGGCTCCCAAAAGATAGAAGCACATTGCTCTTCTCTGTACCTGTCCAAGGCAGGAGCTGTGCCATGAAGTCCAGGAGGGACCCAGACTTTATCTGGGTTCTTGGGCTTGGAGTTGGTACATGTCCACTTCTGCGTCTGAGCCACTGGAGAGAGAAACGGAGGATGTTCAGGGCAACTGCCTTAGGGAGGAGGTATTAGTAAGTCCGCGCACGGTGTCTTTGCCTGCACTTAGTTGCATGACCACACGTACATTGAGTTTGAAGTGCCACCAGATTCTCCAAGAGACAGCAAGAAAAGCAGGACTTGAGTTCAAGGACTTTCTGGGCTTGGGGATGACTCTCTTGAATTGACTGAGCTGGAATCCCTGATCTTCTCTCAAAAACACCACGTTGGCTGGCGAGGTCTGTAGACCATGGTGTCAAATAATGGCAAGGCGACCCTGGGTTCCAGTCTCTGTCTGGCTACTTCTTAGGGCAAGACTTTGGCCAAGTTACTCACTCAACCTCTCTGAGACTATTTCCCTATCTGTAAAAAAGAGGTTGTGATGATAATGGAAATATAAATTAAATAAAATAAAATATGTAAAGTGCCTGGCTTTAGTTAAGTCTAACGAATGCTGCCTTTCCTTTCTTGCGAATCATGGAGACTGAAATGGAATTTCTGAGTGAGACTAAAGTACATTCAAAAGGTTTGGGGGGCACTGGAGTCTTTCCATCGGGGGTGGGTGGGGAGTATCACTGAAGCTGGAAGCTACAGCAGAGACACGTGGCCTGCCAGGAAAAGGGCTGGTTTTAGGGTGTGGGAGTTCAATTCCACCTCTGCCACTCAATGGTTGAGTGGCCTTGGGAAAGCCACTGGATCACTTCGATTTGTTTATTGATAAAACATTACCTTGCCGGGATGTCAGGCAGGTTGCTGAAAAGGTAAGTGAGGTGCCTAAGTCAGAACTGGCACCTAGTACGTGCTCAACATATACTCGCAACTGCTGTCACCATGATTATTCTATAATCACTTTTAGGTAACCCCTGTCCTCAAGATGCTCACAGTCTGTAGGGGAAGCCGACAAAGAACCCGATGTTTGGGGCGTGGGCTTAGAAGCATGCCAGGTATTTCTGCAGCCCCAAGTGGTTCTGAAATAAGAATATCTCCCTCTTGGAATAAAGCAGAGCTCACACAGAAAGCCACTTAAACCTGTTGGCTGCACCATGCAGCCCCGAGGCACAGCCAAGCCTGGAGCCGGGGACTCCTGCCCGGGCAGGGGGATGCCGCTAAGGACCTGAGGACCGTCCCCGACCCCTCCAGCCTCACCGCTAGCTGCGAGCAAGTCTCCACACACACAGGAGACGCGCAAACACAGGCCGCCTCCCGAGTTGTGGTACACGATGGCACCCTTCTGGGTGCGCAAGCTGTCCCCGTCGCTGATGCCAGCCAGCATCGCCGTGGCAATGGGAACGTGTTTGCTTCCCCCCCTCCTCCCCCCTCACTACGCCTGGCAAAAAGTTAACTGTGCTTTATTTCGCTTCGCGTCCATATGCCGCCTCGATTTCTGATCAGAGATGCTACAAATTACAGTCTGTTTCCACAGAACATTAAAGTAGGCTCATTTCTCTTTCTGTGTCAACACATTAGTTTCAATTGTTTGAGAGAATATGCTAGATGGTGTTCTCGTCGTTTGAAGATAATTTCTTCTCTCTGCTCTCCAAAGACAGAATTCCTGAATAAGATGCCCGGCCCCCACCGCCACCTCCAGCCCCCACGCCCCAGCGTGATTTCGTCTGCCTAGGGCAGGCAGGTGGTTGTGCAATCCAAGTTTGCAATCTAACCATCAGAAGAGAGATTAATTAAAGGAGAAAGGGTTTTCCCTCTTTCTTTCTTGTGGGTTCAAAGGCTTCTTTACTGAGAGGAAGCAGGGGAAATCAAAATAAAAGAGCAAGAACAAGGTCCTCGAAGCCCCCTCGGCCCCCAGGTCTGGGCCACCAGCCCTGTTGCACACGGGTCTTCGATGGCTCCCCCACCCCCACCCCCGCCCCACTGGATGCCATCCGAGAAATCGATCAATCCTGTGCCCCAGCAGCGAGGAGATGGACAGAAAGAAGTTTAAATGGGATTTTTATAAATTTCATCAATACTAGCATGAAACAGAGGCAGGACAGCTTTATTGATTTAAACATTAAAATAACATGCGCTTTCTTTGCATTTTCCCAGAGGTGATAATGTTTCTTATTTTTAATCTCGATTGAAATCTCAGAGATTTTCCACAGGCCCCTTGTGGTGATTACCGAAGATTAGTAATAACATGTCTAATTAGTGTAGAAAGACATAAAAATCAATGTCAGCGTGCAGCGTTACGCTGACTGGCGGCTCTCGGAGGAGAGCACGGACCCTCTCCAGGGACGGTGGTGCCCGGCCGCCCGCTCAGCTCCGGTCCCGGGGTTGGCGCACACCTGTCCAAGGAAGTCAAGGGATTGGCAGAGGTTTTCCGAATTCTCTGATACACTTTCGTTGAGCTTCCAACGTCTTTGTCGGAGGAAATGATATAAAGAAGAGAACAGGATTTGTGGGCGGGGGAACAAGTAGGTTCAGCAGGTGCCCGCGTCTCCGTTCTGCCCTCGAGTCCCTGCGACAGCATCCACCAGGTGGCCCGGGAGCAGACGCCAGCCCAGGGCCCCCCAGCCTCCGCAGACTCTGATCTGATAGAGTCGTGTTGATGGGGGTCCCTTAGAGCCCCCTCTCCGGAGGAAATTCCCAGTGGCTTGTTTGGCTCCAGCTGGGTGGGAAGGGAGGGTCCCCTTTGACAGCTCTGTCCCATCCAAGACAGCCACACCTCCGCCCACTGTGCAGGGCCCTTAGAGGTGGCCAGAACTAACCCTGTCCCTTCTCTCTCTCTCTCTCTCTCTCTCTCTCTCTGTCATCTCTCTCTCCCTCTTCCCCAAGACCCAGTGTGACCCAGCACAGACAACAGAAAACAGCCCCGAAATCTCTCTCCAGAGTCTTCTTCCCACACCCAGAAAGCATTTTCTTAGGGCCTCTGCTTCTGCTTCACCGTATGGGGAGGGGGCAAGAAGCCCTAGGGCTCAGAGTGACAAGGACAAAAGAAGGAAAAGGCACCAAGGACATCCAGATATAAATTTATAGACTACAGGTTACATACAAACATGGCTCACCTTACAGGCTGTGTTAGCAAAGAACACAGGGACCTAGGGGGTCTGATGAAATGTGTTAGGAAGGCAGATGAAGGGAGGATCAGCCCTGCCCAGGAGGGGAATGCAGGGAAGAGGTGAGCTCAGAGCTGGCCCTGGGAGGACGCAGGGGCAGGAAATGCAGGGGGCTCGCGGCGGAGCCATGCACGTGGCTGTGAGGTGGGGTGGGAGTGAGCCGTGGGGGCTGGAGCAGTGACTGCCTCCCATCCTGTCCCCCCACCACAATGTCCCCCCAACCCACCTCACCACCGGCACAGCAAACAGTG
>VBSM01002153.1:29202550-29298107 GCA_008086735.1 Cheirogaleus medius | reverse complement strand
TTTTGCACACAGGCTCTAGGGGACCCGCCTTTTGCCAGACTCTGCAGCCTCAGCAGTTGCTGCACGCCCAAACAGCGTCACTCCAGCCGGATGCAACCCTTGCTTGGGTTGCCACTATACACATATTAAGCTGTTCCATTAATTTATCATTTTTTTAAAAACGAGACTCGACCATGTCCCAAGCACTGAGCATACAGTCGACATTGCAGACTAGGTGCTCGCCCCTGGGGGCTCACAGACCAGCGTGGAGAAGCAGAAGAACAAAATAGAAAATAAAATATAATGAGGTCAAACTCAATAGAGGAGCATTAAAGGAGACAGTTGTAGGGACACACGCAGGTGCCCTTGTCCTGACTTGGGGACTGCATATTTGCTGCCCACTCTGAGAGAAATGTCCCTTCTCCCCTCCAATACCAGCCGGTACGTCGTGCCTTCCAGGACTCTACCTAAGCGCTGACTTTCCTTGGCCAGACTCCTCGCCCACGGCACCCTCTCATACAGAGCTTTATCTCCCTTGATTTGATTTGTGGCCTCTGCCTTTAGATTTGCAGCCAAGAACTGTGCCTTTCTTTTTCATTAATCCCCAGAACAGAACCCAGCACAGAGTGGGCATGTAATAAATATATGTTGGAAAAAGTCAATAAATGAAGTGCTACAGGGCTTGATTTTTTTCTCTCTTGTCTAATGAGACAGGGGCCAGAAAATCATGCTGGCATTGCTACCCTTTCCCAGAAAGGCTGATGTAGACCCCTTGGACTTCCTTGGGGACATCCCTTCAAGGGCTCCATCCCAACAGTTTCCTCTCGGAGTGGAGAAGGGGAGAAAGATCTCCCTTCATGTGGTGGATGTCGCAGGAATGCCATTCTGGGAGAGACGGTACAGGGTTCATGAGCCTGGAGAGGCACACCAGTCCCCAGCCAATCCCCGGGCAAGCTGGGTCCTAGGAGGAGGCGGTGGATATGAACTGAAACGACCGCATTCTGAGAATGACAACTTTGGGGAACCAAGCCTGGAGTGGCTTCAGCCAAGCTGGGGACTGGGGGAGTGGCCCATCCTCAGAAATTCCCTAGGGCCTCTGCAGGGATCTGCACCTGCTGCGCCTGGTGGAGCAGGCAGGACCGAGTGCCAACAGCGGCACCATGTGGCCATGAGGAGCCACCGCAGGCTCTGATCGGATCTGAGCAGAGCGTGGGGAGAGTAAACCAACTCCCTTTTGCATTGTGATTCTTGAAAAAGCCAAGAAAGGCACAAGCTTCAAGAAGGAGTCACTGGCTTCCTGAAAATAAGGCATGCTCATGTTCCTGAAAATAAGCATGCAAGGCTCTGAAGCAATTGCTTGGGAAAATGAGTCCTATGTCTTGACGTGCACTTGGCGTTTCGGGAACTATTCGCGCTGATTAGCCAAGTGCAGGGGCCCCGAGCGCAGGGCCAGTTGGCAAAGGGCGGTGATGTCACCGGGTAGAGTTTAACTTTTACATTTTAATTTCTTTTTTAACCTTTAACTTTGAAATAGATTCAGACACACAAAAAGAAAGTTGCACCAATAATGCAAATAATTCCCATGTACCCTTAGCCACCTTCCCTTAATGTTAACATCTTACACAACCACAATCCCATCATCCAAACGAGGGGATCGAAATTGATGTGATACTAGAAATTGATACTAGAAAACAGACCTTATTCACGCTGCTTCTGTTGTTCTACAAATAGCCTTTTCCTGGTCCCGGGTTTCATGAAGGATGTGATGTTGCTTTTAGTGGTTAACTTTCCTTAAGTCTCCCGTGTAGGATGATTCTCAGTCCTCTCTTCCGTGGTCTTGACATTTTCAAAGAGTACTGGCCAGTCATTTTGTAGAATGTCCCCAGATGTGGATCAGTCTCAAGTCCCCTCATGTATCAATTCAGTATTATTATTATTATTATTATTATTATTGGCAAGAACAGCACAGACATGAAGTTGTGCCCTTCTCAACGCATCAGGCAGGGAGGGTCATGACGTTACTATGTCTCCATACCACAGGCTGAGAATCCCTAATCCAAAATGCCAAATCCTAAACGCTCCAAAATCCGAAACTTTTTGAGCACCAACATGACGACACATGTGGAAAATTCCACACCCGATCTCATGTGAGGGGTTGCAGTCAAAACTTTGTTTCATGCACAAAATTATTGAAAAATATTGAATAAAATCACCTTCAGCCTATGTGTATATGCTGTACGTGAAAAATAAATGAATTTTGTGTTTAGACTTGGGTCTCATCCCCAAGATATCTCATTATGTATATGAAAATATTCCAAATTCAAAAAAAATACAAAATACAAAATACTTCTAGTCCCAAGCACTTCAGATAAGGGATACTCAACCAGTAGTGATCTTAACTTTGATCACTTGATAAAAGTGGGATGGCTGGGTTCTCCATAGTAAAGTTACCATTTTTCTCTTTATAATTAATAAGTGTCTTGGGGGAATACACTTGAGACGATGTGAATATCCTGTTTCTCACGTGGTTTTGCCCACTCGTTTCAGCATCCACTGATGCTTTTTGCATGAAACAATTATTACTGTGGGATATTCTGATCATCCCTTCTGCATTCAATAATCAGAATTCTACTGCAAGGAAGCACTCTCCCAGCTCTGAAATTTATGTATTTAATTATTTATTCTTGTGTGCCCATGTGGACTCCGGAATATTGATTTTTATTCTATGTGTTACAATCCATGACTATCATTATTTTATTTTGTTGCTCACCTTGTCCCAAATCTTGTCCCAGATTTGGTTACCGGGAACTCCTTCAAGCTGGTTGCTGCATCCTTCTGATATGCCTCCATCTTTGTTTGTTTTTTTTAAAGTAGTTTCTTACTCTTTGGCACCATGAAATCTTCTAGGCTCATCCTGTGATTTCTCTGCCCCAGACATTCACGGATGCTTTGACAACCAATAACCCAGTCGTCACAACTAGTGTGGAAGCCTCTGAAAACACACCCTGTTGAGAGTGTGATCATTGCTCCCTCTCGCCAGCACAGGGTCCGGCATTTGATAATTTATTTGCTCTGTAAATTACTGGGTGTTCCATGAAAGAGAATCTGTGGCCTGCATTCACTGGTTTGGCAAAAATGCAGCAAGCGCTTCCCATGTGCGAGGAGGCCCTGCACTGGTGGTTGGAGGTAGAGATTCATCAAGCCTGATCCCTCGCCAAGAGCTCAGAGCAAGCGGAAAGACAGGCTAGGCAATGCAGTCAGAGCACAGCATGAGGCTGAAACAAAGGCACCAAAGACAATAGATATCACATTCCAAAGGCACGCAAGATGTTACCACAGAGCTGTCTGGATTTCAGTTTAACAACTCCTAAACCTGCCTCCCACACTAAGGGTTAAGAATTGGACAGCTTGGGGGTGATTTCTTCTTTGGAGAAAGCTGTGCTTAGTTCCAGCCTCACTCAAACCCTGCAGCCTGAGACGGACTCGGAACTAGCCCGAGCCTAGCCTCAGACACCTCCAGGAAGGTGATGGGAAAGGGTTTTCAGGACTAGCTGTTAGCATGTTGTGAATCCCATCCTCTACCCAGAGCAGGGGGTGTGGGGTGCCTGCTCTTCACCTTGAACTTAGAGAGGGGGGCCTCGGGGCTTCACAGGAACTCCACAAAACACTTAATATATGTCCCCCATACTGGAAGATATAAAGGGCTGGTGTCTGTTTCCAATCTGAGAAATACAAAGGGTGGGAGAGGGGTGAGCCAATCGCTGAGAGACAAAGCCCCAGGAGGGTAGGTGCATAAGGACCTTCCTCTCTCGGGGTTCGTCAGGACGGAGATGGCACGTGTGTCTCCCACAGACCAGGCGTGGTTTCAGACCCCATCCGAGAAGGCCGCATGGTGGGGTAGAGGGCAATGGACCTCCACAGAGGGAAGCTAGAATCTTCCACCGTGGACGTTTAGGGGCCGGACAGAGTGAACTGTGAGTCCAAGGAAAAGGCACCCCTCACTCATTGCAAGGGAACTACAGGCACGAGCTCCTCGGAAGTAGGGGAGGGTCTCTGAATAGTCAGAGAGCCCACGAAGTGCCCCTGGAGGGGTGGTCTGGGGCCGAGAGTGTGGCGCCGTAGTCCTCAAACACCAGGCACACAGAAGGTGGCTTCCCCTCGTCTCATCTCCTGCCTCAGACCCCAGCCCTGTAGGGGTCACAGAAGCTCCCAGGAGAAGGATCAGGGGCGGCGGGGGGGAAGAGAAGGAAAAGCAAGAAGAAGGGACATCGAGGAGGACACTCCCCACCCAGCCCTGAACTTCCTGTCTGTCTGCACCGGCGCAACAGGGAAGCGTTAGGCTTGACGGACTGTAAACCAGGCTGAGAATTTGACTATCCCACGGGACTGGGATTCTGTGTCATAACTTGGAGTGGCCATGGCAGTCCTTCTCCCCTGGGAGTGACCAGAGGAGCCCTGGGGCTTGCCCAGGGGCGTGGGAAGAGTAGAAGAGCCGTCCTTACTGCACAAGGGACTTCAGGAGATGGTGCGAGGCACACACACTGGCTTTGCCGTTACAGCCCATGCTTTGCAGTCACTTAAACAAACGCTGCATGAACAAAGACCAACCTCAGAGCCAGAGGGGGAAACTTTAAACAGACCCTTTCATTTCCTAGTGCCTCTGTTCCCTAATCAGAAAGCAGAAAGCAAGGAAGAATGTAGGATCTGGCTGGTTTTGAGAGCTTCAGGAAGATAATAAAGAAGTGATATCCATACTGTGGGCTCTGAACTGCGCTCTTTGGTACGCCACCGTAGTTCATCTGTGCCTAAACACAGAGAAATGCGGTTGCAGGCCAAATACAGCCAGATGAAAGACAAGCATTTGTCTCCATGGATGCCTCCAGACTAGAAACTAGAAATCTTCATTTGTTGCTCTGCTGAGAAGGGAGAACAAAAGACCCAGAACTCTTGGATTTAATCAGCTTTCTATTTTATACTATTTTCTTTTTCTTCAGAAGCACTTTTCACCACCTGCCTAGCAATATTTCTCCTTTTAAGCAAGGATTTGTGCTTTTAGAGCTTCATGAAATGTGCAATTCGGGCTTCGTCTCCTTGGCAGGCAGACTGTTGCTTATTCCCCAGGGCCGGTCCCCTGCAGCAGTTCTCTCCGGCTGATGTCGCCGTGCGGGGAGGCCACATTGTCACCTGCCCAGAACGCGTTCCCCGCAAACCAAGCCAACAAAAGGCTCCTTGCTAGTGAGCAGATGTTTCTGCTTAAGGCTGATGGAAGTGCAGGGACCACTTTTCTCACCATCCGTTTTCAAGTGCAAGAGGCGCTGTTTGTCAGGAACACGGACCTGGATTCTAACGAGGTTCGTGGCTGAGCTGGGCCTGAAGTCTAAGACCTGACCAATCCTAGGCTGAGGTTATTAACCAACCCCTGGGAGAAAGCCGGCGATGGGCAATTTAAAACTAGTCTGGAGGAGAAATGTCTTGTTTTCTAGGACAAAGTTGGATGTTTTCAAAAGCATCATCAACGGGAATTGTTGATTTAGTCTCATTTCTGCCAGGGATCTTTCTGTGTGTTGTTTGGGGCCCAGAGCTCACCATTCGGGGTACAGCCATGAACTTCCACTCCTGAGACGCCAGCCTGTGGCTCCTTGAGACATTGTGCAGACAGGTCGATGCTAAGCGGCTCAACTGTCACCCCAGGTAATACTGACTCGCTCAGGTTAGCACCTGCTGCATTCTGTTATAACTTTCCACCTGTGAAAAGTCTGTTTCCCAATCACCTCTAACAGGCAGTCAGCACCGGCTTTCCAGAAACCCCGCTATGGTCAAACAACCAAAGGTGACTTTGCTAATTCAGATTCCAGCTCATCAGAGTTTCTGCCATGGTCACTGCAGGCGACAAATGCTGAAGAACAAGCTTCTGATGCAGTTTTGGAGGAGAAAAATTAAAACTGAGAATATTCCTAGCCGTTGACTTCAATTTTGCTATAAATTGGAAAAAGACTACAATTATTCTTTAAATAGAAAGTTATAGAAACAAATCTTTTATTTCATAACGGAAACCCCACAGGCTGAGAATAAAACCCATCTGGGAAAAAAGACATTCATTTAAATTCACTGTAAAATATAATGGTTTAATATTTGAACCTCTCCTATGTGCAAATTTGATAAGGGAGAGAGAGTGTACCAGAGGAAATAAAAGGCACTGCATTTATTGAGTGATTAATATGGATCAGGAGCATTCACACATATTATCCCATTTCATCTGCGCCACGATTCTGAGAGGTTGATATTATTATGCAAATTTTGCAGATGTGAAAACTGAGGCTCAGAGAGTTTAAGTAACTTGCCTAAGATAATGCAGCTAGTAATAGTTACATTCAGAGAGCTTTTTAATTAAATAACTTTTTCTAAATCTGCTTACATGAGTAATAAGATAGAAAATCTGCTTACATGAGTAATGTGGTGGGAAAGGAAACCCTCTAACCATTAGGCAGTAAATGTATGATATATACATTATATTATATTTCATATAACACTTTATGTTATATATAAAGTAATATATATTCAAAAACACTGAAACTCACTGAGAAGGAAGTAAAAGTTTCTCACAATACTCAAAGAGTGAGTACCTTTTTTTGGTGTGTGTATGTGTGCGCATTCAAAATGGAATCATACTATTATATAATCTGTGTTTTTATTTTACATGTTCTAGTCATGATTCCTTGTCTTCTGTGCTATTTTTCATCATCCCATCGTACTCTATTGCATTGTTGTACCAAACTATTGTTAACCATTCCTCAATTGGATAATTAAGTTGTCTCTAATTTTGATTATAAACAATAATGTAATGAATATCCTTATAAATAAATCTTTGTCCATACCCAGAGTTGCTCCTTAGAATAAATTCCTGTAAATGGAATTTCTAGATCAAAGAATAAGTACATTTTAAGACTTTTGAGATATATATATATCAAATATGGTATATATTTGATAGTATAGTATATAGTATATATAGCATATAGTATATATGATCTTACTATATATACTATATACTATATATTGGCACATAGTATATATACTATATATTGGTATATAGTATATATTGATTATACATAGTATATAGTATATATAGTAAGATCATACTTCAGAAAGGTTGTGCCAGGTTAAATCAGGTATACAAGTGTTCATTTCCTCAAATTCATACTAACATTGGCCTTGTCTTTTTTAAAATGCCAATTTTATAGTGAAAAAATTGCATGTTGTTGTTTAAGTTTTTATTTCTTTATTTAACAGTGATAATGAGCTGTTTTCATGTTTCTTGGCTGCTTGCGTACTTCCTTTGGTGAATTGCCATTTATGTCTTTTGCCCATTTTTTAACCAGGGCAATCATCCTTTGTTTCATTGATTTGTAAACTCTCTTGATATATTAAGATTATCACACTTTTTAAAAATAATATATGATGCAAGTAGAGGTCCCAGATCACGTTAAGCTATTTTCTAGTTTATGGTGATAATTTGCCAAACTACAACTTCAGATGTTTAGTTTGTCAAATGTACCCATCTTTAAATTTCTGCCTTTGACTGGAACATAAAAATTAACACGTGTATTATCCTAGTGCTCTCATGGGTTTTTTAAAAAAATCTTTAATGCATTCTGAGATTTAATTATGAAATAGTAATTTATTGACGAACATCATTTCCCTCACTTTACTGTACACTGGGTTGGCACATATGCTTAGATCCGTTTGTGCACTTTCTACTCTTCCCCTGGTTTCCTGGCCTCTGAGCCAGAGCCACCAGCTTCGGTCATGGTAGGTTTACAGTGTGTTTTCCAATCTGGCCACTGGAAGCTACTTCTTCCTGACCCCACAGGCTGTGTTTTTCCACCATAACCCACTGGGCATTTGGGGAGGGGACTGTTACCAAGATGGAGCTGTGAAGACACACTCTTACAGAAACACGTCGCCAGAGCCGGTCCTGCCTAGGGAAGTGAAATGAACGGGAGACTCAGTGAACTGCAGATAACACACAGAGGCTGTGTATGTGGAGAGACAAAAGATCTGTTCCATGTTGACAATATTAATGGAAATTAATGGAAGACTGCTATGTGCTAAGAACCGTGCTAGGCACTGGGGACGTGAAGATGAATGAGACACAGTATGTGGTTTTGAGAAGGTCACAGACAAGTGACACATGTACAAAACCAGGCACGTGTATCTGCGCATTTGGTGCCCATCCAGGCAGCAGTAGGAACTGTGCTTTGTCCTAATGTGGGATGTCACCGTCTTTGCAGGCATGGCCACTCAAGTCAGCCCATGCCAAGCAATACCAATCCTTGGCTTGGTCTTGTGCCGTTGTTGAGACAAGTTCAGTGTCCCACATCTGTGTCTGTCGCCCATGACCTGATCTCAGTGGCCACTGCTCTGCCCAGCAACTCTCAGCTGGGACCACCAGCCCTGGCCTCAGTCCTGCCTTGACCTCTGAGGAGGCAAGAGTCACCTAAGCAGGCCATCCTTTCCTCCTGTGGGTCTGCTATTAAGGAAGGTTCCCTATGACCTTCCCCAGGGACAAAGAGTGTCCCTTTCCTGAAGGCTGCGGCTCTCAACAGTGCTGACCTGCCTGAGGTCAAAGTTCTCCACTGAAAACTCTGCCATGCCAAGATTCAGGGTCCTGCAGCTGAGGACTGCCAGGTCACTCCATGTAGTTCAGTTTCTTCTTTGGTTCTTGTACAGACACCATTAGTTGACTGAACCAACCCCCTGCACTTCTGGCCCAAGTCAGTTTCCTTGGATGGATCTCTGTGAGATCCTGTGACCCAATTCTGTTGTAAATGAGGAGGGGCTCCAGGAAAGTTTATTTAAAAGTTCTGAGGCAACTGGAATGCTCCTATGGCTCTGTACAGCTTTCCCTTCTTCTTCCTGCCTGGAACAATGGATTTGGTGGCTGGGGCTGCAGCAGCCTTCTTGTGATTATTTGTGTAGCCAAGCCCATTCCTGATATGATCCTCATTCTGGTTCTCATTTCAGTAAGGCAACTGGTTTCTCAGCATATCTTCCCATCTCCCAGTGCAGACTGGGATCTGGTCTACTTATTTTTTTTAATTAAGATTCCAATAACATAAAACTAACATTATCCATTTTAAAATGCATAATTTGATGTCATTTAGTATATTCACAAAGTTGTGCAATCATTGTCTCTATCTAGTTCCAAGATATTTGGATCCAAGATATTTGGTTCCAAGACCACCCCAAAGGGAAATCCTGTACCCATTAGTCACTCCCAAAGTCCTCCTATCTCCAATCCCTGACAACCACTAGTTGGCTTTCTGTTTCTCTGGTTTTGCCTATTCTGGACATTTTACATAAATGGTGGTGGCTTTTTGTGTCTGGCTTCTTTCATTTAGCATAATGTTTCAAGGTGCATCCACATTGTAGCCTGCATCAGTGACTCATTCCTTTTAATGGCTGAGTAATATTCCACTGTACGGATATTCCACACCATATTTATCCGTTGATCAGTTGGTGGACATTGGGTTGTTTCCACCTTTTGGCTATTGTGAATGGTGTTGCTATAAACATTTGCATACAAGTTTTTGTCAAAGATCTTCTTTCAGTTATTTTGGGTATATTCCTAGGAGTGGAATTGCTGAGTCATGTGGTAATTCTATTTCTAGCTGTTTGAGGAAATGCAGCCTAACTCTTGGCAGCTCTTTTCCTTATAATCCCGGAGCACATGCCCTGAATGCCATCACAGGGACCAGGGCTCTGTCCCCCAGGGACCAGTCTGCCCAAGGGCTGTGCATGCTGTCCAGCTGGATTTATCTATGCTCCATGTACAAGTGGTCCACCCAGGACTTCAGCTTCAAGCCTGGAGCTGACCACAGGCCACTCCCTTGACCTTCTTCCTCTGGAACCAGCATCATGCAAGCTAGACTGTCTGCCCCACCTTCCGGGTTATTGGAAAGAGAACAATGCAGACGAGAGAGAAAAACTGGAGGCAGATGAGCAGATGCTCCAAGCCCTCAGGGGTAGGTGGACACTAGCAGGGATTTGAGGAGTCAGAGTGAGAGCTGGGGAGGGCAGAACTACAAGAATGTGGGGCCAAAGGAGGAGAAAAAGTAGGTTCTGGGCAAAGATGAAAGGATGGACTGAATGAACACCCCGCCAGAGAGCAGGACACTCTCAGGTGGACACAGTGGCAGGAAGCAAGGAAGAGACAAACAGGAGAACGTGGGAGACACCAGAACTACCTGTCAGAAATGGGACAGATTCCCCAAGATGCTGCGAGTTTGGGGGTGTCTGAGACTCCCAGAGTGGCGTACACTGCTACAGGCACTACACAGTCAGACGCACTCCTTTGTCATGCCCAAAAAATGTGCATCTGAGCCTGAAACAACTCTTCAATCCTCCACTTGCACTTAACCCTTGCTAAATTGTGTCAGAGACTCATAGAAAGTCCAAATCCCAGTCAATCTTTTAAGTGAAAGGTACCCATAAAGAGCGGTAATGTGTTTCTGCTGCGAGTGACTATTCCAGTGCATTTTTCATATTACAGATACAAGACTTTGGGGCATAGATCTTTGCTTTATGTGATCCATAAGTGCTAGGAAAGAGTGTCAAAATTTAGAAAAGGTTACACACATTTATATATTATCTCAAAGTGGTAAAAAATGAAAAATCCGAAGTTTCATCTCCTCTTTGTTTCCAAGGAGACTGAGACTAGCAGTTTTTATATCCCAGTATTCTATTACTCTTTAAGTGAGAGAAACACACATTTCCCCCTCCCCCATAAAGAAATCTAGCTCATCACTCACCAGAAGAGGACTGGGGGACTGTGCTCTTCATCCTACGGAGTGACAGGATCACAGAGCAGGCAGTGCTGGGGTAGGCCACCTGGTCCGACCATCCCATGTTGCAAATTGGGAAGCTGGCGCCTGCAAGGTCATTCGATCAAGATGGAGCAAGGACAATAGCTTGGGTCTTTTCCCACCACGCCATGCTGCTTCCCTTCTTGCAGCTCCGGATGAGATTCCAGACAAAGATGGGAATTGGTCCTCACACACCAGTCAGTAAACCAAAGGCTCCCACGTCTGCCTTTGTTCACAAGACAACTGCCAACATTGCTCGACAGCTCCACGTCCAATGCTCGTATTCCGAATCGCATCTCCCCATCAGAGGTCTGGTTTCTTGCTCACCGTATAATAGCCCATCTTACTCAGAGATGTCATGGGGGGTGCTTGTGAGGGTGTGGAGAGAGGCCAGCCCAAGTCTGAGGCTAGAAGCCCATGGGTTGAGGCTGTAATAGAAGAAACGATGGCTACTAGTTACAGAGTGCTGGCCTTGTGCCGGGCACGTTACACAAACTGACGCCTATAAATGCTCACAGCGACCCTAGCAGTAGGTATGATGAGTAGCCCACTCCTCATCTGAAGAAACTGAGGCACAGGGGTGGAAACACTTGCCCGAGGCTATGTAATTCCTAAGCAGCAGAGCCCTCTGGCCCCCACAGCCCACCTCCAGGGACACTACAGAACCTGGCACCTGCCCAAGGGCAGAAAAGTGGGGGAGTGGAATGGAGGTATTTATCAATTTGTCTACTTCCTGCTACATACTCGGGACTACAGCAGAGCTGTTCTTCACAACCCCAAGGGGTCCTCTGTCTTAGGGCATTTTCAAGAGGTAAGGTTGGTGGAGAATGGTCGGACCACATGTGGAATGACAGCTACGTTCCTTGAACGTTAAGTTCAAGGCAGAAACAGATTTGCCATCAAGTTAAACACATGCACACAGGTGTCCGGGCCGATCGTACCCTCTCACCCTTCCCCTTTCCAGCTTTCAAGTGCCTGGTTTAAGGGAAAGAACAAAGAGTCAGTCAAACCTAGACACAAATCTATCTGGAGCAACCAGGTATCAAGACAGTAACAGGCTGTGTGCCGCGTGGGGTGAGATCGCCTGAGAAGACATGAAAACTCCCAGCTAACCAGAGAGGGGAGAGCAGTCCCTTCTCCCTGCATCCTTTCCTTGCATCTTCTGCCTCTCAGGCTTCTTTACAACTTGTCCCACGCTTTACAACTTGTCCAGTACGAGAGCTTCCTTTCTTGTACTAAGAATGTGCAAAGATTTCAAGCATCATCTCACATCTTGTCTTATCTGTGGGCTCAAAATACAAGGACTGACTCCTTACCCAAACGATTGCTAAGGACACCGCTTCTGCCCAAGGTAGTCTCAGAAAGGCCCTCCACTCGCCGCTTTTTCTGCAGGGGTGGCTTTTCTCCGAGCATGAAACCTGCCCACCCTTGCTGTCTGTCCCCCTGCAGCTCCGTGCCCTGTCCCAAGTGTGCCACGAGGGACATTTGCACCTGACATCTGACTGGGAGGCCAGCACAGATTTTCATCAGGTAGAAAGGCGGACATGGGGGTGTTTAATGTTCCCGTCATCTGTCTCTCCCCAGCCTATCACGTCCTGCCTCCGCCCTGTGGATGGCCACCGCACGTTCACACGCACCGGCTCAGGACAGCCTCTCGTAGCTTCTGTGGCTGAGAACGCGGGACAGTCAAGCCGGTATCTGCTGTGTGGCCTCTCTCTGCCTGTGTCTGCAGGGACAAATACCCAGTGTTCAAATAAGTGCAGTTTCCATGTGCCATATAAATTTTACAGTGAAGAAACAATGATTAGGTGGAGAATCTCAAATGAATGGTTTGCGACGTGGACTCAATATGTTTTGACAATGATCGGTGGAATATCCTGCCCGAGATCCTGTAAATACAGCGGAGGGGTTGAGAATGCAGTTCCTGGTGATTACCTGTTCCATTTTCAGAGCGTTTAAAGAGAGAGGAGGGACGCACCCGCGACTCCATCTCCCTCTGGAAGGACGGATGCTCATGGTCCTTGCCCTGGGGTCACCCCTCTGTCTTCCCCGTCACTCCTGTCTGCGGGCTCTTTCTCGTTCAGCACATTAACATGCGCCCAACTTGCTCATCTTAAAAGAACAACTAATGCCTCCCTTAGTCTTAAGTAACTGTTAAGTTCAGTTAACACGAAACGAGTCGGACTCAGCAAAGTGGGAGCAGAAACCAGCTTCACAGAGTCTCCTGCGGCCCCTCCAGACACCCTCTAGAGGAGCTCTGGGCAATGGAATTTTCTGTGACAGTGGGAATGTTCTGTCCACACTGCCCAATAGGGTAGCCACTAGCCACGTGTGACCTTCGAGCACTTGAAACGTGGCTAATGAGACAGAGGAATTGAGTTTTTAATTGCATTTCATTTTCACTAATTTGGATTTAAACAGCCCCAGGTGGCTCGTGGCTGCGGTGTGGGTCCTTGCCAACCCTGGGTATGACTACAGGTCACTTCCAGTAACAGGAAGTCTCCTCTTAGGAATTAAAATGTCTGATGTGCAATCACGTAATTACAGTCAGGTCTAGGGTAATCACAGCACTCCACGTATTTACCCACTTAGAAACCTCCCCTCCGTCCACCCAAGCCGGTTTCCGCAGTGGGTGGTGTGTGTCAGGGTGGCAGTGAGGGGCAGTTTCTCCTTATTTCCTCTTTCTGCCTCCTCCTTTCTGGGCTGGCTTCTCATCCCTCCAGGGTCAGAACAGTGGAGAACGGAGGGGTGGTGTCTGCAGGAGCCAAAGGACCACTGCAATGGTGACCCAGTCTCGGTGCCCTTGGGGTGTGAAGGACCCTGCCTGACACCTGGTACAGAGCCCTGGGTGCCAGAAACAGGAGCACACCTGTCTTAAAGGGCCCCTGCTGCCGCCCTGCCACCCTTGGGTGCTGAAGACTGGAAGTGGAATCGTGGAGCAGCTTGATCCAAGTGCAACCTTTGCACCTCACAGCATTTCCACCTTCCTCAAACTTTGGGGTCACCAAGTCTCCCCACACCTTCCTGCTCCGTGCTTGAGGCAGCAGGAGACCCACTCAGCCAGAGAGGCAGGTTGCAGTCCCCCCCATCTGGTGAGTACCCCACTTCCTACATGGGGTTATTTTAGGGACCCTCAGAGGTCTTAAATTTAGAGGTGGGGTGAGAGGAGTACACCCTCAACAGCTGGAAAATGCCAACAGGAGAGCACTGTACCCCAAGATGGACAATGGTCTCAGAGCCTCAGGACCTACCTGGGCCACCCACTCCCAGCTCCTACAGGGGCGGCGCCAGCGCTTATCTTGTTACTGTTAATAATTGCTCACGTTTATGGCGTGTCTGCTAACTGAACATCCCATGCAGGGTATTTTGCAAGGATTCCCCCATTCACTTCTCAGCATGGCCTTCTAGATAGAGATTATTTGCTGCAAACTCCTCTACAAATGAAGACATTAAGTCTTAGAGAGGCCAGAGAACATTCCAAGGGCTTCTACAGCTAATTGGTCAGCAGTCTTACCCGGTCTGTGCTCTCAGGACACTGCACTCAACCCCCTGGAGTAGGCTCCCATTGCCCCCTCGGAGTCAAGCAGTTAATTGTACTGTGAATGGTTCAGTATCTCTCTTTCCCTCCTCTCCTTCATGGTCAACAACCTCTTACTGCTGATTTTCCGTGTCTCCTATGGTGCTGTTTACATAGCAAGCGATCGGTAAGTATTTATGGAATGAATGAATTAATTAATTCTAAGGCAAATGGGAGAGAAGCTCAGCTCTGCCTGGGACCCCCAGAGTAAAGGGGCTGATTAAGTCAGCTACGAGGATTTGCAGCCTAGACTCAGGTGTGCACAATACCAAACAAGAGGAAACTTGGGAGAGGGACACGTGGAGACCACTGCCTTACAGATGGCATCGACTGTACTCATCAACTCTGGGACATCACGGTTGAGGCCCCCGGACCCAAAGCTGTTCTCCTGCTGGGAATCGGTGTGTTCCTGGAATTGTCAGAAGGGGCCCTGGCCAGGCAGGTGGAGTCACGGGGCCCAGGCACAGAGGCAAACGAGGCCAAGGGCATTGCAAAGTGCAGGAGAGGATGTTACTCATGGGAAATGGGGCTTCCTTTTCTTTAATCTTTCTGCTTCTTTCCCGGAAAGATCGTGCCTTCCAGAGGCTCTTTCCTAGAATAAAGTCTGTCCAATAGTGTGCTACTTTTCTCAGAAAATGTCATTGCTAAAAGCAACAGCATTGATTCAACATGGTTTTTATGAAACAGAGTTGAAATCCTAGAAATCAATGTCAGATCAATCCTATCCACGAAGCCAGAAGAGTTTACCATGCCTTTTGCAAGTCAGGGCAAAAGTGAAAGAGTCCGGACTATGACTACACGGAGATCAATTGTCCTGGTTGAAACCCAGGGGCTTTAGCTAATTTGAGACGGTTTCATTTGAAGAATAGCGTGTCAAATCACCGTGTCTTATTTCCACCAACTCTCTCAATAAGGAATTATAACCCTGCAAAAAGGAAGCACTCAGGTCTTCCCTCAGGTCTGCTGTGACCTTGGACCTGGGATCGCAGAGGTCAACCAAGTTGTCTCCAAAGTTTGGAGACAGATATGCTTACAAAAATTGCAGCGCCACTCCACAAGAGTTGGCGTAACGACTTTTACATTGTGTTGTGGGGACATAGGAGAGTTAACAACTGACTTGGCCTTGGGGGAAGGCAAAGAAGGCTTCCTGGAGGAGGTGACATCTAAGCAGGGTCCTGCTGTAGACAAGAGTGAAAAAGGGATCCTGGGAAAAGGACACAGCTCAGACAACAGCACAGAGACATGACAGCATGCGGTTCATCGGGAAATATCAGATACAAGCAGTTTCTGTGTGGCTAGACAGTGGAAGAAGGAAGAGGACAGATAGAGATTTGGGGAGGGGCATATTGTGTGGCTGAGAGACCTCATGGGTCACCCAGGCAGTTGTCAATTCTGCCTACGTGTCAGACCAGCCAAGAACCTGTTTCTTATCAGAACCAAACTATTATGAATACATAGCATTTTTAGGGCTATAAGAATCTTTTGCTATAATCAGAACAACCCATGCATTTTACAGATTAGGAAATTTAGGAACGGAGCAGGTACGTGACTTGCCAAGAAATCACATGGCAATTTCAGATGGAGCCAGTGACCTTGAGTTTGTGGCTACGAAGTCAGGATTCATACAGCAGAAACACACGTACACCCTACAGGGGAGGCCCCTAATTATGAGTATGTGGTTGGGCAGGAAAGTTATTCCCCCAAATATAAACTGTAGTATCTCTGAGTGGCATGATTATGAGAGATTTTATTACATTTCTGTACTTTTCTGTATTTGCCAAAAAGTGCCACAGTGGGCATTATTACTTCTACAACCAAAAAGTACGTAATTTATAAGGGAAAAAAATTAGTCTTTTTAGTACTTTGGTCACCTAGAACCGTTGGTTACGGCTCACAACAGACTCGCCCTGGAAGGCATTTAATGTTAAAGGGAAGAGTGTCAGGAACGGGCTCCCAGCAACCGTGAGGGGCAGCCAGGAAGTCGGATTTTTTTGGACATATTTATCTCCACTTGGACATTAGCTGCTTTACAATCGAAGATAGACTCTTTGGCTTCTCGTTGCCTTCTTTCTAACATAAGACACCTTACTGGCTCTTCAAATAAAAAGTGTGTATGGTTCTTTAAGAAAGTAAAACAAAATAAAACAAAACACCAGTAGCTGTGATGAACTTGGTAATAGGTCTCAGAAAACTTTTAAGAAGCCCACCTGGGTACTTACCCTACGCAAATAATCAGAGATGTGCGTGGAGGTTGGGAAGGGACACAGCAGGGTGCCTGGGGATGCATTTTTGTTGAAGGAAATAAGGATGGGAAGAGGAAGGGAAATAAAAAAGATTGGAATTTGCCTAAAATAGCTAAATGTCTAATAATCAAAGATTGGTCCAACTGGTGTACATAGCTGTCCTGTTATAGACTGTTCGTGTCTATGTATAGACATAGACTTCTTTTGCAATGAAGCAAAAGGCGAATGCAAGCACCACGTGAATTTTGTTTTTAAAACTGTCTCTGTGTATATGTGTTCTTGTGCCCAGAAATAGGACTGAGGCACCCTCTAGGCCAACACTAGCTGTGATTATTTCTGGGTCTTAGAATTATAGGTGATCTTCATTTTGTTCCTTACATTTCTGTATTTCCCAAATTTTAGACACACGATACTTCTATAATCAGAATATTCACAAAACATACTCCAAAAGAGTACTGTTTGGACTGGTCAGAAAAATGTCAAGAAACATAAAATTAACCTTTTTTGTGCACCTACAATGAGGTAGGCACTGTGCTATTTGCTGGGACATGGGGAAGAGTCACATACGGTTCCTAAGTCCTTGAGCCCATAGTTCAGTGGAGGAGACAAATTAGGCAGATAAATACAATGCAAAATGGTTAAGCATTGCATGGAACAATAAATAAGAGGGCTTCAGGAATGCAAAGGGAAAAGTACTCACTGTGCCTGGGGGAGGTCAAAACTAGCATCACAGAGGATGGGCTATTTAAGCTGGGTTTTGATGAGAAAAGAGGAGTTTGTCCGGAGACCAGGATCGAGGTAGGGCATTCCCCATAGCTGAAGCAGCATGAACACGGGGAAAGGAGCAAACACCTTTAAGAGAAAGAACTTCAGTGAAACATGATCAGACTTCAGGAACAAGAAGAGGTGCATGGCATCTGGAACCAATGAGGAAAAGTTCTGTGTGGCTACTAACAACTCTGGACTCTCTCCTGTGGGGCAGATGAGGAACCCAAGATAGATTTTGGGACCAATCACTTCAGTGGGTGATGTTGAGGGTGGCTTCCATCAGAGAAAACTCATTTAGCTAAATCACTGTTTAACAATCACTCATCTTCAGTAGTGTTTTATGTTTTGATTTTTTAGGATCGTGAGATAATGAGTGACTCTCTCTTTTCCTATTCTCCTCTTTTAACATACGCTACCCTGCTGCTGAAATTGTTTTGTAATGTAAAATATTTAGGGGATATAGATTTTTATGGATGTTCAACAAAAATTTTTCACTTCAGATGTGATCTTTTCTTGCTATTGAATAATATAAGTCACGTTGGAAATACCTTTCCCCAGCAAAACATTTCCATCAGCCAGAGCGATAAAAGCTAATTTTCTAGAGGATATAATTTCCTCTAAATTTGCTTCCAGTTGCCCATCCATGCATCTTTTAGGTAGGTGTGAACACCCTGAGTGTGCGTATCTGGAGCCTGCTTTTTTTTCACTCGCCGTAAACATTTCTCTTGGGTTGGCCCCAGGTCTCCAAAGCACTGCTTCAGATGGCTTCTTGCTGGCCCATGGGCAGGTGATCCAGAGCTCACATAAATATCCCCCACCTTGGACTTGCAGTTTGCTCCAAATGTACTAAAAATAAGGCTTTCACGAACCTCTTTCTACGTCAACTTCTTTCTTTGGAATCGGTTAGTAAAAGTGTGTGTGTGACACCAATCCCAGGGGAGTTAGAGAATGGACATGTTTAACTCTCTTCATACCTCTTGCCAAATTACTTTTGTGCACAAGGTGTTTCAATTTACACTCCCCGGGGAATATGGTTTTTAACTGTTGCTGTTTATCGTGACAACTGGCCTAGGTTTCAATTCTAGGTCTGTCAACCTGGGCCAAGTCCCCTTTCTTTTCTCTCCCCCAGTTTTGAGGAGGGAGGTGGTATTTTGCAGCTGAAATGTTTGTTGCTATGCTCTTTGACTAATAAATTTGGGCCTAAAAGAGTCTATGCTATTATTTAGAGCTATTACACTTGAAAACAGGATTTCTTTTCCGCCTCCCTTCTCTGGCTCCATTTTTTCAAGGTGAAACCAGGCAGAAGACGAATCTATACAGCTTGTCTCCCACACACAAATCTCATTTTCTGCCAGATTTCAAATGCTATAGTTACAGAGTGGTGCCTATTATCCAAGTCAACGTGGTGCCCTTACCCAGAAGTCTGGTCACCATTATACATAATTTATGGATCCAACGCAGAAACAAGGCAAAGAGAAAATGAACATGGACTTGAAGTGTCTGCAGTAATGAAATCGCTTTTCAGTTTGATGTCCCCACGAGTTCATGCTCATTTTCATTTCTTGATTTCGTCCCAAATTTGTTACCCCAGTGACTGACGCTCCAATTACAATTTCCTTCCCCCCGCTTGCTCCCGCGCTATCCAATAAATGCCGTGGCCTTTCGCTGCCCTGTGCACTTATTTTCCAATTACTGTGGGTAAACAGAGATGAGCAAGCAATTGAATTGGAGCTTTTAACTCATTCGATTTGGGCCCAAGCACAATTTCAGAGATTGAGACATAAACATCAAGACGATCGTCTACCAAAATGACAAGAGTTGGGAGAAACTGCCTGAAACATCTCTCTTTTGCAAAGAGCCGTTTCTGCTGGGACATCTTTACCCCAAAGTGACTTCGCGTTCCAAAAGGACATGTTTCCGAGTCTGTCGTAGTTGACATCCTCATTGGTTTCAATTCTGAGCTGGCGCCTATCAGCCTCTTTCAATCTCCATTAGCAGGTTGGAAATTTATTTAGAAAGCCGACAGGTACTATTTGGGGGATTAATGACCACTGATTTATGAATATTGAATAGCATTTCAATAATCGGAGGCAGGGTAATCACTTGTGGCTGTAGCCAGCTCTCTTCACCATTACGGTCCACAGCAATCACTCAAAGCCAGTTAAATGATTCTGATTTACGACCTTAACCTTCAGGGTCCACTCCATTTGCTCTCTCGGTGTGTAAATTCTAAAAATGCAATTCCCTCCACCTCCGGAGAGCCAATTTAAGTCAACATTATGCATGAGCAGAGAATGCGGGAATTCTCAGATCTCTTATTTCACTCATTAAATTTGCACCGAACATCTTGCAATTAAAATTTCATATAGATTTCTTCTTATGATTGACATTTGGCCTTGATGAAATGAGTTCAAATTTGGTCTCTCCGAAGACTTAGAAGGAGAGAGACAGGTCTGGACATTGTTTGGAGAGAGCATTAATACTTTGATTAGCATTTTCAACAGACTCCCGAGTGAAGGGTGGGCTGTGCCCCACGACAGAAGACATGGGGGAGACAAGACAGGAATGAGAAACGAACCCATTCTGCTTTGAAAACTCCACTCGTTCAGCTTGACAATAATAAAACAAGGAACTCACAGACTCTTAGAGCAAGAAGCCTCACAGATCTCATAGATCAAAGCCTCTGTGTTCCAGCCACAGGTCTGGTATCCAGAAGGGAAAGGACTTCCCCAACACGACAGGGGTGTGGGTGCTCACACATTTCTTCTTCCTTCCTCACACTGCTGCCTTGCAGCGTGACCACGTGACCAAATTCAGGCCACTGGAGGATTAAAGAAAGTAATGATGGTCACCTGCAGGCTGGCTCATCAAATATTTCCATACCCAGTCCTCACTCAATTTGCCCATCAACTGAATGGACAACGTGTGAGTGAGAAACATGTGAGTGAAGCCACCGAAGTTTGGGGGTTGCTTTAGCAATTAAACTACTCTGACTAATGCATCCAAGGGCACAGTGTGGATCAGAAAGCCTTCCACTGTGTACCCAGTAGGTCATCTGCCCCCCCCCTTAAGCAACATACCCCAAGAGCACACAGTGGGTCAATTGGCCCACTTTGAGCAATACACACGAGAACATACAGTGGTTCTAACATACCCAAGAACACACAGTGGGTCTAATATACCCAAGAACACACAGTGGGTCTAATATACCCAATGGCACACAGTGGGTCTAATATACCCAATGGCACACAGTGAGTCTAATATACCCAATGGTACACAGTGGGTCTAATATACCCAAGAACACACAGTGGGTCTAATATACCCAATGGCACACAGTGGGTCAGTGGTGCACCCTTGACACACCACAGGCACACAGCGAGTCAGTGAAAGAGTCAGAACTGGAGCCCAGGCTTTAAGATAGGGGATTCAAGTCCAATGACTTCTACTCCATTCAAAGTTCCTTGGGGTTTTTTAAATAAATCAAAATAAGAAATGGACACATCTAACTAGGTGTCAAGACTGGTCCTGAGGTAAGATTTATAAAAATAACTCCCCGCCCCCATGTATCTATTAATATTTAAATATGCACCAGTGCCATTGCTTTGTTGTGTTGTGATTTTGTTTGTTTTCTTTTGGGCAGGGGGAATTTTGACAGAAGGGGGATAAAGGGGCTTGTTGGTACAAGTTGTTTTGCTGGGTGGAGCCTGAGGGAGAGAGAGGGGAAAGATAGAAGTGCTGTCATGCAGAGAATCTGAGGACATGAATGAAGCACCACAGCTGAAGGAGTAGGGTTAACAGAAGGCCACACAAGACTCCAGGCACCCTGATACTGCTTCAAGGCCCATAGCATCCCACAGAGAGGAGGCAGTGATGTGTACATGTTTAACAGCAGGCTGGCGGAGAGGGATCCTTGATATGTAGTATTTGCCGCTTTCCGTGGTGTAAATACTCCCACCATGGCCAATTTCAAGCTACCAACATGATGTCATTAACCTTAGAGTTGGGATGAGATGCACACAATTGACTCTCAAAAGCTAGAAAGAGCCAGCTCCCGCACACCACTAGGAGGCACCATGTCTGTGCCATAACTCAGTACAGCTTCAGCACCCTGCAGATCGGAGGGGGCCCCGGTGATGAACAGCTGGACCCAGCAGAGCACATGCAGAGCCCAGTGGGAGCAGGCTCTCGTGGGAGATGCCAGTAACAGAGGTGGGAATGGCTCCTCCTCTAGATCACCTGTGCACAGTAGACTGCAGACAGGGAAGGAGGAGATGGCAGGAAACACATGGACACATCCCTGGGCACAGAGACTTTGATAGGGAGAAATGGGGGTGGATTAGAGGTTGTAGACCTGGTATTTCATGGGTTGGGGAGAGAAGGTAGCATAGTTGGGACTCTCGTGTGAATATATCTTCATTTTTACTGACAGGCTCCTGAGACCTGGGCCATTTCAGATACACAAGAAAGACAATGCTGACAGCTAGAAAAAGAGGTTTTCCCAGCCTAGAAGTCACTAATATCTGCCAGATATTTGGGGGGAAAAAAGAAAAGGAAAGGAAAAAGCACACAAAACACATTGGTAGAAAGTGTACTGGAATTTGAGTGAAAATATCTAATTCTGATCGCAGTCCTATCACTTCACATCTCAAATTTAGTTTCTTCAATTGTAAAATGGGAATGAGGCCTCTGTTTCATGGCTTTCCTGGAAGAGTTCAATGAGCTAGAATGTGTGACAGCACCTCCCGCCCAGGAGCCATCTCACCGTCACCCGGGGAACATGAGTCGAATCTGACTCTGAACCAGAACAATTGTGTCTCATCTGGACCGAGTCCCGCCTGCACTATCTCTCCTAACCTCAGAGCCAAGTTGGAGGCAAAACAGCATCTGACTTACCCACCTTCCTCCGATTGGCTCAAACCCAACCAAAACCCTCCTTCCGCGAGCATTCAGTAGTTAGCCAGTCGGCTCCACGGCCAACTGTTGTTTATCGTGTGGATTCCAAATGCCAGGCAGAACTGCACTGAGGACACAGGCAGAATTTCAACAGGCAAAGACCCATCAGGCAGACGAACACGTTAGAAAGACTCTCTGGTGCAGCAGGTGGAGCCCCGCTCCCTGGGAAGCAAGTCCTCCACCTGGCACAGGAAACTGAAGCCATCTATCCTGTAGCAAAGCCAGCCCTGGGAAAGTCTGAAATAAAGCAATGCATTCCCATGGAGCATTTCTTCGCAATGTCTAATACCTCTCTCGGAATATTGCCCCAACCTCTCCCTCACCGAGCAAAAGCGGACATAATAACGAGGTGGAAGAGGGTTAATAAACATAAGACAGGGCCTACTGCTCAGTGCACGTCACTCATTTCTTCCATTTGTTCATCACTCAGTGAGCATTTGGTATGTGCCCGGGTCCCAGGCACAGAGCTGGGAACAGGGAACACAGGATATACAAGGCAAGGTCCCTGCCATCCAGGAGCTGAATGTGGGAGAAGAAGTAGGTCAAGGAGACAGACCCGTAAGCAGATCAGAGCAATAAGATATTACAGGTGCCAACACGTTATCTAGACAGGGCCTGCTGAGAGCATAGTAGGGCCAGTGGGGGCTGCATTCAACCCACCTCATGAGGGAAGCTCCCTAAGAAACGCATCCCATAAGCTGAGTGGGCGTTCATGAAGCATTCGTGGGGAAAGCAGTGTTTGGGCAGAGGGACCGTGCGAGTAAAGGCACCGAAATAGTACAGCAATTTGGGGAGCTATGACAGCAATTCAGTGATGCCAGAGTGTTAGGAGCAAAAGGAGGTTCATGAAAGACAAGGGGAGAGGTGGGCAGAAGACAGATCAGGGCCAGCCTCCCCTGGCCCCCAGCTGGCAGGTGCACCCCGTGTTCCTCCGACCAGCACAGCTGTTGTCATTTCCTCCACAATCCAAGAAAGGCCTATGGACGTGGCTTGGGAAACAGGAGCGCAGTGAGGAGGCAGCACAGAGGGAAACATGCTTCTCCAGGCATGGGGTCTTGGGGAATTCGCTACACCCTTGTAGGCAGAGAAGGTGCAAACACCGTACAAGTTCCAGGAGCCAATTACTCGGACCTCACCACTGTCTGGAAACATGATATAGGAACAAGCGTGAGTCCGGCTCCTGGGATGCACCTGCAGGGCAGTGCTGCTGGCTCTTGGCTTGCAGGGGGCAACCTTGATTGTCACGACCTCTCAGCCCCATCAGCACCCTCTGTAAAGCCATGTTGTCAGTGACATCAGCCATTTTGCGATTTGTCCGCCTAGGGTTATCCATTTGGCAGGACTCAGGAATGCCTCTAAAATGCTGTCCTTGCACTTCATAATCCTCCCACGCTCGGTAGAGCTGCACTGGCCATCCTCACAGTGAGGGTGCGATGGGGAGACGATAATTAAAACAATGGTATTATTACTCTGCATTCGGGCACCACCTTAGGCTGTGAAGCACTTTGTGCATGTTCCCTCAGGTGATCTGGCTCCTGGGTGAAAAGTTGGCACCTGCTAAAGTCAGAATCTTTGCAATCAGACTACGGGGGCCTCCCTAGCCCACCTCCCTGTCCATTACAGACTTGTCTCTGTACCACATTAGTTTAATGCTTAGCATCTAGCATGTTGCCATTGTGTGGCTAATTACTACTCTACTAATAATCACAGTAGTAACACCTAGTGTTAATTAGGGCACTGTGCTAAGCATGTTAAACAAGGTAGGCATCATTGTTATTCCCATATAACAGAAGAAGAAACTGAGTCTGAGAGAGGTGGCTGCCCAAGAGTCAGGGCAAGTAAGTAGGAGAGCTGAGACTCAATATTGTCTCCCAACGAATAAGCAATTAGGTGATGATGCTAAATATATCACTGCCGACTCTTAGGCAGGTGGATTGAAGCCACATCTCCAGTGTGGTCTGCAGGAGCTCCTGATGAATAAACGCCTGGCTGGGAGAATCTGCAGGGAAATACCAGCCCTGCAAGCGCTTTTAGGCGGAGTTGAGCCAAGCCACCCAGGCCTCCAAGGAGAAGATTATTAAACAACCTTTTTCAAAGTCCAATAACCTTCCCTATCTGGAAGTTCTTTATGGATTCAGAGAAGCAGAATGTGTGTGTGTGTGTGTGTGTGTGTGTGTGTGTGTGCATGTGAGAGAGAGAGAGAGAAATTGAGAGACAGACAGACAGACAGACAAAGAGCGTCCTGGACTAATCAAGAGAGACAGAATCATGACACAACTTCTTCAGTTAGGATGAGCACACTAAGCTCTGAGCAGCAAAATGCTGCAGCATCTCAGAAACAATTGTGATTGTTCTCCCCCATATGGGGCTACCCCCTCCAACTCTCACAGAGCATTGCATCATGGTTGTAGCTCCGATTGTGTTCTAGCTAGCGTCATAGCTCATCGTGCACGTCTACATGGGCATCTCAGGTAGGTAGAACAATTCTAAGTGTGCTCCCAAAGGACAGGGATCCTAGGCTGTATGTCACTCTACCCACCGTGCCCGGCAGAACACCACACACATAGTAGATGCTCAACAAATACACGTTAACTGAGAAGATCGCATTCAAGAAGGGAGACCCAGCATGCAAACAAATAGGTTTTGGCCCAGCACAGTCACCACCTTGAAAGAAGCAGGGACAAAGGAAAAGAGTGGACTAGACAGGTGCTTGTACACCCATGTCCACAGCAGCTTCCTGCACAAGAGCCAAAACATGGACACAACCCAAGTGCCACCAAGAGATCAGTGAATTAACAAAAAGTGGCTTATCCATACAATGGAATCTGATTCAGCTACGAGAAAGGATGAAATTCTGATACATGCCACAACATGGATGGATGAACCTTGAAAATATTATGCCAAACAAAATAAGCCAGTCACAAAAGGACAAATATTGTATAATTCCACTTCTATGAAATAACTAGAAAAGGCAAATTCATAGAGACAGAAAGTAGATTAGAAATTACCAGGGACTGTGGGAAGGGAGATTGGGAAATTATCTCTTAACAGGTACAGAGTTTCCATTTGGGGTGGTGAAAATTTTTGGAGCTAGATTGTGGTGATGATTGCACCACATTGTGAATGTACTAAATACCACTGAATTATACACTTAAAAATGGGTTACAGGGCAAATTTTATGTTACATATATTTTTATCACAATGAAAAAATGGCAACAAAAAAAAAGAAAAAAATAGCAAAAAAGAAAATAGTAATCAAGGATTGATGAATGGATGATGTTGGCAATTGTAGAGTCTAGGTGCTGAATATCAAACAAACAAACAAACAACAAAACAGACCAGAGTGGACAAGAGTTCATTCACTCCAACCATCAAAGAGGACTTCTGGGAGGAGGTGGTAACTGAATATTCTATCAAAGCCATCGGTCTGTGCAAACAGGAGGTCATTCCAAGAGCAGGAATAGCACATGAAAGGTTTGCCTCCTCCAATTCTTGGTAGAGCCGAATGAGCTCTATGCGACCTGCTCAACTCCAAGCATCAGGATACCACCCCACAGGGGCTCTCCCTCTCTGGGTTCCAGGAGGACAGTGCACACCCACCAGGAGTCTCCTCTCCACTCTTACCACCCACCCAGAGCCTGCAAGACTCAGTTCAGCAATCTCCTCCAGGAAGCCCCCCCATTTTCCCAGCCAACACCAACTCTCCCTGCTCTGAATTCTGTGGCTGACTTCTGAATTCTCCCAAGCTGTTCTGCACATTCTAAGAAGTTAATTACACACGGCTTTGTATTACTACCTAATTCCGGGTCCCCAAAGCCATTCGGTGGTTTACTAATCCCCTGAAATGCTCTGCGAACAAGAGTTTCCATGGTCCAATAATTTCAGGAAATGTAGCCAACAATATCTCCCTTTTGAACATCACAATGCGCACTAAAGCTCATTAAAGACTATGAGAAGCCCAGCTACGTCTAACTTTGTTTTGCCCAGTGTGCTTTGTGAAATTATTTGTCCTTGTCCACACGAGGCGACTCTTTCTGATTAACACTGTTTAATATCTTACTGTCCGCGTGTGCGCCTGCTCACACGGTAGGGAAATGCTGCCCTGCTAGATTCACAAACCAAACCTTGTCTTCCCGAGAAGAATGTAGGCTCATGGAGGGTAGGGTCTGCATTTGCAATTTCTTTTTGTCCCATTCTTTCCCGGTGCCAAGTGCAGCACCTGACGGTGTGTCCTGATGGGTCCTGTTGCCTTGACGACCAGCTCCGAGTTGCTATTTCAGGACTTTCTCTCCATCTTTGGAGCCCCAGGAAAGCAGCAAATGCCATAAGGCATTAGTCTGAGCATGCAGCATTTTCAGCAAAGTGGCGTTAATAATGTTCCGCGCGTCTCATCAGCCAGGGCTCCTCGAGACAGGCCGTGGGAGAGGCTGCCAGTGACACATCACCGGAGCCGCCGCCTCAAGAGCCCACTGCTAGCAGTGACACTCAATTTTCCTTTATTTTTCCAGCTAATCTGGGAGGTAGGGAGTGACACTGCATTGTTGATGGCCTCGTTCTTAGGGGTAATGTGACCCCTCAGGGGCATGTGTCCAAGCTCTGAAGTCCCATCTGTTCTGTCATCGCGAACAGCTCCTCTGTGCTTGTGGAGCACTTTACAGGGACACTGAAGCCCAAGGGTGTCCCACGTGCCTCTAATTATAAGCACAGCGTGATTTCCACCTGGTCCCAGGGAAGAGACCCAGAGATGAGGCTTCCTCCCTCCTCAGCCAAGTGCCAGTGGCAGCTCCCGCTCTCTGGACCCCTGTCTGTCTCCCCTCTGGTCTGAAGTGAGCCCAGGGGCCCTGCCTGGGACCAAGAGAGGCCCAAAGGTCTTCCCTAATAGCACCAACCTGCCAGCAAAGCTAAAAGCAACAGACTTGGCCTATGAGGGAAGGGGGGATGGACGGGCCAGTGGACCGGGATGGAGGAAGAGCTACACCAGACACATAAGCCGTGTTCGTGGCTGACCCCCACCATGGGACAAGTTGACTTCTTCAGTGCCTTCCTGGTGTCTAGCACACTGGGGATGCCACCGTGTTCATTGGTTCTAGCTAACTGGTGCTCCATAACAAACCATCCCAAACAAACATAGAGGCTTAAACAACAATCATTTACTTTGCTCACAGATGTTCCATGTGGGCAGGGCTCGAAGGGGGTGGCATATCCCAGCTCCAGGCAGTGCAAGCTGGGGCCGCTCCTCTGGGGCTGGAGGGTCCAATTCCAAGGTGGCAACTCGCCTGGCTGGCCAGACAGCGCTGGCTGTATGCTGGTCGCTCAGCTAAGATCTTCACCTGAGGGCCTCGGTTCTGCCCCACATGGGCTGCTTGGGCTTCCTCCCTGCATGGCAGCTCCAAGCAGTCCAAGCATGCCAAGTGCAAGGAATAAAAGCCGCCGTTCTCTTAAGCCCCGGGCCTGGGAACTGGCACAGCATCACTTCCACATTCACTCCATTGTTCCATTGGTCACGGAGCCCTCCCAGATACAAGGGGAGGTGCCATAGACCCCAACTTTCGATGGGAAGAGTGTCAAACAATGTATGTGGTCATCTTTAATTTACTTCAGTGCTTGACACTCTCGGGCGATTTATGAAAACCTCTTGTTTGGGCCTATGTGAGTTGGTACAAACAAAAGTTGTGCTGTTGGTCCTTAGCACAAATCCCCACCTCTCAGAAGGGAGGAAGGGGGAGCTATCATTTATGAAGGTCCCACTATAGACCATTCACCATGAGTGGGTCTTTCGAAGCATCCTCTCCTTTATTTCTCACAGTGACCCTGGAGGAAGACATCTGCTCCCTCATTTTACAGAGAAGAAGACTGAGCTCAGAGAAGTTAAGAAATTTCCAAGGTCACACAGCTAGGAATGGGTGGAGTCAGGATTTGAACCCAGGTCCACTTGGCTCCCAAGGATCTGCGTGTCCTATCTTGTCCGGGACTTCATAAATCTCACCTGAGCCAGAGCATCTGTTTGGCTCACGCTGGGGCTCTCCACCCAGGACCATCCACTCAAGCCATCTCTGAGAGGTGGCTTGGTCCACACTGCAAGTGTCAGGGCTACTCTTTGGCCCATCCCCATCCCTCCTCCCTGCTGGTCATTGTTCTGGGGACACCCGCTGCTGGTTTCCTGCAGTGAAGGCAGCTGCCACCATTTCATGGCTGGCCCCTGGCAGCCAGCATGCCTGGAGCAGACTTTCTACGCCGTTACAACACACGCCCTGCCCGCTGCCTCATCTGTGGGTCTGGCATCCGCCTCAGGGTCCCCACTTAGCACTTGGGTTCCAATTCTCAGACTGGAGCCCTTCACTGGCCTCCAGCCTTCCTGCCCAGCTCTCCCCAGCATGCTCCCAGGTGGGGTCACTAGTGGGGTCCACTCGGGCCCAGTGGACAAGGTGCTCACAAACCCTATGATGATGCCTGGAGCCCTGGCATGCCACCCGCTGCTTGAAGTGTCCCAACATTCAGACCGATCTCTGCATCTGCCCCAACCACAGCCGACCTCCCTGTACCACCCCTGTCGCTCCAGCCCATGCACAGGATCTTCTGTCCAGCCTCCTCTGCAAAGTCTGGTGAGCACTCCCAGTCCCCAGCCACTCCGGCCACCCAGCCTAGTGTCAGCATGCTGCAAGGGAGTGGAGACTGCCAAAGCATTTCTGAGCTGCGCAAGCATAACTCCCAAGCCCCACCCACGGGATGACCCACCACGGAGGTTCCAACGTTCACCTCATTCTGCCAATTGCTTCTTCCTCTTTTGGGTTTCCCCCTTTCCCTCCCTATGACTCATCCTTCTTGATTTCTGAGTCTCCTGCAGTCTCTCCCATCTTGCAGTCCCTTCTGTCAACTGCATAGCTGTGTCTTTCCCTTCCCAGCTAAAATTTTGGAAGAGTTCTCCAGGCTCACTGTCTCTAGTTCCCAGCCTTCTATTTAGTCCTAAGTCCACTGCAACCTGTCCCCTTCCACATCACTGAAGCCATTCTTGTCAAGTCACCAATGGCTGCTTATTGCTAAATCCAGTGGATGTTTCTCCATCCTTGTCTTTCTATAATTCGCAAGCAGTGATGACCATCCATCCTTCTCCAAACTCCTCCTCCCTTGACTGATGGGACATGACACTCTCACCTTGTGTTCACCTTCTCTCTCTGTCTCCATCCCTCTTCCTTTGCTCAACCCCAAATGCCCTGTTCTAAGCACCAAACCCTCAGCCTCTCTTCTTAGTTCATGCATGCTCCCTTCCCACACCCTCAGTGCTGGCATCATGCAACTGCACACCCCCTGCCCTGATCACTCTGCTGAGCTCCAAATCCAGATAGCCATGCACTAAGTACCCTTAGAGTCAACACTTGTCCCCAACACCTGTCCCTGGGCATGCCCCAAAATCTATCCAGCTGCCCCAGCCAGAGTCCTTAACTCCACCCTCTCGCTCTCATCCCACTAGGTACCAAGTTCTCTCTCTGGAATCTGGCCTCCAGGTTCCATCTTCACGGCCACCACCTTTGTCCCCAAGCCTTGTCATCTTTGGGGCCAGATTCCTATAAAAACCTCCTGACTTGTCTCCACCTCACCAGGTTCTCTTTCTAAAAGAACAACATGACCATCCCACTCTCAGCTTAAATCCACTGATGGCTCCAGGACAGGTTTGGGGGGAAATTCCAAATTCTCCATAACCTGGATCCTGAATGTCTTTCCAGCCTCACCTTTGTCCCTCACCCTCACCCCACCTCTCCAGCTTGGCCTCTGCTGGACTGATTCCTTGCCAGTTGCTCAGTGTCTCCACTCCTCCTTCCCTCCTGCAGTAGCTTCTGCCTGAAATGTCTTCCTTCACCTCCTCCAGCCCCCTTCCCTTGCCTCCACCTGCTCTGTTCTTACTCGTTGTCTCAGACATGTAACAAAGAGAGCACCTCCTTCAGGAAGCCTTCCTTGACCAGCACCCAGGCTGTCTGCACATCCTCCATCCTGGCTTGGTTATGCTGAGAGCTATCCACTTAGATACGCATCTCCCGAGGGAGACTGAGTCCCTGAGGGCAGACATGACTAGTGCACAGTGTTACACTCACAGAAGCCCAGTGAGGGTCAGAGATATGAAAGAAGAAATACATAAGCACAAGAAATCACACACACATCCTGTGGCACAAAGGGGAGCTCGCCATGAAGACCCGGCAGCATGCAGAAGTGAGGTCACTCGTGCCGCCTCCAATATCAGTAACCTGTGCTGATTCTCCCTTGTTTTTAACTGTTGTCTACTTGTTCTTGTTCCTGGACGCTGTCGTGGGCTGGGAAGGGGTTGGAGGAGAAAATGTAGCAGAAAGCGTTGATCACCCCTTTCCTCTGGGGACATCTGCTGCAGAATGGATTGTCACTCCCATTCTGAGCTCGTTTGCTCTAGTTCAGCGGGTCTGGGGGCAGCAGCCCTGAAGGGAAGCCGAGAGGCAGGAACTACAAGTCCTTCTTCCCTGGAGCTCTTTAAACAGGAGCATCACTCTCTTTCTGTCTCTCTATCTTTCTCTTTTTTATCCTCCCTTCCTAAATGGGACCCAAAAATTCCCTTCAGATCTATCAGTGGCCCCGGTGGAGACAGGAAGCCCATATTTATGTCAGACCCCCATGAACAGACACCCAACCAGGCACTGACCATACCCTGAGTTATTTCTCTTCATAGGATTCTTTTTTTTTTTTTTAGAGACGGGGTCTCGCTCTTGGTCAGGCTGGTTTCGAACTCCTGACCTTGAGCTATCCACCCGCCTCGGCCTCCCAGAGTGCTAGGATTACAGGCGTGAGCCACCGCGCCCGGCCTTTCTTCATAGGATTCTTAAGAAGCAGAAACCCTCAGTCCCACGTGACAGTTGAGCTGAGTTTCATTGAGGTTGTGGTACTTGTCCAAAGTCACAGGGTTACAAGGTGGTAGGCCAGGGCCAAGAGCCCAGATGATTCTGTTTCTAGAGCCCACACTCTCCAGGTCACCTCCTGAGTCATCCCTCATGTAACTGAACCCTCTCAGGATTCCCCAACCTCTGGGTTCAAGGAAGTCACTTAAATATTAATGCCAAATTACTGCTGCTGTTACTCTTCATTGGCTTAGATGGAATCCCACATTCGACTCCCCAAAAATATTTCCAAAGTAATTCTGAAGGTTCCCAAGGAGGCGGGGGGTGTTGTAAGCAGATTGACACCAACATCCAAATGCATTGCTCCTACCATGCTCAACCGCTTAAACATGATGCGTAGCTTTAGAAGCCAAAGTGGATGCCTGGGCAATCTTCCAAAGCTAGAAGGATTAGGGGGGATTGCATTAAGTCAGACAGGTATTTGAATTCCATCTCTAGCCATTCTCAGGTACAAATCACCAAGGCTCAGGTTGGCTGTGGGTGCAATGATAGCACCTCCTTCCAAGACTGGTAAAAGGACTAAAAATCAAGTTCACAGAGGACTAGCACTGTGCCTTGATCATGGTACGTACTAAGTAAATGGGAACTCTTATTTTTAAAATGGTTATTACTCTTATTGTTTCTATTCAATGATAGTAAAATAGGCAGCAGGTCTAGGATTGTTTTTAACATATAATGTAATCAGCCCAGGTGTGACAATGAGTTGAATATTGCTATGGTTTGAGTGTATCCCCCCAAAGTTCACGTGTTGGAAACTTGGTCCCCCATGCAGCAGTGCTGAAGGTGGGACTTTTGGGAGGTGACTGGGTCAAGACTAATCTATTAATGGATTAATTGGTTATGGAGGGAATAGGTTAGTTATCACAAGAGTGGATCTATCACAAAAGCCACCTTGGCCATTTCTCCTGAGCCCCTCACCATGTGATGCTCTGCACAGAGTCCTCACCAGCGAGAAGATCCTCACCAGATGCAGCCTCCTAACCTTGGACTTCACAGCCTCCATAACCATAAGAAATAAAGGCATAAATTTATTTTCTGTATAAATTACCCAGTCTCAGGTATTCAGTTATAGCAACAGAAAATGGACTAAGACTGATATCAAGCTATTACTAAAATACTCTTCATTGATTGTTAAAATGGCATTTTTCAGAAGCACTAGGGGCAGCTCATTCATCAGTTAGGATTTGTGAATGCTAAGCTTCACCCCTCAGTTTGCCAAAATCCGATGCCCAGAAGCATAGCTGTAATCTGCTGGCATTGCAGCTGTACTCCTGGGCCTTCCAGTCTGCAGCAATAGCCTCCAGGTTTGACAACCACCAATTCCCAGCTCATCCCTGCCTTGGCCTTTTCTCTAGAGCCACCAGTAACCACAACTTGCAGTTCTGCCTCTTCCTTCCCTTTGGAGCCTCCTAGTGACCACCCTCCTGTGCGCATGCCAGTCTCTCCCGCTGCAGTAGCCCCATTCCCCAGGGATCTACTTCACCTGAGGAATGTGATAAATGATGACTCCAGTGCTGCCTAGGACTGACTGGAGCAGAGTCTCCCAGGATGAACTCCAGGGTCTGATCTCAATAAATTCTCTATGGCCTCCTTAGCCCACAAAGTTTAGGGGCCACTTCTCTAAACTCTGCCCATCTTTAAGAACCTGCTGGAGTCTCCCCTCCTTCAGGAAGCCCTCCCTGATCGCAGGGGGCTGTCCCTTTTCTGCATCAGAGCATAAGTGGTCTTAGCATGATCATTTACATATGTCTGCCACGAGAGAAGAAATAGGGGAATAGTGTCTCTCAGGCCAGGCATCTGTTATCCCTGGGCTAGGTGATCACTATGGGTCTTTCAGATGTGTGTGCACATGTGTGTGTGTGTGTGTGTAAGAGAGAGCGAGGCCACTACTTTATCTTCCCTCTGTGAATAGAGCATGAAGCCTGCCTCAAAATATGAATGCTATCAGCTGCCATCTATCATTGTAGCCTTATTTCCTCTTGTTTTACAAACTTTTGGTCCTTTTGAACACTACACTATAATACAACCTTTTCTCAGTTAATGCCAAATGTCGCCAGTTAAATGGGGGTCTCTCAACTCATTAGCATACTGCTATGGATTGAATTGTCTTCCCACCACCCAAAAAAAATTGTGTATTGAAGCTCTAACCCCCAACGTAACTGTATATGGAGATGGGGTTTTTAGTAAGTAATTAAGGTTAAATGAGGTTATAAGGACAAGGTCCTAATCCTATAGGGTTTGTGGCCTTATCAAAAGAGGAAGAGAGGGCACTGTCTTCTCTCCACTATGTGAGAACACAGCAAGAAGGCAGCTGTCCACAAGCTGGGAAGAGAGCCCTCACCAGAACCTAACCATGCTGGTTCTCTGATCCAGAATTTGAGACAGAGCAGGGACCCCTCTCAGGGGTCTGCCAAGCTCCCACTTCCCAAGAGCACACAAATAAAGAAAAAATTTTGAGTCCCTTCAGGGGAAATTCCAGGCACTTAGCTAGCCCTGCATCCAGCCATTAGAGAAGTGAATGAATAACCAGCTAAATGAAAAGATAATAATAGCTTAAACAATAGCCACCCAAATAAGTCAGAGTCTCAAGATGATTGTTTCCCTATAGAAACTAAAGAGGACATCATGACATATGTCCTTGAGGTGTTTTTCAGGAACCAGGCCCCCCACCCAATGAAAAATGGGGACCACTATCACAGTTGACCTCAGATAGACTGAAACCAGAAAAAAGATAAGGAAGTTCCAGAAATTCCCCAGATCTTAACTCACTTTGGAGACCCCTCACCCCAGCCTTTAGAAACCCTTGCTTGTACGCCATTGGGGAGTTCAGGTCTTAAGCATTAGCAGCCCATCCTCCTTGCGTGGCGCCCTGCATAGACACCTCACTTTCTCTGCAAATCTCAGGGTCAGTGTTTGGCTTTTTCTGTGCCCGGGGCCAGCAGACTCAAGTTTGATTCGGTAACAAATTGAGAAGATCAATTTCTATTGTTGAGGCTGTCTAGTCTGTGTATATTTTATGGCCACTCGAACTATTACACATACAAACAAAATTTTTTTTCATTAGTATTACAGCTGTTCTGTCAAGATTCCTTTTCCCCTGGGTGTAGGCTGCTCTTTCAACACCATGCCATTTAATTTCATAATTTTGGAAGCAGCTTCATTTAATAATACAACCTTGTTCCTGTTCTTAAGGGTAGTCCTACTCATTCTACAACTTTAACCTTGTGTTTCGTGCTGAACTCTTTCCCTCCCTTCTCGGTGCTGAGAGTGGAGATGCACAAGGTCTGGGGTAGGAGGGGTTCTGTTCTATCCTGCAGGGTCCCCACTTGGCCTCCTACTGCTGGGTCCCCTTGTCCAAGGGTGGCCTGGGGAGTGTTGGTATCACCATGATGGCTTAAGTGGGGATGCCCTCTTGCCTGTGGGGGATCTCACTCCTACCAGGCCAAACAGCAGGGCTGCTCTGCCCTCCCCACCCCTCCTCCAGGTGCCCCCACCCCTGTCTGGGTGCCCCCCACCCCTCTCCAGATGCTCCCCACACCTCATCTGGGTGCTCCCCACCCTCCCCTTGGGTGCGCCCTACCCCACTCCTTGACTTCCTGTCTCTCCTCGTCTGGAAGGTAAGAGCCACATTCTCATCTCTGCCTTGGTGGTAGGAAATAGGTCACACACCCCAACCACACGGGAAGGCTGATAGAGGACAAGCCATGGGGCAGTGACTGCCCCTTCCCCACAGACTTCCTGTTCCCCTAGAGGCTCCAACCTCGTGGCTCCCGCGTGCCTCCTTCAGTGACCAGAGGTCAAGGAGATAGGTAGAGCTGGTGCTGCCGGGTTGGCAACTCAGACGCCAGGGTGTGGTGGCTGCCTTGTCCCTGCGGTTCTCTGAACTCAGAACTGGGGGGACTAACTAAGCACTTTTGTTCTCGACTGTGACTTTTATAGGCAATTCCAGAGTTTGCAGAGTGATACAGAAAATCACTTATAAAAGCAGACCATTATTTGTAAAATAAACAATGACCTGAAAAACCACTGTGTGTGTGTGTGTGTGTGATGGAATTACATAAACACAAACACATGGGTTAGTGACATGGGGGTGTGGGCGAGGTGTGTGGTGGGCACAGAAGTGGGGGGTTGAGGAACTGATATGATTGGATGGGGGAGTATGTACTATACGAAATTATGTATATATGTCAATATACCATAAAGACTATGAATAAAAGTAAGATTTACTTTTAAAATTGTAAGGGCTCACTTAATAGCCTTGAACATTTCTTTAGAAAAATTCCACATGTCGCTAACTTAAAGTCGCATCACTCTCTCTCTGTCCCCGAATAGGCGGATCTTCTCAGAACTCCCTGCCTTTGCGTGTCCTGTTTCCTCTGCCTTGGATGCTGTTGTCAGTTGAATCGTGTCCTCCAAAATGCGTATGTTGAAATCCTAACCCACAGTATCTCAGAATGTGATTTAATTTGGAAATAGAGTCTTTTACTGAGGTGATCAAGATAAAATGAGGTCACTAGGGAGAGTCCTAATGCAATACGACTTATGTCCCAACAGAAAAGGGACAGGTGGGCTCAGGCACAGGTGCAAGTTGAGGGAAGAGGATGTGAAGACCCTGGGAGAAGGTCGCGGGAAGATTGAAATCCTACTCCAAGCTAAGAAACTACCGGAAGCTTGGAGACAGGCCCAGACCAGATCCTTCTCCACACCTCCAAAGGGAGCATCACCGTGCCAACATGCTAGATATTGGACTTCCAGCCTCCAGAGCTGAGAGACAATGCATCGCTGTTGTGGAAGCCATTCCATTTGTGGTGCTTTGTTATGACAGCCCTAGGAAACTAACAACCTTGCTCTCTTATCTACCTGGTGAGCTCCTACGGAGATATACTACAAGATCCATGTAACATTTCACCTCCGCAAAGACTTCCCAAATTCATCACCCCGCCTCTTCTGCATTCCGGTAATATTTTGTGCATGCCCAGCCTGTAAGTACTCAGGCATCTGATTTCACTTATTCCTTTCCTACTAGTTCTTGATGTTCCTGAAGACAGGTCCCAGGTCTGGCTCACCTTTCCGTCCTCCACAGCCCAGCACAGCACTGAGCATGAAGCAGGTGGTTCACAAATATTTACTAAATGAACAACAACAACAACAAAAAATCCAAAATAAAGCTTTCAGCTGTATCACCTTAATGCAGGAAGAGATGATAGTGACAGCAGGGGGCTCCTAGGACAATAACTCTTCTGTCTTGGCAAAGCTCTTCAATTCTAGCAAATTGACTTAATAATGAAAATGTCTTTAATGGGAGCAATATGGCAAAAAGTAATTAACTTCCTAATTGAAATCTAGAACTTTGAAAGTAATTAATGGGAGGCCAAATTGTCCTTCACAGCGAGAGTGCTAGAATAAACCAGCTGGCGGTAGGTCGGCCCGACAGCGGCTGGAGGAAGGTGTCACCCGAGCAAGCCACGGCGGAGGGCAGTGCACTCACGTCCGGATGATGAGTGTCCCCCTTAATCAATGTGGAGATGCCATCAACCAGGGCTGGCAGGTGTCACTTTGCTCTGTAAGAAGGAACCTTTTTTTTTTTTTTTAATGAGCACACATTTCCACCCCTGTTTAGTGCTGGTGCTTGGGCTCTTAGAGGAGGGGCGGGAGGAGCCAGCCCCTCTTTCTGAGTCAATGAGCGTGATGCAGGTGCCCGGCTAGCCAAGAATCACGGAATCTTGGGATTCTGGCACCCTTCCCTCCTCTGGGAGGCTCTGGAGCCCGATCCGATGGCGGGGTTTGCTCTGCAGGCCCTGGGGAGGGCTCGCCTCCCGTCGGGCTCCCGCAGCCTCTCCTCCGTGCGCGGAGGAAGCAATTGTTAAGTGGGTGATCAGTGATAACATATTGTCTGGCAGCAGATGGTGTCTATATTTAGAGGCCCTTCAGAGAAAGGATTAATGCCGTTAAAAACACATCACGGGCCCGGAAAATGAGAGTCGAGTGTTCCAAATGACTCCTGAAAATAAAAAAACAAAACCTCCCCTGTTGCCTGGTATGGGCTGAATTGTGTCCCCTCCCCACAAAAAATTCCTGCGTTGAAGTCCTAACTCCGAGAACCTCAGAATGTGACTGTACTTGGAGACAGGGTCTTTAAAGAGGTGATTTAGGTAAAATGAGGTCATAGGGGAGCACCCAAATCCAATCTGATTGGTGTCTTCATAAGAAGAGGAGATTAGGACAGAGACATACATTGAAGGGTGACCATGGGGAGACACAGAAAGAGGACGGCCATCGACAAGCCAAGGAGAGAGGCCTTGAGGGAAACCAACCCTGCTAACAAGTGATGTCAAACTTCTAGTCTCCGGAATTGTGAGAAAACCAGTATCTGTTGCTTAAGCCACCTGGTCTGCAGTGAGCTGTTATGGCAGCAAGAGCCAACAAACACACCCCCCGTCTTGCAGGACACAGCACTATCTCTGGGCTCGGCACACAGTGCTCTGGTCTGGCAGGCTCCACCTGACACCTCTCAGGTCCCTCCACCGCCCCTCCCCAGGCCCCTCCCCCAAGCATGACACTCTTCTGGCTGTCACCCCAAACACACCATGGCCTTTCACGCCACCAGACCTTAGCACATGACCCTCTCTTGGTCCCTACTGTCCTCGTGGAAGGCCCTGTTCACCTTCCAGACTCAACTGAAACACCTCGTCCTCAGAAATGATGTCCACAGACCTGTCCCTAGAATTCACTGCTTCCTGCTGTGTTCCTGCCACTCACGTTCTCTTCATGCCTCTGATTCAGGATTCAGCTCCTCTGGGGTCCAGACTACGTATCCTCAACTTCGAACTCCCACACACGGTAGTCACTCAGCAAGGGCCTGTGGGATGAGGGCATTCGTTAGTTAACACCACTATCTTACGAAGGAGGAATCTGCCAGGTGGCCAAGCAGTCACTGGTGCCTGAAACAGCCCCACGGATGTGACAGATACAGACGAATAAAACAGCGGAGACAGAAGCAAAGAACAAGCTGTGGGCTCAGAGTTGGAAACCCTGTGTTCCAGCCCTCTGACTTGCCATGTGACGCTGAGTAGGTCTCCGAATCTCTCTCGGTCTGAAGTTGGACCAGTTCATCCTAGTTCTGGGAAAGAAAAAAGAAAAAAACCTGAGTTTATGACTCCATGGTCACGGACAAAGTAAAATAAAAAGACCCTTTGCTCTTCCACACATCCATTTATTCATGCATTCATTTATGGCACATTTGTTGAGCACCTTTAACTTGTCAGGAGACTCAGAGGTTTCCAGGGGAAGCAACATTTGAGCAGGATCTTGCAGGAGACTTGGAAATGAGAAAATAGCATTTCCATAGAAATTGCGTTTCCCAACTTCAAAGAATCCTTCCAACTCTTAAAAGTGCTATGCGTTGCCATTCCAGAAACAGAAAAGTACTTCTGCGAAGCATGAGCAGGTGGAAGGAGAAGGGAATAAGACGACCACTCCGGCTGTCGGAATGCAAGGGACCCGGTGGAGGTGGCAGAGCAGAGGGCAGCTCGGGGAGCGGGGAGAAGCCAGGTCTTGGAAATGGGAGGCGCCCACCCGAGGACACACCCGAGGAGTCTCTACTGAAGCCCATGAAGGCATCTGAGCAGGGAAGTGACCTGTGCAGATTTGTGGGTTGGAAAAATCCTGTCGGAAAATGCTCAGAAGTGGGGTGGGACGAGTGATGCTGGAGGCAGCAACCAGCTAGGAGGCCAGAGAGAGAACTCACAGGCGTGCAGCGAGTCCTGCGTCCTGAGGCAAGGCTGGGATGGAGAGAGGGCGGTGGAGGTCCGCCCAGGATTGCTCAACTCTCCGAGACCCCAGACTGTATTCACATCTCTATCTGTATATCTGTATCTGAGATCACGGCGTGCCGAGCCCAGTAGAAAAGCTGATAATTTCATCAGATCCCAAATCCCCAGTAGAAATGCAAGAGCTTTAAATTCAATCATCGCTTGGAATGCATCTCTTCTCATCAGCTCCAATCCATTATCACCACTGCACACACACACAACACACACGCGCGCACACAGCCTTTGTCTTTTCAGGGGAAGCCGGAGAGAGCCGTGCAGCCTATTATTTAGTTCAGAGAAGGTCTCTGTGGTTTAAATTGGAGGCTTCGGACAAATTGCATTTGAAATTGAAAAGGGGTGAAGTAGCCAGATGTATCATCAATTTAGGAAGATAACTGGTGTGTTAGATTGCTACCAGGGCCTGTTTCATCCTACTGTTACTTAAAATAAAAGACCACAAGCTGGGCAACTCTAAATTTCTCAATCTGAGCCTTTGACAGGAAACTGAAGGATGCATCTGTAGAATTCCTTATTTCTCATTAAGACCCGGGCCTTTTCTTTCCCAATGAATGAAGATGATGTGTCTGAATAGCAAGCGAAGCCTCAATCCCTTTCTACCTGCTCGGCAGAGTCCATTTAGAAAGCAGGCTGGGAAATTGGGTTTAGATGGGGTTTGGGTGGGGGGGAGTGAAGGGCTGGAGTTTCTGAGAACAGTGGGTACAGGAGAGTTCCAGAAGACAGCCCTGCCCTGCCTAAAGAAGGAAAATAGAGTATCTGGAAGACTAAGGAAGCACTAGACTCAGAGATCCTTGAGCAAAGAACAGCCTCTTAAAGTCCTGTGATATCTGTAAGAGCATCTTGCAAACTATGAAATTGTTTATGAATGTAAACATGATTGTTAGGTATACTGTATCATTACGGAAACTCAGAAAGGGGCCCCTCAGAATAATAGTGCCTTAATTAAACCCAGAAACGGGGGAAAAAAGATTTCTCTCTCTGATATGTCACCATTTAAACATCTACTTCTATGCGACATGCATTTTAGATCTCCCAGTGTGTTAGATGTCAGAGTCCAAGCTGTAGATTCAGACAACTGGGTTGGAATCCTGGCTCAGACACAAAGGAACTGTGTGACCTTGGCCAAGGGAAGAATCTTTCTGAGGTTCAAGTTCCTCCTTTGTAAACTAGAATAGCAATGGCACCTACCTGCATCCTCCCACAGTTGTTTTGATAATTAAATGAGATGGTGCATGTAAAATGTTGAACATAGGTCCCCGCACGTATAAGTGCTCAATAAATCATAGCTATTACTGTCATTGGCATCTCTTTTTATTAAATTTGGAAAAACCAACTCAGAATCTCACCCTCGTCTCTAAAAAAAAGAAAAAGAAAAAAGCTGGAGATAGTCCTGCTTTTAGTTCTAAGTGTTTAAAAATATTTCAAATGAAAGGCAGACTGGTTGGAGAGGGGGAGGGAAGACTGTGGTATCTGGAAAGGGAAGACATCACAGATGGGCCATCAGGAACTTCACAGAGTGTCACATCCAGAGGTAGCTGCCAGCTCAACCAGGGATGAATCTTCTATGAGGACCAGATGCTACTAATTGGCAAGGAATCCTGTGGCTGCCACCCAAAGAAGAGAACAAATTCTTTGTCGCCACATGGCTGTTTTTTCCTTCCAAGTGGAATGCGTTAACTCTTTCCAATTGTAGTACCAGCTTCAGCCTCCAAAATCCCATGTCTACATTTAGGAAATTCTTAAGAGAGATACTGGGGCATTTGTGTCACTGAGTCTGATTCTTTGCTCAATAAGTAATGTTTGGTCCTGTCTGATGATTGGGCTTCTGGGCCAGCACAGACCAGCGATGACACTCTCCTATGGGACTTCAACTTAATGCTCCCGTGTGGGACTCGGAAGTTCACACTTCCACCCTCAACCCACTCCTGCCCGTAGGTCGTTCCTTTCCAATCTCTCTCTTCTTTAAGTTGTCACCTCTTTCAAAGACAAGGACTGGTCTTTGCTCCCTCCATTGGGTACTCTCTGGGCCTAGCAAAGAGCCTGCCCCATAGTAGAGCTTTGCTCAGAAAGTAGATCCATGTGACGGGGCCCCAGTTACATCCTCCGCACTTCCTGTCCCCTCAATTCCCATACCTCACATGAACACCATCTGCTCCCATCTCACCCATTTATTTTCCATCTCTGGAAGCCATCGCACATTCCCACACACCCATGTCTTCCTATACGTGTTTCCTTCTGCCTAGAGTCCTCACCAGGATGGGGCCAGACCCTATAAAAGGCAAATATTGCAGAGCAGGAGCCATCGAAACTCCAGCCTGTGACCACAGCCCACTACCTGTTTTTATAAATAACGTTTTATTGGAAGACATCTATGTCCATTTGTTTATGTGTTGGTGATGACTGCTTCCGCACTATGATGGCAAGGTTGAGTAGTGACTGCAGAGATCGTATGGCCTGCCAAGCATAAAACATTCACTCTCCGGCCCTTTGAAAAAAAAATTGCTAACCCCTGTTTTAAAGGCCAAAGCACAGGCTGTAGAGTGAGATGGACTTCAATATTTTTGTTTTGTTGTTTTGTTTTGCTTTATCTTTATTTATGTTTTAATACACAATATTTATATACATTTGTGGGGTACATGTGATATCTTGCATAGAATGTGTAATGATCAAGTCAGGCTACTTCAGGTATCTGTCACCTCGAGTATTTATCATTTCTACGTGTTGGGAACATTTGACGTCCTCTCTTCTAGCCATTTGGAAAATATACAATGCATCGTGGATCACTGTCATCACCCTACTCTGCTGCCAAACTTTAGAACTTATTCCTTCTATCTAACTGTGTTTTTGTCCCCACTAACCAGCCTCTCGTACCCATTCCCACTCTTCCCAGCTTCCGGTATCTATCACTCCACTCTCTACCTCCACGAAATCAACATTTTTTAGCTTCCACCTACAAGTGAGAATATGTGACATGTGTCTTTCTGTGGATGGCTGATCCCACGGAACACAGTTACATCCAGTTCCATCCATGTTGAGTCCTGGCTCTACAACGATCAGCAAGTAGCCATGGGAGAGTTTCTTCACTCCTCTGAATTGTGGTCTTTTCCACTCCAAAAAGGAGATACTAAAGCCTATTTGACAAGATGATTATAAAGACAGAATGGAATATATAAAAAATATCCTAGGGAAGCAGCCAGCAAAGGTAGGCACTCAAGAAACATTTCCCTTTCTCTTCCGTTTCCTCTGTCCTCTCCTTGACTCACTTTCCTTTTTCCCCTCTAAATTTCTTGGAAATCCACCAGTGTGAGGCTGTATTACTGGCTCCAGTGTTCTCTCTTCCTTATTTATATCCACACCCTTTGCCTTGGGACTTTGCACTTCCCCTCACTAAAATGCTGGAGTAGGTTTCCCTCTCCCTTCACTTTGGGTTTAGCCACGTGACTTGGTTTGGCCAACAGAATGAGGTGGAAGTGGTAGAATCCCAGCTACAATCCTGGGCCTTAAGAGGCCTCACAAGTTTCCACGTGCCCTCCTGAGTCTCTGTCATCACCAGATGAAGAACATGCTCCAGGCCAACAACCTGCTGGTCCCAGCAGAGCAGAGCTACTTCACTGAGCCCAACCTAGATCAGCCAGTCCCCATCCAACCCCATCCAACCTTCACTGAGCCCAGCCAAGATCAGCCCAGGTCAACCAACCTCCAGCCAACCCACAGATTTATAAGAATAAATGTTTGCTCCAGTGAGAGACTTTGGGTGTCCTGTTACACAGCAGTTTTGTGTCAATAGCTAGCTGATACATCACCATTCATTCTTCAAGATACAACTCAAATACTGCCTCACTTGGATTCCGATCCTGGCTTCCTCACTTACTAGTTATGTTGCTTTGGGCAAGTGGATTAGCCTCAATTTCTTCCTCCTTATAATGAAGACAATAACACCACAGTTATTGTCGTGAGACTGAGGTAAGATGACATGTGGTGAGCACCTATAGTCCCAACTACTCATGAGGCTGAGGCAGGAGGATCACTTGAGCCCAGGAGTGTGAGGTTGCAGTGAGCTATGATGATACCACTGCACTCCAGCCTGGGCAATAGAGTAAGACCCTGTCTCAAAAACAAAACAAACAAACAAAAAAATAAGTGGGATAAAGAAATGCAGCCCACCAGCAACTTGGTGGAAATGAGTGAACATTAACAAACCCCCTTTTATTGACTTTGGGTAGAGCATAAACTCAGAACTAAGGTTAGTGAATGAATGATGACAATGAATTAGCCAAACTCTTTCAAATTGAAAAGAGAGAGAAAGAGATATCTGAGTTGAGAAGTGGCTAAGATCCAGAGTAAATAATCAGCTTCACAAAATTACCCCTTTCGGTTTTAATCTCTTGTGCTTTAATCATCCCCAGCCATGGACACGGTTCTTACCATGAAGACAGGGGTCAGAATGAACACAAGGCTAATGAATGTGAAATACTATTATATTTAATACTATAATATCATTAATGCGACTGTAGTCAGAGATCAAGGACTTTTCAAATTAATTATTTCTTGTTCCAACACACACCATGAAATGGGCTTTCTAAATCAAAATGACACATCCCAACCTTTTCTTTATTAAGATAATTCCATTTTATTTCTTGGCTCTTTGCAGCCTAAGCAAGTTTTATACGTATTTAAGAGAAAAATTAGGAGGTAAAATGCTGGATAATGCATGAATAGCGACCAGTTGACTGAGATACAGCTACATTGAGAACTAGCCCTAGAATATTCCTGCCTTTAGGTCACAAATTCTGCACATTCTTTGTGGGAAGATTAGAGGGCCTATAGGTCCTTCCTCATTTGCATTTTCCATTTTATTGCCAGATTAAGGAGAGAAAGTCACTGCTTGAAATATGCTCATTAAGTTCCCTTTGAATTGAGTCTTTCTGGTCAGCAGTAAAAATTATGAAAAATATCGATACTTTGCCCATTGATGATGTCTCCAGGGTGGGCCTCTAATTGCTTGAATGACTGGTTACCTGCAGAAAGCACTTTCAACCTTGGTTTTGATCTGCAAAGAAATCTAAATGTGCATGATGACCACGTTCCTTGGAAATAGCTGAGGTGCTCGTCCATGCAGAGTGACGCATGCGATGTGGCAGGGGGTTGTATCCGTTATGAGGGTGACAGGCATCTTGGTGGCTTGCAGAGCATTTTATATGAGTGCATTTGCTGAATTCCAGGAAAGGACCATCAGCCTCCCACACCAAGGTATTTCTGCTCTCGGTGTGGTTGGACAGCCTCTTCAAGGGAAGTGCTTTCTGTGAAATGCCTCCCCAGTTGACGCTTCACAGTTGACTAATTGCCAGGATAATCGCTTCTAACCATTTACCTTCTGAAAGCATCACTCTTGACTTGATCACTTAATTCTCAAAACACCTTCGACTGACGGGAAAGTATGCGATTTTACTTGCAAAGCTGATTGCGAATTATTTTCTGATTGCAGATTTATTTTGTTTGTGACAAAATGTTTCCCACTAATTGCTAAAATAATCTTGTAGGAACTTGCAGTTGAACATCTCATTTATTAACCCGCTGTAGTTTCTCCCTAATCCCTGTTTTCATCGTTTTATTTATTTTAAACACCTATTTACAGGATCATTAATCCTCATCAATATCGTCTGAAACCTTCGAGCAGCTGCCAGAGCTGTTTCTGCAAAAGAAAACCACACAGTCAATGAAACTCAACACTAAAGCCTCCACCCTACTCACCAGCACTTCCTTCTGGGGGATGAGGGATGAAAAGAAAAGCCCTCTTAGCTGGACCCACGATGGGCAATAGATGTGCAACTTGTCGGCCAATAGGGAAACATCCATTCTTCATTCGCCTCTGGCCGGATTCTTTTTTATTTTTTTGAACAGCCACATGTAGACAGAACAGTAAGACGCTGTTTCCAAAATATTCAGTAAGTTTCAACAATATTCGTATCAGGATAGTATACTTTAAAGATTTTTTGATCTACTATTAAGCAGGAAGAAGGCAAAAAGATGGACTCATTAGGTCAGAAAACACTAGTGACAGAAGTGGCCTGTGACAGCTCACTCATGACACTAGTGAGGAAACGGGCACAGAGCAATAGAGCCATGTGGCCCAAGATTCTGCACTAATCAGGATCAAGTTTGGATTGGGGAAGGGAAGCCCACTGCAGTACAGTTATTTGAGTTTAGCTTCTATTCTAGAGTTTTCTTTCGATTATTTTGCATTTGAGATGCAGGGAAATAGTATTGCACATAAATGTTCCTTTTTCCAGAGGCTTGTTGTGAGCAATCACAGAAAATAATTGACTTTCCCTAAATGCCCACAGTGGAGATGACAAAGTTTTATTTCTTTAAATGCTGCCAAAGGTTAAAACACATCACACTGAAACCCAAAGACCTATCTTGAAGACTCTTTTATGGAGGGATCTTGACACACGTCAGTCCATGCCAAGCACCAGAGAACCTTTTCAACACCACCCGCCCCCAACTCAAAGCTCAGCAGAGAGAAGGAGCTCAGGTTTTTGGTTGAATAAATGACTGTGTGACAATTTCTCTGGGCTTTGTGATAAGGCAGTAATTCTCAAGAAAGGACTCCAATCTGACTGTAATTTTTCTAGCTCTGCTTGGCCAAAGTTCATGTCAAGTTGACCTTAATTCATTTACCTTCTTGAACCTGCTTCAAGTTCAGCTGCATTAACTCTTCCTTCCTGGTGGGCTCCCATTACTCATTGCAAACCCCTTTTCTGGATCTGGCAGGGAATTGCCTATAATTACCTTTAATGTACTCCTGGAGCAAAGCTATGCACGTTAAGAGCCAAAATAGAAGGTTAACTACAAACTGTGCAGTAATGCAATTACCTCCCAATTATCCCTTTTGAGGCTTAGGGAATGAATAGGAAGCATTAAGCCCAATTCTGCAGTAGAGCCCCTGGTTATTGGAGGTGAAGAGGAGGTGGGGAGGGGCAGAAGGGGCAGAGAGAAAAATAAGTAAGGGTGCTGTAGGTAAAGAATGCCAGGGAATGCTGGTGACTCCTTACTGGAATTTTTCCTACCGGTATTGGATTCCTTTCAAACTCTTCAGGTTGCTGTACTGTGCAGAAGGTGGGCTGGGGTAGCAGGTATCCCATTTCTATTTAATTAAGACCCTCTACTCAGCAATGGCCTAGTGTAGAAGTCTCTGTTTAGAGAGGTGCAATGCCCTGCAGAAGGGCATATCTGGGGTTAGCTAAGACTTCAGAGATGAGCCATTCATTAGATTTTGGCCAGTCATTAATCTGGGGCTGGGATGAATAGGGTGCATATCCTGTCCATATTGGGCTATACCCCTAAACAGGGGCCCTGCAAAACAGGGGAGACCCAAAAAAGGTGCCTTGCTAAAACAGCCTAATTTTGAAGCCAAGGAGAAGGACCCTAGGGCAAAGAGAGATGGGGACAAGCATTGAGAACTGAGCCCATCCAGAGAATTCTGGCATTCCTCCTGGGCCAGAGCATGGTACAGGGGCTTGGAGATGACTTAAAGGGACAGTGGGAGTCAGGGGATTTAGGCCATCCGTGTGCGAGCTTCTCAAGCATCCACATCTTGCTGATATCACACAAGAGGTCACTCTTTATCAGCCAGGACTTGATCAGTGGCTGCAAGTGACTAGTATCCAAGACATCGCCTTTACTTCTTAAATTTCCCCTTGTTCTTTTTCATCCAATCAGCAAAGGTTGTTTAAATCTAAATTATCTCTTCTGTGATAATATTGGCTCATGTGGTTACTTATTGCTGCATAACAAACTTGGGGCTGCCAACAGCCAATCACGGTTCTGTAGATTGGCTGGGAGCGGCTGGCTGAGTCTGCGTCAATGTTTCAGGTGGCTGCAGTCAGACAGCAGCTGGGAGCGCAGTCACCTGTGAACTCACCTGAGCTCATGTCTGGGTGGCTCATTCACGTGGCTGGCAGTGGCTGCTGGCTGTCGGGTGGGAGCTCAGCCTGGGCTGCTGACCAGGGTCCCTGCATGGGGCCTCTCCATTTAGCTTGGGTTTGTCACAGCCTGGCAGCTAGGTTCAGAGCGGCAATGTCCCAAGAACAAACATTCCAAAAGACCCAGACAAAAACCACAGGCTTCTTGTGACCAAGCTTCAGAAATCCCAAAACACTGCTTTCCCCACATTCTACTGGTCAAACAGGTCATAAAGGCCAACTGGGGTTCAAGGGGAGGGCAACCACGTGCTTCTAGAGAAGGAAATAATTGGGGGTGGTGATCTTCAGTCAAAGAAAAACCCAAATAATAGTGCCTTCAACACAATAAAAGTTGTTTTCTCATGTAAAATCTGTCCAGGGACAAAAACTCTAGGCAGGTTTTTATGAGCTCTGTGCACAAAGTCCTCAAGGATCCTGGATCCTTCTAGTTCAACCCTCGGCCATCCCTAGAGCATGGCCCTCATCTTCGAGGTCCAAGAGAGTGGCATCTGCAGGCCAACCAGCAAGATAGAGAAAGGGTGAAGAAAAGGAGGATTCAAGGGCAAGGCCGGCTTCTGTCGCAGCAAATTCCTATAATTGTCACCCAACACTTCTGCTCACATCTGGCTCACATCCAGCCAGAACCCAGTCACATGGTCAGCCTCAGCTGGAGGGGAAGCTAGGAAATGGGCCACCAAGTTCCGGGTGAAAATTCAAGGGCTTGTGTTCCAAAGAAAGCAGGAAATACTGACTCCAGGGGGTCCACTGGCGCTCTTTGGCTAAATCCATCCCCTTCTAAATAATCGTGAAAATCACACATCTGATATTCCCTCCAAGGTCCCCAATCTCTGCACGTCCTATATCCCTATCCAAGACATTTTGGTGGGATTTAATTATCTGTAGTTTCTACTAAGAAAGTAATAGACATTTTGTGTTTCCAACTGTAAAATTATAGTGTAATATTTAATATGCCTTTCAAATAGTCCTTTCCTCTAAGATATTCTCATTCACCTGGCCACTGCTTCCAGTGTATGCACTTTCCTGATTGAGAGTCATTCTCTCAGGCCAGATATAACAACAGACTTCAACCTGATTGTCATCATGGATTGGAACCCAGATTTTAGGACTACTGCTTCTAAGCTCAAAGGGACACCTGGGGTTCCTGTGTCATGTCTGGTTCCTCCCACTGGAAGAGAGTGTCCATGCTGAGGCCATATTAATGGGACTGGGTCCATGACACTCTACTGCACAACTGTTCCCCACACCCCATTTCAACCCATGTTTACCAAGTCCTGTTGTATTGCGCATTGAACTTCAGACCACTTCCTTTGGGGGTCAGCCCCGCAGCCAAATCATAGCTGTGTCCCAGCCCCCACCCTACCTGTTTCCAAGCTTCTTCCTCTTCATTTCCTCCTAAGGAGCTGAGGTCCCAGCATGCCTTGCAACACAATACCCAGGAGCAATGGTCCCCAAGGCTCTATGGAAATCATGATGATTAAAATAGAAATCCCGACAAGGGAGTTATCAGCGCAACTGAGGCGTCTCAACTCCCATGGGGGGAGGCTGCCGATGGGTGGGGAGCAAAGTGATGAGGCAAAGAGATCTGCAATTGACAGACAGAAAATGAGTGTAGCTGGATCCAACGGAGAATCCTAGGAAAGTTACACCAAGTGTCAGAGGCCAGAAATAGAAGACAAAACCTGTAGATTAGGAGCGAGGTAAGTGCTGGGTTGAGTGGGAAGTGGGGAGCAGAGGTAGGAGTTGACATTAGGTAACAACTCCTCATGTTGACAAGACTAGAGCATCTGAGCACATGGCACTGAGCATGGGACAGGGAATGGTCAGCCTCATCAAAGGGTCCAGGTCAGGACAGACTCTACTCCATCGGGGTCTGACTGAGAAGGGGAGAAGAGCTTATTCCAAACAGGCCTTGGCCAGTGTTGAAGAGCCCAGACAGCCGGCGGCCGCATTCACATCTGAGAAAGTTACCCGTACTCCATCGAGCACTTGTTCCAAATGCAGCCCTGGGAAGTCACGGCTGCGGCTCTAACAAAGCCAGCTGTGCCCCAGATAAGCCTTTTATAAGGCCGGTTGCTCCATTTTGTTTCACATAATTTATTGCTCAGTACGTATCGATAATACGATTGTCAGCCCAGCAGACATTTTCCATTTTAATAGTTCGCATGAGATACCACATTATTGATCCTACACCACTAAATAAAAAACTCGTTTGTCAGAGGGAACACAAAATGGCTTTTAATGGACACAGCCAAACACCTGCTACTAGTTAGGGAAGAAAAATAACCATCCTGCGACGAGGACGTTGGGAAGCTGCCTCGATGTTCCGATTTACGGATTTGCAGGCCTCTGGGAAAACAGGAGGTACTTGCTCCAAATGTCTAAGGGCTGAGGTTCTCGTTGATAGCAGGAAAAGCTGGCATTGACCAGGGACCTAGTATGTGCTAGGCATTTTTATTTTCTGAACTTTATCTGATTTACTCTTCCCAGCAATCCTGTAATGCATGTGTCACCACTCTGGGAAGCAAGGTGCAGAATACCAGAGAAAAAGTAATTTGACTCTCCCTTAGCAGAAGTCTCATGGTAGATTCCAGGGCTGGCAGCACTGTTCATTGATTTTAGGGCTCTGGGTCTGCATCTCTGCCATCCTTTTGACTTTTCCCACACGGGAAAAAGTCAAGACAGCTGCCAGGCAAGGCACCCGCCAATGCCTGCCATTTCCAGATGAGGGCATATGAGAGTGTGAGTGACTTAAGTCACTTACTTACCCAATGTTCTAGAAAGGAGCAAAGAAGCCAGAATCTTTATCTGCTGGGTTTCAAGATGAGTTTTCTTGCACACACGACACCATTGGCTTATCAGAAACACTGTGTTGCTAATGGGAAAAACCCAAACCCTGTAAAATAATTTAAAGAGGTTTATTCTGAGCTGAATATGTGTGACTGAGGCCTGGGGAACCACAACCAGGAAGCCTCGAGTAAGTGGTCCCGAAGCAGTCGGGTTACAGTTTGGTTTTATACATTTTAGGGAGACGGGAATTGCAGGTAAAATCATAAATCAATACATGGAAAGCACAAATTGGTTTGGCCCAAAAAGGTGAGACATCTCCAAGTAGGGGGAGTGTACAGGTTATAGGTGAGTTCAAAGATTCTTCGATTTGTAATTGGTTAAAGAAATAAAGGTTTGTCTAAAGGCTTGGAATTAGTAGAAATAAATGTTTTAAGATATGAAAGTTTGGTAATTGTAGAGCAAGCCACAATATACTTAAAGTGATATTTTAAATAAATATATGGCCTGCAGGCAGAAGTTAACCTTTGCCACATATGACTTTAGGTCCAGTTTGCAATTAGTCTAAACTCCAAAAGGAAGGGGGTATAATAAGGTGTGTCCGACCTCCCTTCCCTTCATGGCTGGGAACTCAGTTTTAAGGTTTTTCCAGGGTCCCCTTGGTCAAGAGAAGGTCCATTCAGTCAGCAGGGGCATAAGATTTTACTTTTAGTTTACAACGTTATGGGCTAAACTGAGTACCCCCAAATTCATGTGTTGAAATTCTAACCCCCAGGACCTCAGAAGGTGATTGTACTTAGAGAGAGGGTCTTTAAAGAGATAAAATGAGGTCATTAGGGTGGGCCCTAATCCTATGTGACCAGTGTCTTTGTAAGAAGAGGAGACAGGAACACAGACACACACAGAGGGACGACCACATGAGGACACAGGGAAAGGATGGCCATCGGCCAGCCAAGGAGGGAGGCCTCAGAAGAAACCAACCCTGCTGACACCTCAGTCTCAGCCTCCAGCCTCCAGAACTGTGAGAAAATAAATGTCTGTTCATCTTCTAGATCTCTTCTTTCTTCAAGACTTGCCCTTCCCGTGAACATGTGACTAATGACTAATGACTAATGAATGTGTCACTAATTGATTTTTAACACCTTTATTGAGGCGTAATGTATGCTCAGTAAGGTGCATTTATTTAAATTGTACAATTTGATAGGTTTTGACACATGGATATGCTCATGAAACCATCACCACAGTCAACAAAATGAACACGTCCATCACCACAAAAGTTTCTTTGTGCGCTTTTGTTCATCCCTCCCTCCTGCCCCCATCCCCACCCCGGCAACCATCGACCTGCTTTCTGTCCCTACCAGTTAGTTTGCATCTTGAGTTTTACATAAATGGACTTCTTTTTCATGTGGCTTCTTTCATTTAGCACAATTAATTTAAGGTTCATTCGTGTTGGTACATGAACTTCCCACGGTTTGTTCTTTTTTATTGCTGAGTAATATTCTATCGAATGGTGCTAGCATCTGAATGTTTGTGTCCCTCCAAAATTTATGTTGACACCTAACTCCAAGGCGTTGGTATTAGGAGGTGGGGCTTTTGGGAAGTTTTATAATGCCCTTATAAAAGAGCTTGAGGGAGGCTGTTTGCTCCTTCTGCCTGTCGTGTGACACATAGAAGGTGTCATCTATGAGGAACAGGCCCTCACCACACTGCATCTGCTGACACCTTGGTCTTGATCTTTCCAGTCTCCAGAACTGTGAGCAATAAATTTCTCTTAGTCTTTTCTCTTAGTCTCATAATTTATAAATTACCCAGTCTAAGGTATTTTGTTATAGCAACCCAAAAGTCTAAGATAATTGTCTCTACCGGTACACCAGTAGACACTACAGGTAGTGGAGAACAGGGGTGGACCAAGCAAGGCATGTATATCTTAGAAGTTGACCTTCAAGTCACCCATCTCACACAAATAGTCATGAATGTGCATGTGCTGCCGTTGCTTTGTGTCCATTTTTGCACCAACTGAGCAGGCAAGCACTTGGCCAGAGTCACCAGAATGTGAAGGGAGCAGAGGAGGAGGTTGGAGGGACAGGTAGATGGTGTGTCAAGACGATACCAAGACTTCTCTGAGCCCCTGTGACAGAGACAATGTTCTTGTGCCTTGCAAAGTCTTCGTGCTGTGCAGATGGAGCCAGTCGCAGCTGTGTGTCTTCATGGGGGCTGAAGAGGCCAGGAAGCTTGGAGCTCCATTTGGGAGCTTGCTGTGTGGTCTCCTGCTTTAGGAAATCATCTCCATAAGTCCCCGAATTCTTTGCCATTAAATAAATATCATATACTCTGATTGTGTTTGTTGGCATCTTTCCATCAAACATGTCACTGCCCCATTGTGACAATGACACGGTGACAGAGGGCACCAATGGCTCAGCTTGTTCCCTCTCACATGCAGCTCATTAGCAGTAATCTTATGGATCATAGATTCCTCACCATTGGAGGTGCCATTAATTCATACTAGCAAGGCTTTCGTTCATCTGAGCAGATCAACTTGCAAGAGTAGGCTTGGTCCATGAACCTATAAAATGGCCAAAAAAAGCTACTGTGGTCTTGATCGGTAGTTCTCAAAGTGTGGTCCTCACAACACCAGAATCAACTGGGAACAGGTAAAAAATGCAAATTCTCCAGTCCCATCCAGAACAACTGAATCAGAACTCTGGATGTGGGGAATTAGCAATCAGTGTTTTAACAAGACTTCCAGACCATTCTGATGTACATTACAGTCTGAGGACCACTGGTCTTCTTATTATGGTTGAAGCCTATCCCCAAGTTTCCCCAAAGATTCAGAAAAAGCCTTCTCCCCAGGGTCACCAAGTGGACAGAACCATTCAACCAGATCCAAGCTCTAGTAGGCTGGCCAGGTCTCCATTGATGAGGGCCACACCTCCACGTGCACAGGCTGTAAGGAGGAGGTAGTCCACTGTCATTCCCATTGGAGAAGGAGAAGCAGAGTCCTTGGGGCTCCTCCGTCCAGTTCATCAGCACCTCAGTGAGGCCTTCCTGGAACTGACCAGCACACACGGATCATGCTATTCCAGCACCGAGGTGAGATGAGCAAAACTGGACATCATAATGGGCCACCAACACTCATGCCTTGCTGGAGTCTGAATCTCCCAACTTCCTACCCAGCAAGTGTGTCAGCAGAGCCAAGCAGTGTTTGGGTAGCAGAGAAATCACCCACTCCCTTTCAGTCTGCACTTTTGCAGCTGGAAAAACTTAAATGAAAAGGGCCAGAGACTGCTTAGAAAGAAGTATTTTCTATGCAGCATTTCCCAGTTGACCTAGACACAATAAGAACCAGCCTGTGCTGAGTGCTTACCAGGTGCCAAGCACCAAGCTGCCCTTCTCCTCATATGGTACCCACACATGACCCTACAGGGCACCAGTTATCATTGTCCCTGTATACAAGTAAAGGAACTGGGGTGTACCAAGGATAAAGAATTTGTCCAAAGTCACGCAAATAGAAAACATTGAAGTATGTCTGACACTAAACCTGCAACTCTCATATCTCCCTTAAAAAACTTAAATCAACATATCTGAGTGTGTGTACATGCGTGTGTGTGTGTAGAGTGAGGTTTATAGATCACAATTCACAAAACAATCCTTCTTGTTGACTCTCTAGAACCTTGGGGTAAACACTCCCCAAGAGTGTGTAAGGAGGCAATAAATGAGATTAACCTGGAACACAAACTACCAGGTGAGACCAGATGACTAGCACAAGGTCACTGCCAAGCAAGGTCTGGGCCTATTTGGGTAAGACAGGGAAGTAACTCCTACATACAGAGCAGGCACAGCCCAAGGACAAGCCCTGGCAGAGGAGGACACCCACCTCCTTTATTAAGTCACTTAAAGCATAATTACATTCCGCACGTAACTAGAGGAAGAAGTGCTGCACCTCCTCACGATTCTGTGCTCTTGACAGTGATGAAATGTTCAACCTGTGAGCAATTATTTAAATATTCAGCACTTTGCATGCATGACTGCGTCAGGACTGCAATCAGAATCACGGGAACATGGAATTTTGGAATGGAAGAGACTTTAGAGGCTGTAAAATTGAATCCCTTGATTTTTACAGATAAGAAAGTGGAGGCCTGGAGAGATTCTCTTCTTTTCCTAAGGTCTGTGGGAGAGGAGTGCAATGTCCCTGATTTCTGGGCCTGTATCATTCCCAAGAACAGGGCCTGGAGACCTGAGCCCTTATTGCTGGATCACTGTTTGATCTGATGCGATCATCTTATAATTGAACGCAAACACAGGTTTGCCAATAGGTGTCCACATCACAATCTATACAGCTGTGACTTTCTCCTTAAGATTTTATAATGGTCATGGGCTTTCTGCAGTAAAGAAAATATCAAAAACAAAGAAAGAAAAAAAGAATTTATAAAATATTCCAAGGATGGATGGAACCATATAACACTTAATTTTTATAAAATCTTAGCTACTAGGAATATGTAACAAAATATAAATGGCTTATATGACTTTGCATTTCACAAAAACCTATGTCTTTGTACCTTAATAAATCGTTCCTTCCCATTTCTCTATATTTCTATTCTCGCAGTTTCTGGCTTCTGTGTGTTAGATAGAACGCTGGTTGAAATTCAGCAGATATAACCACGACAAAGAAGAGGAAAAAGAAAGCTCATCATTTCTCAATGAGTCTTAGCTCAAAAAGACACAAAATTTTCATCGGAGGGGTTGTCTGGATGTTCAAAAATAAACATGTAGACTTGTTAAGTTAATCAAGACAAGAACATTGACTTATTTCAGTAGATGTGCATCAACTCTGCCTTCAAATGTGCCAAAAAGTTTTTTTAATAATAATACACTGTGTTGTTCAGAGTATATTTAAATGGACATGCTCATGTACTGCTAACGAAAGGATTACGTTGCCATACCCACACCAGCATACGATCCCTGGAGTGGCCTTCATTCAAGGAAGACCTGTTGGAAAACTCGGGCTTTAAATAGGCCCCAAAGGTGGTTATGGACTCGAGAGTCCATAGGAGAGAAGGAGGGCCAAAGGTCAAGTGGAAGATGGCAGAGGCCAAAGAGATTGCTAGATTCCCGGGCTGTGGCCCCTCCCTCCATCTTCAAAGTCAGCAGTACAGAGCTTCCCATCTCTCTCTGACCCTGCATTTCTGCCTCCCTCTTCCTTCTTTTAAGGGCTCTCATGATTACATCCAGCCCACCTATATAACACAAAATAATCTCCCCACCTCAGGATCCTTAACTAATCACACCCGCAAAACCCCTCTTGCCAGTGAAAGTGATAGTCACAGGTTCCAGCATTAGGATGTGGATGTCTTTGGAGGTCATTATTTTGCTACCACAATTCTTAATCAACCATGCCTCCCTTTCCTCATCTGTAAGACGGATTTGGTAATATGGTATCTACTGCATGGAGTTGTCATGAGGATTGAATGACTTACTGCTTCTCAAGTGCTTAGAACGGTGCCTGGTAAAAACTCAAAACTCAAAATTGTGGCTCTCTCTGTCTTTCCCTCTGAATAAATGGGTAGGATTCCCTCTCCCACTCCTGGATTCCTTAGGGTAGCTGTTTTCAAATGTTCTTGAGCCTTAGCCACAATAAAAAAATACACTTTACATCATGACCCAGTACGCCCAAAGATTAATACATTTCCACAACTAAAATAAATACTTCACCAGCAAAACTCAGTCTCCCTATGTGTGATGCATTCTGATACATTCCTTTTCATTCTATTGCTTATGCCGACGGTGGCCTAGTTAAGACTTCAACCCTGGTGCCCCAGTTCAACATCTTTTCTTTTTTCCACTTGGTGCAACCAACAACCAGCAGAAGTTCTGCAAGACAGCCAGAGACCTTGCTATTTCTCCAGTTGGTCCTGCTTTGTCGAGTCGAGGTAAGTTTGATAAACTGAAAGAAGGAAGGAACTGGAAAATTGGAGCTGTAACTGCTGTTGCAGACATCTGCCTTCGTGTGTCAGCATTCAAAATTCTGTCATCTTTGAGTGGCCTTCAGGAAGCTGACAAGCTTTAATTTGTAAGCCTTCTGGTATTAACGACGTAGAGCACCTAATTGCCCTGTCCTCCTTCCTCGTACAATGTCACTGTGCCGAGTTGCCCCTGGCTTATCGGCGTCCACGACGTCTCTGTGACAACTTCTCTTGTCCACGCATAACCAAATCTGGAGAGACTGTCATTCGGTTTGACAAACTGACAAGACAGGGCTGTCAGTCTCCCGGATGGGTGAGGAACGGCAGTGACTGACAACTCTAAGGGTCACTATGAATCTGATAGTTGCTGTGTTCAGCCGCTGACAGCTGAGAGCACTTTCCTTGGAAGGTTCAAAGTCTACAGATTTTTCACCTCCACTGGCCTGAGAAATATGTGAAGGTAACTGACACGCGAATATATTTCACTCGGGACGCCACAGGCCGGGCTGAGGCTTTTGAAGAGCCTTCCTGCTGTCACTGATGAAGCCACCAGAGTTGTCACCGATCAAGCTTGCCTCTGGATCCCAGGGCACTGGAGGAGATCTGTGGGCTGCCCTGAGTCACAGATGCATGGGACATGAGATGTAAAGGGACCCTTAGATACCCTTTAACCCAACCCCAGGAAGGATAAGTAACACCCCAGGACATTTAAAAGTAGAAGCCATAGTTTTGAAGACACAATTAACAGTAATCGTGGACACAGTCTCACATTCAGTTACATCATGCCAACATCGGTAGTTCTCAACTCTGGCCAGGCACTAGAATGCTCTAGGAGCTTCTAAGGAGTATCTGACCCTGGTTCTAACCCCTGAAGATTCTGATTCTATTGGTCTGGGTCAGGGTGTGGAATTCAATATTTTTTAATAGCTCATAGTAGATCGAGTTGTATGGGCAGGAAGAGGGACAGAATGAGCTCAAATTCATTCACTACCACTCACTAGCTGTGTAACCTCGAGCGTGTTATTTAATTTTTCTGGGCCTCAGTTTCCTCATTTGTAAAATTGAAAGTGGTGATAATAATACCTGCCTCACAGGATTGTTACAAAGCTTTATTAGATATTAATAAAAAGCCCTTAGAATATTGCCTGACACAGAGTTCATGATCAACAGATGTTTAGCTATTCCTATTATTTAAGGATGTCCCATAAAAGACTCAGAGAAGAGGCATGACCAAATCAGGCAGCACTCAGCTTCTCTTAAGGGTCCTTTCTCTAATATAAGTTGTGAGAGAGAGAAGTAAAAAATAACCCCAATGTTTGGGCCTAAGCAACTGGAAGAATGTTTTTTTCTGCTTCATTTTGTCTTATTGTTGGGTCCTTGCAACATCCTCATTTTACAGGTGAAAAAAACCTGAGGCTCAGAGAGGTTCAAGAACTTGCACGAGGTCAGAAGATCTTGGGGTGCAGCCAACCCAAGAGTCTAACTCCCAAGTCCATGCTTTCTTCACTGAGCCCTTTTTCATATTAACCAGTCATACTGGGTCCCCAAAATTTGAGTATGGTCTGAAAGGAGATGATGAATATGGATGAGCGGTTGTTTAAGGAAGGAGACACCACGTGGCTGGGAATTGGGGATATGAGAAGTCAACTCTAGATCCATTGTGCCTGAAACGTCCACGATTCTGTGAAGATATTGCTGCACAGGGACAACATGCAGGCTGGTCTGGATAGAGCACAGGGCCTCATGCAAGCAGGGCCCCAGTGCCAGCAGACCTAAGAGTCTGCATGGGACAAGGTAGGGAAACAAATGTGTGTCTCCGTTAAAAACTCCCATGAATCCTATCTAAGTGTGTTATGGTAAATGCTGCCAACTTCAAAAACCACAATATGAGAAATTATACAGCATGCATGAAAAGAAGGTGGCGAAATTGTAGAAAAAATACCAAATGTGGGAGGCCAAGATGGTAGGAACACTTGAGCCCAAGAGTTCGAGACCAGCCTGAGCAAGAGTGAGACCCCATCTCTACAAAAAAAGAGAAAAATTAGCTGGGCATGGTGGCGAGTGCCTGTAGTCCCAGCTACTTGGAAGGCTGAGGCAGGAGGATCGCTCAAGCCCAGGAGTTTGAGGCTGCAGTGAGCTATGATGATGCTACTACACCCTAGCTCAGGTGATAAGAGCAAGACCCTGCCTCAAAAAAAAAAAAAAAAAAAAAAAAAAAAAAAAAAAAAAGATATCAAATGTAACGTGTGGACTTTGATTATATTCTGATTCAAACAAACTAAAATACATGCACGCATGCACACACAAAGAAATCTGAGGAATGGGAATGCTGACCGAATATTTGATGAACTAAGGAATCCTTCCTTAGAGTACATCACAGTTGAGAAAGCAGATATAAGAAGGTAAGTCATATATCTGAATTATTATAAGACAAAGGGAAGAGTAATAAGCATTCCATACAGAAACACGTAAGATGCTGTGATGGCTCTAAGGAAGGAGTTGGTATCAGGGCAAGAAGGAGACTCAAGCTGGTTGGGTATCTTCTGGGCACAATCTGAGCCTGGCCCTGCCCTGCAGCCTTTTATAATCAGCAGTGGCTTTCAAACTATGCCCGGCAGAATCCTGGGGACTTCTTGGAGCCCTGCCCTGACAGGTCACCTTGGTGGACAGGGGTGCACATATTAGAGAGGTGAATGGTAGGATGCTTTCTTTAGCCAAAACAGCTCAACTCTTTGAGTCTCTTAGAAAGATTTCAGCTAAAGAAAATATACAACTGAAAATAACCTTGAAAACCCCTAATCTCTGGCTTTCTTGGTGATCTCCCCCTCAGTGAGCTGTCCTCAGCTCTCCCCAATGATCAGGTTTACCAGAAAGGACTTTGCTAAAAGTAGAACAAAGTCTGCTTATTCTGTGAGCTGAGCACAGACACCAGCCAACTGCAGTTCAGCCAAAATCCTGACTCAAGTCACACAAAATACATAAAACTAAAGTTGTACTATCTCCTTTGCCTGATTAAAAAGGACACTGGAGCGGATAAATTTTATTGTAATAAATTTCATCATTAACAAATGACAGTCATATATCTACCTGATAAATCTAATGACTATAAATTGTTTCTACAATTTATTGGGCCAATGAGAAAGACATAATTCAGAGCCAAGAGCTGCGGCCAAATGTGTGATCCTTATGTAAGAAGGATGTTCCTGGAATCTTGTCTCCAAATGGAAGAGACCTGCTAAGGAAATTGAAAATTTGGAAACACAAATAGGTTGGTTCTTCCAGGTTAGACTTCTATAGCAGCCATATGGGGAGCAAGGCAGGAGGTGGCATAGTGGGAGGAGGCTCTCACCACGTAAGAGCTACTCCCTTGGCCAGCCAGGGTGCCTCTTCTCTTCCCCATACCCAACCCCACTACTTTCCTCAACTGTGTAAGTCCCTTAGAGCTGTGGTCCCCAACCCCCTGTTAGAAACTGGCTATGTAGCACCGCCTGAGCTCCGCCCCTGTCCCATGCCATGGAAAAACAGTCTTCCATGAAACGGGTCCCTGGTGCCAAAAAGTTAGGGACCGCTGCCTTAGTGCATCACCTCCAAAAGGTGTTCCTCACATTACTTCCCAAGATGCTCCTCCAAAATAAATACCTGCGGCCAAATATGTCTGGGAAAAGCTACATATGATGTATCCCCTTTTAAAAAACCATAGCATCTTTGCTCTGTATGTCTCCCTGGTCCCTTTGGCTCTTCTGGAAAGTGTCTTTCCAGATTTTGCCCCTTAACATGGTTGCTCAGGGAGCAGCCATTTTGTTCAATGTGACCAGCTGCAGTCTTGGCTGTAGTTGATTGGTCCACGAGAAAGCACCTGACCCAAGCTCAACCAATCACAATTCTTTCCCCAGACCCCCAACTACTAGCTGTATTTGACCATTCCAAAGATGGGTAATTGGTTCACGTTAGGCCAGAATTATTCCCTGGAAATTTGTGAAGGAAACAGATAGTCAGTGTTTTTCTAGTGCCTGAAGGTGCAAGATATAAAGCTCTGAAACCTGTAATAGCTACATTTTTCACCATGATGACTAGGGAGGGAAAGGAGGCAGGGCTGTGAGGGTGAGGAGGGACAATGAAACAGGTGCACAGGAAGGGGTGGAGATGGGAGAGTCTGGGGAGTGTGTGAGCCCGGGTCTAAGTACCTTAGCCATCCCAGCTGTTTTGTCCTGAGAGCTGTAGACATCCTAAATCCTTCAGATAAATGTCCCCTTCAGAAGGGTGATTTCTCCACTCGCAACCAAAAGGAGTTTAGTTAGATAATTCACTGTGGTAAAGAAGCCAATTTAGCTTTGATGATCCCAACATTTCCAACCATATTTGATCACTGAGCCCTTTTTCATATTAACCGGTCAATTTGGGGTTTTTTTGCTTGTTTGTTTGTTTGTCTTATTTCCTCTTATTATGGGGGTACAAGTATTGTTGGGGATATTATCTCTTCTATCATTCTCCCTTAGAATTTCTATCCTCTTCCATGAAACACACCCTGTGGTAATGCTGTCTTAAAGAGAAAACAACCCCCCCCAATACAACACAGCCAAAAATGAGATGCATCTGTGAAAATTTATTTCATGGGTCTGAACTGGGAACAACAGACTCTGTGGACTGCAAGTTTTCATAGGATCCTTGTAACAGAAGAAGAACTATTGGCTATTTCAATTATCTGGAAATACAATCAATTTCTCTCACTTAGGGGACCAGACAATGGGAGCAAGATAAAATTCTGTTAGTTGTAAAGAGCTACAGTAGATAAATGCTGCCACTCACCAGAAATGTGGCTCTAGACTGCGCACGTCAATTTGCCTCTAGCCTAAGATCCACAAGGTTAATTCTGGAAGAACACAAGCAGCCTGTGAAGGGGATGAAAGCGAGCACATACATCCTATCAGCTGGCAAACATTGACCTGGAAAAAAATCTCTCTTTGCTCAAGGACGAGTATAGACAGGAAAAAAAATCCAACATTGGGTCTATAAAAAGACTGTACAAAATACATACACAAAAACCTTTGCCCTAGATGTGCAAAGGAGAAGTTTACCTGGGAAATCGACTGATTACAGGAAACAGAAGAAATGTTTAGAATGCATCTGTTTTGTGTTCTTAATTGAAAAATCTAAAAAAGAAATTTCATCCAACAAGTTTTGAGTGATAAAATGAAAAATCAGAAATGTAAGTGCAGATGACAAAGAAGAATGTAAGGAAGCTAAAAGCAGTAGCAGAATTAAAAGCTACATGGGAGACACAAAAATCAACAATGGGGAAAAAATAGACTAGTGGCAAAGATGATGAAATAGGGAAATTCAGTACAATTGAGGGAAGTGAGAGAAAACACAAAGACATGAATATAATACGAGAGAAGCTGATACACACATAGGCTAACGGTCCAATATCTAATCTCTAGGTTAGCAATATTCCTAAAGAAGAAACCAGAATAAGTGGAGGAAAAGCAAAAACCAATGATTTAGTAAGATACTATTTTCCTAGGCTGGAATAAAACAACTAAGTGTACAAACCAAAAAGACTCACTGATTTAAGTCAAGTTATCAAAAGAGACAAAGTAGATATATTTTAGTGACACTTTTCAATAACAAGGTTGGAGGAAAATGCTACTAAACTAAGCAAAAATTGAAGTATAACAACAGGTCGCTTACAAAAGAACCATAATTCACCTGACCCCAGAGTCTTTCAGTGCAAACATAGAAGAAACAAAGCAACGTCTAGAGAGGACTTTTGTAACCCTAACTCTAACCCCAACCCTAGTCCCAGTCCAGATGCTCTTCAAGAGTCAAGGCAAAAAAAGATAGTCTGAGATAGGTTATACCACATAAAATCCTGCTATTGATGCACTCCTCCTGAAAACCTTAACCAAAGTTATAATCAAAACTAAGGGCTCTAGATAATGACCCTTCAAAGATGTCCACACCCTTGTGTCCTGAACCTGTGGCTATGTTACTTTACATGCCAGAAGGGAATTTGTACATGTGCTTCAGGGTACGGAAATGGGGAGAGTAGCTTGGATCATCCAGGTGGGCCTAATCTAGTCACGTGAGTCCTTAAAAGAGGAGAATCTCTCCCAGCTGGGATCAGAGAGAGAGCTGTGACGGCAGGAGAACGGTCAGAGAAATGCAACATTGCTGACTTTGGAAAAGGAGGAAGGCGCCATGATCCAAAGTATGTAGGTGACATATAGAAGCCAGAGAAAAGCAAGGAAACAGATTCTCCCCAGGAGCCTCTGGAAGGAATCCAGCTCTTCCCACACCTTGATTTTCAGCTCAGGAATACTCATGTCTGCCATCTAACCTACAGAACTTTAAAAGAATATATTTGTGTTGTTTCAAGTCACTAGACTATGGTCATTTGTTACAGCAGCAATAGAAAACTAATGCAGACCTCAAGGAGGACGTATGTCTATCTACTGATATTTCCCATATTAGAAATTATACTCTCAATATCGTTAAATATTTATGTATCTAAGATAGAATAACCAATCGATTATGTGCTTACATTGATGACATATTTTTATTTAAAATGCAAGTATTTTCAAAACAAATGTAGTAAGAAGAGTGGCATTGCCTTACATTTTTGTAAATCTCTGTATTACCAGGTTTGATATGAGACACCTGCATTCTCACACTTGCTTCTGCATTCAGTCTTGAGACATGTCATTTTGGTCGAATTATGTAAAGAAAATCCAGCCTCACACCAAAATATTGTTGGAAAAAGCAGGAACATTTTAATAATAGCCTTTGCAGATAACTGTGGATATTCTTTGATACAACCCCAAAATGCAACATGAGATAGTTTTTAAAAGGTTAGATGCAAGGTGGAATCTGAAACATACAAATGCTTTATACTCAGTTACAATAACACCCATTGATCTACCTGCACTTTGAATGGATCTTTTATCGGCACCTGAGTTTGTAACCTTATTCTTTGGGCCTTTGGAATATGTTAGTTCACTGAGTGACAGAGGTCTTCCAAATGTTGACACATTTTATGATAAAATATCTAAAAAATCTAACTTGTTAAAATCACCACCGATCTTGGAAGAGTAGTTAAGTATCGAGAAGCTGTCAAGCTGATGGCGGCAGATACAATTTTTCCAACCTTCTAATATTCACTTAAAAGCTTGAATTTTATCATCGGAAATGAACACTATGAGTTGTTTGACTTGTAGTGACAGGCTCACTTTGTTCATTTCCAAGGAAGCATGTGCCATAGCTTGTCTGTCACTTGTTCTTTCAATTAAAAATGTGTTCTGTGAAAAAAGCAACTAGTTCGGCTTGGGACTCCAACAATCGCACCTGAGCCATTTCTCAGGGCAACCACTGAACGCCAGATGCATTTGGACGCGTAGAATAGTACAAAGACGTGTACTCAAGGGCCAAGATTTAATAAAACCAATGACTTCTGCTGTATCAAGGACATTCTAAAGTGCAATTGGCTTTAAAAAAAAAAAAATATGGGTACATGATGGTAAAGAACGTGATGAGACTGGCACAGTTTGATGCCACTGCTAAGGCTCCACTGTTTACACCATTAGTGCAAATGTCAGCTCAGTAAGCACAGCAAAGAACACCTTAGTGTTCTCATGAAAATGGTTTTGACGTCCTGATAGTGTCTCAGGCACCCTCAGGGTTCCATGGGCCACACTTTGAGAACCACTGATCTACCATTTGCATTTTGCACATGAAGAAACTGGGGCCCAGAGAGAGAATAAGTGACTCCAGCCTTCCGCATTTTCTCACTGCATTGTCACAGGTTGGGTTCCCCAGAAAGCAGACTGTGAGATGGAGTTCAGTATGCAGGAGATTTTTTAAGAGAGTAGGGGTGGAGCCTCCTTTGCACATGCACACCTGTAAGGAGCAAGGAAAGAAATAACAGGCTAGGAGGAGTCGAGCCCTGAGGCAGGCGCCAGGACAGATCAGCCAACCATCTGAAGCTAGAACAGCTTTCAGAGTTGCTCCAAGTGGGATGAGATGGCTTAGCCCTTACACCCACAATTTAATCAGTCCTGGATGTGGGTCACCAGGGCAGGGCGTGACTTTGGCCGAGGAGGCTTTCTGATGTGGGGTATCCCTGGTGGTAGCTGGGGATGCTGTCTGCTGAAGCTCTCCCAGTGGCCGGGCAACAGAGTCTTCATGGAAGGGGTCTGGGCCACACAGCCCAGTGCCCAGCACAGTGTGACCTCAACCAGTGAATTCCCCTCTGGAGCCTTGATTTCTCCACCAGTAAATTATTTCCCAGGGTGGCTCAAAGACTAAATAAGCTAGCGCATGAAAGCCTAAGATGGGCTCATTGTCAGTGGATTCCGGCTTCCCCAAGGTCGCATGAATGGGACTGTGACCCTCCAGGTCCCTGGACCCAGGCCCCCTGCTTTCCAGACACTTTCCCTCTCTGCTTGGTCTTGCCCTGTGCACCCTGCCCTAGCAAATGAGGCTGAGAAAGAGCCCTGTGTGTCCAGGCAGGCTCACCCTTCAAGCCATCTTGCTGAAAATGTATTTCCACTGAAAATAGTCTGCCCTCAAGATCAACAGGCTGTGATTCTGAACAGATCCATCCTACTCAGAGGCTTAAGGATTTCATTTGACTCCACTTCAAAGCCATCTCATGCTCCCAAGGTGTCCCCAGGTTCCCTGGGACCTGGGTAAATATTCTACTTGCTTGCACAAAAGCCTCTGAGAATGCCTCATTACTCAGCACAATAGGTGACTTAATCTGTAGGTCATGGTTAAGTGACTGCACCACTTGGCAACACAATGCAGACTGCATAATCTCCACGATGCTTAAGTCAAACAAGAGGCTGAGGGTGGCTTGGCTTGGCACCAGATTGCACACTCAGCCACGGTGTGCACAGGCCAATGCCACTGCTTCCAGGCGTCGCGTCCTGCCCACACCTCCCATCTGCACAACAGCCACCAGATCAACATTCTAGAATACTCCCAGGAAATCATTCCATCTTGGAAACTTTCTGCATCTCTCTGTGGTCTGCTGCGCTGAATTCAGACTCCTGCCCCTTTCTCAAGAGGCTTCATCACCTTCTCCCCTCTAACGCATGTGTGCTGCTTCAACAGACAGGCCCCTCTCTGATCCCCACCCCCACCCCAGTCCTGAAGGAGCTGACTTTGGAGCCACACCCACCGTGGCCATGCAACAAAACAGGCTGTCACTGTCTTCACAAGTGTCCCCTGACATCTGGCCCAAGGAGAAGCCCCAGGCAGAAAAGCCCCAGCTTTGGAGTCAGCAGATCTAGGACACCTGTCCTTCCACCTGCTAGCTTAAAAAGCTACTCTCTGTCCAACAGGCCTTAAACAGGTCTGGATTCCTTCCTGTTTTAGCACCAAAGGGCAGTTACCTCCTCCAGGTATGGATAAACTTATAGCTGAACACAGAGATAAATAATAAATATGCTATGTGCTGAACACATTAAATGGATTAACACACTTAATCTTCTTGACTCTATGAAGTAGCTATGCCTATTGCGCCCATTTTACAGATAAGGAAACTTGAACCTTGGAAAGGTAATGACGACTCCAAAATCACATAACCAATAAATATAAGCACCAATAGTTAAACCCAGGTGGGTCTCATTCCAGAGGCCTAGCTCTCAATAACAATAATTATCCTTAGAATAGCAACTGATGTTTCTGAGCATAATATATGGGCACCGTGCCAGGTATATCACCTGGATTGTCTCATTAATCCCCCAAATTGGGCCCATTTTACAGATGAGACACTGAGTCTTGGAGAGCTTAGCTTGATCAAGGTGTCACAGGTAAGTAGATTCAAATCCCAGGCAGCCTAAGGCCAGAGACAACATGCTTAATTCACATGCAATCACACCTTCAGCTCAGCTACCCAGAAGCCAGACGCTGGCAGAGCTGCCTCTTCTAATAGAGTCTTCTGTGACCCAGAGTAAGATCCTCACCAGCCACCAGCCTTGTCCACATGCACCTTCTGTTTTCACAGGAAGTGACCATCCTGCTCTGATGAAGGGTCCATGTCTGCGGCTAGTGGACCACATGGCCACGAAGCCCAGCCCCGGACAGAGCCAAAGTAAGATGCTCCCAAAGCCCTTCCTGAAGGGGTTGGAAAATAGTAGGAAAATACCTAATCCCACAATTTCCCCAGAAACAGTTAAAGATCAGTCCTATGAGTTCTCTCACTAACAGGTACCCCGCAGGAGTTCTGTTCTGCACAACTTCTGAACAGAGCTGAATGGATGCAAAAGAGAGTAAATCTCTCTCTTTCGAAATGGTTTATTTGATAATCTGCTTTTTTACAGTCTGAGGAGTTCCAGAGTGGACAGCAGGGTGCGAGCTCCCAGCCTGGACCATATCTCGAGGACAGAGTCACATCTCCTGTGATAATCCTATCTCCAAGGAAAGACAGGAAACCAACTCTTGGATTTGGACATCCTGCTGCCGCTTTTGTTATCAACTGACAACTGAGGGCCATCACTGTTTTTTTTCTCTTCCTCCCACTTAAAATCAGTGAGCCACTTGGCCTCAAGACTGGCACCCCCTTCTCTTTCTTTGGGATGCCACGCCGTCTCCCTGCTCTCTTCCTCCCACCTTCCCCTCCCTCTTTCTCTTTCTCTCTCTCTCTCTCTCTCTCTCTCCCTCTAAGAAGATAAAATAAACTTTTTTTACTTTTACATATCCTAATCTCTGCATGAGAAGTCTTTCTCCACCTGTGCCGCGAGCACCTAGTGAGCTTTCCACCCTAACACTTCCCAGCAATTTGCAGGTTGCCCCACCCGCACCCGGGTCCCTGGACTCGGCAAGACTACAGGACTTCAGACTTTCCCCTTGCAAGCCTAGGTCACTGGCCCTCCCCAGGCAGAAGTTCTTTCTTAAGAGGTAGGGAGACCTTGGGCAAATTCCTCCCCTCTCTGGCCCCCTATTCCTTTGCCACTGAGATGAGGATTCCATGAAAATGGACATAAGGGGCTTGTCCTTTCTAGAAACTCAGGAAACAGGAGCTACAATTAGTCCCAATTGCTACTGGCCCTGTGCCAGGCTTCCTCTGGGATCCAGGGCCGACATCAGGAAGGACCCGGAAGGATCTGCCCCCTCCACCCAGCTCTCAGCACTTCCGTGCTCCCTGTCCTCCATCACCTGCACCTTCAGACTGAATTGCCATCTAGAAAGAGCACTTCCGGCCTTGGCCTCCCCCTCCCATGTGTCCCTGGAGTCGGCTCTGAGGATGTCACCTAGACAGATTCAGTGTGCTAAGTGTAGGCAGAAACTAATGCTCTGCTACGGTTTATCTACGTACCTCATTTATCCTAATGGACAGCTAATGCGATATTTAAAAAGTTAATATTGTAATATGTATCTCCATCAGCTTGCCCCAGCCCCTCTCGAGTGGAGGCAGCGGGCTGGGTGCAAGCGGGCTGTCAGGGCCACGACAAGGGACGGGACCCCCTGGACATTCTAGGAGGCGGACGGGAGTGGAGGAGCCCCAGCGGGGCCTGAAGTGCGGGTGAGAGCTCGCCCTGCATGGAGGACTCCGGCTTCATCTCATTAACGTGCGGCTTCCGGTCCTCCGTCCGCGGGGGAAACGCGTTTCTCAGCAGATTGCTCCACAGCCAGTGTCTCTCAAAATGGCATTTTCATACCAGAAACGGTCCACGCGGGGCTGAGAATGCAGCGACGCCGGCGCAGGCCCACGGGGGTTCCTGTGAAGTTTCTGGTGTTGCATTAGGGAGTTGGGGAAGGGGCAGATTGCTTCTCTCCTGTTTAAATGTGCACACACAGTATTGCCTTTTTCTCCCCATAATCGCGTACTCAGAGCAGTCTTATTACTTATTTAAAAAAATGCTGGAGGATCCTAACAATAGCCTGTAATTACTTCTCTAACGGTTCTATGGAGTAATTATGCCATTAGTCCAAGTACCTCCTACTTCAAAGATCTCTCTCTCTCTCTCTCTCTCTGTCTCTCTCTCTCTCATGACATCTGTTAGGGTTAGGGTTAGGGAATAAGAGGGAGTTCCTGGGAGTCTGAGTGATCAGGAAGTGTTAGGTAGATAGCAAGGGACCTCTGAGACTCTCCTAGTGGACAAAAGTGGGTGCCTTGCCTTGGTGCTGCCTCGGGCACTTGCCCCACCTGGGAAGAAGGACAAGGGTGCCCCTATCTTGGTGCTGCCCCACCTTAATCCTGCCCCGAGCAACTGCCACATTTAGGAGGAGGAATCCCTGCTAATCTGCAAAAGAATGCCGGGACCCCCCCACCAGCCAGCTGCAGACTAGGCAGCCCTGGTGGTATATTCTTTATACCAGGGAGTCATCTTTTGGGGTGAAATTTCCTGAGCTGCTTCACAGCACGTGCTCTTATTTACTGGTCCATTGTCCAGCTCTGTCACTACACTGTCAACTCCACAAGGGCAGGGACATGCTTCTGGCAAGTCACCTATCACCCCTGCATCCCTAAAGTGCCCCACCATAGACACTCAGTAAGTAGTGGCTGAATGTGAAATAAACTATCTAAAGCCTTTATAAAAACTAACTTAATCTTCACAGGCCCCCCATTACTGTTATTTTTTTTTTAATGAAGACACCAAGGCTTAGCAAGTTTAGGTAACTTGTGGAGACCGCACAGCAAGTGAGCACTGAAGCTGGGATCCAAACCCAAGACAGCCAGAGGTCAGAGCCCAAGCTTCTAGAACCAAACTGCCCCTTACCGAGGCCAGGACTGCAGTACCTGTACTGCTCTTGGGTCTAGAACAGTGTCTCGTCTATTTTACAGATGATACCAACTAAGTGTACCGAATTACCCCAAAGCTTGCCATCTTAAAACAATGTTTATCGTCTCAGTTTCTGTGGGTCAGGAATTTGGGTAGTTTAACTGGTTCCTCTGGCTCAAGATCTCCCACCAGGCTGCAGTCCAGTGTCAGCCAGGGAGGAAATTCACTTCCAAGCTCACTCCATGTTTGTTGCCAGGATTAAGTTCACCATAGTACTGATGGGCTGAGAACATGAGTCACACTGGATTAGGGCCCACCCTAATGAGCTCATATAATTTAATTACATCTGCAAAGACCCTATCTGCAAATAGGGTCACATTCTGGGGTTAGGACTAGAGCTTAGGACTCCAACATATTTTGTAGGGGGTGGGTAGGGAAAGACAATTGAATTCATGAGAGTAACCTAATCTTGGAAGTGAGATCCCACCATTTTTGCCATATTCTATTTATTAGAAGCAAATCACTAGGTCCAGCCCACACAAGGAGAGGGGGTGGCACATGGGCTTGGATACCGGGAGGTAGAGAGCACTAGGAGCCCGTCTAGAAGCTGCCTTCACTCAGGCATCCATAAACACAGCTTGGATGAGTAGTCCATTGTACTTCTGCGGCGATTGTCTGGAAATTTATTTCTCCCCTCCCTCCAGACTGTGGGCTTCCTGGAGCATCAGATTCATCACTGGCACACTGTAGCACCTTACCCTGGATCTGCCACATGGTGTGATGGGGGCCCAGTCGATATTTATTGAATAAATGAATAAGTAAGTGGATGAATGAGAAGCAGATACTGTTTCTCTCCGTCAAAGGGAGCAATTACTTGTAAAACCTGTATCGGGAGAGGATCACAGTAGGCCATTGCCATTGTGTGTCTGTGATGAAATGGATTCTCGCCAGCTAGCCCAATCTTAACTATTGATCAGCCAACTAAACACTTGTTTATTTCAGGGGGGAAGGCGGCAGCGTCTGCATACAGAGAATTTGCGGAACAAAGTCAGATGTCTGATGAGTAATTCTCCCTGCCGTTTAGTAAGACCCACGAGGTACATCTGTTTCAATCACTTTGATCAGAACTAAAAACAACCTCAAACATGCTGCCTAATGCAGCCTTACCTGACAGGTGTAGAGGGAGCGATTATATTGTCGTTCCATCCCCGGAAGAGATGAATGACAGCCCACGTGATTGGCAGCGTCTGGAAGGGGGCGGGGAAGAGGCAGGTCAGAGCAGAGCGGAGCCTTCATCGGGATCTTGTGCTTCAAAGAAGAATCGGGCAATGGGTCGGCCTGCTCTCCACACTCACGTGAAACAGGGCAGATTGATGCCAGGGGCCGATTTGTCAAAGTAAGAATCCACAGAACACACGTGGGAAGTGACGTCAGTAGTGGATCGGACTCCAGTGGTGTGTGTTTGATCCTGCCCCTGTCCCCTGCTAGCTCTAGGACCTAAAAAGAGCCACCTGTGCCTCTGTCTCTCCGACTATAAAGCGAGAATAACGGTATCGTGGGCATTCACACAGTATAACGTCTGTGAAGGGGCCCAGCCTGTAGGCAGTTCTCAAGACACATGTGGACAATCAGCTTCCTGTTGTCCTCTGTCAAGCAGGGCCTCCCTTTGGGAAGTAGTTTGACAAGGATTTCCACATGACAATTTTTTTGACTGAACGACTAGGGAGAAACCAGTGTGTCTTTTCTGCAGAGCTGTGTCATTAACCCTGCTTTGGGTGGCTTGTTGACTTTGTCCTTTTGTTGTGCATGTGTGTGTACCTTTGTGTGCTCGTGTGCACGTGTGTATGCACGTGTGTGTGTGCACATTCACACTTGTACATGCGCATGTATGTGCTCAATTCCTGGGTCTCCAGCCATTACTTGTGCTGTCATAGACTTTGATCATCACATGTTCTCTCTCACACGTAGGAGCTAAAAAGTGAATCTTATGGAGGTGGAGAGTGGAACAGTGGCTACCAGAGGCTGGGATGACAGGGGTTGGTTAATGGGTACAAAAACACAGTTAGATAGAAGGAATAAGTCCCAGTGTTTGATCACGCAACAGGGTGACTGTAGTTAACAATGTTTGATTTTATATTTCAAAACAGCTAGCAGAGAAGATTTGGAACATTCCCCAACACAAAGAAATCATCAATGTTTTTGAGGCAATGGACATCCTAATTACCCCGATTTGATCATTACACATTGCATGCATGTATCAAAATACCATGTGTATCCCATAAATACGTACAATCGTGTATCAATAAAAAAGACTTTGGTAATGGGTATGCATTCAGTCCTAATAAAAGCAGGGTGATGATAGGTCAATTTCTGGGGGTTGCGTTTAGCCCACCACATAGAAAACCATCCACATACACCCACCGCTCATGTAGGATACAGTGTAATGTTTAAGAACAGAGACTGTTTCCATAGACTCTGAGTTTAAATCTCTGCTCTACCACTCTCATGTGACCTTGGCAAAGTTACTCACCCTCTCTGTGCCTTAATTTCCACAGCCGTGGACTAGAGAGAGTGACAGGCCACCTCCTAGGGCTGATGTATGGACTGAATGAATCAGGCTCAGTTCAGGATCACAGCCCACGGCGGGCCTCCTGGGCCTAATGTGGCCACGTTCTGCGTTGGCTGGATGGCTCTGGGAGGCAGAGCCCTGTCTTCCTTTCAGTGTGCACCCTGGGGAGAGTAGCTTCCTCGAGCACCCAAGTGCAATCACTGTGGGTTCAGCAGGTGAAAATGAATGAATGAGTCAATGCAAAGAAATGCACCTGCTGTCCTGGAGTCCACTGAGGAAGAAAAACCCAGTCTGTGTGTTCAACTTTCACGATGCAGTACCTGTACGTCTGTCCCTCAACCAGTATGACGCGAGTTACTCTTCTACCTTCTGCATGTTTCGCTGATTACTTTGCACTTCCCAACACTGTTTCAGTCAATCCTCTAATAATATTGACAAATATATCAGGAATTGTTATCCTTATTTTACAGGCAAAGAAACAAACCATAAAACCAAGACTTTCCCAGGCACAATGAAGGCAGGCACTGACCAGGGCGTCAGATTTCAAGGGCTACCTTGCTAGGAAAGCGATGCAAGCCTAAATGCATACACCCAATAGGGACAATAGATAAGACATGTGCACACATGTGATGTCAAACCACTGCCACCCCAGTGGGGACCACTGGGGTGCATTGTCTTTTCCTCCCAAAGGAGAGCTGGGCTGACAGCTAAAGTCCAAACATGGAAGAAAGAGGCTTAACACCTTTTGAGCCTATTCAACCTTGGGTGTAACAGCAAGGCCTTGCCTGGGTGAGAAATTAGGGTCTCACCAAGTTGGGAAGCTCAGGGAGCAGCAAAGGTAGCCAGGAATTCAAGAATTGGGTTGGCCAGCCCCCCTGCCCCGTGCCTGCGAACCACCCTCAACGGCAGGTGAGCACACACAGACGGAGCACCACCGTGTCCTGGACCGTGTGCCAGCGCCGTGGGTGCAAAGGTCAATGAGAAATCGTCCTCCCTCTTTTCACAGACTCCTTGGTCCCGACCCAACCGGCAGAGCACAGAGCAGTGCAACAGAACACAAGGCAGCGCGGGGAAGGGGCCGTGGGACCCCGGACGAGGGCGCCCAGCCAACCAGGGTGCCGGGAAGCACCGTTATGCAGCACGCTGAGCCATCCCCTGAATTGTCTGTGTGCAGCCTGTGTCTCTCCGCCACTTCTCACTGTGGCTTGAGTGTGTCCCCTCCAACATTCACGTGTTGAAGCTTAATCCCCCATTGTGGTGCTACTAAGAGGTTTTGGGGGAAGCGATTAAGTCACAAGGGCTCTGCCCTGGCCAATGGGATTAGCACCCTTATAAAAAGACTCAAGGTTGAAGCAAGCACTCTCTTGCCCCTCCGTCCCTTCCACCATGTGAGGACACATTGTTCCTCCCCTTCAGAGGATGCAGCTACAAGGCGCCACCCTGGAGGCGGAGAGCAGCCCTCACCAGACTAACCCTGCCAGCGTCTTGACCGTAGACATCCCAGACTCCCGAACTGTGAAAAATCAATTTCCATTCTTTCTACGTTACCCAGTCTATGCTACTTTGTTACAGCAGGAACAACAGACTAGGATACTTGTGTCATCTTAGCAGGTCCTGATGCGAGGCAGGTGCAAAGCAAGGGCTCAATGGCTGTCATTTGATGGAGGGAAGAGTCCAACAAGAAAAGAGATTCTGATTCAACTAATTTTGAGCACTTGCAAATTATTCCATCTCACCTCCTCGCTCTAGACACCTCATAGATAATATGATCATTTCCATGAACAGATGAGTCAACTGAAGCTCGGGTCAAACCATGTGCCCAAAAGGCCACACAACCAGGAAGTGGGAAAACCTATGAGAAAAACAAAACAAAACCAACTTAGTTCTCCCACGCGCCAGGCCAGTAGCCTTGTTTACGTACACGCTTACTGTAACATTTGTTTCCCTGCACAGTATTTTGTAAGAAGGAAACTAATGGAAACTCACCCCCGGTACCATTTGGCTGGGGGGTTGAATGTTCACATGCTGGGCAGGGTGGGACAGTTTGTGGGGCGGGGAGAAGGGCTGTCCTGGCAGCCACTGGAAGAGTGACCACGAGCTGGCTTGCCCAGCATGGCAAAGGCATGTCTGCTCTCAACACGACACTCACGAGGCCCGAAGCCCTGGGCCAGCCATTCCCTTCCAGCCACCTCCAATGCAAGACTCTTTGAAAATGTCTCCCTCTTCATCTTGTCAAAATCCACCTCCTGCATGACTGGGAAGCTGTCAGCGTGATCTATAACCCCCAGGCAGGCCTGGAATATGAGCTAAATTGCCTGAGTCACTAGCAATGATAGAGTCATTCTGTAGGAAATTGGAAATCAATTCTTGTCATCACTGCACAGAGCTCCTTTATCAAGAGTTCCAGCTTACCTTCTTACAATGCGACCAAGAAGGACTTGGAGGCCAATACGGCAACAGCAATAGGAGACAGGACCACATGTGTGCACACACGTGTGCATGTTTATCCAAAAACATAGCAACATACAAAGAGCATGCCAAGGCTCCTCCAGGTGGCAGAAGACCCAGCATCCAGAGAGTGGAGATGTTCCATCCAGGGAAAGGCTGGAGACCACATAAGCTACGCATCCACATCGTCAACTTGAAAATGAGATTTTCCTGGAGCCGGGGGCCCGCTCTCCTCAGCAGAGCGCCCCTGCCTGTGCTGAGTTAGTGCAAAACAAAGCCCGGTAATAATACCCCTCCACCTTTGAGAGCACTTTGACATTATTGAGGAATTTTCAGGTAGTTGTCCCAATTAATAGCACTGAAGGGTTTCAGTTTGTTTTTGGTTTGGGATGCACTTTGCTTGCATTGTTTGAATCCTTGTTTTGTAGTGTGAGAGGCAACAAGAGTCTAATACCAAAAGATCCGAATTCAGATTCTGACTCTTACATATACTCATATATATAATATTAGAAAAAGTACTCGATTTCCCTGAACCTCATTTTTCTCTATTTTCCATAAAATGTAGAAAGTAGAATGCACCATAGAGTTACAGTGAGTCAAGAAAATAAGGTTGTACATGGAGACATGCCTTGTCAATTTGCAGTGAGATATGACTGGTTACTGATATTGGTATAGCCACTTACCCATCAGGCAAATGGGTAAACTGAGCCCCAGAGAAGGACTTGCCTAAAACTAATAATAGTTCATGTGAAAACCAAGAGGAATAACTAATATTTATTTTACATTTGTAAAACACTCACTTGTCCATTATGCATTTTGGAATGAGCATCTAGGAAGCCATGCTCCTCTTTCTGCTAAGGAAGATATTTGGAGACACTGGGGACATGCACACAGTAGGATCGGTGGTCTTGGCCTCTTCTCTGCCCTTCTTGGTGGTTCTCATAAGCTCAGAATCATTTTAGAGAATTCCGAATATTACAGGCTCACGCTGTCAAATCCACCTCCGTGATCACTGACAGGAGCACACGTGTGGAGAAAGGGACATCTGATGGCTCCCACACACCCACACTTATCCATACCTCACCACCCCCCCAGCATGGCTCACGTGCCGTCTCCCCCACGGAACCTCCCTCATTCTGCCAGTGCTCAACGATCTCTCAAAATCATTGCCTTGTACCATTTATGTGGAACCTATGCCTGCTCTCTCCCATGTACCTTTCCATATGTAAATCCTGCCTCGAAATCTGACCATAAGTGCCTTCAGGGAGGGGCTGCCACCTGTATCCTTGAGTGTCCAGGCTCTACACTATGGATTAGGGCCACCAAGAGATGGCCAGGAAATCTTGGATGAGGATGAGGATGATGGCAATGAAGTGTTTCCATTTCTCACTGGACATAAACAGCTCTAGGTCTTGTGGAGAGGCAAGGGCTGAAAGTCACAAAGGTGGAAGATTATCTCATGACTATAGTCTTTCGTGTAGGCATTCACCCCAACAGCTGTGACTGCGTGGTTCTGTGTTACGCTTCAGATCTCAGCAACACAACTGGCAGAAAAGGGGAAGAGTCAAGTCAATCAGCTGTAGGCCAGCCGGTCCTGGAAGGGGTAGCCGGGTTCTGTAGACAGGGTCCAGGGCCACAGTGAACAGAGTGCACGGAGATCCAAGGAAGCCCATGCAGGGGGGAAAATACCGCAAAGCAGCAGGTGATGCTCCAAGTCAGGAGGGAGCAACCTCACAGCCCACAGCCCACAGCCAGGTACACCAGGGAAGCCGAAGGGAGAGGCTGGGGTAACAGAGTCTGACTCCACTGTCAGTGCTCACACTCTGCTGCTGAGAGCTTTCAAGGCCTCCCACTCCTCCTTCCCCATCTGCCCACATCTGGGCACAATGCTAAGAAAGCCTGGGCACCCTCCGATTTGGCATAGGTGGGAAGTTTAAATCACACGGCCTTCGCTCACAGGTGCACGGGAACTCACCCTAGCCCCCACCACTGGCCACCTGCTATGGATGGAATCATGCCCCCCCCCCGAATCCATATGTTGAAGCCCTAACTCACCCTCAATATGATGGTGTTTGGAGATGGGGCCTTTGGGAGATAATTACATTTAAATGAGGTCATGAGGATGTGGCCCCCATGATGGGATTAGTATCTTTGTAAGAAGACACCAGAGAGCTTGTTCTCTCTCTCCACCACGTGAGGACACAGCAAGAAGGTGGCTGTCCACAAGCCAGGAGGAGAGCCCTCATCAGAACCTGGCCATGCTGGCACCCTGATCTTGGACTTCCCAGCCTCCAAAACTATGAGAAATAAATTTTGGTTGTTTAAGCCACACAGTCTATGGTATTCTATTATGGCTGCCTGAGCTGACTATGACACCACCATAAGACCTCACATCAGTCTTCTTCCCCTGCTGTCTCATGCCATGGTCAGGCCAGCTTGGGAGCACACCCTGCCCCCTCCAGAAAGCCTCATTATGCCAGTACTAAACTCTTTCACACTCTCTTAGTGCATATGTAGGATCATCAGTCTTGACATTATCTGAGCCAAATTTTGGGGGCAAGGGGATCCATCTCATCTTTGCAGGGTGACCACAATAGCTGGCAAGCCCCAGGGAGGACAATCTGACTCCAAATCTGTCAAATAAAGTCAGTGGTTCTGGCAGGGCTGACATGGAGCAGAAGTCAGAAATGGCTAAACTTGAGAAGCTACATGAAACCTTGAACTCCAACAAGACCAGTGCCAGAGTCTACCCTCTGGTGCTCTGGGCCCAACTCAGGCAACTGCAGGGCTGAGCCTACAAGTAGAAGCTCAAATGTTGCCACCTGGGAGGGGCTAAAGAAAGCAGAGGATGATTTGGTACAACATGTTTCTGTAGAGAAATGTTCCCTCTAGGGAAAACGTTGGCACTGCCCCGCCATGCCTATCAGTAACCTTTGGAGCAGAGCACTTAAGTTGCAAGAGCTGAGCAGAAACTGTAGATTTTCTTCCCTAACTATTCTCAGCCCTGTGTTTCTTGCCTTCCTCTATTTTAGAGGTGAGACAGCTAAAATATGCAATCTTTTCAGTTAGGAATGACACCATGACATAGTTTTGGACAAGTGGATATAAACAGAAATTTGCTAGGGAAACCATCCCCTCAAGGTTGAAAAGACAAAGCTCAGGAAGAAAAATTCCCTTTCTCTTCCTCCTTATTCCTGCCTAGAATGCAGGTGCAAAGCAGTGAAGTCCAGCAGCCATGTTGTGACCCTGAGGATGGAAGACATATGCTAAGGATGATGGAACAGAATGAGAGAAGGCCCTGAACCAGCCCTGGATGTCTCTCCTGTGAACTTCTGGTTATGTGGAGGAAACAAACTCTTGCTTGGTTATGCCACTGCAGTTGATTCACTCACAGATAAATATCTTCCTAACTGGTACATCAGCAAACCTGGAGAAGAATCCCATTGATGGCTGGTTAAAAGCATAGTTTTTAGCATCAGACAGACCTGAATCTGCAGCCTACCCCTGACTTCTTACAAACAGAGTGAGCTTGGGCAAGTGACTTATCTCTCTAACCTCTTAGTCTCTTTATCTGAAAAATGAATATGATCATAGTACCCACTTCAAAGAATGGACGTAACAGGGGCCAGCACAGTAAATGCAGGGTATTTCTGTTAAACTGGTTGTTTCAACAAGGTCTGTGCTCCATCTTCCTTGAAGGAATAATGATGGATAAACTAATTATACCTTTTTCTTTTTTTCACTTTTCAACCATTTAGGGGCTTTTGTGCAGCCATGACATTCATGTTCGGAAGTCAGTGGGTCACATGAATGATTCTCTAAAGACTCACTTAGAGAGACTCTGCAACTGTCAGCTGTTGCCCCTTCCTTAAAATTAAGAGCAGAGACAGGTCTTTAAAAGGGATTTAAGTGGGTCCCAAAAGGAGTGTCAGGATCAGGCCCCTGTGTTCTTAGGGCCAGCAGACTGGGTTGCTTTTCCATTTAAGACGCAGAGAGGGCAATTTAAGGGGCAAAATATCAGAGGCATCAGAGAATCCCTCCCTGTAGTCCCTTCTCACTAAAATCTTTCTAACAGATGATTGAAGCTTTCTTTCCATAATAAGCATTGAGCTTCAAATGCAAATCCACTGGGGACAGACGATGCCTGAGCCAACATTTTCTTTAAAGTATAGATGACTGGTATCAGGGTCTTTCTGGAAAATAGAGTTTCAATACAGTGGAGCAAGGTAGAAAATGTGAGTGCAGGAAGAGGTGGCCACAAGCCCAGTGACTTACTTTGCAATATTCTCAATATTGCCAGGAGCTGGTCTTCAATATTGGTCCAATAATAACCTCTGAAAAACATGTGCTATCCTCGTAGCATTTTCCTGGCTGGAGACTCACTGGCCTTCCCCACCCAGAGATCACCAGCCTATTGGAAAACAAAAATAGCTGCTGGATTCACGCTGGGCAAATGCCCAGTCCCCTCCATAACACAGGGCCAGAGTGGAGGCTTCTACCTTTCTCCTCGGGACCATCCCAATGTGGCGTGCCCGAGGATGTGCTGTGTGGCCTACAGACCACACATCCAAGGCTGCCCGCAGCCGGCTGCATGATGATGTCCACTAGGGCCACTGGGTCCATCAGGCTGGTGGGGCTGGAGCAGAGAGTGCCTACTCAGCACTCACGGCCTTGCTGGTAAACCACAACCCATGGCTGCCAAGTGCTGACCCAGGAGACAAAGCTCTCCTCTTTCTTGGGAGGGAGTAAACACATAGGGAAAGCAGAAATCCCCTCTCTTTAAAGCAGGAATACAGGTACACACACATACACACACACACACACACACACACTCTTAAACATAATCTCATTTGATCTTCTCAACCATGAAGCAGACTGGGCAAATATTATCCCAATGAATGGATTACAAAACTGAGGCTCAGCAGTTTCAAATAACTTGGTCAAACTCAACCCAGCTAGGAACTGCAGGCCCAGGCTCTTGGGATGTCAACTCTCCGCATTGCAGCATAATTACCCTAAATAGCTCCCTGTGCTAGGGACAGATGATCGTGAGGCCACCTTGCCCTCGGCAGCAGGGAGATTTTTATTTTTTCAAGTGAGGAGATGTTTACAATAGTCCCTGCCTTCCCCTCTGGATGAAACAGTGTCCGGTTGGCTAAGCCTGCCCCACAGACGGCCACAGCCAAATGCTTAGCGGCTCCAGTCCCCCACTTGACTGTAATGATGAAGAGAAACAAAGGCATCCCTAACCCGCGCAGGGGTCCGCCTGGCTTCGGCACATTCTTTCATGACCATATTCAAGATGTGTGCGATGCCGCCTTTCAATAATTTTTAGTGGGCTATTTTCTAGGATCTTTGAAGTTTCTCTTATGGAGAAAACATTTTCTTAGGTTATTGGCTTTTTTTCAAAAGCAAAATATGGGAGCCTTATGATCTTAAGTCTCACAGCTCATAAATACTCGTGCAGAAGTGGTAGCCAGGCCTGGAGGGACTTTTCCCGATCCTGCAAGAGAAATCAAAGCAGCTGTGTGACCCTGGGTCGGGGGAGAGGGGAAGGCGCTGCCTGGGGGGCTGCCAGGCCTCTCCGGGGACCAGCAGGAAGGAGGCTGAGGATGAAGCTCTCTCCCTTTCCCGTGGTCAGCAAGGACCGATGTACACGAGAATCAAGGTGGCACACGGAATTTCCTCTCAACACATCTCCCCACCCCTCCTTTCCTCGAGCACTGCCTTGCACCCAATGGCAAATGGCAAATAATCTTTCGCAAATGGCATTTCCGACCCAGCACACACTTTTCAAGAACCTTCCTGGGCTCTCTAGACCTACTGTATCAAATCAAATCTCCCAACCCCAGGCCGGAGCGCCTACCACTCACCTCCCTGGGAGCCCACCCACTGCGGCAGCACCCATCATGAGGGTCCCATCTTACCTGTCATCTGAACCCAAGCACTTCCTTCACCTGTCACACCCAGTGGCTGACTCAACTCCCCAAGCGTTCCTTGTCCCGGGTCATGTGAGAGCCTCCTCCGCCATGGTGTCTGCAAAACTGACGTCTTTGTCTTGGGAATCAGGCAGATCTGACTGCAAACCTCACCTCTGGCACTTGAGTGGTTGCTCAAACCATTGGGATAAAGTGGTGATGAGAACTAAAGCCAACAGTGTGAAACGTGTGCAGCGTCATGCCTGGCACAGAGGAGACGTTTTACACGACTGGGCGAAGACACCCAAGCACGTCCATCTGTGCTCCTGGGGAGAGGCAAAGTGCTAGAGGTGTAGGTGCATTTGCTGAAGTCCTCTTCCTTTCGATAAAAGTGCTTAAATACATACAATACACATATTTTTAAGATTCCCAATTAACCTCTTCTCCCTTCCTAACTCACCTGATGTTCTCCTACCTCTTCCTTTCTTCCTACGGAGACTGCCGAGCTGGGGACCTGCTATGCTCTCTCTCCAGTCTTTCCCTGGGCAAGTCTTCACCCCTTTTGCATCTCCCAGGGGTTAATAAACCCCATCATAAATCAGGGCAGTTTGTCAGCAGGGCACATGGGACTGAGGCCAGGCTGATCAGAGGGGAGAAAGAAGAAAGTCAGGGTGTCGGTGGGGATCAGGGCAGGCCCAGGGTTCAGGAACCTCACAACAGAGCTCAGTGCCAGTAGTGGAGCAGCCCGAGAGCTAGGATCCAAAAGATCGTCACGAAGTCTGGCTTGTCCCCAGTGGGGCCATGCCATCTGGCAGGCTGGTGGGGCCCAGGGATAATCCCTGCTTGGGAAAATAAGCAAACAAATGAACAGATGAATGGATTGCCAAGTTCCGGATCTCCCAGGGCAGGATAGCCACTTCCTGCTTCTGAACAACACAGAGACATATTCAACAAACCAGATATTACCCAGGCACTTCGAAATGTGAAGGTCAAGTTTCTTAAATGAACTTCTCCCTGATTGTATGTAGCTGGAAGTGGTCTCGCTTGCCAGACAGATGCAGGAGATAGTGGGTACTTGGGAGGGCTTCAGGGTAAGAGAGAGCCACTGAGGGCACCTCCAGGAGAAGCCAGTAGCCAGGCAATTAGGACACCCTCCACCCCACCAGAAGCCAGCTGCCCATGTGACCAGCTCCATGGGGTGAGGTGAGCTCAAACTCCATGGGGTGAGGCTGCTGTTGGCACCCAGAGGAGGCACAATGTAGTTAGGGGGCTTGTCTTAGTCAGCTCAGGTTGCCACAACAAAATATCAAAGACTGCACAATTTATAAATTACTGGACTGGGTGGCTAAAACAACAGACATTTATTTCCTACAGTTCTTGAGGCTGGGAAGTTCATGATTAGGATGCCAGCATGGTTGGGTTCAGGTGAGGGCTCTCTTCCCAGCTTGCAGACAGCCACCTTCTGACTATATCCTCACATGGCAGAGACAGAGAGGGCTCTGGTCTCTCCCTCTTCTTATAAAGACACTAATCCCACAATGGGGGCCCCACCCTCATGGCCTCATCTAAACCTAACTACCTCCCAAAGGCCCCACCTCCAAATGCCAGGAGTTAGGGCTTTGAGGGGAAATTTGGGGGAACACAAACATGCAGTCCATAACAAGGGGTAAATGGGGAGCTTATGTTCAAGAAACAATCCAGAATTAGCACAATGCGCAGAACAGCCTAATTTCAGACTACTCCACCAGCAGGGAAGGTGCCTGCAATTTACTGTGTAGACCAGCTTAACAGATGGTAGTAGATCTAGGGTCTTTTTTTAAAATTATGCTATCTTCTGATAATAGAATATATCCTACTTTCAAAGAAATATCCAGATGGGACAGAGCCCATCACCATCTTCAGGAGTAGTTATGAGACTTGAGTCTATCTAATTAGACTACTCCATTCCCCTTGCTACAGTGATTGGTTGGCAGAGGGTCACATGAACCAAACTGAACCAATGAGAGTCATCTCTGGGACTTTGGCTGGAGCCATTGGAGGAGGAAAGATACTCCCTTTTCACCAGGATCCCACAGCTTTAACACATTGACTGCCACACACACACACACACATACACACACAAAACTTTTCCTTGGGGCCACAATGTTTTATTATGAAAATAGAATAAAAATTTTGAGTATAATTTAAAGGTCGACATAAATAGAAAAACAAAATTTATTGACTTCTATTCATTTAATCCATGTTTTTAGAATTAAATTGTCAATATTAATTGTAACAATAAGAACATCAACAAGTAAGATTTTATATATACTTCATGTGGCCCGGGGGTCAAAACTAGAGTGAGTTAAATAGAACTCTCATGGCAGTTAATGCATTAAGGACAATGTAAGCCCATAGCTGTTGGAGGCCATCCTTGCCAACACACAGGGAGAGTCTGCCAGAGAATGAAAAACACCCAGAGGAAAAGAACCAGGAAATGCAAAAGAAATTCCTGATGACTAGTCAGTGAAACCCTGGATCCAACCGTACATGAAGACCATGTTTATCTCCCTTGAACTTTCTGGGGGCATGAGCCCTTAACTGATATTGTTCTTTTAATTCAGGTTTCTGTTACTTACAACCAAATCCTTCCACCATGCACCACACCTGGCTCATTGGCTCAGGGCCAGGCTGAGGTTCAGTCTTCAGGTGTCTTGCTTTCCTCCCTGGGTGCTAAGCAGCACTGCAGAGAAGCGCCAGCCCCACAAAATCGGGGTGGGAAGCTCCCAGCACCTCCTAGGTTACACCCTCTTGGCACAAGGAAAAACTCCCAGAATTTGGCATCAGGAAGACTGTACTGAGGCATGCATCCTTCCATTCACCAGCTGCGTGACCTCAGCTGCTTATTTAATCACTCCAGGCTTTCATTTCCCCATCTAAAAAAAAAATCATAATAATAGCATCTACCTCGTAGGCTTTTTCTGAAGTTTTAACGAGCTCAGGAATATAAAGGACTTGATCCCGTGTCTGGTACGCAGCAGGTGTTTGATAAATGGCAGCAATTTTATGTCACCATGGTATGCCTGTCCTCGCATGATTGGCACAGGGAACAGGGACATTATGGATTACTGAGACATGTACGTAAGGCCCTCCAAAGAGCATTTCTATCAATAGTTTCCATCTTCTCCCACGTCTTTGTGTTTTCTTTTTTCTTTTTTAACCAGAACTGCTAAATATCAATCAGATCACCCACGGAGGTAGGAAAGAAGCAGAAAAATCATGGGACTGTAGCCTCTGGACCCAGGACGGCCTCCAGGGAAGCCTCTTTCTTTTGGGTAGAGAGTTGGGATCAGAGGTCCTGTCTCATCCCTGAAGAGGGTCCTTGCTCTCTGCATGTGACACTTGCAAAGTCTGAGCCTCAGCTCCTGTCCCCACCGCCCCCCAGCTCCAGCACAGAGGCAGAGTGGAGTGGAGGCGCCCACCCTGGGCTTGGAATCTGCAAACCCAAGTTCTATGCTGGGGGCAGTTGGTACCGTTCACAGTGTTTCTCTATGGACTCCCGCCCATACCCCATTGTTAGAGGTAAGTGCCGATCAAACATGATTTTGTCCTGCTGTAGCCAGTACTAAGGGGTGGGGAGATTACCAGGTGACATACTGAGGATGGAACCCAGGAATCTGTGTTTTAGCAATTGCCTTCCAGGTAACTCTAATAGACGCTCAAGTTTGAGAACCACTGGGGTAGTCTAGAGCTGTAGTATCCAATACGATGGTCACTATGTGTGGCTATTTAAATTCAAATTAGTAAAAAGTGAACAAAACTTGAAAGTCAATTCCTCAGTGCTCATCGGCCCCACATGGCAAGCGGCTGCCATGTTGCACTGTGAAGAAATGGAATATTTCTATCATTGCAGAAAGTTCTGTTGGGTAGCACTGGTCTAGACAAGCCTTCCTTCGCAGGGCGGGGGGGGGCCCATAAACCAACAGCCTTGGCTTCACCAGGAGCTGGGTGGAAATGCAGAATCTCCCACCCTGCACCCGACCTGCTGAGTCAGAACCTACAACTTAATGAGATTACCAAGCAATTGGAATGAACCTTAATGTCTGAGCAGCAGTGGGCGGAACAGTCCAGAACAGAAGAACTGGGATGGCTGCCCTAACGCTGCTAACCCAGAGTATAACAGCATAGCATTTCCCAAGAAATGTCATCAGAGCTGATTAGTGTTAGGACACAACAAACATCACAGCCGCCATGAAACCCAACATTACAGTGACTACACATGCAAACAACACCAGGGCTTCCAAACGGCTCATAAGTCAGAGGCATCACAGCCTCCATAAGTGACAACCATATTGCTATGACCACACTAACAAGGTCATGGCTACCTACAAGGCACCATTGTACCTGCAGTTGCCAGAATTACATCACCGCTCTATATATCCTACTTGTCTGCTACTCCACGATTGGGGTCCACAAGGGACTTAGGAAAGGGGGTTTCTCCAGAAACCTGTGCCACAGGATTCACTGCCACAGAGCCCTCAATGGCTGTGAGGTCTGTGAAGTCTGCCTAGGGTGTCTGGTTCCCAACAATGCCACAGTTGACACTCAGAATCAGGATCCCAGTGTTGCCATGGGAAGTGTCCTTGTCAACAACCCCCAAGCCCAAACTGGGACTTCACTGTTTGTCTCAGAGAAGGGACACCCATCACTTGTCATCCAGACCCACTGAGAGGCTGTGGCCCTCCGACCAGGAAGTGCCAGTCACCCCTGAACTTAGCTCTGATGAGAACATCCACTGACAAGACCAAGTCGAGATTGCCACACCACAAGATTATTAGTTGGTCTCAGGGAGGCTCTTGGAAGGGGTGTTAATGGCCAAGATGAATGGATAACAATGATGTTTTTTACAAGGCGACTAATAAAATAGAAGCGATGCCGTGGTTTGTTTGGTTTTCCCTGCTCCTGTGGCCTCTTGGCTGCACTCTCGGATATGCCCCTTGGAGAAGATAACAGCATCAGTTAACCCCTGCATTATAGTTGTGATGAGACCAGGACGCCTTGCAAGCTGGCCCCCGGCAGGTTTGCAGGACTGGGCGGGCAGCTTTTGGGGGTCCCAGCACTGGCCGAGGATCATGAGGTCACTCGTCTCAGAACAGTAATTGGAAGTTGCCCTGGACCAGAAACTCCGAAATGTAAGTGACACTCTCGTCCACTAAAGCCCAGATAGCCCCCAAACCCTGCATTCCTGTTTTGCTGATGGATAAACAAAAACCAAAGATGTCCCCTACCCTCAAGTGACCTCGAATGGGATCCACCACTGTCTTCCTTCAGCGCCAGCCTGGTAGTTAAAGCCAATATCAGGAGACGCCTGGGGCTCCGGAAGACAGCTGGACTGGAAGAGCGGGGTCCCAGGGCCAGCTCAACTGCTCATAAGCCCTCGGTTTTCTCACCTACAGTAGGAAGGGGATAATACAGTGTCGCAGCTACTATGCTGTATCATGAATCACCCCAAAACTTAGCAGCATCCGACACCCATCTGTTACGCTCACAGATGCTGTGGTTTAAGAATTAAGACAGAGCATGGGGGATGACTTATGTCTGCCCTGTAATGTCTGAGGCCCCAGCTAGAAAATCAAACAGCTGGAGCTGAACAGCTGGGGCTCCTCCGGCAGATCTCTCTGTCCCTGTGTGGTCTCTCCTTGTGACCTCTTCTGCATCCGGGCTTCTCAGGGTTAAAGACCAGACACGTGCCCAGAGAAAGAGAGAGAGAGAAACAGAGAGAGAGAGAAGCTGACCCAGCCTCAGAAGTCACACTGCCTCCCTTTTGCAATATTCTAGTGACCTCTGCCATTAAAGAGTCCACCCAGCTTCAAGGGGAGGGGACGTAGACCCCACCGCTCAATGGAGGACTGTCAACGTCACACTGTGAGAATAGCGTGGGATGGGGCACGTATTGGTGTGGTCGTTTGAACACAATCTGCCCCAATAATATCTTCCCGAAAGAGCCCAGGGGAAGGTTAAGTGCCGTGCCGGCTGTAGCATCGCTCAGTTGATACAAAGTGATGCCATCAAATGCCCCCATCTAGTTGGGATTAGCGCGTCCTAATTCAAGAAGGAATGTGACAGAGAAGAGTCGCTAGAGGGGAGAGAGAAGTAAGGATGTGAAGAAATTAGGAGAGAAGGGATGGACAGACAGACAGACAAGGACACGTGGGGGACAGCCCTTTGCAAACAGTCGAGGGCTGATATTTTTTTTTGTATTTATTTTTTTTATCATATAGTAGGGGTACAGATATTGTTAGGGTTACATACATTGCCCCTACCACCCCTCCCCCCCCCCACATGTCAGAGCTTCAAGCGAGTCCAATCCCCAGGTGGCCCAGGCAAGGCACACATTATGTAACTCTACACTTCCTCCCCCCTCCCGCCTGCCCTCCATCCAACAGAGGGCTGATATTTTGGTGATACCCGTCACAGCAGCTGTAATTTGGAGAGAAATGTAGGAAGACACTTGAATTATGTTTTTGTTTTTGTTTCTTCTCTTGGAAAAAAAAAAATCTCTTCCCCATCCCAAATCCAAGATGCATTCATCCCCTCAATCAATCACGTGTTTACCCAACGACTGTTGCGGAGGGCTCCGCGCACGCCAGGCGCTATGGCAAACTGAAAGATGAGCAAGACTGGGTCTTGGCTCTCAAGGGCGGATGAAGCACACGCTTGAAACAGCCGCCCCAAGTGGGTGTAGACGGAGAAAGCGGCAAACCGCACACTCACACCGCCCCCGCCCCGCTGCCATCTCTCCCAGGGTGAATCTGACTCTGGAAAACCGACCTGTCCTGCTCAGAGAGCCAGGCCAGCAAAGCCTCCACCCCGCCAGAGAAGGACGCCAGCCCCGGCCGCTGGGGGCCCTCCAGTGCCCTGTCCTCGTTCCTTGCTGGGTCCTCTGTCCCCTGCCCTTCCCCCAGGCCCGGCCTCCCCACCATCGGGGGTTAACGTTTCCTGACGCTCCCCGCAGGGGTCGCGGCGCAGCTGTTCCTGCCATGTGGAGTCGCGTTTCCAAGCCCCAGCTCCCTCTTGGAAACAACCACAGTGCCATCTGCCGGCGGCAGTCCGGCACTCCACCGCTGCAAACGTCCGTCTGGGCTGGGGGCGGCTTTTCGTGTCTCCGGGGGATGGGCTCTGCCTGAGAGCTGCAGCTCCGACCTGCGTCCCATGCGGGCCTTCTGGGCATGGAGGTCAAGCCACCCGGGATCCTGGGTCTTCAAAGGGGAAAGCCCCTTCCTTTGGCTCCAGCTGGAGCGAAACTCTGTGTCCTGTCTTCGTCAGCAGGGGTTTCCCCTGCCTGGTGAGGGACCCCTGGCTGGGACCCTCTCTCCCCAGTAGAGTTCCCTGGCAGGGGAGCGATGCTTGCAGGAACAAGGAAGGTGGTCACTACCCGGATTAGAACTCAGTCTACATTCAAGCTTTCTGCCCAAGGGGAAAAAAATTTAAAAAGGAATTAAGAAAACAACAGATGTTGACATGTATATGTAATATATGTTTGTGTCTGATATTTTCTCCATAAGTCAATTTCATTATTGTGTTAGGAGAGTTATGTGTTTGCAGATGCACTTATTCATGTTTCTAGATTTTCTAGATTCGTTCCTGCAACACATAGTGTTTAGTGCCAGGCAGCACTCTCGGTGCTAAGAACACCAAATACACAAAAATGCTGCTTCCTGGAGCTTGCTTTCTGGTAGGAGGAGACAGAGACTGCATAAAATATGCAAGTAAATGGCACAGGGTGTTAGAAGGTGCTAAGGAGAACAAGCACAGCCACAGAAGGTGACAAGGAGAGGTGGGTGCCGTCCAGGGAAGGCCTGCAGCTGTTGAGTCAGTAAACCATTAGCTTTGGGAGGGAGAGAATTCCAGGCAGAGGGACAGGCAGGGAGGGGAGTGTGCCTGCTGTGTTTGGGGACCACCGGGGAGCCACCATGGCCAGGAGAGAGTGAGTGAGAAGAATGGACGAGGAAAATGCAGAGAGATCTTGAGTCCAAATTCTGCGGGAATTTGAAGGCCATTGCGTGGACTCCGATGAAAGGGGACTCTTGCAGGGTTTTGAGGACAGGGTCTGACCCACATGTTAACCTCTGCACACATGCTGCTGCATGTTAAGGGCGAAAGGAAGGGCACAGTCATAGAAACAGTAGCATAGTTGGGAGGCTACCGCAACAACCCGGGCAAAAGAAGGGTTTGGCTTGGACCGGGGTGGTAGCAGTGTGTGTGGTGAGAAGTGGCCAGATTCGGGACACAGTAGTCCCCCCTTATCTGCGGTTTTGCTTTCTGTGATTTAGTTATCTGAAGCCAACCGAGGTCTGAAAATATCAAATGGAAAAAAACCTTTCATAAGTATTAAATGGCACACCCTTCTGAGCAGCATGATAAAATCTCATGCTCTGTCCCACCTTGGATGTGAATTATCCCTTTATCCAACCTATCCATGCTGTCTACACCACCCTCCCACTAGTCATTCACTTAGTGGCTAAAGTTTCGGTTATCAAAACTGACCGTCATGGTATCGCAGTGCTTGTATTCAAGGTCAACGTCAGCCTAACGCTACGTCACGATGCCTGCGTCATTCACCTCGCTTCTTCTCATCATGTGGGCGTTTCATCTTCCCACATTATCGCAAGAAGAAGGGTGAGCACAGTACAATAAGATACTTCGAGAGAAAGAGAGAAACCACACTCACATAACTTGTATGACAGTATATGGTTATAATTGTTCTATTTTGTCATTAGTTGTTGTTGTTGATCTCTTACTGTGCCTAATTTATAAATTAGACTTTATCATAGGTATGTAGGGAAAAGCATAGTGTATATAAGGTTTGTTACTATCCAAGGTTTCAGGCATCCACTGGGGGTCTTGGAACGTGTCCCTGGTGGATGAGGGAGGACCACTGAATGCCGGGAGGGTGCAGCCGAGTGTCGCTGTCACTGAGAGGTCAGATGCGGTGTGCAAGCACAGAGAGAGGAGGAGGACTCTGGGGATTTTAGACTGTGCAGCTGCGAGTCCTGAGTTGCCATTAAGTGAATGAGAGCAGCTGCAGAGGAGCAGGTTTGGGAGGAAGATAAAAAGTCCTGCACTGAAGTGTTAAAATCTATAGCAGATGCCAATTTAACTCTTGTGTAACCATGTGGTTGGAGCGTCTTATTCTATCCAGGCACTGCACAAACACCGGCCTGGGGGATACAGTGCCTAGAGCTTTGAGACAGGAAGCCGGAAGAGCTGAGACAACAGGCCACCGTGCAGAGCCTGCCAGGAGCTGAAGCTCTGATGGGGAGAAGGCGTGTCCGATATCAGCAAGTTCAGAGACACGGCAGGAGACAAGGTCAGGAAGGCAAGACCAGGAGCAGCTTCAGGAACACCCCGCGGTCCTCCAGGAGGGAATGGGAGCCACCCAGGACCCAAATGCAAAGGAGAGTCTGTTCGAGGAGCACACTGGATGGGCTCCATATTACATACTCTTTGGAGAGCCTGCCCACCCCAGCCTCCTTCTCAGGGGATCTTGCTTCACCCAGAGCCCCAACACCCTAAACAGGTGTTATTCCCAGAGGCCTAAGGTCCCCCCACCGCCATCCCATCTACTCTCCAGTGGGCAAAGCCAAGTGAACCAGAAGTGCAGTGGAGACCTGACACAAGGTCTGCAAATCAGGCAAAGTCAAGTGCCAATCAAATCCTCCCTCCCAAGAATTTGAAATAAGAGACAGAGACATTTGATGGTCAATATCAGGTAATGGGATGGCAAAGTCACCAAGTAGAGAGTGAATGTGAAGGGCAGCCATGTGGACCACACACAGGAGGAATACACAGAAGAAGATGGCTGAGAAAGAGGAATGGGGCAAACATACAAAGATGAGCAAAATGAGAGTGATCACCCTAAACCTGATAGGTGGAGAACAAGGCCTGAGTCCCTGGTTCTTCAGATCTCTATATTCAATGCCATCATGTTGCATAACCCCAGAGGTCACCATGCACATCATAGGCCATGAAAATGGTGTCTCTGGGATTGTGCAGTATGCAACTTGTGCAACTGAACATGGCAGTCCTTTCCCTAGCTACATTTCACTTCTATAATCAGATGTCCAAGACATTGCCTATTGTATCTATTGCATGTAATCGTTTTCCATGAGCTAGCATAATGGATTTCTGATTCTTTCCAGCAAATGAGTTTTGACCAAAAACAAGCTCAGGAACAAAGACCATTATGTTGGCTCCCTAGTCTCTTGACTGACTGACTCCAGGATCATCAGTATCTCTGTGTTGCACATCTCCAGGGAGTATCCTTCATGTAGGGACACTGGTCCTAACTGTTTGAGGACCTGAGGAGCAAGTGCACATTATCTGCTGCTGCTGGGGGCACTGGCCAGCCTCCTCTTTAACGAAATGTATTTGTAATGTTTTGGCGTATAGACCTATACGGTTAAGACTGAGAAAGACAGTGGCCTGAAACACTGGGAAACTAGTTTGTAAAGGCCATGGGTTTCCCCAGGTTAGGGAATTTTGATTCAGCACTGAGTGGTTGAAGGGATCCCATACTTGGGATTGTCTAATGCCTGCATGAACTTCCCATCCCTTTTAAGCAAACTCATCTGTCTGTATCTCCTCCTCCCTCCATTCTTAACCATCTTCGCCTGGGAGAGCAGCAGCGCATTCCAGAAGAAAAGCCATCAGCACTCGCGCAGAGAAAGGCCACTAGTCAAGGATATTCGAAAATCATTTCCTTCTTCCCATCCTCTTCCCTGCCCAGCTGCCTGGAGTCTGAGGTCCCCCTCATTTAAATCTGCAATTTATCTATGTCACAGCTCATGAAAAGGAACTTTTTAACAGCAAGGTTTATAATATTCATTCACATTTCATATACCTTCTACATTCTGGATAAAGTATATTTCCCAAAAGGCATTCCCCCACTTACTCTGAGCACACTGGGAAGCCCACTGTGCGCATGCTCACTGGTTTTCCGACTGTCAGAGCCTCTTCCTCCTCTCTAGGCTGCCTCTAGTACATCAAATCACTTACTGCTGTTTTGAGCAAATGAAGAGCTCAGAGTGCAATTCCAGTGCTGTGGCGTTAGGCCTTTGTTGGATGGAGGTAGCATTTTCACAACATGATGCATTTCTGTTTCCAAGAGTTATTACTAAAACACAGAATTTGAACCATACATTGGTGGACTGAAACACAGCCCACATGTTCTGCAGATTCTAAAAACAAAAGAAACAATGGTTGCTCTCAAAGGCAGCCTGAGTGTGGCATCCTGGTACGTGAAGTCTCCAACAGCGGCTCTCCACGTGGGCCCCAGCCCAGCCTCGGCAGTGTCTCCTGGGAACTTGTGGGGAGTGAACATTCTCGAACCCCGTCCCACACTCACAGACTCAGGCTCACTGAAGTCTGCATCTTAACAAGCCACGCAGGGAATTCTGATGAATGCTCTAGTTTGAGAATCAAGGAGTTTTAGATATAAGTGGCAGCACATTATTGCTTAAAGAAGACATATCAGATAGACATTTTTTAAAAGTTACATTCTCTAAAGAGAGACAGATAATCTCAAGCAGAAGTTACTTGACAGCAGTAAAACTCTAACCCCGTTGCAGTCTGGTAGGGTCATTCATTTAAAAACACCGAGGCAGTCCCTACAAAGTGCCAGGAAGTCCGGATCTGGGGCTGAATAAGAGATAGCCACTGTCTATGGTTTTGTTAGAGAGAACTGGAAACCTAAGGATGATTACATGTCGCAGGTGTTAATGCACAGACATGGGCCGAATGTGGGAAGCACACAGGGGAGGCCTTGCTCTGGCTGGGGTAATGAAAGAAGCATCCGCAGGGGAGGATGTCCTTGAACTTGGCTTGAAAGAGCAGGAGGCCTTGTGGAGGGAGACGTGAGAACTCCCCGCTGGGCAAGGAGGCTGCATGTGACAAGGGCAGGATCATTAGAGGACCTGGCCGTGCCCAGGGAGCTCTGGGATGCTCATCGGAGGTTTCAGTTGCTTTATGATCATGCTCCAGGTAGAGCAAGGCTGCCAATGGTGTGGAAAATGAATGCCAGAAGGTTCAGAGTTACACCCCAAAACCGGTACGCAGCTCAGCTACAACCTCACCTGCCACCTGCCCAGGAAGGATTTTAAAGAGTCCACTCCTTGTCAGATCCTGGAATTTTCTCTTATAATATTCCTCTAGTCATTTTCCACCTTCGGGGCTGGGGTGCTCACTGCCTCCCAAGGCAGCCCATCCCGCCTTAGAACAGCCTCCCAGAAAGGCCATTGTCTGCGATCTCCATCCCCTGAACCCAGAACTGCCTCTTGTGTGTGTCTTCAAAATCCGTTTCCAACCCAAATGCCCACGAGCAGGTGAGTGAGCACATGCCAAGAGCGTCACACAATGGAACACTTCTCAGCAATAACAAAGGAACAAACTCTGGTACACTCCACTCCGCAACACGCACGAGTCTCAAGGTCGCTGTGATGCACCAGCGTGACCAGGCACAGAGGACTGCACGTGGGGTGATTCATCTACATGAGATTCTAGAACAAGTGAAAAGAAACCAGAACAGCTGTTGCCTAAGGCCCGGGATGTAGCACAGGAAATTTAGGGGGTGATGGAAATGTTCTAAATCTTGATTGTGGTCGTGTTCACACACTTTCATACATTTGCTAAAACTTATCCAACTGTATGCTTTAAGTGGGTACATGTTATTGTGTGCAAATGAAACCTCAATAAAGTTGGTTTTCAACGTATTTCTTAAATGTATTGTTTTAAGTTGACATCGGGGTTTTGGGATTTCAGGTTGATACATGGGGCAAGATCTTAACGCGAATTCTCCTTCTGGTGCCAAATTCCTTGATCTTTGTGCAGTTAACCATTCGATGCTTACAGTGAAGGATGGGCTCGTACAAGTGGAACCAGCTGTCTTAATGGAAAGTTCCACAGGGATGCCTGCAAAACTCACCATGCCAGGCCAGTCCCTAGCGCTTCTGCATTCAGAAAGCCAGATACATGCTGGGTGGGGGCCTTCACAGAAGGAAACAGGAGCAGGATCATGAATGAAAACGAGGACCATGGGGCCAGCTTTCTACATGGGGCAGGAGGTCTTCCCAGAACACCTACCAGATGGCCAGCCAGCTCCATCACCTACTGGCTGAGCAACTTTGGGTCAGTTATGGAACCTTTCTCTACCTCAGTTTCTTCAGCTGTAAAATGGGCATAGTAGTAATCCCTAATTTATAGGGCCATTTGAAGGATTAAAAGAGTTAATATAGGGAGAGTACATAGAACAGTGCCTGCAAACAGTGAACACCATACATGTGGTACCTATTACCACCTTCGTTATCATCATCGTCACCACCACCATGACCGTCACCATCATCATCACCCTCACCATCATCACCACCATCATTATCACCATCACCATCATCATTACCATCCCCATCATCATCATGATCACCATCACCATCATCATCACCATCATCTTCACATCATCATCACCATCATCACCATCACTATCATCACCATCACCATCATCACCATCATCACCATCACCATCACCTTCACCATCACCATCATCATAGCTATCATCATCATTACCATCATCGCCATCACCATCACCCTCACCATCATCATCATCATCATCATCATAACTACCAGTATCATCATTCCCATCATCACTATCATCATCATTACCATCATTACCATCACCATCACCATCATCACCAATACCACCACCACCATCATCATCATCATCATCATCATCCAGCCTCTGCTCAATCCCAGAGCCTGATGATTCTAGCTGGGAATGCCAGACTGATGGTGTGACAATAGCTAATCACAGCAAACTAACAAATATAACTAAATACATTTCTTTTGCCTCAATCCAATCCCACTCCTCATTGGAAGCTTGATTTCCCTCTACAACATCTCTACAAAGCAGTTGCCAGCCCATATTTGAACACCCTCCTGGTGGGTGGCTGACTACCAGAGAGCTTGTTCCAACTACCATATCCAGCAATTTGGATCTAGTGCTCTTGTATTTCTGCAATCCCAAGAGCATCTGTGTTATCCCACTGTGGAATTATTTCTGTTGGCTAGAATAAAATTGGAAAATATGCTATTATTTGTGACATACCATCCTCTTTTATGCCCAGGGAAAATTTTTTTGCTACTCCTCCCATTGAAAGGTGTAGTCTAATTTCCCTCCCCTTGGATCTGGGCTGAGTAACTTGCTTGATCAGTCCAAGGCAGCAGAAGTGGCTTCCACCCAGGCCTCCTGAAACGCTCTTGGAACTCAGCCACCACCTGCAAGAAAGCCCCAGAAGCCCTGTGGAGATACCCATGTGGAGAGGAACCAGTGCCCCAGCCAACAGCGCCAGCAGAGTTCCCGGCTGACAGCCAGCCAGCACCAGCTTGCCAACCATGGGAGTGAGTGCGCCATCTTGGAAGTGGATATTCCAGCCAGTCCGCCCAGCCGATGCCACATGAAGCAGACACAAGCCGTTTCCATCAAGTCCTGCTGCAACTTCAAATTTACGAGCAAAATAAAGAGCTATCATTGTTTTAGGTTTCTAAATTTGGGGGTGATTTGTTGTACTGCAATAAATAACTAAAACATCCTGACTCTTCTTTCTTTTGTGAGAAGCAACCTTAGACCCCTTCAAAACAAAGCATTTAGGGAAGACACTAACAACTGGTCTGAGTTGGTGCTGGAAATTACAGATAATCCTAGTGTTGGTTAGAAGATTCCTCTTTATGATGAGGCACAAGCTTGCTCTGTTTAGTGTCATTCATCCATTCAACACTTAGAAGTACCCACCACGCACCAGGCGCTATGCCAGAGACTACAGGAGACAAAGACGAGACAGCCACCCACTCAAGGAGTTCATGCTCTAACAGAGGAGATCTGCGCCCTGCCCAGTGAGGCGACGTGCAGAATGAGAAGGGAAGCATGGCACGGTTCTAAGAAAATGCAGAGAAGGGCGAGAGGTGCTCTGCCTGGTAGAGGAAGATGCACAGCTGACTCCAGAGGGAAGAAAAGGGTTTCCTAGGAGGCAAAGAGCAGGGGGGCAGGGGAAGGGGTGTGGGTGTCCGTGAAAGGACCTGGCACTTTCAGGGATCAGCTAGGAGGCTTAAGTGACAAGGAGAGCAAAGGACATGAGGCAAAGAAAGGAGACACGAGGCTAGGAAACTAGGTTAGGGTCAGATTGAGAAGGATTTTGGAAACCAGGTTAAGAGTTTGGAGTCAATCCTAAACACAGCAGAGAGCCATGGAGGGCTTTTAAGCAAGGACATAACAGGAAGATTCTCATTCTGGAAAGAACAGTCTGGCTGCAGTTATAGGCTCGAATTGAAAGAGGGCAAACTAGGAATCTTTTCAATAGCCCTGGTCAGGAGGGGAGGGTTTCTTGAACCTTAGACCCCTTCAAAACAAAGCGTTTAGGGGAGATACTAACAACTGGTCTGAGTTGGTGCTGGAAATTACAGATAATCCTAGTGTTGGTTAGAAGATTCCTCTTTATGATGAGGCACAAGCTTGCTCTGTTTAGCGTCATTCATCCATTCAACGCTTAGAAGTACCCACCACGCACGGAGCAGTGGAGATGGAGAAGACATTTCCTGGGAACATTTACAAGACCCAGTTGGAGATCAGTGGGGTGGGGCAAAAATCAGTTAAGGACCATCCCAGATTTCTGGCTGGGAAGATCCATTCAACCAACTACAACTAATGACAACAGCAGGCATAGGTGTGAGGGTGGAGCATACAAAAGACCCCTTTGATCCCTTTTGGACAGCTTTGACCTGGCCCTTGGGACATCCCAAATCCCGATTTCCTTTCAGATGTTCAAAGACAGTCATCATATCTCAAGCTTCTTGTGTGGTTACTTGCTTGGGCCTGGGCACCCTGCTCCTCTTCTTCCTTTGCTACCAATAGTACCAACCTTCACAGCCGACCCACACTCACCTCCTCAATGCCACACCAGGAAGACTGACCCTGTTAAGATTTTTAATATCTTTTCAAATGTCCCTCCTTTTTTTTTTT
>VBSM01002153.1:29188075-29202450 GCA_008086735.1 Cheirogaleus medius | reverse complement strand
CTGTCTCAAAAAATAAATAAATAAATAAAAAATAAAAGTCATATAAAAATCATTCATCATCCGATTTCTTAAAGAGATTATGAATATTTGGGAATATTTATTTCCTATATTTATTCTATTTATATACATATTTGTTTCATCTGATTAATTTTGTAGTATGAACATTTTTCTAGGTCTCTCATATTTCCTGGAAAATATGCCTTTGAAATGGCTGAGTAGAACCCAACATGGATGTACTTAAATTAAGTTAGTCCCCTATAATTGGACATTTAAAATGTTTGTGTGTGTATAATGTTTTGTTGTTTTTGCTATTATAAAAATCCCATACAGCATGTTTCTATATAAATCTTGGGTGTTCTTTTTAAATTATTTCTTTAAGACAAATTACTGGGCTGGACCAAGGGTTAAAAGATTTGAACGTGTTTGAGGGTTTTGCTACTTACGACAAAGTTTCTCCTGAAGGACAAAAGCATGGTTTTGCCAGGTACCCTAGCTTTCTTGCCTTTCTGTAGCTGACTGGGGAGGAAAACACATGGCCACGCTTTTCGGAGCCTGAAGTTTCTGGAAGGCATTTACTGACTCTTTCTTGGCGGAAATTTGAAATTCTTTTCTCCTCCCTGGATGGGCCTCCCCGGTGATTTACAACCGGCCTGAACCGGCTCAGTTGCTGCAAATGCTGTCATCACAGGCCACCGAGCAAATGGAACAAAACTGCCTCGGTCACTCAGCCTCTGAGCAAACACCGGGGAACAGTGGTTCCTTCTGCTTCCAAAGGAACATGCTGTTTTAATAACACCCGAGAATGCTCTCGCAAAGCCCTTCTCTGCTTCCTAGAACTTTCCTGTCGGCCTGGGGCCTGGCCTTCTTACTCTGTGGGCCTGTTTTCCTGAAATGCAATGGCTGGCCAGCCAAGACCCTGGCCACCTCTTCTGCCAGGGCCCCAAACCCTGAGCAAGGACCGTGGGGCGTGTTCACCGAACAGCATCCAAGGAATGTGAACATCGTGCCATGGCCCAGACTACGGACTCCCTGTCCAAGGGCTGGACGAGCTTCAGCTGCCTGTGTGCAAACCAGCCCCTTCTACTTCTTTCTGCAAAATGCATGGAGTGTCCTCCTCAAAACCAGACATGCTGCTTAGTGGAGGCCGGGGAGGAAAGCTGTAGAATGGTTTTAATCCCGATCAAGTGCAAATCACTCCAGAACAGTCGTGTCCAGACTCCAGGAAGAGGGGTCCGCTCCAGGCGTGCTCAGAGCCTTGCACCACGGGCTCGGCCAGAAGAGGAAGGAGGGGACACAGGGAGGAATATTCTGGACAGCAGCGCCCGCCTCATGTCAGAGGTACCCCAAAAAGTGTGGCTGGTAGGCAACAGCGCCACTAAGTGGAGTAAGCGATGCATCCATGGGGTGCCACACAGCTGTGCTGAGGGTGAGAGGCCAAAGTCATGGGGGAAGTGCCTTCATCTCAAGCTTTGGCCCGAGCCTGCAGATAGATAGTGTCTTATCTTAGGAAGGTCACTTGGCACAGTAAGGAGACTTGCAAAAGTCAAGGCCTTGAGGCTGTAAAATGTGAGGAAAATGCTACAGTTGTCAAGGAGAGAGATACTGAGGCCCAAACCACAGACAGGGCGGAGGGACAAGGAAAGAAGAACTCAAGCAATATCAAGGGGGCAGAACTGATGTGACTTGATCTGTAGGACATTCTGGTGGGAATATAGTAGATTCCAATTTCCTTAACTGCAATGACAACAACAGTACCAGCTGCAAAGGGACTTTGTGGATCAAGTTAAATGACATATGCCAAGTACTTGGAACAGTGTCTGGCTTAGTCAGGCTGATTAAAGATTAGGTCCTAAAATAAATATGACTTATATAAATATCACCATTATACATGCTTGCAGGTCAGGGCCAAAAATACAGAATCAGAATCAATAAGTAGATATCAATCAATTCAAGCCATCAAAATGGACTCGAATGCCCAGGGTAAACACGCACAGTGAGGACATTGGATAACAGAGGTGCAAATTTGGGGACACCAAGGCTAAGGAGCTGCTAGGGGTAGGGCAGGGATTTGTAGAAGAGTGAGAAAGAACAGCTCAAGTTGGACCAGGTGAGAACGTGTCCCAAAGCCAAAGAGGAAAAGCATTCTAGAAGGAGAAGGAACCCATTGCTGCAGATGGGCTAAATAAGGCAAAGATGGATCAGAGTCCATTGGATTTAGTCACAAAGAGGTCACAGGGCAAGATGTTTTAAGTGGTGAAGGTGAGATTTCAGTGAATGGAAAAAACAAAGGCATTCATGGAAGATGCTCATCACCACATTACATATCACAGGGGGATAGGGGCACAACCCAAGTGCCCAACAATAGGGGATTAAGTATATTATGTACAAATATCTTATGCTTTTATCCATAGCCTTATATAAAAATAATTTTTAAAATTTGTGTTATTACATAGCAGCATTACAAAATAGGGATGGATTAACAGCGAACGTAAGAAACCAAAAGACACAGGGTTTAAAGGAAGGCAGAATGCCTTTTTTAAAAGGCTATTGTGCTATAAAGAAAAAACAGGCAAGTGGAAAATGACCAAGGCCCTAGATGGAGAGATTTGTTAAGTCTAGAGGGTTTGAGAATAACAACAAAAACGACTCAAGGGCTGGCAAGTACCATGGAAACAAGTAAGAACAGGATATGGTCCAAAATAATAAATGGTGTAGAATGTGGCTTCGTGACTTTGCACCAAGGGTAATGGAAAAACCTGGAAAATGTAATTCTCCTGGGAACTCTATATTGTAACTTTGCACAATTCCGCAGTAGCACTGGGGTCTTGTTCTTTTGCTCTCTTTGGGAGTCTTAGTTCTCAGCACACTTCCCAACAGACCTAAAGACAAGAAGAATATAAGAAAACATGGAAGATTTTTACAAAGATTAAGTAAAAAAAATCAAAATACATACACGGTAGTATCAACATTCATATGGCAACCATTTTAAAAAATTGGCACAGGAATAAAAGGGACATAAAAATGTTAAGAGTATATTAGGGTCTGGGATTGTGAATGTGGAATTCTTTTCTTTTCTTTCTTTCCCTAGTTTTTCATATGGGTTTATAGAACTTTTATAATATTAAAACATATGCAAATACCAGAAAGAAAGAAGGAAAGAAAGAGGCAGCAGTAGGGAGACAAAGGAAGAGAGGAAAAGATAAGGAAAGAAAGAGAGAGAGAAGGAGAAAAGGAAGAAGGAAAGAAGAGTAAGAGGCGGAGCTAGAAGTGTGGATTTGGAGCCAGGTGACTTGGCTTAGACCTAACCACACCATTTACTAGCCGTGTGACCTTGAACGAGTTCCTTAACCATTCTGTGACTCAGTGTTCTCATCTATAAAACGGACATATATGATGGATTATGTCCAGGGGCTTCCTGGGCCCCAGTCTATACATCGACACCGTGATGCTGTGAGGTTTGCATGGCACTGAACTCACCCTGGAGCTCTGAACATGGATTGGAGCCTTTCCCCTTCTTTATGGAAATGGCCAGTTCAGGTTTTTCCCCTAAAACTCCAGGAGGCCTTGCTATCCTTCTCCACGTCCTACCCAAAGCACCTGACCTAGATGTACATAACATCGGAATAGTAAAACTTTTACTTTACTATCCCTTCGGAATAGTAAAAGTCAGGGACAACACGGGTCCCAACTAGCAAATGGGGGAGGCTCGTAGTCGTCTATTCTGCTGAGCCGAGTGTGCATCCTTGACCTCTGGATGCTGTGCACACGGACAAACAGGGGACAGGGTCTCCTTCCAGGATCCCACGACAACACCACTGTTACCACTAGAAAGCCGGAAAAATCTGGACAGAGTCGTCTCCGTTTTTCCTGGCCATGGCAGGGAGAAAACCATAAATGGCTCGTCTATGACAGTCCACAACAGCCCGGGAGGAATTCTCAGGGGGCAATTCCCGGCTCTGCTGGCTGGTACCAGCAGTTGCCTTTCTCCTCTTATGAAGCAGCGGAGGAGGACGCTAAACAACCTACGGGGCCGGGCGCGGTGGCTCACGCCTGTAATCCTAGCACTCTGGGAGGCCGAGGCGGGTGGATAGCTCAAGGTCAGGAGTTCGAAACCAGCCTGACCAAGAGCGAGACCCCGTCTCTAAAAAAAAAAAAAAAAAAAAAAAAAAAAAACAACCTACGGGCTCCTCGGGGCCTCGAAAGAGGAGTGGACCTGGGATTTTTCCATCGCTGGACTCAATCCTGAGCCCGTCCTTAACTTATGCTTTATCCTCTGGCTCTTCAAAACCCCAGCCCACATCCCTAACTCCTTCCCGCTCCTCCTTCTCCTCGCCCTCCAGATATGGCACGTGGGTGTGCTCCCCCCACCTCACAGAGGGAGTCAAGGGTGAGGTCTCTGCTCTTGGGGGCAGCAGGGGTAGGCAGAGAGCTGACCCCACCAGTTACCTCGCCCTTACAGGGCACCTGCGTGGAGACGCCCTGCTTGGGCATTTCGAGTTGTGCCCCAAGCTCTCCAACCAGACCCCATCTGACGTGGCATCTAGATCCCCTTTAGGACCCCACTCCTGCCATGCGGTGACCCCATCTACAACCTGATTTTACAGAGAGATTGCCCCCCACACCCCCCAGGTTTATCTCCCCGGGGAGGGTGGACACCAGGCTCTGTCCATGGACTCTTTCACGCCAAGTTTCAGCTAGGAGTTAACCATTGGCTTTATTTTGCTTTATTTTATTTTATTATTTTATTTTTTTGAGACAGGGTCTCTCTCCTCTCACCCAGGCTGGAGTGCAATGGTGTGATTATAGCTCACAGCAGCCTCAAACTCCTGAACTCAAGAGATACTCCTGCCTCAGCCTCCCAAGTGTCTGGGACTACAGGCACATGCCACCAGGCCCAGCTAATTTTTCTATTTTTTGTAGAGACAGGGTCTCGTACTATGTTGCCCAGGCTGGTCTTGAAATCCTGGCCTCAAGCAATCCTCCTGCCTCAGCCTCCCCAAGTGCTGGATTAAAAGACACCCAGCCTTGGCTTTATTATAAAACTAGCTTTTCATCTGACCTTGTTCCCCTTGGAGAATCTATAAAAATAATCCAAGAAACAAGGTACAGACAACTTGGTATATGATACCATGCTATGCCCTCAGGTCTTTGAATAAAAACTTTCCAAACATTTTGACATCCATCTGGTTACTAAACCTTCAAAACCACCCTACAAAATGGCTATCATTCCTATTTTTTGGATGACTATACTGAAAACCAGAGAGGTGAAGTGCATTGTCCAAAGCCTCATAGCTAGTAAGTGGCAGAGTTGTCTCAGGTCACAGAGGCTGCAAAGTCCAAGAGCAGGCAGCTGCATCTGGTCAGCTTCTGGTAAGGGCCTCATGTTGCATCACAACATGGTAAAAGGGGGAGAAGGGCTCACAAGAGATGGCCAAACTGGCTTTTTATAGCAGGTGGGCTGTTCCAATCCCCTCCCAAAGGTCCCATCTCTCAACATGGCTCCTCTGGGGACCAATTTTCCAACTTGTGAACTTTCAGGGGACACATTCAAACCACAGGAACAGGGGCTTACAAGAAGCATAAATCCAGCTTAGCTAAAAAAAAAGACCTCCCCTCTTTCTTTCTCTCATTCCCACTTCTCTCTTCTCTTTTCCTTTTTCCCTGCAGATATCTAAGGACATTTTTAGTCATAATGGTGCACTCCTGTGTGAATCTAAGTATTTAATAAGAACCTGCAGGTGTTTGACTTTGTGCCAGTACTGTGGGGGCAGGTTTTTGTGGACTGAATGTTTGTGTCACCCCCAAAATTCATATGTTGAAATCCTAATCTTCAGTGCGATAGCAATAGGAGGTGGGGTTATTAGATCATTAGATCATAAGGGTAGAGGCCTCGTGGTGGGATTAGTGCTCTTATATGAGGGACCTCAGGGAGTTCTCTGCTCTCTGCCACGTGAGGACACAGAGAAAACACAGCCATGTGCGAACCAGGAAACAGACCTTCACCAGACACCGAATCTGTTGGCACCTTGATCTTGGACTTCCAGCTTCCAGAGCTATGGGAAATAAACTGTTGTTTAAGCCACCAGTTCCTGGTATTTTTGTTACAGTGGCACAAATAAACTAGCACTGGGGGTGGGAGGGTGAATAAAAGGGAAAAAAACCTATCTGGTAAAGTTAGTGGAGGAAAAACCCCCAGCAGACGTCAACTCTTCACCTACCACCCAGGCCAATGTGCTACAGGGGCCCACACTGACCCATCCGTGCTGGCTGTCCCCCTGCCCCTGTCCTACTGCTCAGTGTGTCCAGGGACTGCCCTGACGAAGTCCCTTGCAGAAAAGAGTTTTCCTTGGGTCTTACAGAATTGAGACACTGTCCCTGACCTGGGGCTTGATGATAATTTGCAGCTATCGAATTTCTTTATGTTTATACCTTTTGCTAAAGAAGTCCAAGCTGGTGCCCACTGCTCCCAACAATACTTACCTCTGAAAAAAATTGAAAACTATAGACACAATGAGCCTCTGATCTTGAAAGGAGACTTGCATCGTAAGTTGCAAATGAGGAAATTGAGGCCCTGGAGGGTAAAATGACTTGTCTAAGATCACTCAGCCAGGGAGCAAGAGATTCACATTTCCAACTCAGGTTTCCTGACTCCCAGCCAGGGATCTTTCTCCTCTGTCCGGCTACTCTGGGAAATAAAGACTCAAAACGTAATGTGGTTTAGACCCCAAGGGGTGGGCTTGGTCAGCTAGGGCTTAAGGGAGAAGCTTCCCAAAGGGGTCTTGTTAGCGAATGTTTGAATCCAGGGAAGGCGGTTGAGTCCCCTGCAGTGAGGTCAAAGCTCCTGTTAGCTGGAGAACAGCCACAAGCATGGACCTAAAGATCCCACTTAACCTATGAAACCATCTTTCCTTCGGCTGGGAGATTCACCCTCACCAGGCTGCCAAGCCAGGCAGCCCTCCGTGAGATCCAGGGGAGACATTTCTTTAAAGTGAGGGTGACGGCTCAGGGGAATAGGCCTGTCTGCTCCAGAGGGGTCATTTGGAATCGGGGCCTCTTGTAGAATCTTCTGGCCTTTTAGCTGCAGCAGTTAACATGTGCTCTGCTGTCTCTTAGGGGCTCGGAGATGAAACACAGCCGGCCGCCACACTTCCCAGCACAGCCCAAAACAGTCTGCAGGGGCCCATCTGGAGCAAATCAGTCTCGCTGGAGTGAAGAATAGCAGATGTCGGAGCGTGCCGGCGGCCCCGGGAAACCCCAGCCCTGCCACGCTCGCTCGGCTCTGCCCTCACAAATCACCCTCGCGCGGATCGCTCACCCGCACCAGGCAGGCTCCCGGCTCCCGGCTTCCCTGCGGCCCCGGAGGCCCGTCTGTGGCTGCAAAACAGGCTCAAAAGCTGGAAAGGAGCCCTGGAATCTCCTCAGGGAGCCATCAACTAGGAGGTTCCAGGCTCCAAGTCAGAGACTCGTAGGACATTACAGCTCAAATGGACCCTTGGGGTTCTCGGGTCCAACTCCACCACTTTACAGATGAGAAGACTGAGGCCCTGACTCAGCACCTCGGCTCTGAGGAGCTGGCAGTGACCACCGCCAACGCCAGGCTTGGAAAACCCTAAGCCCCCCGTGGGACTTTTCTCTCTGCTAAATACCTTCTATAACAAGCCAGAGATGAGTAGAGAGAGGGATAGATGGATGGAGGGACAGATGGATGAACAGGATGGATGGATGGATGGATAGATGGATGGAAAAATTGATGTATGAAAGAGAATGAGAGAGAGAGTGAGAGAGAGAGAGAGAGAGGGAGCGAGAGAGAGAGAGATGGAAGGAAAGGAGGAAGGGAAGAAGGGAGGTTTCAAGGGAGGAAGAAAGGGAGGGAGGGAAGGACAAACCAGAGAACTTCCTTTCTTGTCCTTTGCCAGTGAGGAGTATTGGAGACTCCCCCGTGACCTGTACTGTGGCTCCTCCCACCTTGTCACCCAGGCCAAAGGTGCTACAGGGGCCTGCATTTACCCACTCCCACTGGCCACATCCCTGAGCCACCAACATCGGGGCCCAGGACACCTTGCTACAGCTCACTACATTCATGCAAAAAGAATTCTACTTGCAAGTTCATCATGCCTTTGGAATTTGCCCAAGCTATTTGCTTTCCAAATAGACCTCCTCTTGACTGCTCATTCCCTGGATAAATGATGCCACCTTGACCATGTTGGCCCTTCTGAGGTTCTCCAGCTCCCACCTGCCCTGATGTGGCCTCCCCTCACTGTCACCAACCCAGAGCACAACTCATCGGAAGGCACTCACTCCTGGCATGGCTCAGATCGGCAGCCTGGCACCCTCAGGGACAAATCTATGGGCTTTATCATCAGGTAGACTTAGGGTCCCACCTGCCTCTGTTCTGCACCAGCAGGGCGGTTTCAGTGGAATCACGTGATCCCCCATCCATAAATGGGGACATAGTTGCCCACATGGTTGGAAGGACAAAACGAGATTAAGTAGTTAAAGTGTAGTACAGGCGGGGCACAAAAAAAGGGCTCAACAAATGGAAGTTTCTTTTATAAGAGCATCCGGCACAAAGCCTGGCACAGCAGATTCATGGAAGCTATGACTATTATGGGCTGTATTGCCAAAGAGTATATGGCCTCGCAACCAAAACCACATCCCAACTTCCTTGGCCCTGCTGGTTCTTGTGTGGGTCTGGGACACAGAAAATCCTTTCTAACAGATTGGTTATTGGCCGATTCACTATTTTCTCCAGACTGTACCATTTAGGGAAAGGAAGAACTGGCTTTGATTTCTTTGCAGCAAAATGGCCAACTTTGCAGAGCCTGCAGGCTATGGTTTTCTCCAAGAGAGCACAGTTGTGGTCTCATGTTCAAGTTCATGCAAATCATTATGTACTCAGCTGCACACCACTTCCTGTGATGTCTAGCATAACTCTGAAAGCAGAAACGTGGAGCCAGGGCAGCCGGCCTGTGATGCGGATGGCTGGGCCCAGTGTACTGGCATCTCAGGGATGTGAGGTGGGGACTCCATCCATCCATCCTGGTGTCAAAATTGTACCTGGGGGGGAGGAGCAGTTTGCATCCACCAAGATTCAGGTATCCCTTCCTTAATCGAGAGCTTTAAGGAAGGGAAAAAAATAGACCTGACTGAGAAAAACTAAGAGAACATCAAGTACAGGCGATCCCTTTCAATAAACATCTATTGGGCACCTACAGTGTGCCAGGCCCCGTGACACACTAAAGGCGTCCACGGAATAGTGACACAGACACATGCATAGACCGTTTTCCTCTCTGGCCAGTTCTGAGAATGAAGGCCATTGAAAGAAGGGGTGGGGGCCACTTAGCACAGCCTGGGACTCAGGTTCCTAAACAAGCCACCTGCACCAATATGGAACCACCAGGACATGCAATGCAGTTAAACGCCGAGCACTTCTCCCTACAGAACAGCCACATCTTCCAGCCAAGGTCTCTGCCAGATTCTGACCCTCCACATCCTCTTCGCAGCATCTTTTCCCTGGCTGCCTGGACCACCAGGACACGTCTCCAGACACCAGCTGGGCTCCCCAGACTTCCCCATATTTTTAGAGTCACTGTCTAATGTGTGAGGGTTCCCATGTTACCTGCTGCAGCTGTCTCCTCGTGGGGCACGTCTATTTCCGCCTCTGCATTTTCATGTCTGTGCACCGCAGCACAGTACAGGGTGGGGCTACGCCTCAGCAGGAAAGCCCAGCTCTCCTTTTCTGCTCTTGCACTTGGCTTTGGGACCCCGCAGTACCATGCTGAGATCCATTTCGCTGGGTCCTGATAACCTGGAATGCCTTCTCAGATGCCGCCTCTCAAAGCCACACCTCTCAAAGGCCACCTGCCTTTAAGGTTAAAGCTCAGAAAGTCACCACCCAGACCAGGATAAGAACAATGACCTCCCTGATGGCACATGCTCACAGAACATTCCAGTTACACTAGCCCCGTGGTCAGTCCTGAGCTCACCCTGGCTGTCACATGTCTCTGATTCCCTCACTTCTGACATCTGCAGCAGGTTGGCCCTTAGCCAGTTTTTCCTCTGTAGCCTTTCCTTGCTCACACCTTACCAGCCCCTCTTCCTGAGCATGCAAAAGTTCTCTCTCCTTTCACCTTCTCCTTCAACAAGAGCTGAATGTTGACCCTCCACTGGGTGGGAAAACCTTAGACACAAACGTCTCATCAACATCAGATAATCTCCAACCCCTTCCTGGCTCTCTGACCTAAAACTCCTTAAATGCTATCTGCCTGGGGATGCACCCGGTCAGTTTCAGGCAGGTCAAGCCTGCCGGGGAGGGGGGGATGCGAGGGGCCCTGGAAGGGGCAGTGCCGCGGGGAGGAGTAGAAGGAGGCGGAAAATTGACTTATTCGACAGCCGTAGACTTGGCACTTGCCCTGCGCCAGGGCCCTGGGGATTCTGGGGTCAACAAGACAGACTCTGCCAGCAAAAACATTTTACTTTAGTGGAGGGAAACAAACACATAAATAAAAATAAAAGCAATTTAAGATCACCACAAGGACCACGAGGAAGAAGGAACTGGGTAGCAAGATGGAAAAAGATGGGGTGAGGAGAAATCACCATCAAGCAAAAGCCCGAGTAGAGAGAAGGAGGCGGCTGGCAAAGACCTGAGCAGGAATATCCCGGAAGAGAGCATGTGCAAAGGCCCTGGGGCAGGGGCCAGCAGGCAAAGTTAGTGTGACGCAAGGACAGAAATAAAGCCAAAGAATGGTAGCTATAGAACAACAGAATAGTTACACTCGTGCTGGGCAAAAGGAAGGGAGAAAACAGGTAGGAAATTCAGGTGCTCATGTTACCTCCTGAGGAGGGACTGGAATTGTGTTACCAGTGTCTGCACTTTGGGGTTGCTTCAGTCTCTGAGACTGATGCCTCACAATGGGTGTGGCCCCTGGAGCAGGACAGCCTGCAGCTGGCATGGGCTGCCATGGCCCTAATGGCTCAGGGGCAGTTAGTCCCACAGCCACGGGTCTGCTCAGCCACCAATGGGCCAGCCCAGCCAGGTACGGGTGTTGACTCCTAAAGGGCTCACTCCTAGAAGCCACAACTCTCAGCACCGGCCAACACAAAACAGAAACAGCACAGCCTGCTGGGCCCCCAGCATCTCATCAGAGGCTGTAGGAGCAGGGCCTGTGCCAATGTCCCAAGGCAAGATGGAAGGAGAGAAGTGCCACCCAGAGGCCTTACCAGACACCTGCAGCCATGGCCAGGTGGCAGAATTAATGCGTCTTCATCTAGAGGAACATGCCCCATGTCCCATCCTCAAAAGAATTTTTCTCTTATTTTGCCTTACCAAATGTTTTCATTTCTGATTGCACATCTAATTCACCCGTTGTAGGAAATTTGGAAAATTTAGAATTCGTAAATAGCATTTGAAATAGCAGTTAAGCATAAGCCCGATACCAAAAGAAGCCACTAATGTTTGGCATGGCAGTTCTCAGAGTGTGGTCCCGGGGCCAGCTGCATTAGTGTCACCTGGGAGCTTGTCAGACATGCAAACTCTTGGGCCACAGCTTCTGCTCACGAGCCCAGGGGCTCCGGGGTGACACTCAGCCACCAGGTAACACCCAGGTGTGCACAAGTTTGAGAATCACTTCATTAGAACTTTTCCTGTCTTTTTTCTATGCTTTTTAAACATAACCACATTCATTCAATGAATGCAATTATGTGTTTTGATTATTTTCCCCCAACATTGTATCAAAGAATTCTCCCAAGTCATTAAAAACTGTTCAGAAACATTTAATGTGTATTCTTCCTAATGTCTGCATAAAACATGTCCCATGGTTCAACCATCACTGACGTCACCAGAATTATTTTCTAAGCACCTTCTAGGGAGTTAGTCCTACCTATCCAGGGGGATCCTGCAATGTTAGGACTATGTGGAACAGAAGCAGGAAATCCCAGCTGCTCACCCTGCTGAGACACCCTCGAATTTATAACCAGCCCTGAGGGAGCCACGTGAAAGCCACGTCACCATGTACAACCTAGCCTTGGAAGTCACTCAGGGGCAGTGCCATATTCTCTTAGCTGGGGCAGTCTCATGGGCCTGCCTGGTTCAAGGGTAGGCAGGGTGTAGACTCTACCTCTTGATGGGGATTGATTGGAAAAAGTATAAAAGAGTGTGGGGGCCCAGAAACATTCTTGTGGCCATTTTTGGAAACTGCAATCTGCCACCGCGGCTTCTGGTCGGGCGGGGGAGTCACCAGCAGATAAAAGGAGGCTGGCCTGCCCAGGAGACAGAGAGTTGGCAGAGATTGGAGACAGAGGAGGAAATAGATACATCTGCAGAGCCGACAGAGGAGGGGAGGGATGGCCTCCAGAGCCCAGCCCTTCTGTGACAGCCAGGGGTCATGGGCAGAGCTGGGGGTTTTAGAAGAGAAGCAAAATTTTAGATGAAGTATTGAGGTTGGAACCAAAGAGAATGAATGAGGCTGCACAAAAGGCCTGTGGGATAGTTTAGGCTGAGGTTTCCCCGGTGGTCAGACATCCCAAATGTGTGGTCGAGGCAACGGTCCGCTGCTGGCGTTTCTCCCCTGCCCGGCCCTGCAGCCAGAGCATCTGCGGAGAATGGACCACAGCGGGTTTGACTCTGTATTCGGGAAACCAGGGAGACCCAGAAAGCCACGGATGGGGAGGCTGGGGTGCTGGTTTGAAAAGAGTTGGAGCCAGTGACGGGAGGTCCAGGGCAAAGACCCCAGAGCCCGGAGGAGCTGACAGACTGGACAAGGAGGGAGAGGTCAGTGCGACAAGGTTGCAAGAGAAAGCTCATCGAGAGGCGGAGGGACAGGAGGAGACAAGGAGGGCAGTTCCAGAGCGGCAAGGCATCTGCCCTTTCTCTCCTCCCGCGGGCCTGCATCTGCTCCCCAAACCCCAATCTGCCCATCTCGCCCTCCAGCGACTCATAGTGACCAACGAGGCTTCAGGCTCCCCAGTCTTCAGGGGTGAGGACGGCGGGCAGGAGGGGACAGGGACATAACTTAGGGAAAAGAGGCGTCTGGCCCAGGGAGCTCGGCCATAGCAGCAGCCCCTGCCCCAGGTCCGCCACATGTCCCCAGCACACCAGAGGTGGCCTCCAGGGTCTGCGTCTCACCCAGGGAGGCTCTGGGATGCGGCGAGAGGAGATGCAAGGCACCAATTCTCACCGTGCACAGTGCGTCTCCCTGGCGCAGTACAGATTCAGTACAGATCGCCGGGCCCCCACGCACAGTTTCCTATGCAGTAGGTCTGGGGCTCAGCCTGAGAATTCGCATTCCTAACACATTCCAGGTGGCGTCATTGCAACTGTGGGTCACTCACTTAGAGAACAAGAACTAAAGCGTGACTGCCCCTCGGAGAGTTTTCTCTCTCTCCAAGGCGTTCAGGGAATATGAATTCTTGTCTCGTTCATTGCTCTGTCCCCGGTGCCAGGCACATACCGTGTTTCCCCGAAAATAAGACAGGATCTTATATTTATTTTTCCTCAAGAAGACACCCTAGGGCTTATTTTCAGGGGATGTGTACACTACAACAATCTACATTTATTCAAATATAGTTAAGTCGTCTTCTTCTGGAACATCATCATAACTCTCCAAACCCCAAATTCCATCCTGAATTTCTTGCGACTCTATTTCCTTTAGAACCATTGGCCCCAATCTCTCATGTCGAGCAATAGAGCTCTCATGGGGCGGATGAGAAGGGCTGCTCGTCTTTACCGCATGGGTTGTGCAGATACGCTGCATAGCCACGCCCATCATTAGGTCTTATTTTCAGGGTAGGGCTTATATTGCGCAAATGCTTAGAAATCCTGCTAGGGCTTATTTTATGGGTAGGTCTTATTTTCGGGGAAACACTGTAGTAGGTCTTCAACAAAGATTTGTTGAATTGACAATACATATAAAGAAAATTAAAGGCCAAAAAATTTGAGACAAACCCCCTCTCCTTTGGATGGCAAAAGGCAACTTGAAGGCAGAGGGCCGGACCTTCCCCTCCTTCCGATTCCTCAGCGCCGGTCACCGGGTCCAGCTCAAAGAATGTGTGTCCTTACCCCCAACCCCTCCCCACCCCCAGCGCGGCGCCGCCTCGTTGACATGCAGCCAGCGCAGTTCCCTTCTGGATCACTGAGAACAGGTCCGATTTGAAAATGTCAGGATCTCGTTAGCAATTCCGATGGCTGCAGCGGTAATTACGCCTTTTCATGTCCTGCGTGTTACACCGCATCAAAACTGACACAGACGCCTGGTTTTATAATATCACGGCCTGGAAATAAATGTCCAAAATGATATGAAAATGTACTAGGAAGAGATTAATAACTGTTCTTCCAGGAAGAACGATAGTCCTTTTCAACCACTATATCATGTATTTTT
>VBSM01002153.1:29171450-29184687 GCA_008086735.1 Cheirogaleus medius | reverse complement strand
AAAGAAAGAAATACAGGATCAACGGAGCAAGGACAGAGAGCTGGGGGAGGAAGGGCCAGGCTGGCTGTGCCAACCCAACTGGGGGCAGTGCAGAGAAGGACGGTTAGTTTGATCCACATCAAGACTCTGTCTTGTCTATGTGAGAATAGTAGCTGTTCAGAAGAATTTCTCTTTTCAGCTGGATGTGCAGGGGTCAGACAAGGTTAGCTGAGAGAGAGAGAGAGCCCTTAGCTAGATTTTTTCTAACAAAGATGGATAGAAAAGCTGCATCTTCACTGACGGGCACCCTTCACCCCGAGGCACACACCGCCACAGCGCACTGCTATCAACTGTGCTCACGGGGCAAGGAGCTTTTCTCATGGCTGGAGAGACTGTCTCGAGCCACCAACACTCTTCACTCTGGCTTCTATTTCTGATAAGAGGTACAGATTTGCAAGGAGGCCAGCCCAGGCTGGGCAGAGTTGTGACCTGGAAGAGGAAGGAAGTAACTGCTCCATCCTGAATTCAAGACACTGCAAAGCAGATGGAGTGACAGCTCAGGGCAACTCATGAGCCTTGGTTCATCCGCCACCTTCTACCCTGAGCTTCCCAGAGTTGTTTGAGAAAGCTGTTTGCTGTCTGTCCCCTCAAAAACTCATGTTGAAATTTAATCCCCAATGTGGCAGTATTGAGAGATGAGGCATTTAAGAGGAAATTGGGTCATGAGGGCTCTGCTGTTATGAATGAATTAATCCATTCATGGATTCATGGACTCATGGGTCAATGGGTTATCATGGGAGTGGGACTGGTGGCTTAACAAGAAGAGGAGGAAAAATCTGGGCTAGCACACTCAGCCCCCAGTTATGCGATGTCCTGCGCCACCTCAGGACTCTGCAGAGAGTCCCCACCAGCAAGAAGGCCCTCACCAGATGTAGCTGCTTGATCTTGGACTTCTCAGCCTGCATAACTGTGACACAAATTCCTTTTCTTTATAGAGAAATGATAATATAATATAATTATATTAATAATAATATAAGATAATTACCCATTTGCAGGTCTTCTGTTATAAGCAACAGAAATGGACTAAGACATCATTCCCGTGGTTTATTCATGGGCCGACGTTGAGAACATCAACACGAAAAGATCAGGGAAGCCTTGGAGAGCTCCCAGCCCCCATGCCTACCCTTGGCTTTCTGACCCTGGCACCTTTTTACCATGAACTGACCCCTTTACCCAACCAGGGGTAACCCAGCTCAAAATGCAAATTCTTCTAGGCACAGGTCAGGAGAACCAAAGTTCCAACTCAGAAGTAACTGGGTTCTGCTTCCTCTCACTCGGCCGACATGCAGGACGCCCAGCCCCGGGCCCGGCCATTGCCTCCATCTCCCCTCCACAGTGGGCCCCGGCGGGCCAGCGACAAAACAGAGTTCTGCAGGACTGGAAGTGGGGCAGATTTTCATCACACTAGAAATAAAAACAAAGAATACACTCTGAAGCTCATTTTCGAAAGACCCATCCCACCAGATGGAAGTGATATGCACCTCTCAACCATTTAGTTATGGTCCGCCTGTGCACTCAGAGATCTTCCAGGCAAAAGCAGAGTGAAAACCACTAGCTCAGAAACGGAGAAGTCAGATTCTTCTCCAGCAGGCGGAGAAAAACCAAAGCACATGTGCTAATCCCGAAGCCTGCCCTTGACAGCCGCTTCCACGGGCCACGTCGTGCATCTGTAGAGTGACAGAGTGACACCGCGTGATTTTCACGTTCATCCTCCTCGAAGCGTCTAAGTGTCTGCACCCATCCCTGATTCTTAAGTCCTTTTGCTTAAGTGGAATCACAGTGGGGAATAAACAGCTCCAAGAACCAATGGATATATTTCTTGGCTAAAATGAAACCACTTATTCTAGAAAATGAACTGCATCCCTGATACGGGTATTAAATCAAAAAGCATCCTGAAAGCATATGTTCAGGGCACAAGAGACATGTGAATCCAATTAAAATATTTAACCTAGTTCTCTTTCTTCGGAGAATCACAAAGTCTAACTACATACACATGTCTGGCATTTTCCAAGGAGCGTGATGAGGTTTTCACGTGTGTTGTTTGGGGGTTGAATTTTATTGGATCCATACCAGGTGTGGGTCCTGTAACAAGAAAAAAATTAGAAAAATATCTGCTATGTTATTCTTTCCTTATGGTTCTATGCCATCTTTGATTTCTTTAGCCATTTTAAATATATGCTATTTATTTTGTCATCTGCTCCAGCCAGTTGCTCTGTTATCTCAAGTGCCCTGTTCTCCTCATTAGAGGGAGAGATCTTTATTGGGTATGAAGTTTGGTGGTTTATCTCCGTGACAATAAAGCAATTCTAAGCAATCAGGAATGCTATTGGATAAGGAATTCCTAGGCTTTCCTGGAAAAAATTGGGAAGAGGACCAAGAGCAAGGTTGAAACTCCCTTTGTGCTGAAGATGGAGAGTGTCCCTTTAACTCAGGAGAGTGTCTCGGGTGAGAAGGAGACTAATGTATAAGAGAGTTAAAGGCTCTTGCATCTTACACTGGGAAACTAGTTCATTGGTAGCAGGAGTAGATCTGTTAAAGGACAGTTAGAGCTGCTCTCACAAAGAGACCCCCAAGTACAATGACTGAAACAAGTTAGAAGCATATTTATCTCTCACTTAACAATCCTGAGACATCTCAGGACTAGAAGAGCAGTTCTGCCACCCTCAACAGGTACCTTCTCTTTGGTCCAAAATGGTTGCTTCAGCTCCTGCCATTACATCTGTGTCTGAGCCACTGTGGAGGGGGAAAGAACAAAGCAAGTGCTTGCCCATTTCTTTTCAGACTATGTGGTGGAGGCTAACAATGATGCAGCATAATCTGTTGTCCCTTTTTGAGGAATACTATGTTTGCTGCCTGCTTGCAGATGGTCATTGCCATGAGAAAAAATTCCAACAGAATGTAAGAAGTCGGGGGTTAGGGGAGGAGAGCCTATGGGCATATATTAATTCTGCTCCATTTTGTTGGCTGGAGCTCAGTCTCATGGCCCCACCCACCTGCAAGGGAGGCTGGGAAATGCCTCCTCACGTCCCCTGCCTGCATCATTACCATGTCCCCATGCAAAAGGAAGGTCATGGTGCAAACACCATGGATCAGCAGCTGTGCTAGATCATTTGTAGATATTAACTACATTAATTCTGTGAGGTAAGAATAATAATGCCCACTTGAGGCTCAGAGAGCTTATGAGCAAATGAGGCTCAGAGAGCTTAAGAAATTTTCCCAAAGTCACACAGCAAAGCGAGGTCCTGATACAGACTCAGGTCCCTCTCCACATCGCTTGCCCTTCCCGCCACCCCAGAAAGCCTCCGGGTCCTTCCTCAGCAAAGCACCTTTGCCCCATGGAATGGGCTGCTCTGACCCTTTTGTGGATCCCCACACTGCACCTGCCGGATGCGCACGGGGACCAAGGCTGCTGACATCAAGATAGTCCCTTGGGAGATGCCGTGCTCTCCAGATGAAGGCAGGAAAGTGATCCGGGAAGGAGGCCAGAGCTTTCTGGAGGGGACACTGGTCTAGAACATTTCAGGAGACCATGACGCTGCACTCGCGTTGGGGAGGGACAGAGGTAAGGCACGTCTACAGAGGCAGGACGACGGAGGCTGTGAGACGACTCTCACCACACATTCCCAAAACCATCCCTTCCTTGTCTCGACCCGCGTCCACACTCACGCAGACGCACCCCAGCCTCTCCCACCGGGCCCCAGCGCTACCATGGCACAATTCCAAGGAAAATGTGCTGAGCTTCCGGCTGCATGAGGGACCGTGTGTCTGACTTGGGAGGCAGTGTGCTTTGTTTTGGCTTCTCTATTAATTCGTGAGCCACAATAGTCCTGGCTGAAGCCTAGAATGCAGAAGCCTGAATTGGGGTCATTCATTCCGTCATTTTCTTAGGAGGCAGCAGAGCACAAACACCAGAGGCAGAGGTCAAAACTCGGCTCCCGACTTACCAGATGTGTGACCTTGGGCCAGGGGTCCTCAAACTATGGCCCGAGGGCCACATGCGGCCCGCCGAAGACATTTATCCGGCCAGCCGGGTGTTTTTGCCCGTTTTGTTTTTTTACTTCAAAATAAGATATGTGCAGTGTGCATAGGAATTTGTTCATAGTTTTTTTTTAAAACTATAGTCCGGCCCTCCAACAGTCTGAGGGACAGTGAACTGGCCCCCTGTTTAAAAAGTTTGAGGACCCCTGCCTTGTGCAAACCAATTCACCTAATTGGGCCTTAGTTTCCTCATCTGTAAAATGGGGCTAACAGCACCTCCTAGTGCCTCGAGACACTTGGAACATCCTGCATATCTCAGGCTTACGAGCTTTAGGTATGTGACATCTCTGTTTTCTTCTAAGACAGCAGGAACTTTAAAAAGTATCAGTGCCCCCCAGCCGTGGTACCACAAAGCCTTGGATGTTTTGTTCCAAAATATCATTCATCCCAGTTACGCCGAGGGAAGGACACGAAAGCACAAAATGCTTTGCACAATTCTTTTCTTTTGCTCCTTAGCTTGAAAAACTATGCTCTCTTGCTACTTTATTAGATTCTTATTAGGGAATAGATGAAGTCTTCCTTCCAGAGTCCCAAATGGGCAAGGAAGAGCTGGGATAGAATGCCTCCCCTGCCAGTCCTCTGACGTCAACAGGCTCTCCCCTGGGGAGGCCAGCCCGAGCCCACAGAGCTTGCCTGGGACAAAATTCTCTTTGTCTTGGGCCCCCGCCACTATTCATTTGGGGAGGCGGAATTCATCCACCGAAGGACTGATAAACCAGGGAGAATATTATCTCATTTCATAATATTATCTTGAGTAGAAAATAAAAGGGACTTTGTTTAAAATTCCTTTGGCCTCACGTCTACATCTCAGTTCAGGATCTCTGGCCCACTGCATTATGAAAAGAACCAAGACACTAATTAAGGCCTGGCAAAGTGATCAGGCCCCCCGCCCCGGTCTCTGGCCAGAATGACACAAAGACTACTGAGCATTTGGGGGAAAGGCGGGTGTTTCAAAAGAGCTGTAGCATAGCATGTCAGGGGAAGTGAGAAATGAGGATGAGCCTGAGGTGAGGTCACCAAGCAATAAAGGAGACAAAAAGGGAGTCTTTTAAGAAAATGAATGGGTAGGAATATTGGGGAAAGAGGAACTAAGATTGGAAAGAAAGGGGGAAAATAAAAGGAGTAGCAAAACTGGAGATTTTTTTTCCAAGCAGCCTTGGAAGAAGCCAAGGAATTCCCCTCCCAGCTGGGGGTGGGTGGGGGCCGAGGGGACACACTAGCGGGGGGTCCTGTTGTGTTCCGTTGGGCTTAGACTGTAGCAGCAAACCTGACCAACAGCAATAAAGACATCAGTCCATACAAACAAAACATGCCTGGGAGTTGGCAGTTCCAGGTTTGATACAGTGGCTTAACCTCGTTATCAAAGACATAGGCTCCTCCTATCTTCCTGCCCTACCATCCCGCAGGGTGTTGTTGGCTTTCTGTCCTTGGGCTTGTCATCTCATGATCACAAAAAGGCTGCTGAAGCACCAGCACTTGAAAGTGATTGTTATGTTTGAGGCAGGAAGATGAGAAAGTGCAGGAAAGAAGCCTTGTTTCTGCAGCGTCCTCTTTTATGAGTGAAAAACATCTTTCCCATGAGCCCCAGCAACTTGCCTCCTGTCTTAGTGGCCACAATAGGCTTCACGTGCATCCCTAGACCAATCATTGACAAAGAGTAAGTGGATTTTCTTGACTGAGCTAGGAAACTAGAGGTTCATTCTCTGTGTTGGGGGCATGTTTACTTTCCCTGAGCACCTGCTGCCTGCCTGAAAGTAGAATAAAACTGGGGTCTGTAGGCACAGGAGCAGGTAAGAATAGCTGTTAAGTGGGCCGTACTCGAGCACGGGTTGTTCCTGCCTAGAACCAATACTTCAGCTCCTTGGGGATTAGAAGAGCCATCCTCAAGAAACCGTGAAGTCCCTCCTAAGAGGACAGCACTAGAGCAGAGACGGGACTTGCCCAGGCTTTTACATCTAGAGCCTGGAGGAGAATTGCCAGGCAGCTCAGCCTCCCAGGACCACATTCGGTTGCTTTGGTTTTGTTGTTGCTGCTGCTGTTTTTATTTTTATTGTCCACGGTAGTGAAATATACATAACATTATATTTACCATCTTAACCATTTTTTAAGTGTGCAGTTCGGTAGCGTTATGTTCACCTTGTTGTGCGACCAACCTCCAGAACTCTCTTCCTCTTGCAAAACTGAAACTCTAGACCCATTTAGCAAAAATTCCCAATTCCTCCCTCTCCCAAGCCCTGGCAACCACCTTTCTACTTTCTGTGAATTAGACTCCTCTAAGTACCTCCTGTAAGTGGAACCAGACAGTATTTGTCTTTTTGTGACTGGCTTATGTCACATAGCATAATGTTCTCAAGTTGCATGCATGTTGTAGCATGTGTCAGAATTTCCTTCCTCTGTAAGGATGAATAATATTCCATTGCATGTATGTACCACATTTTGTTTATCCACTCAGCTATCAGTGGACACTTGGGTTGCTTGCACGTTTTAGCTATTGTGAATAACGCTGCCGTGAGCGTGGGTGTACAGATATCCCTTTGAGACTCTGCTTTCAATTCTTTTGTGTATATACCCAGAAATGGAATTGCTGGATCCTCTAGTAATTCTATTTTTAATGTTCTGAGGAACCACCATGCTGTTTCCACAGTGGCTGCGCCGTTCCACATTCCCACGAGCAGTGCGTGAGGGCTCCAGTTTCGCCACACCCCTGCCAACGCTTGTGGTTTTCTGGGGGTTTTCGATAGTAGCCATCCTAACGGGTGTGAGGTGGTATCTCATTGTTGTTTTGATTTGCATTTCCCTGATGATTAGTGATGCCGGGCACCTTTTCATGCGCTTGTTGGCCATTGGTACATCTTCTCAGGAGAAATGTCTATTCAAGGCTTTTGTCCATTTTTTAAATTGGGTCGTTTTTTGAGTTGCAGACATTCTTGCATTTACTCTTTTAATAACTTTGGAATGCAAACTTGGTGGTGTCATCTTCTCTTCCACCTTTCCTGGCAATAGCTGTTATGCTGAGTCTGTGTCCCGCATTAGGACTCAGATTCAGCCACTGCCCTGGGATGGCACCATGCCTGCATCCTGAGCTGGCATGTCACCTTCCCCCGGATGTGCTGCCTGCGTCAAAGCAGGGCCTGAGGGGATGGGGAGCAGGAGGCAATGCCTGCTGGTCCTAAGGCCTCTGACCCTGGGTGGGCAGTGGGCATTTCCCCCTGTGCACAAGTCACTCTGCCCGGTCCTCTCTCCTCTACAGGGTGGCCCTGCAGCTGGAAGCCCACTCTGCACTAAGAGGCTGAATGTGCAACTTGACAATGGCCAAACCAGATATCAAAATAGAACTCTGGCCCACTATCTGCAGCCATCAGTCCAAGAAGCCAAGCAATCACTGCTGTAGTAATTGGCCCAAAATGGCCAGGACTGGAACAAGGACTGCTAGCTTCTTAATTTTTGTCTCCATTTCCAACTTGGGACCAACTGAGGAAAGCCAAACATGTATCCCTAACCCACCACAGAGGATGCCAGCCTCCAGCCTCCGCAGGCCAGCAGCCTGCAACCAGGGCCCACTGAAGCCTTCTCTCTTTCCACTCTAAGCCTTTCCCACTCCCAGGCCCACCTTTGGGTTTCTGCCAAGCACAGGTAATAATGGCCAACTGCCTTGCCACATAGCAGCTATGAATAAACAACCTTTGCTTATTCTTACTTGGGTGATTTTAGTTTATTTCCACAACACCCGAGACCTCGGGCAGGCTGCTTAGCTTCTCTGGGCCTCAGTTCCCTCACCTGTAAAACGGGGAGATTCATAAGAGTGCGTAGATGGCAGAGCTGCTATGAGGAATAAATCCATTTGGATGTATAAAGCACCTACTGCGAAGCCCAGCATGTAGAAAGCTCACTTCAATCATTATTTTTTTATCATCATCATCACCATCAACATCGCCTCTTATACAGCCCTCTGGGAGAAGTGGGTTTGGGGATTACTGGCCCCAACTCGCAAATAAAGAAACTGAGGCCCAATAAGTTTAGGGCTTTTCCCATAATGAGTGAGTGGTAGCCTAGGGGTGAAAATCAGGCCCTCAGATACTAATCAGAGCATTTTTACTGCAAGACTTTGCCTCCTCAATCCTAACAGAGGTCTTCCAAGTGGAATTAGCGTGCCTCCAAGAGGGAGTGTATTCGCTTGCTAGGACCGCCTGAGCAAAGTACCACAGAAACCAAGTGGTTTAAACAACAGAAGTTTATTTTCTCACCGTTCTGGAGGCTGGAAGTCCAAGATCAAGATGTCGGCAGGTTTGGTTTCTTCTGAGGTCTCTCTCCTTGGCTTGCCGGAGTCCTCACATGGTCTTCCCTCTGAGCACACGCACACCTGTGTTCAAAATTTGTCTTCTTGTAAGAACACAGTTATGTTGGATTAGAGGTCACCCTAAAGCCCTCATTCTAACTGAATTATCTCTTTAAAGCACTTATCTCCAAATACAGTCATATTCTGAGATACAAAGAGTTAGCACTTTGTCTTAGTCCATTTTCTGTTGCTTATAACAGAATACCTGAAAATAGGTAATTTATAAAGAAAAGGAATGTATCTCTTCCAGTTATGGAAGCTGAGAAGTCCAAGGTCAAGTGACTACATCTGGTGAAGGCCTTCCTGCTGATGGGGACTCTGCAGAGTCTCGAGGTGGCACAGGGCATCACATGCCAAGGGGACTGTGCTAGTTTGGGTATCTTGTCCCCGTCTTATAAAGCCACCAGTGCCACTCCAGTGGAAACCCATTGACCCAGTAAATCAAGGAATGCAGAACCCTCATGACCCAATCACCTCTTAAAGGACCCACCTTTCAATACTGCCACATTAGGAACTAAGCTTCACCATAAGTTTTGGAGGGTATAAGCATTCAAACCACAGCAGACTTCAACATATGGCTGTGGGGGGACACAGTCCAGCCCAAAACAGGGGTTAAGAAGCCAGACCCTGAGGCCCGGCTGCCTGGGCGCCAGCTCTGTGGGACCTTAGGCAAGTTACTTAACTATTTTGTGTGCCAATTTCCACATGTATAAAATGGGCTTAATAATAGTGACTACCTCAGGACGCTGTGGTAGGATTAAATTAGTTAAATAGTAAAATATTTAGCCTCCGGCATAGAGGAAATGCCATATAAATGTTAGCTGTTATTACTATTATGATTACAACTATATTACATCTGAGTTTTACTTTTATGGAATCACCTTTTCCAAGCAGAAATTTTAAAAAGTAATGAGAACTAAAGCAATAACAATGCCACCAGGCATTGATCTCAGTGAGCATCAGGCAGAGGCCAAGTGCTCTCCACGCCTCATTGCCTTGGATCTCACAGATGCTGTGGTCTCAAAATGGTCTCAGTTTTTAAAAGGCCAAGAGGATTTAGGGGGCAGGCCCCAACTTGACATGTAAGGAAAATCCTAGAAAAAGTCAAAATCCAAAACTGCTGCTTGATCATATTTAGGACGGGTGCTAACTATGGTTTGTCTTAGTCCCTTCAGGCTGCTATGACAAAATGCCAGGGACAGGGTAGTTTATAAGCAATGGAAATTGATTTCTCACAGTTCTGGGGGCTGGGAAGTCCAAGATCACGGCACTGGAAGATTCAGTGTCTTGTGAGGGCTGTCGTCCTCATAGACAGCATCTTCTCACTCTAATCTCACAGGGTGGGATTGATAAGGGGTCTCTCTCAGACCTCTTTTATAAGGGCCCTACTCCCATTCATGAGGGCTCCATCCCTGTGACCTAATGACTTCCCAAAGGCTCCACCTCCTAATACCATCGATTTGGGGGTGAGGATTTCAACATATGAATTTGGGGGAGACATAAACGTTCAAACCATAGCATGGTCTCAGGATTGGTGCTAATTACTTAGAAGCAGGCAGTAAGGTACAGAGGCCAGAACATGGCTTGGAGACAGACTTCAAAAGACTTGCAGTCCTGGGCCACTTCTGGCCAGCTCTCTGCCTAGAGCAGGGTCAGCGAGGGAGACACAACCTGAAGACACTGTCATCTCTTGCCCTAGAGGTGGAATCAGCCTCTCAAGTTTCAGGCACAGTGGTTCATTACATCGGGGTCAGCTGTTCATACTGCCATGTGTCCCTAAAGAAAAATCATTCTGCCCCAGAGAGGTAGTGTTCTGTGAACCCTTAACCCAGTTTTTTCCTTCTCAAACCACATTTCCATGTAATGTGCTCCCTTTGGAGCTGAGCACACAGTAGGCACACAAGAAAGCTCTGAAGCTTAGTAAAGGAGAAGGGGCCAGGCTGAGAGCATGGCAAAATGCAAACAGAAAGCATTTGCCATCCTCCCCCCAGGCCCAGATAAGCCTAACAAGTCTTATAGCCTCAGAAAGAGAAATCTTTAACCCAATTATGTCAAACCCCACAGGATACATTTGATCCGGGAAAAATATCATCTCTGGCAATCATAAAGAATATTAAGGTATTAGCAGCCATCATTTTAGAATTGCATTGGAAGGGGAGCCGGAAATAATTGCACTTCAGTTGCTCAAAAATCAGCAGTAAAAGAAATTTACATTAGTGTATAAATTACCCTTCCAGCAATATAAATTAGGATTTTATGCCTCCTAATGACAACAGTACAGGCCCTGGCTGTGCTAAGCAGAGACTTCCTGGAGAAGGGAGAGGCTGTACTCTGAATCCAGCAGGCACCTGGGCCCAAGTGCTGAGCTGGGGAACAGAAGTGATTTGAATCTGACTGTCCCCCACCTGGAAGCCAGCCCTGCTGGAAGATTCTCCAACTCAGTGGAGCTCCAGGGAGGCAGGCAAACCTCTTCAAAGCCTTTCCCGGGCTCTGCAGAGAACAAAAGTAATTTGCCTCCCTCCTCCCAAGTGCACACACAGCCCTCCCCCAGCCCTCCCTTGGAAACAGAAGCTCTGGATTTACTTGCAAAGCTGCTATGTTATCAGCACTTTTGTTATGAATGTTTAGGGGCTGGGGCTGCAGTTTTTCAGCTTTGAGGCAGAGCAGGCTAAGCAGTTTAGAACCGTGGACTATCTTTGCTGGAGTGAATGGGTCGGGGGAAGGTTCCTCCTGGGGCAGGTGACAGAAGCCAGAGGCAACTTCATTCCACAGCGCAGGTGCATGAAAGTCTGCCACTGGCATCAGGAATAGGGGGTCCACGAGCCCAAATAATGTGTGTCTGTCTCTCTCTCTCTCTCTCTCCACCTCTCAGGTCTGTCTGCCTCCATGTGCTGCCTTATTTCTCCCCCACGATATAGACTGACTTTCCCCATTCATCCAAGGAAGATGACTGCCAACAGCTTGTACTCACTTCATCCCAGAAAAACAAAAAGAAAAGCAAACCAAACACACACATAACAAATGGAGCTATTTTCTCATCTCTGTCGGAGGGAGGCGATCTGATTGGCTCTTCTTGGTTACATGCCCACCCCCTGGGCCAATCTCTGTTGAGAGAGGATGGACTATTATGATTGGCCGGGCTTGGGTCACGTGTTCGCTGCCGTAGTTAGGTGCGGTGGTGGCAATGATGGATTTACAGTTACACCGAAACCATGGAGAAAGGGAGAAGAACAGTTCTCCCAAAGGAAGCAGGGGTGCTGGGTCCTCTAGCCAGTGGCTTTGTTCAAGGGGCCCCAAGAATCCGTGTTGAAGCCAGAAGCAGGACCCCCGCCCACTCCAGGTGGTGCTGAGCGCTTTCTCCAGGCAGTGAGCCCAGGGAGGGACTGGGAGTTTGGGGGCAGGGGCTGATCTAGGGACGAGGACACCTGAGCATGTTGATCTCTCGAGCATTTAGAGACAAGTCCAGGTACCGCTCTGCAGCGGAGAGCAAATGGAGCACAGTGGGCCATGAAGTGCAGCCCTGGGCCTGGGCAGGCCTGAGCGCTTGGGGGTTTCAAAAGCTCCCCAAGCGATTTCAACGCATAGCCAGCCTTATTTCTCTGAGTTAAAGCACTTGGTCTTCAGAATGGCCCTGTTCACATTGCAGAGGGAGGGAACACAGTAAGATGTCAGGGTCACATCGCACAAGCAAGGGGCCACGGATATGTCTGGAGACTGGAGTTTGTCATGTGATTTCTTTTGAGATCCGTGGTACTAATGGGTGAACCCTTGGACTCACAGATTCCCAGCCCCTTCCAGGAAGGGGTTACTTAGTGGTCAACTCCATTTAAGAGGGGCCGTGGCAGAGGCGGAATAAAGCCCATAGGTCTGGGCTCCCTCCCCGGTATGTTTCCAGCAACCCAGCCCAAAGAGAGACAGCAGCAAAGGTGGCCCCTTCAGCCCTGCTTCCTTCTCTTCCCTGTACTGTGCATTCCTGATTTAACCTGTGACTTCCCTTCCCCTACATGGTGGGACCCAGGGAGCCCAGGTGCTGCTCCCTGAATAGAGGGATCAGGGCCAGGAAGAATCTGGGGCCATGTCTGTTCTTGCCACCCCCTTGGGATTGGAAGCCCCTTGAAGGAATCCAAAGTCACTGTGGGATCGTGGGGAAAATGTGCCCCCAGGAAGGAAGAAGAAGAGGGTTTGGTGCCTGGGCTGCTATTTGCAAGCTGTGTGAGAGCATCCTGATTACTGAAGATTCTGGAACCTCAATCTTCTCATCTGCAAAATGGGGGCAATGGGACCTCCCTCCCAGAGCAGAGGTGAGCAGTAAGAGGTGAGTAAGGAGGTGGCTTGTATAAAGACCGAGCACAGCACCAGCCTCATCGGAGGCCTCAAGAAAAGGGGAGGCCTCTTGCTTCCTACCTCCCCTAGAGGCCAAAGCCAGGTCTTGCCCTCTCTTAATCCCCCATGGGCCAAGACCCAGGCCCAGACTGACGGGTTGATTAATTAATGTGCAGGCCAGATCTCCACCAGGACGTTCTCTGATGATAAAAATCTCTGGAGAATGAAATGTTATGTGTCACTTGTCAACAAAGCCCAGCACTTTTCAGTGAAATAAGCATCTCATTCAGGAAAAACTTAATTAAAACGGCTGTTGGCACTCAAGTGATTTGCACCACCACTCCCAGCCTCCACTGGCGCGGTTCCCTGGAGAGACACCAATTATCTCCCGGGGATGTTGTGAAATCCTCAAAATACTCCTCTAAATAACATGAATCTTTAATACATTTTAACTTAAAAAAAAAAAAATCAGATCACACAGCACTTTTTCCAGAAAAAAAC
>VBSM01002153.1:29148060-29169067 GCA_008086735.1 Cheirogaleus medius | reverse complement strand
GTGGATGGATGAATTAATGGATGAGTATGCAAATAAATGAGGGAATGAATGTAATATCTGCTCCCAGACCTTTGTTTTTGAGTATGAGTGGGTTTCTTGCCCTCTTTCAGCCTGACCTCCTAAGAAATAAATCGTTTTATGTCCAGATAAAAACAAAAAATAGTTTGAGGCTTTAAGGAACTGGTGTGTGAGATATTTGGGCTTGGGGAATAAGGTAGGGGGAGGACCCAAACTCCTAAATTACATCATGAGGCCAGTGCTATTCCTGAGGATGACACAAGTCCCATGTCTGACACTGCCTGTTCCATGAGTAGCTGTTGACTCCATTAGGGACCTCATAGTTGCCACCCAGATTCTCAGAGAAAGCAGCCTTGGTCCCCAGAAGCAGGAGCCTCAAAGCCGTGACTTACATAGCACCCCAGGCCAGGGCCCAGGCTCGGGCTTCCTCATCCACCAAAACAACTGGAAGAGCCAGAACACCCATGCCCAGCTTGAAGAGACAGTCTGACTTGCGCTCCCAGTCCTGCTTCACCCACGGCTCCGCCAGCTCTGTGGGGCTCAGGATGGGAATCCCGGAAAACCCACATAAAGTGCCCTTTAAAAACTCTAGTCACCCTTTAACGGGAAAGTGGGAAGCAGGGTCTGTAAGCTCTGGACTCAAAATAACCGGCCCAGCTCTGCCTCCCACTGGCTGTACGACCCTGGGAAAGTCACCAACTCTGCCTCAGTTTCCCTGTCCACAAAATGAGTTTAATTCCCACCTCATAAGGCCGTTTTAGGGATTATGTGCTAGGAACATATCCACGTGTCCCTGCAGGGAGGGCACCGCAGCTCCGTGCCCCGCACTCCCAACTGGCCCCGTGTGTCTCTTCCCTTCATGTTCCTGCTCTGTATCCTTTACAGCAAAACTATAATCATAATCAATATGGCACATTCCTGAGTCTTGAGAGCCATTTTAGCAAATTATCAGCCCTAAGGAGGGGTCCTGGGAAACCTCAAATCTATAACTGGCGGCCGGAGCCTGGGTGACTTGGGGATGCCCGAGACCTGTGGTTGGGATCAGACATGCGGCAGTCACGTGGGCTGAGCCCTTCACTTGCGGGCTCTGCGCTAACTGCAAGTAGTCAGCGTCAGGACTGAGTTGATCTGTAGCCCACCCTGCTGGTGTCAGAGAGTGGGGGTGGAGGTAGAGTGGCAGGAGCGTGGAGCAGACAGGAGCTCGTCAGACAAGGAGAGAAAGGCTCCAGGTCCCCAGGCGGAGGCGGGGAGGACAGAGAGCTCCTACTTGAAGGTCAACATCTCCCCTCCTCCCCTACCCCTGCTTCTCCTTTCCAGCCTCCCCTACCCCACCTTCTCTCAGTCCTAAAAAACAGAAAGACAGGATGGGAAGAGACGTGGTCATGCCAGGGTTGATCGGAGAGGGAGAACCGCAGGCCCCTTTGCCCGTCCCCAGTCAAGGACAAGTCCCCAGGCCCCTGCCTCATTCTTCTGCCCCGCTGTCTGCAGTCGTCCTGTGTCCAACCTGCAGACTAGGTCGGGAGCCGAGCCAGGGAAGACGAATGGCCGAGGAGGGGCACGAGCACTCCCAGCGACGTGACAGCACTCGGGAAGAAGATCTATGCCAAGGAAGATCTGTTCCATGATAAATTCCCCCCGAGAGGAAAACTCCCTTTAAGAGTTAATCACAGAATCCATAAGAAAAAAAGTTTCCTGTGAACAAAGCATATTCCTGAGGGGCCACTTTGCCTCGTGCTCTGCAGTTACGACCCTCCGAGGAAGGCTGTCTGCCCATCAATTGCTGGTTTCAAGAGAGCAGAGGGCTGAGTTTGACAGAACAGGACAAACATCTTTCAGCCAGACAGGCAATGGCGACAGGAGTGGGGAGCGCGGGCCCCCAGTAGCCAAAACTGCACAAGGCAAAGTGGGTCTGGGAGACCCGGGTTTAAAACCTCAATCTGTTCTCTGCCAGTTGTGTGGCCTCGAGCAGGTCGCCCCTTCCCTCTGCCTTGGTCTCCTCCGTTTCCAACTGGAGGCAGCGTTATAACTCAGATTTCTTTAAGGATAAGATAAAATGATGCATATTGAGATTCCTGGCCCAGAGGAAATAATCAGTCACACATGTTGACCCCGTCTAGCATCTAGCTCGGTGCTGTTCCAACCAAGCCCCACGTGACAAACACTCTGAAAATCCAGATGCCCGGGCCCCAGGCTCACAGACTCTGAGCAGGGGCCCAGGTGTCTGTATTTCCAAAGGACTCTGCAGGAAAGCACTGAAGCAGCCGATGAGCTGCCCCACAGTGTCGTGACAGCTGAGAAATGACTATAGGGCACGATTTGATTTTTACCAATTATAAGAATGTATTAAATGATCACATGTACTCCCAGAATAAAAATAATAAAAATAAAATGTATGAATAACACTTTTCTTTTTAAATCTTCAGGACCTAGGGCTTGATGAAAAGTTCTTAGACATGACACAAAAGCAGAATCCATAAAAGAAAAAAATGGGTGAATTGGACTTCATCAAAATTAAAAACATTGGCTTGGCAAATGACCCATGGAAAAAATGAAAACCTAAGCTACGGACTGGGTCGTAAGGAGAATGAGGGGCTTGGTGAGTCAGAGGCAAGGGGTTGGGGACAGGCACCCAGGAGGTGGCAGGAGAGCCCTGAAGACAAAGCCCCACTGCTGCGGCTTTGCCAAAGGTGCGTCCTGGGCCCTTACAGGGTTTATGATCAAGAAAGTGGCTTCTGCCAGCCTCACCTTGCCCTGTCTTCACAAATGTTGGAAAGCTCTGATTCATGTTAAGGATGTCGCTTGAGAGGACCTGAGCATGTAAAAACTTCAGCTCCCGCGGAAGATGCTACCAATCTGCTAAGAGGCATATGTGGCCCTATAAATATTCTAAATGATGATTCCAGCGCAGCTCCCCTGCTAAAGTGGGGTCTGGGGAGAATCCACGTGCCTCTGCGAGCCTCAGTTCCACTAAGTGAAAGATGGAGCTCGTGCGTCTCTCGTGAAGTCGTTATGAAGATCCAGGGCCTCAGAGAGGCGCTCGGCATTATCATTCCCAGAAGCAGAATCGCAATCGGCACGTTTAGGCCAAGCTCACTGTGCGCTGGCCGTTCTGTACGTGCTCTGCACATATCAGCTCCCTCGACTGTCACCGGCAAATCACGAGCTAGAGACTGTTCTCGATCTCAATTCACAGATGAGAAAATGGAGGCACAGAGAGACTCAACAACGGGCCAAGTCCGCGCGGGTAGGAAAGGGCAAAACCAGGACTGGAATCCAGGTCGTCAGACTCCAGAAACCAGTCACCTTTTAAAGCCATGGACCCAACACTGCTCCTTGCTTAGTCAAACCTAGACCCCCAAACATACCTTAATGGTGTATATAGAGGTTACTTTTCCCACCTCAACCACCTACAGGGGAGTAGGCAACAGAGCAGTGGCCTGTGATCTTACCTCCAGCATTAGGTGACTACGTGACCTGGAAGTCAGGGTTACCATGTGCAGTTGTGCAGGTTGCTCACTGCACAAAGTTGCCTATCCTAGTGGGCAAGTGGAGGCCAAGATCCAGCCTCCTTGGCCCAGGGCTATGTTTGCATGGAGGGGGAAACTTTTTCTGATTCTCACCCATGACTGAAATGATCCTACTTAAAGCAGTGTATCCTCCTTTGTGGGTCTCTACAACATGACAGTGCTTTATTTGGATGACCTCTAGGCCCCTTACAGCTATGAAATTCTCTGACTTGACAATGAATCACTTTGTGGGCTGGCCAGGGTGCTGCTCCAAGCCCTCTTGACCGTAGGCTGTTTTTAAAAGACTAGATCTGGCTTTCTTGGACTAAATCCTCAATGACATGCTCCCTGTCGCTCCTGAGAGCTCTGACTGAAGCTGGGAATGTTGATCATGCCGCTTTCTCCTGGCCACTTCTTCCCGGCTTTCATTATTTTGCTCATTGCCTCAGACGTGCACACAAAGGCTCCCGCTGGCACAGAAGCGGCAGCATCTGCCGGCATCCACGGGCAGCTGGCTGTGAGCGTCCGACGGCAGAGACATCTGTACTGAATCAGCTCCCGCTCGGGTCTGCGCACAGCCCTGTAAGCAATAAATCCTCCTTACGGGACGCTGCGTGCTTTAGGAGAGCGTTGGCTGGGCTTCAAAGAACATTGTGCAAAGGCGCAGGAAGAAATGACTTGGAGTGGAAACGCCCCGGGAAGCACTATTGCCCGCCCTGCTCTGCTCATTGACGAGCATCCCCAGTCTCTAGTAGCGCAGGCTGATTTTAGCTGTTCCTTCTTTCCTTCTGTTCTCCTGCAAACATTTACCCAGCACGTCCCCCACGCCGGGCACTGTGTCAGTGTATGCTTACTGCTGGGAGTCCAGGTCTCATTCTGGAGAAGCCCACACATAAGTGGGATAGGGATATGTAATCAAATAGCTGCCATGCAGTGGGAGGGTGGCTGTCATTTTAGCAACTGCCAAGAAGTATAAGTGTTGAACACACGGTCCCTGGAAGGCTGGAGATGGATCAGGAAGAACGTGGCTCATGGAGTCCGGCACAACCTGCTTCGGACACCCACTCCCCCACTGCCACTTCTCAACTCTAAAATGGACATGCTAGCCCCACCTCGCAGGTCCTGGGCCACCCTGGCTCATTGCAGTCCCCTGCTATTTCTGCCACTGGTCTGAGAACTATCAGACCTACCTCTCCTCACCTACCTTCCTGCCTATCGTAATCCTAAAAGACACAATCCCAAATGCCATAATCCCAAATACTAAAATCCTGAAAGATCAAAATTTCTAACATCTAAAATCCCGAAAATCACCATCCCCAAAGAATAAAAGGCCAAATGTTGAAATCGTGAAAGCCAGATTCTCAGGAAGGCTTTAGTGCGTTTGTGGTTACACACAGGACAGATGTATCGTGTTAGTTGCATTGTGTTAGGTGGAACTATTACCTTGTTATTATCTTTATTTGGAAATTAAGTATGGGTTAAGGACAGGAGTGTGGGTGCCAAGTTGACAAGGGCTCAAGTTTAGGTGTCAACTCGACTGGACTAAGAAAGATCTAGAAACCTGGTAAAGCACTGTTTGGGGTGTGTCTGTGCCGGGGTTGCGGAGGACATGAGAGCGCGACCCTGAGTGGACCAGGTGGGGAAGATTTGCCCTCAAGGTTGGCGGGAACGTTTATTTATTTCTCAAATAAATCCCCTTCTAAAAATGTAAATAAATATCTTTTCAAGAATTTTTTAAATTTTTTTCCAGATTTATATTTTCAGGATTTTTATTTTGGGGGACAGTGATTTTAGGGATTTGGAACTTTGGGGATTTCAACATTCAGAATTATAGAGTTGGGATTGTGTCTTTCAGGATTATGGCCCAAATCCCCAGCCCCCCAACCATTTTTTTACCAAGTTCATCCACAGAACCCAGACGGAGGTCACCAGCCACCCAAATGACAGCAGGAGGGGGGTCCCAGCTGAGCTGAGCGAGAGCCTTGCCAGAGTTTATAGCCGGCCAATCCCACCATTCTCTATGTCTTTGTCACCCTGGCCCACTACCCACACGTAAACCTCTCCCATCACCCCCACCCAGGGCCCCCTTCCTGATGACACCCCCTCCCAATCTCTGGAGTCCCCATAATGAGGAAAACTTGCTACTCTAGACCCCCAATGTCTTCACAAAATACTCCATTCGCCTCTTGCCTAAACTCTAACCCTGGGTGCAGGAAGTTCCAGTAACAAAGTGACCAGTGATGGCAAATGGTCCCAAGAGACCAAATACGATAAGAACAGAAAAGCATACTTGGGGTTTAACCGTGCCGAGGTCGCTGGTGATCTCAGTGGAGAGTCTTGGTGGATCATGGTGAGAAGAAGCCAGATTGTGGTGGGTTGGGCTGTGGGTGGGAGATGAGAAAGAGAAAAGATGTGTAGACGATGCTTTCCAGAAGGTTCGATGAGAAGAAAGGGCAAAAAGGGTGACAGCTGGACAGGACCAAAGGCCCAGTGGAGGATGCAGGTGGAGAACCACCTATGAGAGGCCACCATAGCTGGAAGAATATATTCTCCAACTCTGATAATCGAGTCCACGGGTGCAGACTGTGCTACGTATGTAGCATGTGCTACGTATCGTCGCTTGCAGAGACCTTGTATGCCTAGCCCAGCATGCTTGCTTTACATGTAGGAAACTCGAGACCAGACAGGCCAAGTATCCTGCCCAAGGTCATCCAGCAAGCGAGTGGCAAAACCAGGAATGGATTCCCGTCTTCTCCTCCTCTGAACGAGGCTATGCTCCAAGTGCCGTGCAAATCGAATTCCCCGACGTAAAATGATCTTATGCATGTCTAGAGACAATCATAAACATGGGCAGGTCCACCCAGAGCTTGTTAGCACAAGGACTGGGCGAGGGATGACCCAGCACAAAGAGCTTGAGTCCACTGAAGGAAGACGCAACTCGGAGGGTGACACAGTGGCTGTGTCACACAGAGCCACCCCCTCACCACAAACTCACATCCGAGTCCCAAGAAGGCAAAGAAGTTCTCGATAAGACCCAAAATGAGTTGTTTCTATCAAATTCTACTATGACCTCAGAGCACCAGACACACCTTGTAGAGACCCTCTAGCAGAGGGTCAGGCAGAAATTAGGGGGTGTTCTCCACCCCTCACCCCATGGCAGGGCATGGCCCTGCTCTGGGCTGCAAAGACAGAGGCAGAACAAGCATGGAACCCGGGGCAAGAGGAGCAGAGCCAGCGACTGATGGGGAAGCTGCAGGGTCTGGGGGCGCTGCAGTGCCCAGCAGCACTCAGGGAGAATGTGCCCAGCAAGGGATGGTGGAGCAGTGGCCAGGCCTGGCAGGACCAGGCACATGTATGAGCCCATGTGAGACAGGCCTGCGGGCTCCACAGGTACGTGGGCAGGAATGCTTTGCAGGGAACTCGAGCTCCTACTTCTGCAGGTCACATGCCAGCAAGAGCTGGGGAGGCAATAAGGCCCCCAAGAGCTGTTGAAACTCAAGTTGCCAGTAAAAGGTCGATAGAAAAAACATTTCCCGTGTGTATGGACATGTCCATTTTCACTTTTTCCACATCGTCCACACAATCCTCAGAACAGCCCCCTCCTCTCCTCTCAGCTATCCACATCCTCAGTTGTCAAGGCCCAGTCAAGCCCAGCCCAGGAACCCCTGTCCCCATCGCCTTCTCCTCCCTCTGAGGTCCTGAACTCACAGCATCACCCAGGGGAACTGTAAGGTAGGTCAGGCCACTGTGACAAGGATACCACAGACTGGGTGGCTTATAAACAACAGATGCTGCAAGTCTGAGATCAGGTTGCCAACATGGTCCAGTTCTGGTGCAGACTCTCTACCGGGCTGCAGACAGCTGACTTCTTGTATCTTGTCATGATGGAAAGAGAACCAGCTAGATGCCTCTTGTAAGGACACTAATCGCATTCCTGACAGCTCCACCCTCATGACCCAATCACCTGCCGAAGGCTCTACCTGCTGATAAGCATCACATTGGGTTAGGATTTCAATACATGAATTTTGAGGGGACATAAACATTCAGTCCAGGTCTCTTGCTTTGGTGGTATGATCCCTTCCCCTGCCAGCTGGCAGGCCCCAGGAAGACCAGGCCATCCCCTCTCACCCCAGCACAGGGCCTGGCACCCAAGGACCCTCCCTGAGCTTGCTCTGGTCTAGCCCTGACCACACCACCTGCTCCACCAGACCAAGCAACCAAGGGAGGGTCCAGACAAAACAGGGCCACGGAAGCAGCAGCCAAGAGTCTCCATGAAGCCCTCTCTGCCAGCTTCAGGTTGCACAAGGAAGACTCAGTGTCCCATAGCCACCACCAATTGTGACGTCAGACCCCGGTCCACTCCCTGCTGGGACAAGAAGTAGAGCTTTCATTAAACTGTCAGGGTCTCCTGTGATCTTTCTCCCAAAATAACTGTTATGGGCTACATTATGTCCCCCCCACAATGCATAGGTTGAAGTCCTAACCCCCCCATACCTCAGAATGTGACTGTGTTTGGAGGGGTCTGTAAGGAGGTAATTACAGGGTCTGTAAGGAGGTGATTGAGTTAAAATGAGGACCTTATAAGAAGAGGCAACGAGGACATAGGCCAGAATGAAGGGAGGACATATGCAGACTAAGCCAAACCAACCCGCTGATGCCTTGATCTCAGAACTCCAGCCTTTAGAACTATGAGAAAATACATTTCTGTTGCTTATGCCACCCAGACTATGGTACTTTGTTGCCATGGTCTGAATGTTTATGTCCCCACACTCCCCCGCCCAAAAAATCATATGTTGAAATCCTCACCCGTAAAGTGCTGGTGCTAGAAAGTGGGGTCTTTGGGAGGCGATTAGGTGATGGGGTGGATCCCTCATCAATGGGATTAGGACCCTTAAAAAAGAGGCCCCAGAGAGACCCCTGACCCTTTCCACCATGTGAAGACACAGCAAGAAGTCACAACCTATAAATCAGAAAATGAGCCAGATATTGAATCTGCCAGCACCTTGATCCTGCTCTTCCCAACCTCCAGAACTGATAGCAATAAATTTCTGTTGTTTATGAGCCACTCAGTCTATGGCATTTTTTTTTTCTTGAGACAGAGTCTCACTTTGTTGCCCAGGCTAGAGTGAGTGCCGTGGCGTCAGCGTAGCTCACAGCAACCTCAATCTCCTGGGCTCAAGCGATCCTACTGCCTCAGCCTCCCGAGTAGCTGGGACTACAGGCATGTGCCACCATGCCCAGCTCATTTTTTTCTGTATATATTTTTAGTTGGTCAATTAATTTCTTTCTATTTTTAGTAGAGACAGGGTCTCGCTCAGGCTGGTTTCGAACTCCTGACCTTGAGCGATCCTCCCGCCTCGGCCTCCCAGAGTGCTAGGATTACAGGCGTGAGCCACCACGCCCGGCAGTCTATGGCATTTTTGTTATAGCAGCTCAAAAGGACTAAGACACCAGTTATGGCAGCCCCAGCAAATGAATACACTGGCCAGGTTGTCTTTGAGTGGCTTTTCTGTTCCAGATCATAAATTAAAATCACTGTTGGCAAGGGGCCTCTAACCCCTCTCTTGCTCTGGGCTGCAGAATGGGAGCACTGATTTCCCTGTTGGCATTTTTGCTCTTGAAGGTGTGCAGCATTCTTGGCCTCTGTGAATGGTTGGTCCAAGAAAAGGAGCACTGAGGTGGGGGACACAAACGTGCAGGTTCCTCTAAAACCTCTTCACCCCCGTTCTACCTGCCTCTTAGAATCATGCACCAGCCAGTCCCTCCTGTCTGTTCCACTTGCCACAGGTCCCACCTGGCCAGGTAAACTAAAACTGCAAGCCTTCCTTCTTCTGCCCTGCATCCTCTCCCCTCTCTCTGTCACACTCTGCATTCTCCCAGGGCACCTAAGTACAAACGAGTAGGAAGAATCAAGGGCAATTCACCAGGAAACCTACAAGGGATTCTATAAATGTCGATGAAGCCTCTGCTCATCCACAGTGTTGAACTTTGATTTATCATCATTTGAATATCTTAGCAAGTGAAGGGCACCCTCGTAAAGCATGAGCGCAGCAGTGAAATGGAGAGAGATCATTTCCCTTGTGCTGGGGCCATGAAACTCCATTCTTGTGATCTGCAGTCCGGGAGGAAATCTTCAGCAGAGGTTAAGAGCATTAATACAAATTGACTAAGGTTCTTTCACATCCTACTGAGAAAACCACTTCACGGCCATTAACATGCCAATATTTAAACAAACTCGCCTTCCACTGAGAGAGTGGCTGCTTGCAACGGGTGAGTGGGTGGGATCTGGGATAAGGTAGCCCCGTGCAGATGCTTCCAGGGAGCCCTGGCCACCCAGCTGTAGGCTATGTAGGGCTTGCATTGCTGTTCAACTTCCTCCTCTGCCCAAAACTTCTTCATCTCCCTTCCTTCCGCATGTGTGATTTATTTGTGTGCAAATAAATATCTTGTACCCCACATTCCATCTTAGCATCTGTTCCTGCAGCATGAGACAGGTTGAAGATGCCACTGTGCAGCTGGGAGCCACAGCTGGCTGTGCCCAGCTCAGGCCTGGGTACAGGGGTGTTATCTGCCCTGGAGGGGGTCACCATCTTGCATGACACCAAGAAATGCACAGTACAATATGTCATGCCAATAGAGAGGGGAGTCTGGACCTCAGGGGCTGGTCACCATCCCCCATCAGATGTTGGGAGTAAGGAGAGAGGACAAATCACATTTGCCAGAAGAAGAGCTGGCTGGGAGGGAAGGAAGTGGGTTCAGTTCTGACTATATTGGTTCCAGCGAGATCTGAAGTGGAGGAGAGAGGGGCAAATATCTAGCAGGTAGGGGATTAGGGGCCATAGGGAGACGATGTAGTCAAGACACAGTAAAGAAAAGAATATTCAGTGATGTTGGCCACTGCCTGCTTTGTGTCCCTGGATGTCATATCACTAAGTCTGAACCCCATCTGTGAGAGAAAGCCATGGGCAACGTGACTTCCCTGCCAATTGTTGTAAGGGTTTGGGTCATGGGAGGGAAGAACTTGACACAGCGCCTGTCACCTGGTGGCTTCTAAACAAGTCGTAACTGTTTTCATGAATGGGAAAATCCAGCCTGTTAAAGTGCAGCAGCAGATACAGTGGCTTCCTTCTCCAAGAATTCTCCAGGAATAGAACTGTGACTCACCACATCAGCTTAAACTTTTGGGGCTGGCAATCTATCAAATGCACGTCAGATGTTTGGGGGACTGTAATTTGGTCCACACAGAGAGATGTAATAAGCAGTGGCAACATGAAGGGATGGCTCCAGTCTGGCTGTTTCACAAACATGACCCATCATCTGCAGCCCACAGAGAAAGCCCACCGTCTCAGAAGGCAAGACCCACGTCAGTAGCATGGAAGGGTGTGGGGTGCCAGATGGCACATTTTTGTATTTCATTTTCTCCTCCAGATATCCTTGCTGAGTAGTTGGTATCATCCTCATTTTTACAGATGAAGGAATTGAAGCTCAGAAACTTTAAGAACCGTGCCTGAGGTCACACAGCAGCAAATGGTGGGACTGGCCTTGAGCTCACCTGTCTGGACGTGGAGCTCTGACCTTCCTTTCCATTGCAAGGCTTTCCAAGCTCCTTGCCACTTGTTTTGCAATGATCTGCTACTCTGTATCCCTTCACCTTCCTTGCTTTCTCTCCTTCCCAGAAACACTTCATCACATCCCTCTGTCTTAGTTCGTTCAGGGGTTATAACAAAAATACCATGGACTGGGTGGCGTATAAACAGTAGAGGTTTATTTCTCATGGTTCTGGAGGCTGGGAAGTCCAAGATCAAGGCGTCAGTGGATTTCATGTCTGGTGAGGGCCCAACTTCCTGGTTCACAGATGGCACCTGCCAGCAGGGTCCTCACATGGCAGAAGGGGCAAAGCAGCTCTCCAAGGTCTCTTTTATAATAAGGGCACTCATGTAGTTCCACCCTCAATGCCTAATCACCTGCCAAGGGCCTCCTAATAGCATCACATTAGAGATTAGGTTTCAACATAGGAATCTGAAGGGACACAAACATTCAGTCCATGATACCTTCTCTGTGAAGCAATCCTGGTGACCCCTCAGGTTAAGCCACTTTCTAGCCCCAAACAGCTTCTCTCACCGTAGTCCACCTTCTTCTCTACTTAAATGTCAGCTCCAGCCAGGCCAGGGTCCTCACTGGCCACAGTACCTCTCCCTGTCTACCCACCATGCTCAGCCTCCCTGGATCCGTCCTCTCCAGTCCTACCTTGATCCCAAAATCTCTACTGTCCAAGAATCTCTCAGCAGCTGGTTGAGGGCCCAAACCCAGCTCGACTATTTTATCAGTTTTCTATTGCTGCCATAGTAACTTACTACAAATTACTACAGTAACTATAGTAACTTACTACAGTTACAGAGGTCAGAAGTCTGCAACGCAGGGCTGTGTTCCGTCGGGAGGCTCCAGGGGAGAATCGGGCCCTCCCTTTTCCTGCTCCTACAGGTGGCTCATGGCTCTCTAGCATCTTCCAAGCCAGCAGTCACACCTCCAACCTCTGCTTCCCGTTGCCACATCATCCCCAACCCCAACCCTCAGCCTCCCTCTTACAAGGACGCTTGCAATTGCATTTAAGGCCCACTCAGGTAATTCAGGATAATCTCCTCATCTCAAAATTCTTAACCTGATCACATCTGCAAAGCCCCTTTGGCCATGTGAAGTAACATGTTCATGGGTGAGCATCTTTGGGCGGGGTGGTGGCAGGGTTGAGCCTATCACACCCACCTTCTTAAAGAACCCTGATGCAATAGACATGAATTGTATGGTCCCAGCTCAGATGTGTCCATTTTCCTACCAGTTTCCTTCTTGATCCATTTCTACTTGACAGCAGAAAACTTAAACTCGTTGCTTCTAGATATTCTGGCCACTTCTGATTTAAGCCAAGTCTTTGGGGCATAACTCCCCCCCTTTGACACTGTTCACTTTCGTCTTTGAGCTTTCTCCCTTCTTTTGCCACCCTCCCCTCTGGCCCTGCTTCTGACTTCCTGCAGCTCCAAGCATGTGCACCACCCAGCAGTGGCAGAGAGGGGAGGGCTCTGGGCTCTAAGGTTGAGGCAACATCATTGGGCTTTCTTGGGTTGGTCTACCTCTTGGGCTGGGATAGAGCCTTGGTGTGCTCGTGGGTCATTCTCTGGGCATAGGAGGGTCGAGTGTTCACTCTATGGAGTGGCAAAGTCAGTGTCAACAGAAACAAACTGGGCCATACTCACTGCCACCATGTGGGTGATCAATAGAGCATGGTAAAATCTATGTCCTCCTGGTCACTCAATGTCAATGATGGGTCCACCCCGTAACCCCTGTGGGTGAGGTATTTTTGTTCCTCCAAGTAATTTCTTGGAGGGCCAGAGGGCTAGCTCAAGCCAGCTAGCTATCCCCACGGTTCACTCACTGCCTGGGGGACGCTGTCACCTCTTCTTTGTCCCTCCTGCTTGGCTATGCCATTTGGTGTCATCATTCCCAACATCCCCAACCCCTAATAGTCCTGGGTACAGCTATTGGTCTAGGCACATAGCACACCCCATATGAGATGTGCACCCCAAGCCCCCATGATCACAACCTGCCCAGAGCTGAAAGGAGAGTCTCTCGGGTGGCTCCTGCACCTCTGCTTTTCTGCACAAAGGGGAAAGGAGTAGAACATTATTGCTTCCCTTCTCCATTAGCATTCTCCTAACAATCTTCTCTTCCCCGACCCTTGCCCATTCCCTGGGAGAGTGGGGCAATGGGGGAGTGGCGGTTGCAAAGACAGATTCCACTGGCATGTATCCACTTCCAAGTCTCAACATGCCAGCTTTGAATCTAGAAGTTTCCAAGGATGGTATTCCTTTGATCTTCATGGTAGCTTCTCCACATTAATCTATGAACTTGCAGTTTGGAGACCAGGTGAGGGAAGGAGTCATCTCTAGCCAAGAAAGGGTAGAAAGAAAGAGAAGGGTAATAGTTGTTAAGAATAAGAGCATTTGACCCCCCAAAATTAATTCCTTGGCCTGATCAAGTAATCCCTGGCTCATATGGTTAATCAGCTATTGCATGTGTCTGTGCCCTGGCCCCACAGCTAATTCTGTAAGCTCCTTGTGGGCAGGGACTACCCCTTGTCCTAACTCTGCATCCTCCTGCTCTGCTCCTACCAGGCCTGGCCTATGGCCAAGCACCCAACAGACACGAGGGCAGGTGTGGGTCCAAGGAGGGGACATGAGTGGACGAGGATTGGATGGGCGGGTGAGCAGCAGGGATCTGAGCTTCAGGATGTTGCTTCCCAGTGGACTCTGAAGCCAGAACAAGGGCCAGTGGAATTGTGTCCACTGGCCTCATGGACTTCTTCCTCCCAGTCACACTTGTATGTTGGGGTTTTTTTTCCATACCACACAAGACAATGCTCATATGAGGATCAGGGAGCCTGATCCCCACATCACAGAATATGAGTTGTATCATCAAATCCCAGCGCCCATCTCCCAGCTCCGCGCCATTTATCATTCTGCTCCATCCTTCCGTTGTAGCACTCACATACACGCACACACACCTTATACACTCCCTGGGTGTTTCCCTGGCCATTGCCCTTTGCCTTTGGTCAACTCGCCCATCTCCCACCTGGCGCTCTTCTTCTGGTTGCTCTGAGGACACCTGGCCCTACTGTGACTCATCAGGACTCTAGAGTCTGAGGTGTGGGCTCCAGTAGCCACAGCATGCATGACTATGGCCAAGGCAGGAGCACAGCTAGCCCATATGGTCCCTTTGTTCAAATTAGACAGAGGTGCCCATCAGGGACGCCAGGCTTTCCAGCCCTGGGCCCCCGCCCTTGGCTGAGCACTCATGCTAGGGAATGAGGGACCGGTCTCCAGGGGCATTGCCAGCCCCTCTCTCAGTGCCTGTGTCCTTCAGAGGTTCCCATCAGAGACCCCAAAACACCATCTCCTGGAAGAAAAGGCAAGGTTTTAGGGAAGAGATTAAACAAGCTAAAATCCTGAAACACCAAACAGTCAAGGCAGCAAAACAAAGAAGGAAAAAATTAAACTTGAGGCTAGAAGCATATTTCTCAGCACCAGAAAAAGAACTGTTTCTCCTAAGCCCCAGTGGGCAAGGAAACGGAGCGAAAGAGCGCCAGGCCATAGTTGCAGTGAGTACCGCATAAATCCCCACATAGGAGCTTGCCAGTGCAAAGGTTGAGAATCATTTACTGCCAGAGAACAAGAAAAACTTTCACTTTGGGAAACTGACTTCTCCCTGGAACATTGTAATAACAGGAATGCCAGCCAGGTAGGTTCGCAAGGCAAGCACACCTCATAGCTTTTCCATTAAGCTTGGCAGCTCCAAGAGCTCTGCTCTACCTCCCTCTCCCCCAGACCACACTTTGTGATGACTAAAAGGAGCTGGACAGGCACTGTATTGAAAAAAGCACCTGGACACTTAAATGTCTCTTGCATAAGAATGAGTCATTTCCAAGGTTCTTGCATGGAGAATGTAGCAGTCAGTGTCAGGTAGGTTGTGCTGCAGTAACAAAAAAGCCAAAAAATCTCAGTGGTGTAAAACAACAAATGCTTATTCTCTTTCTTGCTACAGGTTCAGTGTGGGTCAGCTGGGGGCTCTGCTCACTCCAGCGCCCAGGCTGATGGGACAGCTACCATCTCAAGCATCACTGGTCACTAGGGTAGAAGAAAAAGAAGGTAGCACAAGCACTGGCTCTTAAAGCATCTGCACACAAAACTTTTGCTCACACTTCACTGACCAAAGCAAATCGCATGGCCAAATGTCATTTCAAACGGGAGCAGAAGTGTGGTCTTATCTGGCTCCCAGAGGAGAAAGAGCCAGAACAGGTATGAACAGCCCTAACACCTACCAAAGGGAGAAAACACAGTGAGAGAAGAAAACAGAGGAAGGGAGCAGAGAGGGGAGGGAGCAGAGAAGAAGGAAAAGGGAGGAAAGCCAGCGGAGGGGACAGGAGGGGACAGGAGAGGAATACCCAGTTGCCCAAGGCTAAGGAGTGCCCTGCAGAAAGCCTCAGAATGGCTGAGAACAAGTGCAGTTACTTTGACTAAAGCTAGATCTCAAGAAGGCTCTGCTACCTTCCCCACTCCCGCGGAGCTAGGGTCCACCTGCAGCTGCCGCCCAGCTGGCTCTGCCTGCCTCACCTTGCCTGTCTCCTCTCTCACTCCCCAGAGGCCCCTCTAGCCCACTGAATGTCCTCCTGGGAGATCTCATTTCACACCCTGGCAGCATGCTCAATTCCTCCTGTCAGATCCTGGAGGCAGCCCTATAAATAAGGACTGAATTCTTTATTGCTGGAGCCTGCAGAAGGCTTGCACGTGGATGTCTTCACTCATGCTACAGTCATATTTTAATAAAACGTGCACATGAGCTTTGCATGAAGAGGAATGAGTAGGAGTTGAACAAGCAAGCATGTCTTTGCAGCCAGGGCCCCTCTCCCTGTGGGAAGGTCTCAGGCTAGCACGGAAGTCTGACAATCAAAAGGGTTGTCAGTGACCCCATCCACTCTCAGATGGAAGGCACAACTTCTGACAATTCCGAGAGGCTTCTCTGACATGTCTCACCTTGTCCCCTGGGGACCCAATCCCTGTAGAAGTGTTCTTGTTTAAGCATGACCCCCTTGGAGCTAGACTGACACAGCCACACCTACTCTTGGTCCCCCACTCTCTCTGGCCTGGCTGGACACATCTTCTCACATACTTCCAGAGAGGCAGGCAAAGTGCCAGGGAATCCTTCACGTATTCAAGATCAAGGTCTGGGGAAAACAAGAGCCCAGTGCCCCAGACTCGACTCTACTGCTGCAGAGAGTCAATCTGCTCCACAGACCAAGCAGGGCACCTAGCAGGATGAAAGGCAGGTGTGTGCAGGTGGCGGCAGGCAGCAGGGATGGGAGGGAGATCTGTGGAGCTGGAGACAAGGGATCCTCAAGGCTAGAAGTCTGTGGATACATTGTTAATGTTCACCAGTTTGCCCGGTTCTCCTACCCACAAGGTGCATGGGCAACTACACTGCTCAGTTCCCTTGCAGGTGAATAGGTCCATGTTCTAGCAGCTGCTTTTAGCCAGTGAGTTTGGGAAGAAGGCATATGTATCACTTTCAGGCCAAAACATAGACCCTCCAGCTGTCTCCTGGTTCCCACCCTCTTCACCAGCCACAAAGGAGGCCTCATACTGAGATGGAACCACGAGATCAAAGGAACCTCGATCCCTGAAGCACCGCGTGGAGAAGAGTTGACCTACGCAGTTCGCAAATGCTCAGTGAGCTTAGAGTGAGCCAGAAATAAACCGCTGTGGGTTAAGCCACTGAGATGCTGGGGTTGTTTGTTACCATGGCGTATGTAATCTCACCTAACCTATGTGGACTGATACTGTCTTTCCATGTGTGATCTGCCATGAGATGGGCACCGTGAGTCCAAGCCAACTGCCCTCTGATGGGGAAGAACTGGACCCAGCTCTGAATCACATCTTTAGCATCAGAGACCGAGACTGAACATGAAGAAAAGTCTTAAATTCAAACTACGCCAAGACAATCTTTCTTGTGAATCTGAGCGTGTGTCTCAATTGGCATTCTCTCTGCGTGTTATCTGTGTTCTATCTGCTGTGATAACAGGTTAGATTTTGGTCGTTCAGCAGGTGAACACAGCAGGGATGAGCCAAAGTTGTACAGATTGGTTAATTTTTCTTCACTGTTTTTCTCCACTATTCCCATCCAAAAAAAACTTAACCTTTAGGCCATGACCCTTTTGTGGGTCATAAAAAATCAATTTCATAGTCATATCCAACAGTTTTTGGACTGGAATGGAATGAAATGGACCAAACAGTGCTTCACATATAGTAAAGCTAAGTACTCATGTTCCAGCAAGTGTCACAGCAAGTGTCACAGCAAGTGTTAACAGCGACTGACCGGAGAAAGAACCGAGCGGCACACAGAGAATCGGAGTATCAGCTTTTATTTCACCGGCGGGCTCAGAGGGGCATGCCACCAGATTCTGAGCACCGCTTCCTTGTTCTCCTCCAGTTTTATACACTTCTTGGGGTTACACACAACCAATCAACTATGAGCATGAGGAGTTATCCAATCAGCGATGATATTCAAAAAGTATCCAATCAGCAACAAGCTTTACATATCCAATCAGCAGTGGGTTCCAAAAAGCATCCAATCTGCAGTGAGTTCAGCCATGGGGCCCCGGGGTGGGGGTTTTTCCCTGTCACTCATGGAATGTTTTTTCATTTAATAAAGTATATATATATACATATATATATGTATGTATATGTACATACATATGAGCATATAAATGTAAATGTAAAATGTATTTCTTATACTTTGCATCATGGTCAAAATGGCCCCAGGACACAGCCCGTGCATCCATTGGCAGGTGAGCGGATAACCAACATGTGGTATATTCCGGAAGGGCTCTCCAGCAACAAAAGGAACTGCTTACTGATACTCTCAGTAGCCTGAATGAATCTCAAAGGAGTGCACTGAGCAAAAGGAGCCCCAGACACGGGAGTGCACATACTGTATGATCCCATTTATGTGAAACTCTAGAACAGGGAAATCAATAAGGTGACAGGAAGCAAAGCAGTGATTGCCTGGGGTGCGGGTGGAGTATGGACACTGTTATGAACTGAACTGTGTCCCCAAAAATTCATATGTTGAAGTGCTAACCCCCAGTACCCCAGAATGTGACCTTATTTGGAGATGGAGTCTTTACAGAAGTAATCAAGTAAAAATGAAGTCATCAGGGTAGACCCTAATCAAATACGACTGGTGTCCTTATAAAACGGGGAAATCTGTACACAGAGACATGCCTAGAAGGAAGTGACATGAGGAGACACAAAGAGAAAACGGTGTCTACAAGCCAGGAGGAAAGACCCGAAACAGATCCTTCCCTCACGTCCCTCAGCAGGAACCAGCCCTGCCAGCACCTTGATCTCAGGCATCTAGTCCAGGACCGTGAGAATACATTTCTGTTGCTTAAACCACTGAATTGGTGGGACTTTGTCACCGAAGCCCTAGCAAACTAAGACAGACCGAGAAGAGGCATGGCAGGGAGGAGACTTTTCGTGTGATAGAAATGCTCTTCATCTTGACTGGGATAGCGGTTACACGTTACACTTAATTGTCAAATCTCATCCACCTGTATACTTATAATAAGTGCATTTTATTATATATACCTTATACCTCAATAAAACTGATTATAATGAAGAACTCCAGGGTCCCTAAGTCGGGTCACATAGAGAGGTGGGAAGAACCACACATGCCCCAGCACTGAGCCTTGCACCTCAAATGCACATGAGCCAGGGAACTGTTGGGTGCCGGCTGCTTTGGGTGCGGCCTTGCTGCAGCCACATCTGGGGCCTTGCCTTGGGCGCTGCTGCAGGCATTGCCTCACTGAGTCAGGAAGTTGCAAAGCAAAGTTTCTAATTGCCCTGATCCAAACAAGATGAAGGCAGGACAAGTTCCAACCAGTCTGAACCAAGATGGTGGAGAAACACCCCCTGCCATGAATATTCCTACCTTCATTTAGCCTGTTGCTTAAATAGAAAGAAACAGGAACCAGGGGGCTGGCTCTCCTCTGCGAGGGGCCTGTTATCTTCTGCAGGGAGGGCCAGCCTCTGCTCTGTGTGTGGCGTAGACGTTCTCACTTCTATAGTTTCTGAATAAACCTCGCTTTCACTTTATTCTGTCGGTTCGCTCCTGAATCCTTTCTTGCACTAAGCCAAGGACCGACTCACTTGGACTTCAAGTGACTCCCAACCTTGGGAACCACATTCCTGCATCACATAACCTCTCTTAACCCTCAGAGCAGCCCTTTGATGGGGGAGTTATCTTTCTGATTATTTTTAAGACAGGCCCTCACTCTGTCACCCAGGCTAGAGTGCATTGGTGTCAGTATAGCTCACAGCAACCTCAAACTCTTAGGCTCAAGTAATCCTCCTGCCTCAGCTTCCTGAGTACCTGAGACTATAGGCACGTGCCACCATGCTTGGCTGTCTTTTTGTAGAGATGGGGTCTCGCGCTTGCTCAGGCTGGTCATAAACTCCTGGCCTCAGGCGATCCTCCTGCCTAGGCCTCCCAAAGTACTAGGATTACAGACGTGAGCCACCATGCTTGGCCCTCTTTCTAAATGTGAAAAAACCAAGGCTCAGAAAGGCCACTTACCCCTGATCACACAAGCTGTGAGGAGCAGACCTGGCATTGGACTTCCGCTGGTCTCAGACCAATCTGGAAGACACAGGTTTGTTGACTCTCAGGCTGTAGCAGGTTTGCTGCAATTTTATTTCTTACCCAATATCATGGACGTCCTCAGGATCCTATAAATAAGGATAGCTCCTAGGCTTGCAGCTCTGCAGATAAACAGACTTTCGACAGCCTCTCCTTCACTATGGTAAAGAAGTTTATGACACCGAAAATAAAAGTCCTTGGAAGAAAGCCACTGCCAACCTCCCAGCTACAGTTGTGATTCAGAGAAAAATATCTCCATCCTCTAGTGAACTCCCCTCGTGTATGAGAATAAGACATAGCCCAACAGGGAAATAAACTAGAGGGACAACGTGTGGAGCGTGAAAACATAACCAAAAGAAGATGAATGGAAAGCAGGAGGGAAAGGAAAGATATTGCAAGAAAAGATCCATAGTAGATGGATCCTTCTGTCAGCATCTTAGGTAGGGATCATTGCTGTGGTTTGAATGTTCCTTCCCTCCAACACTCATGTTGGAATTGAGTTGTCATTGTAACAATACGAAGAGGTGGGGCCTTTAAGAGATGTTTAGAATGCACAGCTCGGAGCTTCCCCAGCTGAGGGGCAAAGAGACTGGGGTATTTTTCCTTCTGACCTCCCTCGCTGGTGAGGGCTGCTAAAGACTGGGAGGTAATCTTCCAGCCCCTATGGCACACTGGACCTGCCCAGAGAAAACCCTCGGGCAGAGCGACACCGGCCATCAGAAGTCCCGCTGGTACATGGAAAACGCCCAGGGGATGTGGGACAGGTGCAGGGCTGCCGTGACAACGTACCACAAATTGGAAACTTAAACAACGGAAATTTAATCTTCTCACAGTTCTGCAGGCTGGAAATCTGAAGTCAAGGTGTCAGCAGGGTTGGTTTCTTCTTAGGCTTCTCTCCTTGGCTTGTCAATGGCCACCTTCTCCCCATGTCCTCACATGGTCTTTCCTCAGTGTGTCTGTGCTCACATTTCCCCTTCGTATAAGGACACCAGTCTTGTTGGATTAGGGCCCACCCTAATGACCTCATTTGAACTTGATTACCTCTTTAAAGACCCTATCTCCATACTGGGCATCTACCCAAAGGAAAAAAAAACATTCTATAATAAAGACATCTACACTCAAATGTTTATAGCAGCACAATTCACAATTGCAAAGATGTGGAAACAACTAAAGTTCCCATCAATATGTGAGTGGATTGATAAAATGTGGTATATGTATACCATGGAGTTCTACTCAGCCAT
>VBSM01002153.1:29119874-29147960 GCA_008086735.1 Cheirogaleus medius | reverse complement strand
GGGCACACTTGTAGCTCTGACTTGTGAGGTACAAAGGCAATATACGTAACCTGAACATTTGTACCCCCGTAATATTCTGAAATTTTTAAAAAAGGCCCTATCTCCAAATGCTGAGGTGCATATTCTGTCATATTCTGAGGTGCTTGGCATTAAGCCTTCGCCATATGAATTGGGGGATCACAGTTCAGCCCGCAATGGATACCACCAGCTTCTGCTACGATACCCAGAAAGAGGTGCCCAGGTCATAATTTAGAAAAGTGGGTTGAGCATCAAGTTTAAAAGCCATAACAATGAACATGCCCCAAGTCACAGTGCAGGAGGATCAGCGACAGGCTGGGATGCGTGTCAGGTGGGAACGAGAGCTGCAAAGGATGCAATAGTGTCACAAAGCTCATTTGTGGGGTGCCAGCTGTGTGCTGGGAGACCCAACAGAAATGACTCTGCGTATCCACAAAAAAAAAAATATGTACCAACTTTATTCCCTAGAACCAGGTCCATCAAGAGGGTGGACACACAGAGCCACACGACGGAACCCTGCTGTTCACACGGATGACATGCCCACAGAGCAACAGGAAGAGCATCGCAGGACGGTTCATTGTGTGGATGTCGAGAGCCCTCGGGAGTGTGATGTTTTTGAGTACAGGGACCAGGCACTAGTCACCCTTTTATCCCAGGACCCTGGACAGAAGAGGTACCCAGGAAATGGGTGTTTGAAACAACAAATGTCTTTGTGGGTGTGTGGGTGGGTGGGCGTGGGTGTGCTGTGCCTACACCCACCGCCTCGTCTGATAATCAGGCGAGATTACTGCCAGCTGCCGCCATGACCTGGTTCCTGGTAAAGGGCCACAAGCTGGCGGTGTAGACCATGAGCCAACACAAAGAGTCTGAATACACTCACCCCACTCACCCAGCCTGCGGCAGGCGGCGAACCCTCATTAACCCAGCACACCCGCAGTGGCCGAAGGGCCCGGAGGAAGGAGGCCCCGTGCTCTCGCTTCTCCGTCAGCTTCCAAGCGCTAATTCAGCCAACAATCACGAGAGGTTTAACTGGCTTGTAACGGATTTGTTCACGGATCAAAGGCACCCGACTGAGCATCTGGAAGCTGACCTGGCGCAGCGTGCGCAGCTGCGGGTCTCTGCACTGGGCTGCGTGGGCAGGTGAATGCGCAGCAGCGGAGTGCCCCGGGAAAGTTCCAGGACACCGGCTCGCCCAAGCCCCCGCAGCGCTGCGTCTGGCCTTCTCTTAAGGCCCTTGTCACGCCGTGCCCCAGATTACAACGTGACGGGAGAAAGATTTATTAACAGGTGAGATTTCTTCCATCTCCCCCGCTCGCTGCCTCTCCCTCCTCCTGCTTACAAAATAAATCTCTCTGTCGCCGGTGCTAGGGTGCTTGGTAAGGCCGAGTGAGATCGAAGGGCTGGGGCTGCAGAGAAGGAAGCTGACTTAATCAATATCATAAAAAGCCGTGAGGAAGAAGAGAGGGTGGGGTGGGTCACAAATACCAGGACTGCTGTGGTCCCAACGTTTGTGTCTCCCCAAAATTCTTACACTGAAACCTAGTCCCCAAGGTGATGGTATTGGGAGGTGATTAGGGCTTGGTGGCAGAGCCCTTAGGAATGTGAGCCCTTGTCCTGTGACGGCACAACAGAGAGGCACCACCCGTGAGCCAGAAAGCAAGACCTCACCACACACTGGCCCTGTGGCACCTTGATCCTCGACTTCCCAGCCTCCACTGCTGTTAGAAATAAATTTCTGTTATTTGTAAGTTTATTGCATGTTGTTGTAGCAGCTCGAACAGACTAAGACAAGAACTAAGGAGGCTCGAGCTTGGGTGTGGCAGGCGTTGGCCTGTGGCTCTGCCATGGATAATGGCAACAGGGCCCAGAAAGGAGTTTCAAGAAGTGTGATTAAGGATTATGAACTGGGACCTCACTGGTGTTTTCCGGGACACATAAACTGGAACATTTTTTTATTACCACCTAAGGGACTAGATTCTGCATAAATCCTTAGTTTCATGACCCCGGCTTCTATTTGGTTAGATGGTTACTGGCATCACTGACTGATTCGCACACGGGATGCTATGTTCCCAATCAAATGCAAACTGTGCAGCCCCTGCTCAGGCCCTGGGAGCGGGTTGGTGGGGGTGGCATGTGCCTACGCCGAGTTCGGGGTCTCCCCGACAGCTGGTGCACATCCACACCCAGCCCCCTGGCCCCAGCAGGAGCCTGCAGCCGCCTTAGGATTGCCTAATTTTAAAGATCTGGCGTCCTAAGGAGAGGCTTCTTATTCAAAAGGATTATTGCTACCATGGGAGAGCGAACTTTTGCAAAAGGGAGAGTGCTCTGACTGTGAGTTCTGTACGTGTCTCGAGAATTAGGCAAGAAGAGTTTTTCTTTTGCAGAAAGGGACAAGCAAAGCTAGAGAGAAGACCACACGGGGGACGTGAGCTGAAAGGCTGGAGTGATCAGGCAGCAGGTCAGAGGATGCCGTGCCCTGAAGCCAGCCTGGTCCCAGGAAGGGGCTGTCTGCCCACCAGGCTGAGGGTTAGCCCAGGTGCAGGGCCCTGGGGGAAGGCGGGAAATTCAGCCAAAATCTGGTTAACAAGCATTTTGTTTTAACTGACGAGTGGAGACAAGCACTTCAGCTAATTATCTATGAAGCAAAGAAGGGGAATTTGGAGGGTCCTGGCCTGGCCTTGTCGTCGGTACCAATGGGACACCTGCGAGTCTTACCTTGAATATATGGAGAAGGGTGGGTGGCTGCAGGAAGCACTTTTCCTAGATACAAAAGGATCAGGGCATTTCTTCATGAGGGGTGAACTTCAACATTGTCAGGATGCACTTGAGCTTTGAGTCTGTGCTGTTCTCCTAAAGGACACCTGTTGTGGAACCGCTGGGCCATGCGGGTGGAGGAACTCAGACGGGGTCCCTCTGTCGACAAGCATACAAGAAGCATATGCTGCGTCAGAGCCTGGTGGCCTAGCAGGGCTGGCTGCACTCAGGACACGTCCCCAGTCCAGTGAGGGATGCTCCACACATGCCTACGAGGACAGATGGGTCCCATGGTGCAGGGAGCTCTCGGCCCAGCCTGCAGCTTCCCGACCCCCATCCCGGGCCATCTGCACCCTCCCCCTGCTGGCTGGCAACCCACTCTCCACCTCACTTTCCACCTCCTGGGTTTCCTTCCCCGACTTAAGACTCCTCGCAGAACCCTCGACAGCTCCCGCCAGCCCATGGATGAGCCGCTGGGCCACTTGTTCTGAAAGTCTTTTATGGAGAACGATTTAGTCTTGCCATGGAAGCTTTGCTAAAGCACAGTCAGTCGCAAAGTGGTGGATTCTTGTGACTTGCACAAGGGCAAGCCTGGCTAGACTTGTCACACTTGATGATGCTGTTTGCATAAATTAGCTTAGTCACTAATCTTGATCTCAAGATGTAAACGATTCAACTATTCTTTTTTTTGGTTTTTTTTGAGGTTGCATCTCACTCTGTCACTCAGGTTGGAGTACAATAGCGTCATCATAGCTCACTGCAGCCTCAAACTCCTGGGCTCAGGTGATCCTCCTGCCTCAGCTCCCTGAGTAGCTGAGTCTATAGGAGTGTGGCACCATTCCCGGCTAATTTTTTTTTTATTTTTTTGTAGAGAGAACGTCTTGCTATGTTGTTCAGGCTGGTTTTGAACTCCTGACTTCAAGTGATCCTCCCATCTTGGTTTCCCAAAGTGCTGAGATTACAAGCATGAGCCACCACACCCAGCCCCAATTTTCACATTTTTAAAGACCATAAAATATTGGTATTTCTCTAACAAAACAACCAGTATTTCAGCCCAAAGAACAGCATGGTATATCAGAAGGCCAGAACCCTGAAGACCACTCTGATGGTTACTCTTCAAGGTAGCCATGTGCTGACTCCAAGGAGGAAGGCCATTGCCATCTCAGGGGAGCAATGCATCCTGCAGATCTTGGGACATGGACTTTCACCCCAGGCTCCCAGAGCTTTGGCCCACACACCCTGAACCCTGCAAACCATCCTTGTGCAAATTATGAATAGGAAAAGGTAGTCCTTCATAGCAGACCCAACACTACTTATGCATAGTGTGGTGAGAGAAGGCATCTTTATACAAAGGAAAAGGCATTCTTTCCACAGGGGAGAAGCAGCCTGTATCACGCCACATGGGTTGGCCAGCAAAATACATACTGGAATTCAGCCCCCTCACCCCTTCCACCTGTTGCCTTTGTTCAGTGCACAAACCACACAACTGTCTATGGCAGGCCTGCCCAGGCCTTCCTCCAACCAGCCCTCCGGAGTCTGCCCTGCCTCCCCAGGGCCTATCCACCCAACAAACAATCCTCCCATTTGACCTTTCTCAGGTCTCTGCTGACCCTCAGCTAGTCTCCCCTCTATTTCTCACATTTCCCCCTGAACTAAATCCAAGTTCAAATTCTCTGCCCACACCCCCAACCGGAGATTCATACCCCCAATCCCACCACCACCACAATCCAAAATTCTTCCACAGTGTGTAGTGTACGAAAGAAAACAGCCAGTGGATTTACACTGAAGCCCGTTGCACAGAAGTTCAAGTGCATTCACTCGTACAAAGTACAAACCTTCCTTGCTTTCAGGACTTTTCCTCCTTGGGGAACCTCTGGGAAGCATGAAGCGGTTTCTCTCCTGCTAGCAGGACTCCACCCACGTAATCACCCAGTGTCATCCGAAAATGCCTCATTCCCGAGGCCCCACATTCCTGCCGATGGATAGAGTGTTTGGAGCAAGAAAATTGAAATCCATTCCCCAGCACTAAATGGAGGAGAACACTTTGGCTGGAGTGATTGAACTGATACACGAAGCGTCTACACTGGCTGGCCCCACCAGGGTCAATCTTCTCTTTCAAGTTCTTATCTCAGTGGAAACATCATTTTCATGGAGGAAGGGAAACCCATTCCCGCCTTTTGAAAAAGAAAGACAGAAAGAAAGACAGAAAGAAAGAAAGAAAGAAAGAGAAAGAAGAAAGAAAGAAAGAAAGAAAGAAAGAAAGAAAGAAAGAAAGAGAGAGAGAAAGAAAGAAGAAAGAAAGAAAGAAAGAAAGAAAGAAAGAAAGAAAGAAAGAAAGAAAGAAAGAAAGAAAGAAAGAAAGAAGAGGAGAAAGGAAATACATAATTGCTAGCATCCAACCTGTTAATGACTTTGTGGCTCCCCCCACCCCCTAAAAAACAGCTTCTTAGAGAATTTCGCTCTTCCCTTCCTGGATTTTCAAGATGAGGCTAAAATTAGTCTGGAATGAAATGCTGCAGCCCGTCATTTCTCCTGGAAGGGAAGACGTCGCCGCCGTCCGGGCTCCCGCCCCCCCTTCTCGCTGGGAGAGGGATCAATGTCACCGCCAAGGCTCACATGTCATCGCGTTGGCAGGTACCACCGCGCACAGCGGAGAGGCGGCCGTCCCACTGACAGCGTCAGCTGTTGTTTTGTGTGTCCCCAGTCGGGATGTCACGTACGACAGAAGGAGACGGCAGGGAAGAGCCCCAAACAAGCAAGGAGTGCCTCACAGAGAATTATCTCAGCCCATCCCTCTGCCTTTCGCCTCCTGTTTACAACGGAGGTGACCAGACCCCCTTGGCTCGCTCCCTCCCTCCCTCGACGCATGAAAGTGAAAATCCAACTCTGCCTTCAAAGCACTCATTCATTCATTCATTCATTCGCTGTCATGGGCAGAACTGGTGTCCCCTCCAAATTCACGCGTTGAAGCCTTAACCCCCAGCTCCTCCGAATGGGACTGTGTCTGCAGATGGGGCCTTTTAAGAGGGTTTAGGTTAGAATGAGGCCCTCGGGATGAACTTTATTTCAATCTGACTGGTGTCTTCACAGGAGGAGGAAATGTGGGCACACATAGAGACGCCAGGGATGTGCAGGCACAGAGGAAAGACCACATGGGGACACAGTGAGAAGGTGACCGTCTCCATGCAGAGAGGCCTCAGGAGACATCAAACCTGCCAACACATTGACTTCAGACTTCCAGCACCCAAAACTGCAAGAAAATTAATTTCTGTTGTTTAAGCCACCTGGTCTGTGGATTTTGTTACGTCAGCCTGAGCAAACTGAGACAGCTACTGAGTGTTGTCAGGTGAGGCGCCAGAGCTGGGAAGGAGCCCATGAGTCACACGCCACCCCAACAGGCCGAATCAACAGGCCATGTGTTGAGCCACGTGTTCAACCTCTTATGAACCAGATCTCTGAGGGGCACACTGTGGGGCACAGCACTGAGTGGTCTGCCAGGACAAACCTCTGCTTCTGTTTTCCTCTGAATGTTGGCTTTGTCTTCTGGCTGGCTTCCCTCATGGTCGCAAGGTGGCTGCCACAGTTCCAGCCTTCATATCTATGCAAAACACCATGAAGAGCAAGAGACTGTCTTTGTCCCAACATTTCCAGATGGAGTCCTGAGATGCATTCTGATTCTTCCAGTGTAGGTCCTGTGCCAACACACCCAATCCCTAGGGTGAGAAAGATGGAAGGCATGGCCTGGCTTAGCCAGGGGCATGTGTTTCACCCCTGGATGTAGGAGTGAAGTCAGTTTCCTCAGAACCACATAGATACCCAAACAGAAATCGGAGGGAGGTGTTACTAGATGCCCGCCAGAGCCAGGACCAGGGGAGAGACACCAGAGAGGAGATCAGAACTGAAGAAACAGTGTCCATCCTGAACATGCTTCAGGTTGAGCATGGGGCGGGGGGCAGCGGCGGTAGGAGAAGGAGAAGAAAGAGGAGGAGGAGGAGGGAGAATGGTTCGGGTGCAAAACCCTTTGATGAAAGCTTGAGTGGAAATCCAACTTCCCACACAGATAAAATAGAGCAGCTCGGGTTGAAAGGAGGGTGCGTGAGATGAGGGGGACCCTTGCCCCAGCGGCGGTCCCTAAAGAGTTTCTTTAGAAGCCCCTGGTCCCTTAATTCCATGCAGTCTGAAAACCCCAGGGTGGTGGCCGCAGCCATGGGCTTGACACCAGAAGGGCCAGGCGGGCCTGACTTGCAGCTTCTCCTCCTGCTCACTGCAGCCCCGGAGTGAGTTCTCCTGGCCGCCGCTCCAGCTCTCCACAGGCGACACCTCATGTGAGCCTCAAAACCACCCCGTCCTCACCCACGTTTCCCAGATAAGGGAGTTCAGAGAAGTTAAGTCAGTTTCCCAAGATCTCTCAGTACATGGCAGAGACAGAATTCGAGCCCAGGCCTGTCCTACCCCAAGCGGGACCATGTCACCCCACGAGGCAGGGTGCACAACGCCAGGAAGGCTGGCAGGTGGCTATCCAGCCATCCCTACTCGGTCCCTTCCTTCTGATCCAGGAGTTTTCAACTCTGTCTATCTCATACCCGTGGAATGATTGTGTCATGTCTGAGAACTGCCTGCCGCAGGCGGGAACAAATGAGGTGCTCAGTGAAGTTAGAGATGACAATGATGATGGTGGTGGTGATGATGATCAAAATTCAGCAAACACCAAAGGGCCTGGGGCGGCCCCAACAACAGTGCGCTCCCTGTGGGTGGGTGAGGAGGAGATCTCTAAATGCCTAGTCTAGAATTAGCCCAACTGAGACCTCGGAGGAATCATTCCAAAGGTGTCCGGGTTCAAGACCCAAGAGTGACATTTGGGCATGCAGCAGAGAGCACACACTGGGTTTGGCTGAAGTCTCTGGGTGACAGATCACCAAGCTGGAACTGTTTGGGGACACCCCCCAGCCAGCCTCTTTTCTCCCGGGGGGCTGGTCCTCCACTGGCCACCACCTCTGGCCCAGTCCTTTGCCCTGAGCAGGCCCCAGCGTGGTCTCTGCAGTGGAAGGAAAGGGGCCGACCAGGTGGGAGGTCACTTGGGGTCAGTCGGTCACGGGAAATAGTGGAAAATTCTTGCAACCAAGAGCCCAGGGGCTGGACTCTGACCTTCTTCTGCTAAGTGTCCTTGCAGGACGACTAAGTCCTCTCAGCCATCAGCCACACACACCCAACGGCGTTTCCTTCTTGCTTTGGCCGCTAGGACACTCAAAGCCAAATTTGTAGTGCCCCACCCTTTAGTAACACTATCAGGGATTTATATCAGGGACATACATTTCTCATTTATATCCCTGTATGTTATAATTTTCATTCCAGTCTAATCTTTCTCTTCCACTTTTATTTTCCTTTTATCCTGATGGATTTTTCTCTTCATTTTTTTTATTTTGATGTGCTGTTTTAGTTTTATAAGCTGACTCAGATATTTTTGGAAACTATCTGAACTCCAGCAGCCCTGGAGTTCCTGCCTCTTGCCTCCGCCGTTTATTGAGCTAACTTCTGAGACATCATTGCCCAGGTTTTCAGAGCAGGTAGTCGGGAGGAGAAGTAGTAACCAATTCAAGTTTGTGGTAGCAAATGTCACATTAGCCGTGGATGGAAGTACATTTGTGAGATTCAGATGCTGCAAAATAAATCACCCCGAGTGAGAATATTAACATTTACTATCACAAGCATATTGCAAGTCAGGTCTGCAGAAAACTAATTTAGCCACGTCCTGATTTCCATACAGTCATGTTTGCATTATTCGAGCTGCATGTTGTGGCCCTGCCGCTGGCAAGCAAAGCCCTCCCGTCTCCCTTGATGGGAAGTGACTCTAGCTGCCTCTGGGAGCCTTTGTTTCAGTAACCTCTGCCCTTGTGGCCCGTGCTTTCTGCACACGGCACCAGCCAGGCCTGAAAGGCAATCGGCAGGCACCAGACGGGCAGGAGCTGCGGAGAAAGAGCCGCGACCCAGGACTTCTGCGCTTCCCAGCTGGCAGCGCCAGGAGCCACGTGGTCACGCGCCGCTCGCTCCAGACAGGCAACGTCATCTAAGCCCCTAAGAAAATGCAAACAACCTTCCAAGAGTCTCATTTCAGGGGCCAACCTTCACCTTTCTAACAGAAAAAAATGGAAAGTGGCCTCCCAGCCAATTGAAGCCACCTAGGGACTGGATGCAAGGAGGAGAATCTGCCTGGAGACAGTCCCAGAGAACTTAGATTGAGTTTGCAGTGCCCCGGGCTCTCTGTGTCCCTCTCAGGAGCCCCTCCCACCACCCACCTCCGACTGGAAACACAGGTCGGGAGGCTGAGGCGGGAGGATCACTTGAGCCCAGTTCAAGGTTACAGCAAGCTGTGACCAGGCCACTGCACTCGAGCCTGGGCCACAGAGTGAGACCCTGTGTTGGGTGCTGATTCTGGCGATTGCCTGCCTTATACTAATCATTCACTATAGCCTGTAATGTACGTGTGCTGCATGACGCAGCGGTAACCAGTATTCTCTTCAGACACGGTTACTGCCTTGGGACATAACAAGAGGCCTGAGTTTCCGCACGTAAGCAAATGTTGCCCAGCTCCCACACAGTGGGCCCCCGTGATGGGAGTCTGGAGGCCATAAAGATAAGAAGAACATTCCCAAGGTCTGGCCCCGTAAGATGGTTGGTAGTCAAAGACGGGTAAGATCCCTCACAGGAGGGACAACCTAAGACAGGCACAACGGTGGGGGCCTGCCGCTGACTGGGAGAGAGCACAAGAAGTTCTTCTGATGGCTGCATTGTTTAGTGTTGCTTATTTCAGCCTTGATTTTTGAGTTATGTCTGGCGCTGGCGCCTCAAGTAACCATTCTGAGGTCTGAGATCATGGGAAATTGTTCCCTTGTGATACAATTCCAAAGTTGATGGTTATCGCTGCTATGCTCAGATGCTCACGTACAAGGAACTAACCCTGGGTCTGGGGGGTATAAAAATAAAATGGCCGGTGCTTTGGGCACTCGAGTCATGTGAAGTCTTTATGTGTGTCTGTGTCGTTCTTTATGTTCTGTGTTCATCCCCCGTCCTGTAATCGGGCCACGTTCAACCCTGTCTCTAAAAAAGAAATAAAAACACATGTGCATAAGCATGTGCATGCGCACATAGCATACACAAACACACATGCATGTACCATGCACCCCGTGTACACACATGCATGCACACACCATGCACCCATATTCACACATGTACACGTATGCACACACACGCACACCCGCCACTCATGCACACTTTCCCCTTTGACTCCCTCTCAGGAGCTGAACTATCCATCCACAAAGGCTCTAGAAAGTACAGGGTACTAAATGGTCTGCCCAAATTCACAGTGAAGCTCAGGCTGTATGAAAGCCAGATTGAACCCTGGAAGACACGTAGGAAAAATACACACAGGTCATGTCTACACAGTACCAGAAACCAGTCTCACTAGTACATGGATGTTTTAAGCTGGAAATAGAACAGACAATAAACAACACTGGTACCAAGAGAGTTCCAGATAGACTCAGATCCCCTCCAGCTGGTGTGCAGATGCGAGGGACGGCCACGCCATCAGGGTAGGCTCCTTTACCCCAAGTGTGAGCTGTGGGGCTGGATTGGAGAGGTGCAGAGAGCGAGTTGGAGCTGGGAGGGTCCTCGGCTATTTTCTGGACCAAGTGGCTCCTTTTATAGATGAGGAAACTGAGTCTGAGAGGCCCATTGGCCTCAGTTTCCCATCCGTGAAATGGGAGGGTTGGACTGGGCCCCTTTCCCGCTCTGTTGCATCATGACCCCATGTCACCCACTAGCCCAGTGGAACCGTGATGCTCATGAACTTTGCCCTCTGTTGCCCTTCCTGCCCTCTGACCCCTTCAGGACTTTCCCCCTCCTGCCCCTGCCCCAGCGGAAAGGCTTAAAGTTTTCATACCCTCCCAGTTCCTCTGCACAGGGAGGACAGGTCATTAGGAAACATTCACAGTGACATGTAAGAAACCAGAGCCCGAAGAACGCTACACCGAACCCAGCAGGATGACGGGAACTGGCCAAGCCCAGCCTTCACGCTGGTCACCTGACGCCCAGGGCACCTCCCCGGCCTCCGGGCGAGTCCTCCCAGTGGCACCCCGTGGTCCAGCCCCGCGCTTGTCCTGCCCCGGTGTCTCACTTCCCGGGGACACGCCCAGTGCCGCTGACGGGCCCTCAGTGGAGAACGCGGCCCCCGGCACACACCATGCGTTCCCGAATGTTCGCACGATGAACGTGACATACCTCGTGTAGCAGACACCTCTCAAGTGCTGACTCCCAGCCAAGCCTCGGCCAGGTCTTGGTGCATTCCAGCCCCACGGCCACCCTGCACGGACTCAGAGCAGCTTCAAGGACACCATCCACTGTGTCTCGGTTCATGGCCCCACACGGCACCTGCCTCCTTGCTGGGGCTTCCCTGTGGCCATGTGGCATGAACATTCGGAAGCCAGACCCTCTCTGGGCCCAGGTCTGTGCCCCCCAGGGGGGAAGAGACACTTAACGCCCAGTGGGGCAAGACCCGGGCCGGGGGAGACGGGAGCCCGTGGGCACGGTCCTCTCCCCTCCTCTCCCATGGGCAGAAGCAGCAGTCCGCAGCCTCCAGGACAGCTGACCCTCCTCGTCCCTCCACCCAGCCCGAGGACCAGCACCACCCGTGCCGTCACCCAGCACGGCCAGCTCAGCAGCCTCCCCTGCCCCCTCGCTGCCCTTGTCCCTCACTCTGCCCCCGAATCCCCGCACGCAAGCCTTTGCCTCAGGCCCTGCCTTCCGGGGCCCAGACTGCGATTCTCCGTTTAGTCCTTCGTCATCTCTGCGCGTGGGGGACACTGGCTGGGCCCCGGCTCCATGCCAGGCACTGTGCAGGCACCGCAGGGTCGACACGGCTCCTGCTCCCTAGGGGCCGGCAGACCAGGGCGGAGAGGGACACGCAGGGAGATACTTAAAGGAGAAGCGCGCTGCCCCGAATAAATCTCTTACTGCTGGGATCTCCACTGGAACAAAGTCAGTTGAAGACCTTCAGCTGGGGAGGGAGGAGCCTGGGAGCGGAGAGGCTGCCCAGGCCCCCGAGTCATCTTCCCCAGACCCCCGAGTCATCCTCCCCAGGCCCCTGAATCGTCCTCCCCAGGCACCTGGCCTGTCCTCCCTGCCTGCCCCGGCCCCAGCTCCACACAGGGGCTGCAATTTAGGGGCCCACAAAGCCCCATCACACCACGCCATTAAAGCACATCCTTCTGAGAACAATGGCATCATCTAGAAGAAGTGCTTTCAGGGTAATGAACACCTAGGAGAGTGGAGAGCAGGGACTCTGTGCCCCAGTTTTCCCATCTGTAGAATGGGGTTGAAGATATTAATCATTGCACCTTCCTGCCCCAAGGAAAGGATGAGATGCTACATGAAAGTACTTAGCCCAGGACCTAGTACGTAACAAGTGCTCAACAAATATTAGCAGTTGTTACTGACTCTGTGCCCTGCACACACGTGCACACATAGACGTGAGTCAGCGCGTGCCTTCCTCGTGACAGTAAAATCCAGACTCTATCTCCCAGGCCCCACAACCTCTCTGACCTCCCTTCTGGCTTCACCTGTGCCAAGCTCCTGTGTACCTCAGGGCCTTCGCACTTGCTGCTCCGGCTGCACTTCCTCCAGATCGCCACTCGGCCAGCTTCTCATCTGTCAGGTCAGACCTGGGAGATCATGTCCTCCCATCCACCCACTCTCAAGGAGTTCCTGCCTCCCCTCCCACTTCTCTCTAGAATATTATCCTCATTTGATTTTCTCGGTAGCACTATCACCATCTGAAACATGCCGGTCCGTTTACTGGCCCACTGGTGTAAGGCCTGTCTCCCCACTTGGCTGTAAACTCCTTGCGAGCTGACCCCGTGTCTGTCTCGTTCACAATGGGTCCCCAACATCTAGAGGTGCCTCTGTATGTTAGCTGGACGCACACAGCACGCACCCTCACACACACACACACACATATGCACATGCTGCTGTTGGGCTGTTCCGTCCAGACAGATCGCTGAGTCCTTCTAGAACAGAAACGAACAGGCGTCACCTCCCTGCCCAGCCCTTCCAAGCCAGTCTGCCATGGCAGGGAAGGCGGGAGATAAGAGCAGACAGGGGAAGGGGCTGAGCATCCAACACCCCCCAACGCTGGCTCCACGAGCCCAGGAACCAGGCCCCTGGGAGCTGAGCCCCCCGTGGTGAGGGCGAGTTGGAGGCTGAGTGCTAGGAGGGGGCTGAGCCCCAACACAGGCTCTGGAGCGGGGCAGCCCAGTCTGGAAGAGATTGAAAAACTGCAGCCCCCACCCTCGGACCCCTGTAGAGTCGGTCATTTATTCTCTTTGACAGTGGATGTACCAGAAAGATCTTTGGCTTCCAAGGCTCCTGCTCCCAGCGGAGGCCAAGATGTGCCTCGCCTGCCCCGCAGCGCTGGGGCTCCGGATGATAACTGTCCTACCGACTGCCGTGCATCGAGCCTTGATGCTGTGCCAGGGCCATGTCACATCTAATCCTCCCCAGATCCCGGCGGCGGGTCCTGAAGCCAGGGGCATGGAGCCAGCTGCCCGGGCCCCTCGCGGGAACGGGCCAGGCTGCGGCAAGGACTGATGCTCCTTCCCTGCTCAGCATCCCCCGGCTGAGCCACGACAGGCACGTGGCTGCCCAGCTAAGCAGACGGCACACGCCCCTTCCCACACCGGCCACCAAAAGAGCACCAAAAAGCATGAATTCCGGGGCCTTCCCCAGCTGCGTAGCCGCCCCCACAGAGGCCGTTAGCCGCGGGCCTGGGAGACCCAGCACGCAGGGCTGTGAGTGTTTTCCACGCATCAAGAGAGACACCTGGTGGCTGTCACGAGAGCTCCCGCTACTTACTCGGGCTACAGGGTCACCTGCCTAGCCTGGCCTCCTGGGCCCTCCGCCTCGGCCCAGCTACTCACGGATCACCTCTCCTCCCTGAGGCCAGGTGTCTGCCCAAAAAGACTTTCAGGAGTGCGGCCAGGCCAGGACCTCAGCCCTGGAACCCCACCCATGTGGAGCCCTGGCGTCCTCAAGCTGAAAGGTGGCCCCGCACCAGGGGCCTCTGGAGCCGCGCGGAAGCCCTGCCCTGAGCCCAGGCAGCCCTGCACACCCCTCTACCCCGATTCCACTACCTTCACCTCAACCCACAGTTGGAGGGCCACTTCCCCAGAACCCCTTCCCCAGAACCGTGCCCCCCTGGAAGAATCCTCTGTTCCAACCGAATTGTGGGACCCGAGGTCTGATAAGGTACTGGATTCTTAATCTTCGACTGGACCAGAGCATGTTTAACTTCTCCCAGCATAGTCTGAAACTGTGAATTCATTTTTTTCAGTGAATGAAGGTTTTCAATGCATTAATGTGAATGGCAGCTTCTTAGTGGCTTATTTTTATTTACAGGGACTTTTTCAATTGTGGCTGTAGTCTCAGCTACTCAGGAGGCTGCGGCAGGAGAATCTCTTGAGCCCAGGAGTTCAAGGCTGCAGGGAGCTGTGATCACACCACTGCACTCTAGCTTGGGTGACAGAGCAAGACCCTGTCTCTAAAATAAATAAACAACTGTATTACGATTAGGCACTATATGTCGAAAGGTGAAGCAAGGACAGGAAGGCACTCAAGTGCACAGCCTCTGTAAAACTGGCCAGAACCGGCCCACGGTCAGTAGTCTCTTATCAGGAGAAAGTTACAGAAATCAGTCTCTTGTCCAAAGTTGTACTTGTGGCTTGTGGAATGGAGTGGATGGGTGTCAGTGTCCCGCAGTGGATGAACTGCTATGCTTTTAATATGGGTTATCTCGAGACCAGTGCTTGTTTAGCTGCTAGAGAAAAAGAAAAACCTTGTGACAGTTAGGACATAGTTTATTCTCTCAATGTAGGGGTGCGTGACTTAACGCTTAACCACCATGGGGGTTCTCCCGCAACAGAGGCTCCAGAAAACCCCCCAGCAGCCCACCCCTCTTCATATAGGCCCTCACAGGGGCAAGCGATGTCCCCTGGGTTCTCCCTGGCCCAGGAGCAGGACCTAGAACCTCAGGCCTGGCACTACCCCGCCCCTTGTGCATGCGTGCATGTGGGGGGGCATGTATGTGTGTGTGCATATGTGTGCATGCATGCATGTGTGAGCATGTGGGTGTATGCATGGATGCATGTGTGTATGTGTGTGCATGCATGCATGTGTGTGTGCATGCATGTGTGTGCATGCATATACACAAGCCTCTCTACCTTCCTCCCACCCCACAAACCCCCAAACTCTAAACTCTGGGACAGAAACTAAGTCTTAATAGATGTTAGTCGTGCAGAAGTTAACTGCAAGCGACTCAGTCTATGTGGTTGAAGGGAGCAGAGTCACTAATGATGGAAGGCCGGGCACAGGTAGAAGGAAATGCCCTAGAGCCCCCACGGAGGGGCTGTGGTGTGGGAGAGAGGGAGGGGTGTAGGGAGGGTGGGCTCCAAGCCCCACCACACCCAGGCCTTCTTCCTGCAGAGCACCTCTGTGTGTGCCCTGGTAAGACATACAAGGAGTAGCCCCATCTACTTGGGGAGACGAATGTGAAACAGCCTCACTTGTCTCTGTTTGCCTCCCCAGCTGTGCTCTGTGAAATAACCTCCCTGTCCCACCCCTCAAGGACTTCTCGGAGGATCCCATAGTTCCCCAGGCACTTCTGGGTGTTAGAAACCCTGCCCTGTCCCAGTCAAGGCTTCCATCACACACTCAGATTAACACTTGTCTTTTCTTCTTTCCCAGACACAGAGTGGGCTGTCTCCCAAGGGTCCCCACATGGGGAGGGGAGGTCTCCTGGGCCTTCCTCCCACCCGTCTTCTAGGGCTCTGGCTCCTCTGGTGCATTTGGGGCAGGGAGGAGGGACAGGTGCGAAGAGAGGTTGTCTTAGTCACCAGCAACCAGATGTTGGTTGCAGGGGGGGCCTGGTCCTGCTCTGACTTGGTCTCAGTCGGCTGCTGGGACTTCTGTGTGGGATTCTCTGCATAGATGTCACAGGCATCGGTCAAGATGGGGAACAATCCCCGCTACCCTATCTCAGAGACCTAACTTGGCCGAGGGTTAGGTCCTCCTCCTCCAACTTGGAGCAGCAACATCTGGATGTTTCTCTGGCAGAGGAAAAGAAGGACAGAGAAGGCATGCCTCCTCTTCATCACCTTGGCCCAGAGTGACAACGTCCCTTCCTCTCACTGTCCATTGGCCAGGACTGGTCCATGGCCCCACTGGGAGGAACGTTAGGATCACTATTAAGTATTAATCAGTATTAATCCAAGTATTTAGTGAGCACTGACTGCATTTGCCCGGTGTGCATGCTTTCCTTGGGGTGGTGTGAAACTTTGCCACAGCCTCCTCTTTCCTTGGGGACCCCCTTAGAGAGGGGCAGCCACTGGGCTATGTCCCCACCCCTGCTGGTGATGACCATGGTGGCCATTCACTCACCCGGCTGCCCTCTGAGCAAGCCTTGGCTCACCTTTCTCCTCGCCCCTCAGAGCTGCTCCCCACTGAGCCACAGAAACCCCAATATCTCCTCCCAGGGCCACAGGGAACTGGAGGGGAAGAGGGAGCCGCAGGGGTGGAGGCAAGAGTGTGGCCCCAGCCAGGCTGGCACCTGCAGACCAGAGACAGACCACGGTCACATCAGCATTCTCGACAAGCCCACAGCCACCCTGCGCCTGTCCGGGGGCAGGGCCAGGGCTCATGTGCTGACTCGACAGCTTAGTAAGCACAGGGGCAGGGAGTGAACCCCAGCCCCACCCCAGCTGGAAGACCCCTCTTGTAACCTCCAGTGTCTCTTCCCTGCATTTGGGGACAGGGAAGGAAATGTGGAGGGAAAGAGGTAGAAAAGCTCTTGACCTAAATCCTGCTCCGTCCCCTCCACTGTCGGGCGCCCTAGACCCCCGGAAGGGTAGAAAACACACTGCTTGGCTCCGGGTGGGGGTGGGTGGCCCCAGAATTTCCGGCTTGCTGTGCAGTGTGAGCTTCCCCCCTGTCGAAGCAATAGGAAAAATCCCCTTGGCTTCCCCGTGACACCGGATCTTCCTTCCACATAAGATCTCATCAGAATGGAAATGTTCTGGAATTAGATAGTGGTGATGGCTGCACAACCTTGTGCATATACTAAAATCACTGGACTGTACCCGTTAAATAGGGTGGATTTTATGGTATGTGATTTCTATCTCAATTTTTTAAGTGGCTGCGGGGAGGGAGATCCCATCAGAAGAAAAAATTCCAAGGCTAAAAAGAGCGTAAATCCGAGGAGCTGGCCAATGTCAAGGCCCCTCTGCACCAGGACAGCTGTTCCTCAATGGCGGCCTCTGGATCGCTGGGCCTCTCTGGGTTATTAATGGGGGACCAGTGCCACCTAGTGTCCGCAGGGATGAACAGCAGGGACATGAGGCAGCTGAGGGCAGAGAAGCTTCCCAAAACTGTCTGCATCTCACCACCTCCCTGAATTGTCAGTACACACCAGCAGGGTGCAGTGGCTCAAAACTATCCAATGCCCCAATTCCCGCCAAGTGCTAATAACACTTGGTAAGATTTGAACCCACCCCCTTGTTATCGCACTAACAGCATAGGGACAAGTCTAGCTTCAGAGGGTGACTAGACCACTGTGGGCCCATTAGTCACTCTGTGGACCTCCCTAAGTCTCTAGAGTTGCTACAAATAAAACGTGGGCGGGGGGATAGATCCAACAAGAGTTGCATGCTCCCTGGCCATGTGAGCCCACCTACATAGGGGGCCAAGGAAAGGGAGGGGATGGCACCCCAATATTCCTGTCCCCATCTCAGGTACTCACTGTTCAGCTCCAACTGACCCCTCCCTGCAAGAACCCATCCCAGGGGCCAGAGCATAGCTATTCGATCATGAGAGGATGCAGAAATGGAGACGGTACATGAAATCTCCCAGATTTTAATAATTGCAACTGATCTGTCAGCATCTGTTTGTGCTAAAAAAAAAAAAAAGAAATTGCAAATGATTCCATTTCTTTCAAAGGCTCTGAGCAGAAGATACAACATCACTTAAGGAATTACTCCTGCCAAAAATGCATAACCCATTTGGAAAACATCACACAAACCCAAACTGAGGGACATCCCACTGGCTTGTGCTTCTTAAAAGTATCGAGATAAAGAAAGACGAAAGAAGACTGAGCGACTACTCCAGAATAAAGGAAAATAAAGAGACAGGATAACTAAAGGTAGCTCTTCATCCTAGATGGAATTCCACAGCAGATGGAAGGGAAATGGCTGTCCAGAAAGGACAGTATTTGGGACAATTGAAACAATTTGAATATGTTCCATACACCAGACAATAGTATAATACAAATTGAATTTCCTGAATCGAGTAAGTGCGCTTTGGTCTTACAAGAGAATGTCCTCATTCTAACAAAATACACACTCAAGTATGTAGGGGTGGCAGGCATGACATCTCAAATGGTTAAGGAAAAACTACATGCATATAGGAAACAATGTGCAAAATGTCAATAGTTGGTCTTTGTACTATTGTTGCAACTCTTGTACTCATTGATGTGATGCTGTTGTTGTACACTTTATACTATTTTTGCACACTATTGCTTATACTATTGTTGTAGCAATACTTTGACATCATTTCAAACTTTTTAAAGAGACTAGGCATGGTCCGGCCTGGGACCACAGTTTCCAGCCCAGGATTGGACGCCCTCCTCGGGGGCTTGCAGGTGGAATGGGCCGGGCTGGCAAAGCCCCACTCCTCTCACCTGTCCTCTGCTCCTGCAGGTCCCTCCCCTCTCTCAGTGGCAGTGAAGCCGGAAGCATGCCATGGCCACCCAGACATGATCAGCTCTCGTTCTGGGTGCATCCCCAGCCTAGCCATGCCTCCAGCTCTTGGGGTGATCTTGGCTGATTGCTCAACCTCCCTGCACCCCAGTTTCCTTACTGTAAGATGCAGCAGCAGCTCTAACAAGGTGTCATCCAGTGATGACGGGCAAGGGGCTTGGAGGTGAGGGGGGTGCCTGGGCAGAGGGGCCTTGGAGGAACCGAGGGCACAGGCAGCCAGCCTGCGGGGGGCAGGGAAGTGAGGGAAGGGGACAATGGGAGGGCGCCTGCCAGGCAGATTAACTGACACTCCTCCCTCTGTGACATAGAAGTTCAGCAACACTCTGGCTTCAGCTGCTTCTCATCCTCCAAGCAGGAGTTGGAGGAACAAAAGCTCATAAATCTCAAAGAGGGCATGGGTCCATTCCCGTGGACAGCAAAGATAATGGGACAGAGGGGGATGCCCTGGTCGCCTCCAGAGTGGGGAAGCTGATCTTGGGCACAGCCCCCTCCCAAGGCTCCCACCAGCTCAGGACAGGGGAAGGAAGCTCAGGTTCTGCAGCCCAAGCTCACCCAGGAATTCCCAGGGGCTGGTGTTCCATGTGCTCAGCAGCATCCGGGGGGCTTCCCAGCCACGCAGCAGGAACTCTTGATACTAACAGCCTGGGGTGGGGGAGTCACAAAAACATGTCTGGATGGGGTGGGGGGCTGTGCAAAAGCATCCACCTCTACCCCTCAGGGCTCCTGGGAGTCTTAAAAGACACTGTGCTAACGTCCCTTGAATCATTTCTGTCTCCCATGGTAGGCACCACGGGACTGGCACATAGAAAAAGCTGTTTTAGTGGGCTGGTGACTGAGTGATGAATTAACAGAATAATTGTCTCTAACAATGGGAGGGCCAGCATAGCCTAGAAGTGATGTGTCTTGACCCTGGAGCCCAAGTGCCCAGGTTCGAGTCCTGGCCGTGCCACTCTAGCTGGGTGGCCCATCAGTACCCATGTCTTCATCAGCATCCATGTCTTCATCAGCATGGGCTGCTAGAACACCCACAATAGACTGGGTGGCTTAACAAAAATGTTCATTTCCCACAGTTCTGGAGACTGGGAAGTCCAAGGCCAAGGTACTGGCAAAGCCTGTGTCTGCTGAGGGCTCATTCCCTGGCTAACAGACGGCAGCCTTCTCATTGTGCCCTCACGCGGGAGACATACAGTGTGACCATCTCCCTCCACTGCTCTTGTGTCTCTCCTCGTAAGGGCACTAATCCTATTCATGGGGCTTCATCTTGGTGACCTATGACCCCCAAACACCCCCACACTGGGGATTTAGGCTTCAGCATGTGAATTCTGAGGGGACACAAACATTCAGTCCACAGCAACCCACCTCTTCAATTTGCAGGGGACAGTGGATGGTTCTGTGACACACTCAGGGCAGCCCCTGCCCATCCCCCATGCAGATGAGGACAGTCGCTGACCTTGAACAGGTAGAGAAGTTCCCTAGCTCCCACAGCTCCGTTAGCCCCCGGGGCCCTTGGAGGTCGGCCCCCACCCCCAACACATGTCACCAAGCCTGCTCCTTCTGGGGCCCACCCGCTGCTCTCCCATGCTGCCACGGCAATCAGGAATGGAAACAGATTCCGATCTGCCCAGAAGGCGTTTCTCCAACATTCGCCCTCTGCGTGCCCCGCTCGGTGCCAGCAGGAGGAGGCTGCGTGGTTCCGGGCTCCCTTTTCTCATCTACAAAAGTGGAGGCTGGTCCAGACGGTCCCAAAGCCTGTTTCCAACCCTCAAAAGCTACCTCCTCCCACACCATCATCCCTCAACCCTCATCCCTCCCGACCGGCCCTGTCCCAGCTCCCAGAGGTGACGTCTGGGCCAAAGATCTGTGGTTAGAGGCTGCCTCCTCCCCGTGCCTTCTCCGCCCCATTACCGCAGCGACTGTTTCTAGAGCCCAAATCAGGACAGTTGTCTTTTCAAACGTGTGTATTTCTTTCTATAGGGGAAAACATCTTTAAAAAGTTATAAATAAACCCCACTGAGCTGCGTATTATCATCTATTGTTCTTTGTTGAAGGAATAAAGTTATACAAAAAGACAAAAGCTGGATGATGCCACTTAGACGAGGCACTTAGTCAAAATCACAGAAACAAAAAGCAGAGTGGTGGTTGCCGGGCGGGTGGGGAACCTGCGGCCTTTTGACTTCAACATTGTTCTTTTTTAAGCACCAAAGGAGGCTAGAAAAGCTTCATCTTTCTCTGCTGCACCCCTTTTACTAAAAGGATTTGTTCTGTAAAATTTGGATTCAGTCGAAAGGCCACAGTCAAGGATCCAGACAGCCACATGTGGCCCCAAGGCCGCAGGTTCCTCACCCCTGCCCGGTTGGGGTTCAGTTTTGAAAGATGAAAAAAGAGCTCTGGAGATGGGTTGTACAATAGTGTGGATGGACTTAACACTACTGAAGTGTCCACTTAAAAATGGTTAAGATGGTAAATTTCATGATATGGATATTTTATCACAATAAAAAAGCTGGGGGGAAAAAGAATAGTTATGCAAAATTCATCCCTCCTGGCAAATGCTAGGTTTGTCCACCAGCTTGTCCACCGTCTGTGGACAAACAAAAGTCCCACAAACCCCTCTGCTCCACCCACCCCCAAAACATCAGAATTTAAAGCCACCTGAGGGGGCTTCGGCCCAGACAGGCAGTTGTAACTGCATTGCGGGTACTGTTAAAAGTGGACTCAAACCCCTTCCCCCCATGAAAGTAGTTTATGATGCATATGGTCACCAGTGCACATTTACACACACACACACACACTTGAGCTCACACACACTATACATATGATTTCTGCTTGGCTTAAATTTTGTACCTTAACCCAAGGGCCATAGGGAAAACAAAAAAGATAATATTAAAATTTAATTTTAAATGATTTATTTTTGAGACAGAGTCTCGCTCTGTTGCCCTGGCTAGAGTGCCATGGCGTCAGCCTAGCTCACAGCAACCTCAAACTCCTGGGCTCAAGCAATCCTCCTGCCTCAGTCTCCCAAGTAGCTGGGACTACAGGCATGCGCCACAATGCCCGGCTAAACTTTTCTATATATTTTTAGTTGACCAATTAATTTCTTTCTATTTTTAGTAGAGACAGGGCCTCGCTCTTGCTCAGGCTGGTTTCAAACTCCTGACCTTGAGCGATCCGCCCGCCTCGGCCTCCCAGAGTGCTGGGATTACAGGCGTGAACCACCGCGCCCGGCCTTAAAATGATTTTTTAATTTGTTTTTCCAGAGAGAACGCACGAATACAGCCTGGTTCTAAATCTAGCACGGGGCCACCGTGGGGCTGGCTGGGGGCAAGAGGGTGGGCCGGGCCTAGGGGCTCCATCTCCAGATCTCACCCCCTCGGCTGCAGTGCCCTGTTCTGACAGGTGGGGGCGCTGCCCCGACTGCGGCCACGAGCCCGGAGCGGCGTAAGAGCTGTGTCAATTTTACCATTCCTTTGGCACAAAGTGCCTGTCAACACCACACCCTGGGTCTGTGCTGTCTCTGACCATTGGGACTGTGCCTCTGGGGAGGGGACACCGGTGACTCAGAGTGGGCCTCTTGGGGCAGGAAGGGGCAACACCCTGCCCCTCTCTCAGTCACATCAGCTCTGTGGCCAACCAGGGAGGAGGTGCAGGAATTAGGTGGGTCCATTTGCTCCCGTGGACCTGTATCCCCGTGCTCAGAGACTCGCACACACACACACACGCACACACACACACGCACACACTCACACACATACAACTCCAAACCAGCAAGAGTCATCCAAGATGCCAGCTCAACAAGCCTGTTTGTCAACTCCCAACTCTCCCCCCAGCCCCCACAAGCAGGCAGGGCGACACTAAGCCCTGACGCTTCCCACCCCGCATCTTGGTCAAGGATCCTGGCAGCCTCGCTCTTCCCAGGAGGGGCTGCATGGTGGGTTGGTCCCCAAAGATCTCACAGGGTATTTTATGGCCAAATGAAAATGTTCCCACTCCACCTGGGACAGTGTTTGCACTTGAAACCTGATCCTTTGATTTCTGGAGCTGAGTAGCCATGGTGGAAAACTACCTCCCAGTTCAGCCCAGAGCTTAGTCAGAGCCCCGAAGCCATTTCTGCCCAGAAGAGAGAACAGCCCGCCCGGCTCAGGCACCAAAACAGCCCGGCCTGGATTCTAGCCAAGTCCCACCTACTGCCCAACCCAGCCAGAGACCAGAATGGGAGGCCAGCTCACCTGAGGACAGGAAGGACCAGGCCACCCTGTCCTACCAGTCCAGAGCCACCCAGGGAAGCACCCCCCGAAGTCCAGAGCACAGCCGGACCACCTCCAAGCACCCCAACTCCCACCACCCAAGCAGGTGAAGAAGTCCCAGGTAGAGCCCGACAGAGCCCAGCTATGCTTAGCGCAGCCCAAAGAAGACTTTGGCCAAGAGGCAGAACCCAAGACCAGCCAGCCCGTGATAAAAACCAGAGCTCAGGGCTCGATCACAGCCACTGCCCGGCAAACAACACACCCCCCAGCCTGGGCCACCTCCTCTCAGTACCCAAGGCAGCCCGAAGCCATGGCCCAGTCCAGAGGGAGGCCTCCACCTGCGCATCCTAACGAAATAGCCCAGCAGAACCCAGACTGGCCTGGCCGACAGCTCGGGGACCTTCCGCAGGGGACATGCCGAAGGCCTGGCCTTGTGGGGAAAGCAGGCTGAGCAAATCTTCCCACCACCCCCATGACAGGACCACACAGGTGCCACACTCATATTGAAACAGCGAGGGTGGCACCGCTTCCTCCCCCAGTCTGTGCCAGCTCCTGGGGGGAGGAAGGAAGGTCAGAGACATCCTAGAAGGCCAAGTCTTGTGGAGGCTTCAGAGCCAGGCAGCCACTCTCTTGAGGTTTTCTGAGCAGGGAATGAGCATCTGGTGGCTTCTCTGTGGGGGAGAAGCTGAGGTCACACCTTGCACCTCAGGAACATAGCAAGGATCCTGCTTCAGGGACCCATAACTCATTCCTATTCCACCCCTAGCCATGAGATCCCAAAGCCCAGGGCAACCCAAGGTGGTTGAAAACCCAACCAAGTGGCCTCAAGAAACACCAGCAGTGTCCGTCTGGCTGAGTTCCCTGTCTTGAGGCTGGATGGTGTGATGGGGAACAGTACTGGCTCCAGACCCAGATTACTTGAACTTGAATCCTGGCCCTTCCATGTCTACCTGTGTGATCCTGGGCCCGTTACCCGACCTCTCTGTGCCCCCACTTCCCTCACCTGTAAGATGGGACTAAATCACACTTCTTTCCAAGGATGCCATTTAAGGCATCTAACCGCCAGTGTTGCCCAGCTGCCAGCCATGTGGGTCAACCCTACGCTGGGTCAGCGTCCCCAGGAGACCTGCGCTGAACCAGGAGTTGACCATTCTGGAAGGAAACCGCAGAAAGTCAAGGGCCAGGATGGCTGGGCCACATGACCCCAATGTCACCAGAGTTGTACGACTGTACGACACAGGCCCTGGGTGGCTGTTACTACTATACGCCAAGGAGTTTATGTAAATTAACTCTAATCCAAAAGCAGGTGTTGACTCTAATGCATAAATACTTACAATTAGCATGAGTTTACAATGGGCAAATCAAGGCCCAGAGAGGATGAAGACCATAGGACAAGGTGGAATAAGGTTGGATCAGAGATCTGTTCAACTCCATGTTGACTCTTCCGAGTTCATGATAGGAGGCCAAACTGAGCCAAGACACGTTGCCGGGAAAGAGGGGATTGGAGGGGGCCCATCATCTCTATATATATCCACTGTATTAGTTCTCTATTGCTGCGGTAACAAATCACCACAGTTTAGTGGCTTAAACAGTACAAATGTATTATGTTATAGTTCCTTGTGTCAGGAGTCCGATATGGGTCTCATTCGACCAGAACCAAGGTGTCGGCAGGTTATGTTCCTTTCTGGAGGCTCCAGGGGAAAATCTATTTTCTCGCTTATTTGGGTTGTTGGCAGAATTCCTAGTCTGTGAGGCCTGGGGCCATTCCTGGCTTCTAGAGACCCCCACATTCCTCACCTCGTGGCTCCCTCCGGCTTCAAGACCAGCAATGGCAAGGATGGGATCCTTCCCACTTCAAATCTCTCTGACTCGGCTAGGAAGGTTCTCCACTTTTAAGGGCTCATGTGATTCCACCGGATGCATCCAGATAATGCAGATGGAGACAACGGAAACAGATGACAGAGACGGAGACGAGCCATGTCGGGGACACGCACATGTCCCTAGCCTTCAAATGGCCCAGGGCCTGGTTCCTTGAGACTTGCACAGATCTCCTTGAAAACTATGGTCACAAAAAGGCCAGAGTATCCAAGTGTCATCCTCAAGTAGGGAAAAGAACAGCTCCCACAGCTTCTGAAATCCCTGTGGGGAAAGAATAAAAGACAGGTCACGTTTATAGGTGCCTATTCTACGCAAGGCACGCACTGGGCTCATCACCCAGGCGCTCCCCGGAAATGTCCCTCCACCCTGTGGGACAGGCATTCTTATCTGCCATTTACAGGAGAAATGTAACCTCAGGAAGATAAAGCCACTTGCCCAAGTGGACACAGTGGGCTTGAGTCCAGAGTCCTTGGGGACTCTCTGTGCCGTAGGAGTGGCGTTACAGTTGAGGGAAGCACTACTGCCTGAATGAGAGAAGCTACAGAAGCAGCGGGAGCCACACAGAGCCCCCGTGGTGGGACAGGAAGGCAAGTGAATGGAAAAGCTAAGTGTCCTTGTGCAGGCGGCCGGGGGCTGGAGGCTTGTAGCATCACAGGGTGAGTGTCATGGGTTGGAGTGTGGCCCCAATATTTCAGAATTTAACCGTATCTGAAGATGGGGTCTTTAACGAGATAATTCAATTAAAATAAGATCATTAGGGTGGACCCTCCTCCTGTACACTGGTGTCCTTAGAAGAAGAAGAGATTAGGACACAGACACGCACAGAGGGAAGACACGCGTGAGGACACAGGGAGAAGGTGGCCGTCTGCAAGCCAAGGGGAGAGGCCTCGGGAGGCACCAACTCTGCTGATGCCTTGATCGAGGACTTCTCGCCTCCAGAATCATGAGAAAGTACATCTGTGTTGTTTAAGCCCCCCACCTGTGGCACTTTGTTCGGGCAGCCCTGGCTAACCGATGTGGCGCACGGAGAACGCCTTGAGGGCAAAGACCACAGGAACTGCTGTCCACATCCACAGAGAGTCCCTTAATAACCATGTCCTTTTGGAGTATCCATCTGTGCTACCATCCCTAGATAAGAAAATACAAAATTGGCATTTGCAGCCAGTGACTATGACCCTGCCCATCCATCCTCTGAGCAAATATGCCTCCCACACTGTCAGGACTGTCCTGGGGACCAAAGGCGAGGGAGACACAGGGAGATGACTGGTAGCTCAGGGTGTGCTTGGTAGTTTTAAATTTGCACTCAGCTTCCACGTGCAATACCTGCTATATTTCGACGTGCTCCCGGCTCCCAGTGCAAAGGGACAGAAAGCTAAAATCTACATTGCCCAGACCCCTTTGCTGCCAAGGTTCTGTGTGCATGTTAGGTGTAGCCAGTGAGACACAACGCATGACATTTGGAAGACAAAAGAGAGACCAAAGGAGACGTCAACAACCTGACACTCAGGCTCCAACAGACAGGCATGTCTGCGGTGCCTGGACTCTGAGCATTACTGGTCTGATCACCAGCTCGCGGCTGTGACATCAGCCGTGGTCAACAGCAGAGGTCCCCTGCAGCTCCCTGACCCTGGGGACAGTAGCAATTGCTTGATCTCCAAGACATCACAGCTGCAATGACAGCTCCCTAAATTTCATTCTTCCAGCCCTTCCCACGATTCTGGAAGTACTTAATTACCTGTATTGAAGGCCTTTCTGTTCAAAATACCGAGAGTGTGGGCATAGCAGTCAACCATAATGGGACTCTACGCAAGAGAAAAACAGCTGGGTGCCTCCTTGGCCTGAACAAAATACTTGGGATGATGTTCAGACCAGAAATAAATGTGCCTTTGGACTTGATGCCATTTTCTGAAGAAATAGATTCATTCAGAGCTCCTTGCGAAATACCAGGGCAGGAAAGGACGTGCATAGAAAATAATTTGTAATTTCCTCTCCTAGGGGGAAATGAATGCTTCAAAAGGTTAAACTTTTTCCTACAGAAGGAAGGAGATGAAATTCCAATTCTTGTTCGAAATAGATTTATTGAATGCACTAAGCCTTGTACTAGGACAAATACAGAAATAATAAGACATTAATGATAAAACACCCTATTACTCATTTTAGAGTTTTTCCTCCAGGTATTTTTTTTTACTATATGTTATAAATATATACATAATTTTTTGCCAAATTGTTAATCCACTCTTCAATATTATAAATCAAGTAACCTTTTTCTCATTATTGGCGATACCTGCTTTAGCATATAGTATTCTATTAAGTAATTGGCTCTAATATGAGTTTTAACTTTTGGGTCTAAGTTGTTTCGTATCTTCCAAAGCTCTTTCTTTCTTAAAATATTATTTTATATTCTAAACTCTTCATTCACTGTATTGCTCAGCTTTTGCAAGATTTGCTGCAATAGCAAACGACTCCCATATCTCAGCAGCTTACAACTGCGAAAGTCAGCTGTGCGCTGCTCCATGAGTCTTCTCCGTCCAGACCTGGGCTGAGGAACCAGCCTGTGTCCGGGACATGCTGTGCTCACAGAGCAGAAACAGGAGCAAGAGGGCTGTTAGGAGCTCACATGCCTGGGAAAGCTTCAGCAGTGATGTCCATCCACTCACATGCCATTGGCCAGAGGGAATCACATGACCAGGCCCACTGTCCATGGATATGGGATGTATATTCCTCCCACCGGAGGCAGGCGAGTCACATGGCAATGGGCGAAATGGGCGAAATGTGTGGTCCTCTTACAGAAATGGGGAGTGCTTTGCTGGGATCAAAAATAGAATCTGCCATGTTCCTCCAGGTGAATCCAAACATCCTTTTGACAAAACTCCACTAAAAATGTCCTTTGGGGACATTCAATTTACATGATTTTAAATGTATAAACTAACTTGAAAATAGTATACTTCTTAGTATCTAATCTCCCCACCAAAAACATGGCATTGCCCTGGATCCATTCACCCTTTGTGGTCTTTCAATAAATACCCTGCTTCTCTCGTATTCCGTGGCTGGAGGGGAGCGGTTAAGAGGGGATAAATACTGTCATTTTTTCCATGTTGATTAAAGAGCTAAATACAAAAGTATCATATAATAGAAGTAAAAAACTAAAACTGAGTAATTATCACTTCTTTGATGGTATTATTAATATTACTTTCCAAGCTTTGAAGTAATACGAGAAATCACAAATGAGAATATCTTCAGTGAAAAACACATAAAAGTCCTGAAAGTAGTACAATTAAAATGAAAAGGGTCCCCAAACAATAAATGTTGGCGTGGATGCGGAGAGATAGGAACACTCCTAC